>OX387964.1:19375000-20000000 GCA_947578425.1 Eugnorisma glareosa
TAATAGCTTCGTATGATGTCTCATACGAAGCTATTACAAAATAAAACTTTTGCTGTCAATTAATGATGAACGAAGTCTACGAAACTAGTTTTGTAACCACAAAAATATACTCGAATGTTTAAAGAGGTGCAACTAAAGTACACATTCACTAGTTATTTTTAAGTAAAATGTCAGGAAGATCAAAACCATTGATATCAACCAGGGGCCTTAGTCTGCTATTGCAATAGTGTCAGAATGGGCTATCATTGATTTAATAAGGCCCCGCGCAGACGAATTACCCTTTGTACGCACGTCAAACGAGTTTCGAACGCGCTTCAATACGCCGTGGGCTAGGGGCCTTATTAAATCAATGATAGACCATTCTGACACTATTGCAATAGCAGACTAAGGCCCCTGGTCAACAAATCCAGAATCCGAGCTGGTTCTCAGAAATACTCAATGGAAAAATCCAATAACACTGCCAAAGCCCAGAACTAGTTCTGTGACAACTTTTTTACCTGTTTGCCCAACCTATGATTTCGTTTGATATTTTATATCAACTCTTTTTAGTAAAGGTTTATTAATATTCTATTTTGTCTATGCGTCACCATCTTCGTTTACCAAATCCACACTTACTACTGCACGAACTATAGGGAAAAAAACTAAGACACAAAACATGTTGGATTTACTCATAAAAATAGAACCACAGCAAAACTTGTGAGAGATTGCAAACATCTCGGGAGAAAGCGCTCCTGCCGTAAAACGTTGCAACTTATGCCAGATGATAAACAGTCGGTGTTCCTCTTTCCTTTTATTTTTATTTCCTCTCAAGGAATTTCCACTTCAATTGCTGCTTTTTAAAGTTTCTTTTTGTATTATGAAATATACTTGGTGTCGGATTTTGATGAGATTATTTGAATCAAGTTGTAGTTTTAAAGTAAAATGTCGTGGTGAAATGTATCTCGACTTTTAGATAATAGAGTTACTCAGCAAACTTGCTGAAAGTTTGACACAAAGTTTGACACAATAAATTCTGTTGTAGTAAAAAAAGACAGTGTGAAACCTTCTAAACTTAATTGACAGATGAATGAGCCTTTACTTTCAAGGCATCAGGCGTTTTTAGACCAAAATCTGATTTCCCTTTCCAGAATTTTTGTACGTAGCTGTATTATTAACACCCAATATTTCGTGAATGAGTGTTACTAAATAATGAGAGAAAAGGCGATAAAATAACATAGGTAATATGTAGAAAATAACAATTTCGACGATAAAAATGGGAATTCTTTATATATCAGGTTATGAAAAACGGTAACGGGTGGAGTGGAATAAATTAAATTTATTCTCCTGGAGTACAGTTTCGTGATCGGAATATTTCGCGAATATCTAATAATAAGTTGGAAGTACCCCTTACAAGTAGTACCTGGTAAATGTCTTTGATTTCACAATTCAAGTCATATTTGTTTGAAGAATATTATAGGGGTGTTTTTCGTACTCGTACTCAGCTTTGTGTGGAGTTTGATATTATTTTAGAGATATTTTCGTTAATCGTTTACTGAAAATATTGGCAGGTAGTATGCGTATTTTATTGCGGTATGTATTAACTATTAAGATACTAATGTATACTCATGATTATTATATTATTAGTTTATAGTCAACGTTTACAACACATTTCTAAAATAAAACATTCGAATCGATTCTGCTTGGACTAACTCAACACTGCTTTGACTAACATGAAACTCACAAAGGAATCAAAAAAATAAATCCGATTTATTCCCACAATACACACTTGACCATATCAAACAGAATCCCCAATAATCTGATATTTATGTCCACAGGATTTTATCCGGAAAATTTCCGCGAAAACATTGATCACGCGGCAGAATTTCTCACAAACGGACCAACCCTTCCGCTGCTCGCTGGTCGAAACGATACCAATTTTTTACCGATACCCGTTTGATCGACCGGAGGTATCGTAATTGGTCTTTGTACGGTGAAATTGTTGTTAAAACGTGGTCACTCGAACCGACGCTTTGTGCTATGCTTGACACAGGTTAATAGTTCCGTTACAGTGCTTAAAAAAACCGAACGAATATTGCTTTCACGTTAGCTATTTTGACAGTTTGTCGCATGATGAAAATTCCATGAATTTTCTGACTGCCGATGCTGCTCGTATTGAAAGCTATTAGAGCGACGTTTTTGACTTACTCGTATGTAAATAAGGCGATGTTTTCAAGGCAATTTTGACGTGAATTGATTTCGACACTATGAGGTATTAAAGAAAGAAAGAAAAATGTTTATTCGATGTCAGTACATTAGGCACACACACAATAGTATTAAAAAAGTTATAAAAAGAGAAAATACATAGTATGACTGTAC
Organism: Eugnorisma glareosa; assembly: GCA_947578425.1. Taxonomy (NCBI): domain Eukaryota; kingdom Metazoa; phylum Arthropoda; class Insecta; order Lepidoptera; family Noctuidae; genus Eugnorisma; species Eugnorisma glareosa. The sequence goes on from OX387964.1 coordinate 19,377,356, forward strand.
TGTGTGCCTCACGGCTGCGCCAAAAAGGTCCATTTCAGCATTCATGCCAGACCGGTGAGGCTGTCTGACGCTGGTCTTCCAATGAACCTTGAGGGGGGTAAGTGACATACAGAAAACAGTTTCAAAGATAGTATATGAATAAATGATTAAGTACAATAAATAGATATCAAGTTAATTTATGAAATGTGTATGTAGGTGCGAGTTAAGATAAAAATGTGAGTAGGTAATAAGTATTATAACGGAAAAAAGTTTACGATGCTTATTCAATTTACGTCAAATTATAGTGTAATAGGCACTTAGTTAATTTAAAATAACAACAAAATTACTATAAAACAATTTTCTGTTCCTATCACCCATTCGTATCAACAAATGACTAACATTTCGTTTCTGAGCTGGTAACAGCAATAAATCGATACCAATTATTCGATACCAACGCAAACAAAAATCACAATTAAATACCGGAGGCAACAGCTAATAAACTTTGAATATAATTCGATATCAATTTCAAATTTTCAGTATCGACGTAACATACCTGTAGGTAATTGGTGTCGTGTTCATAGACTTCGTATCCAATGTTCTATTATTAAAAGGTCGCTCTATTGTTTTCTGTTTAGGCTGCATCGTACGGGTTGATCGGATTGGCTGTGTATTGTCAGCTGTTGTAGTTCCAACGTGTTTTGATATAATTGTTTTTGTATAACTGCTCCACCGCGGCCGGCCCCAGTACCAATGCTGGCTAATAATTAATGTTGATTTATTTTTAATCGGATTCGTGTTGTGTTTAGTTTCATTTCAAAGGCAAAGTGGTAATGTAATAATTATGTCGATCTAATTTTAAGTGTAAATATGTTATTTTTGCGTTGTTTTAATCATGCTGAAATGTCAATTCGTTCGTAATTGTATTGTAAAGCAAAACAAATTGTGAAAAATCATGCGTTTTAAATTGAATCCAGCTCGGGGAATTTGAAACAAATAGCCGTAATTGCAAAAAAAGTTCACGATTCGCGATAAAAACATTGTACACATCTTTTTAGCGCTCGTCAAAACTTTCTCGGATATTAAGATCGTGACGATAGCCTCTAAATTCTCGGGCCGAGATCGCTCATCAAACTCATAAAAACTACGCAGAGTTGTAAAAAGACATCTAATAAAAAAGTTTCGCGTTTAAAAGCGTCACAATATACGTCGTTGATATAAGCGACCACAATAGCATCAGCCCTACCGATACGAAACTAGGGTTGTCACCCTTTGTAGAAAAATGTATAATAACAATTCACACAACGAGATAAGTAAAAATACGAGCTTGTTAAACCGTAAAAAGTAATAATGGGGAGAGTAAAGTCAACAACGGTTGCATTTGTGTCGCAAAATTATTCACGCGCGTTAGATTTTGTCGCCATTTTTGGGACACCCGGCGTGTTAGGACTGTAGGCCCTCGACCAGGGGGAGCAATAGCGGTGCAAAGTATAATAGAAAGTCATAATGGATGAAAGACATTTTTTAAATATTAAAAAGGTGATTTTTCGGTAGCGGTCTTACTTGATATGAAAAGGGTGACTTTCTAATTATGCTCTGCATATCATTGAAGTTATTCGCTGCGTCGGTCGTAGTGTGCCGTCTTAAGAATTTACTTACGATGCAAGTCACAGCTGTACTCGAGTGTAAAAAACAAGAGGAGTATCTATCCCGGCCCTCCCTCTACGGTGTCGTTTTCTCTTTACTCCGGCGTTCGTTAATTCAAAGCGCTGGCCTTAAAAAGTCTCGATTTTCGTTCGATTATTTCTGCATTGCTTTTTTTGGATGAAATTAAAATCCGTTTTTGCAACCCTCCACGCTTAAACGCTACATGTTTATTAAGAAAAACATGGTCTCCCAATTAGCAGAACATTCCTTTTGTGAGAAACGTAACGAAAATAAACTAGACCGCCTAATATTTTATGGAAATCTTTTATTATTTTCCTTGTTGTACACACGCCAGCCCATCAAGCTTCCCGAAAATGAAAAAAAAATCCCAATCAATTGAACCTAATGCTTTAGCAATTAAGTTGAAAATCTATTATAGAAATTTGTCTGTCACAAAAAGAAGATTCTAATAAATCTCTTGTTTTACGACTTTTTGTAAGTTATTTGTAATTTCACCGGTATTCTGCTATGAATTAGACTAAAACCAAAAATAGTTTCAATTCCATATGAAGCCAACAGCAGCACAAATTGTAAACTATAAATCTAAACACAATCAAATAGGCAAGTCAGCAAAATCGCGATTATTCTATAAGCTTTGACATTTGCGGCAGATGTACGTTAAAATTGGATCACAGTATTGTGTCAGAGCAGCTGACGCGTCTATTTCACTGTGTCAGATTCTGCGTCGAATATTGCAATCGGTCTCCGAGACCGGGACCGCACGGGAGGGTTAATAATGATGTACGAATTACGATAATTTACATAGCGATCTTGATGTGCAGTAGGTAAATGGGACTATAATTTGAAAGGGTTTATTGAATTTTAATTGATAATTGATACTTGTACATATTTTTATTACTACGAGTATCATAGGTTATAGATTTGTAGTTTTCAAATAATACATTATTATTATCAGGGTATTTGACGCCAGGTACGTACTCCAAATAATTTGTAAATTAAATTACCCTATTTTTTGCAAATTTGTTTCAGACGATGCAATAATCATACAATAAACCAACTTCACAGAAATATTGACAGATTAATTTGTATGATGATGATGATTGATTTTTAGACGGAGAAACGCTACGATACAGAATATTTGCAATATGGGTAGATATCTACCAAAAACAACACAAGGGGTGTCTAAACTAAATATAGCTTATCTTATCGCCATCTATCGGTCAAGCAACCTGGTCGTTGACCTCGCCATGTGCGCTCTACATTCAATTAAATATTCAATCGCGACGCGCCGCTCCCCACCGCGAGTGGCATTGTATCGCTCACAACGCGATTAACACAGATTCGTACATTTGTACGTGATTAAAGTCTGTGCAAATCTTTGTTTCTGAGATTGCAAACGTCATGAAAATGTTTTGAAGATGTATCACAACCTGAACTCTATGTGTGGGTATATAGGGACGTACTTTAAGGGAGCGTAGTTTTACACTTTGATCATTCCTGAAATCGAGAAAAAAAATTGCTGCTCAATTACATTTATGATCACATGATCTCGACAAAATGTATAGGGAACAGCAGATTTTTTTTTTTTATGTGAGGTCGATTGTGTAAAAGTTGTGTATTTTCATGAGTAGGTATCACACTCCATAAAGAACCTATGTCTCCTCTTAAACCTTACACCCTTACACCTTTTTCCATAAACACAAATATTACATACTTGTTTACCTGTTCGGAAACTAAATCGCAAACACACTACACCACTAACTACGAATTATCGCTTCCTCCGCTGACGCATAGATCAAGAGCGCAGAGGTGCTAAATTTAGCTCTGAATCATTGCCGTTTATGTAGTGAGGTTAATTCTGTATTAATTGGAGTAAGCCAATTACGACAATTAATAATTTCGTGCCTTCGCATCCAATTTTCGGACCTAATTTTCTAGATATCAAGTTTTTATAGTCTTGAAAAATATAAAACAACAAATTAGGAAATTACTTTCCCGAGGCTAAGAAGAAAACTGCATTTCTCGAGAATTAGTGCTAGTTGCAGTAACTCGAGTTAATACTTAAAGACGTTTTTGAAAAAATAATTAGCTTCTACGAAGGCGAGTGTTTTACTATGAGAAAAGTAAGAGAAGCGTACTTAAAGAGAATATTATAAACTATCTAAAGTACATTAAGCTCGGAATGTTTCGTTTTCTTCCGCCATGATACGAAGAAACGCCGACGATGACCGAACTAAATTAAAAAGTAATGAATACTATCATCCTAATCATATACTTACGTCATGTCTTTTTATTCTATGACCGTAGACTCGGAGAATGCATCATCAAATCGTACCCTGTCATTACTCCGGAACTGACCAAGAATCATGAGTAATTACGAAGTAAGAGGTCTCTGATTGAACCTTCCCTGGGCGTGTCCGTTCTACGTTTGAGTGACAGCTCTTTGTTCACTCCTTTTTGAATTTGGAATGGAATGTTTTGTTTTCTTAACGGATTTCGAACGTTTTTTTTTTTTAAATTGACCGTTTGTAGACGCGGCCATGTTTTTTACAGATTTGGTTAAGTGAATTTTATATTCAAATGTGTAAAGATTGGATAAGCAGATTAATAGAAATTCTCTAAATATATCTTGCAACACATACCCTGCGGTAGGCAGGGTATGTGTTGCAAGATAAACGAAATAATTTTTTTACGAACAGTTAATCTTAAGTGAACCAATTCAAATGATAATAACCTAATATAATTTCCAGAATAAAACGTTTTCATAAGTTATCAAATTGAAATTAAATTCCTCTTTTCTTAATATAACCAAAAACGTAGAAGAATTTAATAAGATAAAGAGAGGCCCATATCAAAAATTAACACTAATGTAAGAACAGAAGCTTTGAAAGCTTTTAACGTTACGTAATAATTAATTGTTGAAATGAATAAACATTATTCGGGTACTGGGTGTAAACTTAATTAAAAAGTTATCCGACGGTATATCATAATCTACTTTTATCTTCTCCCGAAGTCCCGCTAGGTAATTATTTTATAATACAATCGTGAATGGTGAATACGGATGATTAAGATTTCAACTGGTGTGAATGACTTTTGATTTGGTACAGAGAAAGGTTATTGAGTTCAGAAGACGGCAGGTGGAGTATAGACATTCTCTAACAACAGAAGAACTAGATGAAGGGTTCACATTAAGGCCACCGTCAAAAGGCATCAAAGTGAAAAAAGAAAGCATTGAATATTGGAATCTGTTTCTTGTTATGAGTAGCTAGGTATGAATTTAGGTTGGGTTAAAGACAAAATGACCCGCAGTGCCGTTCCCGGTGTGCGCTGGCCTTTAGAAAGATACCGAGTTACCGTCGCGTAGTCAATATTAGTGAATTGATGTTTAACGTAAAAAAAGTATTTGATCTACTGCTAAAAAGTTGCAAGAAAAATGTCTTTCAGTTTCACCAATAGAACTCAACGCGTTCAGCACATCTAAAACGCGTTCTGGAGCAGTCATCATGGTCATCATTGCTGTGGGATATTGACAATGACAGCTCTAACACCGTTTAGATGTACTTATGTATGTTGGTTAAATTTGCCCCAAACAGTATCCAGGCAATTTTCAACACAAAATATCAAACGAATCCGTTTCTTAATGTCTTCAAATACTGTCGAAACTTCTTCATTTAATATCCTTCTCCTAAATGAAACATCGCTCAAGATTACGGATTCGCGACCGGCCTAAAGAATAGCCAATTTCATTTGAAAATCTGTTCCATAATCTCGACAGAGCTAAGGTCCGCAGATTCCGTAATTTCATTAAACCTGTTATAATTAAAACTCCTAGAATCGATGTTAAAATTTCTGCAGTAATTAATCTTCATCAAAAACGCCGTTTTATTGAAAGTGACTTTCAACTTTGTGACTAAAAGATAGTTGGATACTTTCAAATTAATTTTCATACCCAGTTCGAGAGTAATTTTCCGTGGTAAGCCAGAGATGGGGAAAAAGAGAATTTGGAATCATCAGGTTACTGTATAAATTGGGCTTCATCCTTTAGTGTTTTGATTCGAAAACAGAGGTTTCATTTGCTTGCAATCGAAATTGATAACTGATTAAAGTGTGAGGTGATTGCGTGACACGTTTACAATGGCAACAACATAAATACGTGTTTTACATTGTCAAGTTAACAAATTTTTAAAACAAATGAAGAAGCAATGAATTAGGTATTTCTTCTAAACTCTTTCGGATTGTCATAAAACGTTCTTTACGCAATGTAACAATAATTGAATCAATGGCAACCATATTTATCGTTATGTCTTTAGACTCTTTGGTAAAAGTCACGTTTGGAAACTGCAAAATACTGCTGCTCTGTCTGCCATTAATTACCAGCTCTTTCACCATAACACACCATAAAATCTCACTCGAAATAACACCTCGACCTGGGAACATTGCAGCCGCAAGCTCCCACCGGAAAAGCTCTTATAACTTATTTCCCAACTCGGACTAACGAATGCGAGATAAAACCAGTTATAATTAAAATTTAACTGCGCCGGTAATAAAACTATATAAATAATTATGTTAATAACGTTTTGGGAGCCATCGGTCGCATTCATCACGGTGTCAGTTTGGGTTAGGCTGTTTCGGTTGACAGTTTAAATAGTTTTTTTTTTTTTCTAATAATCTTTGTGCAGAAGATCTCGTAAGGAGTGGAACAACTGTCACTATAGTCGAGCTGAGTCAAATTAAGAATCAGGTTTGAGGTCTTAAAAGAAGACATCCATTTTTATTGTATTGAATACAATAAAAATGGATGATCCATCGAATCTATTTTTTTTCTTAGCGTGTCGATGAAAATCTAAAGTGAGTCGGTCAAAATTTGGCGACGAATTTGTCACTTTCAGTACCGGCCATCAGCTCCTGTGATGTGCAAACAACAGGGCATGCAGAACACGATACAGGTTTCCCATCGTTTGTGAAAAACCCTACATTTACACTCCAGGACAGAGTCCTTAACGAATCTCCTGAACAGGGTTTCCTTGCTTCGGCTAACCTGTGTCTGGAGTATATTTAAAGACTTCCATCGAATATATAGTTGCTTTTAAATAGTATAATTGCTTCTTCACATCACTATCTCAAAAAGTGAAAACGTTTATTAAGCCGATTCTCGTCAGCCTTGATTCAAATTTTCCATCAAGCTTGATACAGAAACATATACAGGTGAATTTTTTAAGTGGGCGTGAATAGCCAAATCCGAAATCATGAGGAATAGCGAAAAATACTCAAAAGAGTGTCGAGCCCGATTTTGATGAAAACTAATACTTCATCATAGGATTTTTGAAAAATCAAAGGAATCGAACCTGTTGGTTTTGAGAAAAAAACACACACACGGTATTTTTACACCATTTGATTGAGTCGCTAATAAGGATCAAATTCTGGAAAGTATTTCTGGCCAGGAATATTGATTTTTCAAAAATCTAATGATGCAGTTTTAGTTTCCATTAAAATCGGACTCGAGACTTATTTGAGCATTTTTTGATATTCCTCACAGTTTCGGATTTGGCCATCTACGCCCACTTGAAAAATTCACCCTGTATATATAATGTTTCTCAATCAAAAATTTATCAAAACCTCTGCCATTAATAAACCAAATTATTAACGTAGAAGGTAATTAAAACTTAATAATATGGAATATTAAGAAGTCGAAACAAGGTTTTCAAACTACCGTCATTACTGGAATCTGTCAACTGTCTCAAAGGAAAGAGATAAAAGCCTGACAGTTCTAATGCGTTTCTCTCTTTCATAGATTATGGGAGCTAATTATTCGAATAGAATATTAATTAAGAGCTGTTTTATTAAAAGTAATTAGGAAGCTAATTATTATTCGACAGTTATCGCACTTATTAATTATACTGACGGATATACGTAGATAACGTTTTGATGTATTGTTTTGTACGTCTTAGGTATCCGTTCGGTAGTCCTTTTGTTTACAATAACTGTACATCATTACATGTATCTGTAAATTATTATTATTTTCCTTACATATATATTTTTATAGTTTACGTCTTTTTGTAGGCAATTATCAAACAAGCATCTGTTTTCAATCATATTCGAGAATCTTTTAAACTATTCCAATAATTATATTGCTTACTTATTAAATTCATGTAAGTTTAGCATGTACAAATATATCCAAAATTTTAACAATATCATTATTTATATCTATCTAGGTATCCTAGTACTTTATTGAGAGTTTTAGTTACGAATTTAGTTTTTGGCCAATTTAAATAATTTAGCTTCCTAAAAAATTTAGCTTTTGCTACATTGTTCCGTCATTGGCTTAGATAGTCTATTTCCGTACATGTCAACCGTAAAAAGAAATAAAATTTCACCCATCAGTACAAAAGGACCGTTTAATCCTTTTACTGTCAACATTACTTGAATATCGAGAAATAGGCGAGTAAATACGGCCTCTGAGCCTCTCAGCCGTATCCTTTTCCAATACTCGATTGAAATTATAAGCTTCAGTCGGGGGAGATTCGACACTTTCGAGCCAATAGATGTTTTTATACGTCATTGTCGAGATATGAAGGTTTGGAAGCTAGGGAGTTACGTAACTTATATCTATTTGGGGAGATATTGATCAAATTTTATTTTTATATTTTACTTATATTTTTTCATGTTTCATAATGTTGAGTGTACGAAGGCTAAAGTTTGACTTCTTGTTAATCTTTTTTCCAGGCTATTTATTAACTGATCTAGTCATTATGCTAAAATTTCCGTTAAAACTAAGGAGCTACTTTAATTAAATAACCAATTAAAAAAAAAGCCTTCACAAAAAAACAATTATTGTTTAAACATCCATAGTAAAGTTATTTTAATAGTGAATCAAGCTTTGAGTCTCACCATAAAATAAAACCAGGCAATAACTCATAAAATAAGTGAAGCACGACAGCATTTCATATCAACAGCATATTCTTTTCAATAATTCATTTCCTCAATACGCAAGAAAACAATTTCTAGGATTGGTCTCCTTAAATCTTTTTACATAAAACAACTTTTTACTATCCTTATTCCCTACCACATATAAAATATGTTGTCGTCTATAAAATGCCGGAAAAACAGAGGAAAACGAACATGTTCTTTCATTCATTCATTCATGAATGTAATTACTTCGTGTCGTAGTGAATGAACTCAAGGAACTTATTGTAATGAATTTTAATGTCATGCGGGCCTTATGCAAATCTTGTCCTCATTCCATTCGGTCTTTTAATTCTTAGATTATTACCCAATGAATTATACAGTTATTTTGTTTTTGTATGCTTTGTTGGTGATATTATTCTTTGCAAGGTCTTTTCTATAATAATGACATGTCTCATTGATTATATTGGATTCGAATGTCTATTAGACTTCATTGTTAACCATTTTAACCGTGTTGATGTCAATAGAAAATCAGAAATAAACTAAATTAATAAATGTTATTTTACGTCGTCGGCTGTTTTACTGTTGTTGAATGTTCCACTACGGAGCTGTGAAGAACGTTCTAGAAAGTTGTGAAACTTTCTGGAAGGATCGGTAGGCATAAATAATAGCCTTCGTGTTTGCGGGAGCAGTCACTCTGATTTTGGCTATACAACGACGCGAATTGAAGTGAACTACAAGTGCGATATCTAAGTGATCAGTGGTGAATTTGTGATTGAGTTACAACTTTATAAGTGTTTTGTGATTAATATAGATATTTGGTGTTTAATCGGTAGTGTTTCAACTTATCCTATACCCAGCTCGTAACATTATATTCAGGCTCTATTTAGCGAAAATTGTTTTCAATAAATTCTGCAATACATGTTGCAAAATTGAAAAATTCAGAAAATAAAAGTAATCCTAAAATTAAATAGGATAGGTATACTTAAGATATATAGGTACAATTGCGGTCTTAGCGCTCATACCAATATCTTCTAGACAATCTGAGGATGTACTGAACGAACATAAAATCAACAAGAGGCGGATCAAATAGTTATTTTCTAAACACAGTTCCTAATAACAACGACAACAACCAAAATACTTAATCCCAAAACCCCGCCTCCAACAAGGTCACACCGTCGATTCGCGCCATTTTTTCCGCCATTTTCTTTTATAATCCGGGTCACGTGCACCGTATTGATAAGTTGTCGCAACGTGTGCCCGATATTTGCATGGCTCGAGTTCGATTAGTGCCTACTTTTGCTCCTTGTTTCCTTCGCATATGGAGTTGAAGAGTTTTTTGAAGTATTTTTTTTCTGCCGTGAATTTTTTGCGTGAGAATGTTGGGTGTGTGTGTGTCTTGGAACTTGGAAGTGTGTGGGCGTTCTTTCTTTTATAAGTTTGAGGATTGCAAATTACTGTGGTGGCTCTTGAGTCGAGCATCTGATTAATGTGATACGTAGCTGAAGTAATACATAGATTGAGGAGGTCACTTTAACCATAGACGCCAGCACATCAAGCTAAGCTATAGTCCACCTCAGTCCACCTAGATGGACCACGGGCACTTTTTCTTGCCGGTGGTCCACCTTTATAATATTCGTGGTCAAGGTGTGCAATTTCAAAATCAATAATTTAATTTGGGGTGAAGGTAGAAAATATTTTCAAATTACATCCACCCCTTGTGACCTGGCTATGTCCATAACCGGTCAAATCATGCTTTTGAACAAAACGTGGTCCTTCTATAGTCTGTCAAATCTGTCTGTCAAATTAGTCAACTTTGCTTCCAATGCCGATACGTGTAGAGTTCCATATTAGTTACAAAGAATTCATAATTACATAGACAACGTATCGTTACTGTCTACACCCTACTCTTTACCCAAAGCAAATTCCAATGCATTAACAACCTAGAACCCAACATCAAGATTACCACAAGTACGTCGCTATCCAATAACCGATATTTACATCAATCAGTTCTATGAATTAGCGTCTTCATGTGACATAACACTCAACGCCATCCCTCTCTGTCCCACACTACGGTAACGAAAGAAACAGAGGTATCCTGCAGGTGTGTTTGGCGTGAAGACATGATTGAGGTGTGACATTTAACGGGTCTCTTTGTGCTATTGATTGGACGCAAGGATGTGAATAGTTAAGTCGGTAGAAGTTATTAGAAAGTTGGTTTGGAGATGTTGATTTACCCGTAAGTGCAGGCAAGGGCATTATGATTTGAACATTCAGTGATCACAACTACTTATAGACGCGGAATTAGTGTAAACCGGTCGGAAATAATTTTTGTGTTCATGCAAAGTCGATAAGTGTGGTAACAATGGAGTTACTTGCCCATTCTTCTCAATGCGAAACTACGCTTGCGAACGAGGCAATAGAATCAATTCTATTTCCATTATTTATAAGAGTGATGTGATTTTGACACTCCTTTTTTTATTTATTTTTTTCTTTTTTGGTATACTACTCTTGCCAGTACTTAGAGCAGACATAAGTCATAATGCTGTTTTATGGTTCTTTGCTACTGAAAAGTATTTATGGAATGTTTTTAAAAGTAGAAACCCGATGGGTCTGCAAATGTCATAATTTTTAATCAGAAACTTTTTAAAAATCCCTTCGTTATTTTTACGGACAAAAAAAAATGACGTGTCTTGTAGATTCGATTAATAATGCCAACTCTTACTTAAGACACAGTCAATTCCGTTCAAGTACATACAGGATTTGCGAAACAAAACATCAGTCTTACTTAGTCTAGTCTTACGCGGTTTCAAAAGCCGTATTTCTCAACAGAATGACAGTTGAAGGCCCGAATCCCGCAGATACGATTAGTCTTCGAACGGCCCTAGAGATAAGGTTTTTTTTTCAGGAACAGTCTACAAGACGTCTTTAGTGTTGCTTGAGTGATGTATAAATCGTATGTGTGTCGCTAAAGTAACGCTGAAGGGATTTCAAAGCTTTTGTACTGATCATGATTTGAGTTTTTGCAAGATTGAGTTTAGCTATCACATTGTCTCCAAAGAGTTGGGCTGTAAACAGGCTGTCGCTTTGCATCCTGGTCAAATCAAGGGATAGGATATCTACGTACATATACTAATCAGAATATAATAATAAAGACTCTCGACCCGAATCGATAATAAAAAGGGTAGGTTTTTTATTTTTTGACGAATATCGGTAAGTGTAAACCACCCAATATTCGATATATTAAAACGCAGCCCGTCTGTTCCTAGCCCTATAAAAGCGCCACACAAACGCAAAACGTTAATTCCACAGTATAATTAACAGTATTGAAAGTAGGGGGTGGTTTACGCTTACCGATTTCCGTGAAAATAATAAAAAACCTACCGTTATTATAGAAAGGATGACAAGTAATACTTTACCTTGTATACTTTAGGTACCTTTTCTTTTAAATTCGCCCATTACCATCGTAGGCATTAAAAATTACTTGATAATTATTATGTATTCGTGAAAAATGGAATTTTATGAACCCTAACCAGACTTCTTTAAAAGTTCTTACGATTCAAATACAGAACGACATTTTGAGCAAATGATCAACATTAAAACCTTAACCTAACCCAACCTCATAAAAACTTATAATAAAAATGAAATGTTTATTTTAAATTTAGAACTGACACAACCATGACAGCTGTCTGGCCGCCATTACTGTTAAAAAGCGCGCGTAACAGCAGATGAAGCGTTGAAAATGATTCGAACAATGTTGTAATATTATGTTTTTTGTTAATAATTATGTTACGTGTGTTTAGTTACGGGCTGTTAATTTGTTTGTTAGGCTACCGTCGGTCGTCGTGTATCGGTAAGTAATAAATTGAGCATGAAATAGATTAGGGTGTGTTCAGAGGTAATGGATGACGTAAGCGGGCGGTACGTTCGGAGAGTCGGACGCGACATTATGGGACTTTTAACGGTGTTTTTTTTTATATTATCTGCGTAATATTGATCATACATTTTACGGATTTTATTTTAGTTCACGCTGCGCTGACTACAAATAAATATGGGATAAGGGCAGCGGAATTTTGATAATGATAATTTTATTTCAAACACAAGTCTATGTTTATTGTCCCCAGAAACATTTTTTTTAATTAATTCAATAATATTTAATAAAAAAAATGCAGCAAATATTGTTTGCCATATTGATACCTACCGATATTATATCAGGGGGCCTAAACTAAAATGGCTGCTTCATCAGAATCTTATTATGAATAACGTTAAAAATTTTAAATTCTTAAAATAGTCTTTATGGTTATGACCACAAAGTACATTTTAAGAGTTTAAAATTGTTAACGTGATTCATATTATGATTCTGATAAAGCAGCCATTTTAGGCCCCCTGAATGTTTAGTTTAGTTTATTAATAATTATCAAAAAAGACATGTCAGGTAATGTATACCAAGCACTACTAGAATGCATAATGACTTCCCTTCAATTCAACCGAAGCCGCCTCTCCACTTTTTCTTTAAAAAACCCTTAAAAAGCAAGGTAAATACGCTAAGAGCATTTACATTATTTCAAACAGACGCTCGTATGTTACAGTCAGCTGTATTTGGAAACACCTTCCAAGTTTAAACCCATAGCCGCCATGTTTACCCTTACCTAGCACGTGTTAATACAAAAAACCTATAAAAAACCGAGCAGGAAGAAAAAAAGTATAGTCTATGATTTCGTGACAGTCAATTTGAAGTCTCTGTTGTTGTTTTAATGTTTTTCTTGAGCACCTGCCGTTAGACGGTTAGCATCGATAAAAATTGTAATAAAATGTTTTATTTTTTTAAATATTAACGATTGTTAAAAAAAACACTAGTAAAGGTAGCCGTATGTTACACGGTTCCGTACCCAGGGGCTTTTGTTTTTTTTTTGGAGCTGTTTCCTGTGTTTGAATTATAGGTGGCTCCACAGTTTTTATTGATCATTGATCACGTGCATTCAATATAACATAATTTATAACTTTTTATCGTCTGTTTTCGAAATAATTCGTTCACCATCTGTTTCTACTCCTAATTTATCCCAGACTTATTTAAAATTTCATTCTGTGTTTGTCATCTCCGAATGATTGACAGAAACAGTCCAATATTAATCATGTTGCAACGTTTTTCAAAAGCATTCTTTTTTCACATGTTTCGCTTTCCTTGTCACAATATTTCGTTCATAATGCTCATGCTTTCCATTCCCAGGGCAAACAGTCGATATCGACACCGAGGGCGTTAATAGCACTTAGGGCATTGCTTATCAAACATTGTATTAAGTTTCAAGATTGCAATCACGAGTTACATTTAGTACCTATGGCAGCTGGGCAACCATTTTATACTGCATAAATCTAGCAAGTCATGCAAGTATGGACTTTATACCGTGACAATACCGTGCAGTTTATAGGTTCGGAAGAGGATTCATTGAAATTGTGACACTTTTCATCATATTATTACAGGTAGTGTCATATTATTGCACTGCAATTACTGCTAGACTAAAAGTCTCGGCGGTAAGCTAAACTTTTGCAATTCAATAAAGCGCTTCTATTTACCCACTGGTTGTTAACCGCGGCTTCGCTCGCGTTTTGTTCGGAAATTATCCCACGGGCACGTTGTAATATCGGGGATAATGTAGCTTCATAAGAGTGAAAGAATTTTTAAAATCGGTTCAGTAGATCCAGAGATTACCCCCTACAACCTCACAACTTTACATATTTATGATATAGATATAGATTTATTAAAGTGTTGATTGCGTTACGTAGGTAGGTAATTTTAATTTTCATGATGACTTTTTTTTAAACAAAAAGGTGCAATTATATTAATATTTTTCATAAAACAAGGAACCCTAAAATGTTTAGAGTAACAGTTATAATATGCGGGAGTTTTATGGTTTTCTGTTTTATTGTTCTCCCATCAAGAATGAGCAAGTCACCCACTTGCTTATTCTGTTTTATGAGCTTAGAATGAAGCTGTCGGGTAATTGAATATAACTGTCAAAATAGACCATTTTATATCGTACAATGGCATACTCTGGAGTTTTTGCTTAAACATTTTCCTATCTTGCTTTGTTAAATATCCTACGTATACCGTAGTACTTGTTAGCTCGATATCTGGATACTAGAGATACTGATATGCCAACTAAGATAATATTCGGAATTTAAACGTTACCGCAACTCGCAGCTCCTCCAACGCTCCGGTATCTCTATCTATTAGAGATTGTCTCATAAGTTTCTAGCCACTTGAGATGGGGATTGCGGATTATGAATACAACTTCAGTTTTTTGGCCGTTCATAAATTAGGATGGATAGTGTATTCTCATAATAGCGATTAAATGTGAACAAGTTCAAGCAAGTTTGAAATATTTAGGTTTTTTTTTCATCCCAGAAATCTGTTCAGAAATTGTGGACAAAAATAATGTTATTATAATAGGATCCCATCGACCTGCTTTGTCAGAAAAGTTATTTAAAATAAAAATAATAAAGTCATGCAAAATCGACTAACCAATAGAATCATTCAACCTCATTTTGCTCAATTGAATAGAACAACTATTCAATTCATTCAACAATAACAGTAATAAAGCCATAGATCTACATAATTATAAAATTTCACACAAAAGCTAATAAAAATCTATTTCAATGTTAGGTTAAAAATAATTCATAATGAATAAAACAAAGTCTCCCAAGGCTCCATCTTAATTTGCATAACATAACAGTTGACCAATAATGGCCTTCACAAGTATTTAATGTTTACCAACGTTTATTTATAGTCAATGCTGTCAAGTTAGCTAAGCCTCAAACATTTGACGATCAACCGAACTTTCTGTTATCAATCTTTTTTTGACCTATAATTTCCGTGACAATTTATTGGCACTTTTAGCTGTGGTCTTCTGGCGCGTGGCCGTTATTTCCTTTTTTCAACGCCAATATATCCCTGTATAACTGCTTTAATGTTCCTTGGCCTTCAAATAGTTTGAATCGATCAAGTTATCAGGTAAAGCACTTTGCTTAAGTTTTTCTAGAAACGCTTTATCAAGATATTAAAGTAATAGACATTATCGAATAGATAAACTCAGTTTAAAACAACTTCAAAAACTGGGCACGTTTATTCATGATGAAATTGCATCGAGAAAATAAAAGTGTGTGACTTAACAAAATAAATAGATATATATGATGATGATGCGTTACCATACTAAGGACAATTTGCCTGTAATCGAGCCCTTCTTTAGGTGTAGTCGTCAGAGCATAGCAGAGAGCTGACCTGCTTTACCGCTTATACCACTAGAGAGCTAATGTGTAAGTGTATAGCAGTACAGACACTCTAAAAACACATTTCACCGACAAAAAATCTGCCACCGTTTTCCAATATATAATTTTTATATCTTCGAACTTCTATTAAAAAATTGCGAGAATTTTCTTCCAGCCAAACGTCAATAGTATCATCTATTATGTATAAAGCTGCTCTATGAGTCCTAACCTAACGCACGGTGTGTGAGAAACATGTTCATATTAGCTCGTTAATTTTTTATAGTCACGTTATTGCTGTAATGAAGCTAATAATAGATTGAAGAGAAACCGTCGGATAATAAATGGGGGAATGAATAAGGGCTTAGAAAGGCATGTGCGTTTAATTTTAAATTAATCATATAAATAATACTGAATATGACTACTTAACCTAGGCTCCACCCAAGTAGGTGTAAAACTGTGCTATGTGCATGCAAAATTATTTAGTCCAGCAATGTGATTAAGATTATGTACCTACTTAGAAATTCTATTTGGGCTCTAAAACTATAAAATAGACAAAGCAGTGTCCTTAGGATCTTGACGTCATGCAACTAACTATATGGATGGATAGCAAAAATGCTGGTGTACCGTCTTCTTGGTAAGTGGTCCCGCCGACTACGAACAGCGTTGCAGATGCGTTACCATCCTAAAGACAATTTGCCTGTAATCGAGCCCTTCTTTAGGTGTAGTCGTCAGAGCGTAGCAGAGAGCCTACCTGCTTTACCGCTTATACCACTAGAGCGGTAATGTGTAAGTGTATAGCAGTAGACACTCTAAAAACACATTTTCACCGACAAAAAATCTTCCACCGTTTTCCAAGCATCTGCGATCTCCCAAGATCGATATTTCAAGATCCAGCCACATGTATTTCAACTTCAAACTCAATTATGCTAGATCCACTGAGGTCCGATTGAGTAATATTTCATCCTGGATCCCTAGGGTGCTGCTGAGTTTGGAAGTTGCTTTCGGCTCCTTCCGTGAATCCTCTGTTCAATGTCATCGTCTTCGGTGGCTCTGTTTTGAATCAGTGGACCAAAAATAAATAAATTGTTTACAAATGCATCTATTTTTAGTATTTCCGACGAATTTCAAAGTTAAGGTTAACGTGTTTGGCTGTTGTACATTTTAAAGGTTTTTTCTTTGGTGGTTGCGCTGAAGTTCAATTTTATTCTTTCATTTTAATTATTTCTCACAATGTAATTAAAACTTTATCTCTTCTTATATTTATGGTTACTTTTTTAAGATTCTGCAAAAATCGTCAGCCAAAAGCAGTAGAAGTATAATTTATTCGGTCCATCATAATTTGAACATAAAGTGTAAAGCTTATGAGACAAAATGTGCTAATTCAACCGCACGTGGAGCCTAACAGAGCGCTCGTGACATTAAAACTTAAATAGGCATACCTAACCTTGGGGTGTAATGTGAATGTTTGAAGCCGAGAATTTGCTCCGAGTTTGATCTAGACAGAAGTTACTGTTAGGATGTAGGATTTGCGATATTTTATAAAACTGGTAATTTTGCTATTGTTAGACCATACAAAATGTTGATGGATGGAGAGGGATAGGAAGACCATGGAAACGGTGGATGGACCGTGTGAGGAATATGAAAGAAAAAGGAGTAAATGATACCGTGACGGTTGACAGAGAAGAATGGAAGAAACAAACGTCCAGGGGGCCTAAAAAGGCTGCTTTATCAGAATCATAATACGAATCACGTTTAAAATTTAAAACTCTTAAAATGGACTTTGTAGTAATAACCTTAAAGAACATTTTAAGAATTTTAATTTTTTAACGTGATTCATAATTATTATGATTCTGACAAAGCAGCCTTTTTAGGGCCCCTGCGCTGACCCCAAGTAACATGGGACTAGGACAGGAAGATGATGAAAATATACAGAAGGATTTATTAACAAATAATTAAAGGTATAATTTGATTCATATTAGAATTACGTTTCCATTTACCTGAGGTGACCTACTAACTAAGGTTTCGGTATAAAGAGCTCAGCATGTTATCTAAGAGCCTGATTAATTCAACTGTATCATATTTTGTTACGACCGCAAAAACACTAAACTGAAAGTCAAAGTACTTTTTTCCATTATCAAACCAGAATCTGATTAACTCTAAGATGTCTTTAGTTTTATTACGAAAGTTCAGACTGGATGAGTGAAAACAGTAAATGCAATAAAAACTTAGATTCCAGAAAATCTTGTTAAGTCAACGTCTGTTCAAGTCAAGTTTAAACTTAAAACTAACATAAACATTTTAGTAACTTTGATGCGAGTCAAATTAATGCGGAGTGCACTCAAACACTTGAGTCATTGTCTTATTAATGAATAGAGCGGCAGTTTTATCTTATCTACTTATCTTTTATAGTTAGTAATAGTTTCAGTTTTAAGTGTAATTATTTCAAATTGGAACCTGTTAAGAGAAGCAAAATCAGCGGTTTCTTTACGACGTAAGTTTTAAAGGTTTTAATCATCCCAAACGAATTCAGGCTCCTAAAATTCACGAATAGGTATTTGGCTAATATAATTTTACTGTCAGATGTGTACTTTTTAAATTACATCGGGTAAAGTCACCTCGTCACCTCGTCCATACAAAATCAAAGAGACGGCCATATTCCAAAAGAAATATTTGAGGAACGCAATAAAACTACAAGATTGTTATACATAACATGTAAGTAATTGAACATAAAAACAAGTGAAATAATAACAGTAATGAAGACGTTGTGTAATCTGTACAAAGTACACGACTCGCATATTTACGAGGAGATGTAACATAACCTTGAACAACTTATGTTCAAGAGTTAAGTCATTTTCATGTTTATGACAAACCACGACTACACATTGCAAAATAAACTTTATCAACACACATTTAACTTCGTGCAGGTCATCAGTTTCGTTTAAACGAGGATTTTATTTTATCAGCGAGTCAGAAATCACGTCTTAAACAAAGTTTATCATCTGTGAAGCCAAAATTATTGTTGTTATCCGAACCCAAACCCACACAAGTTTAAATATTGGAGTATATATCGTTTTATTGGGTTTGGATATCATTTTTATGATTTCAAAAGAATGTTTGCCAAATAAAATGTGAACGGGAATATCATTGCATAGATCATCTTTCTTGTTTGTGTAGATCGTATCAAATCAAGTTTCCATAGAAATCTATAAAAAAGCGTTAATCGACCTACTATTTCATTGAATCCATTCAAAATGTTTGTGTAAAATGCTATGCTAGGTAGCGCTGACTCAATTCTGAGTAAGGTACTTGATAATGATGATGATTCAGTGTTCTGCAATACATAAAAGGTTATGGCTAAAAATAGTGAAACTACATAACTACATCACATTGGTTATTCATTAGAAGATGTGGATCATAGAAGAGTAAATGTAAAGGCAGGGCAACATTTGCCAACAGATATAATATTTAATGGTACTATAGGAGAAGTACTGCGACATGCTTTTTTTTTCTTTTCGGAACTCCCACGAATCGCGAGACGGTTTCTAGGAAACAATTTCATACCAGTTTCTATCAAAGGGATTACTTTAGTTTTTTTAGTCAAAAGACAAACTTTCGGTCAATGCTCTAAATACATAAAAATATTAAATTGAAAAGAACTTTGTGTTTGTTTTCGTCATAAACTAAAATATTCGAATTAGCTATGAGATATTTTGTACTGTCGAATATTATTGTTTCTATATTCCCCAGTATTCGAATGAACTTCAACAGGACAGGCACAGAGAGAAATTCATCCCTTTCATGAAATATTTAGTCGACATTTACAGTTTCATGTCTTCTGCAATCTTCAATTAGGTCCTTGTTTTAAATTTCAAGTTTGGCAGTATTATTAGATTTCACAATAAGAGAATTTTCGGTACTAACATTATACCGGACTTTGAAATCCTTGTGAATGTCAATAGTCTTGCCAACTATTGCATGTGACTGCATGCCGGTGGAGGAATGTGGGCGTACACTAGGTAAAGTATACAGACGTGATGTTTTGAGGTGATTCCTACAATGTAACTCGCGAAATTAAACGTTTGTTACATTTTGTTTTCCTAATCGTAGGTCTGTAAACGTGGCAATTGAACAAAAAAAATACATGTTAACAATTTATTTTTTAAATCGATTTAGCTAGAAATTCTTCTTATACTCAATGGCAAAGACGTCACATTTTCACGGAATTGTCTTATTTCCATCAATTATATAGGTAAATATAATGTCGACAGCTACGCTGTAAAATGCAAACGTTAGTGAAAATCGTGAGCTACCTTGACGGATTCTGTTTAACGTAGGTCTAGGTACCTACCTATTAAGTGTTCATGTGACAAAACAAACAGCATCAAAGTAACCATTAGTAGTTTGTTTGTCCTCCAACTAGAAATTGAATGGATTCTGCAAATGCACAAACGAGGTAATTGTGTGATTGTATTTGGGTCACCAAAGACGAGAGAATCTAAGCTGGTTTATATATCTGAAATGCATTGTTAGGTATATCGCTTTTGGGTTCTTGTTCTCCATTGTTTTATGCAAAATGTTAATTGGGGTTATGAAGTTATGATGGTAAAGTTAAGAAGTAACTAATTGTATTTCGGTTCTCATTAACACTAAACAATTTCTAAATATTATTGCATTGTTGGCAATTCAATTCAGTTCAATGAGATTTTATTTGGACATTGTTTTATATGCAGCTGAGCCTAGTATACGAGCAATGACCAGCAAAATAAGAATGGTGATAATTTCTAGTTTGATGTACCTACTTGTACTGTTTCTTGGTATTGAAATATTTCTAAGACGAGCTTAAGAAGTGGTTTATTCAAATCCCATTAAAATCCTAATCATCTTTGCGTTAAATTCAAGAAAAAGTCAAAGCTAACTAAATAAATCCGTAGCACTGACGTTGATCACAATAAGCTTTGAAAATATCAAAGCATTTTTACTCAGAAATTCGAATATTAATTCACAACCCTTTCTAATCTCCGTTGAGAGAAAGTTTTTGGATTATAAAAATGGATTAAGACCAAATGAAAATTCAAAGAATGAAAATTGTAGTCTTTTCATAAAATTCATGGTGTTACTCTTAAACCCTATGAGCACTGGCTAAACAATGGTAGATTTGATTAAACTCTAAAAATGGCTGAACTTTTTTTGAAGTAGGTACCTACCTACCTACGCGTGAGTTTCTTTTATTTGTTTTATGATACTTACCTTTGTTTTGTGGTAAGGACTTCTTGTTGAGGAAGTAATTTTACTCGCCATTTTGAAACGAAATCTAATATGACTTGCGAACAGGAGATTCAAAAAAAAAAGACGATCACTAAATATCTATCTATTTAATTTGATTACTTCTTCTACTACAGCTTTATAAAAAATGTACTTTAAAGATCATAGATTACCCAAAGATACAATAAAAACGAACGTTTACAGTTTTATTTGTCGTTGCTGAACCTATTTGTCTTCATATTTTCTTCACACAGCATTAAAATACATTATTCATAGCACACACCACAATACTGTACACATTTATAATCCCGTCTCAAACGAGGCCTAAGATTACAATTGCGCAAGTGTGGCATGTTTACATTTATCGCGTTTCAGTTAATGAATAAGCCGCTCGGTCACATTGACACTGCGTTCTTAGAAACAGTATGATAAACAAACACACGAACCAACCGGTGTACTATTACAATGTGTTTACACAATATTTTCTACTAAACCTTCACACAGATAAACTCTTTTAGAAAAACGGCCCCGACACTTTATTAAATACGCACCACACATCGATACTTCGACGAAAGAAATATTATTCCGCGATTGACTAAAAGTTTCATAAATACTGATGGAGATTGAGACTTCAAATAAACAGAAAATAATATTCTAGCTAAGCTTGTAGAAAAGAAAAACAAAACTAACGAGATAAATGCTACAGTATCAAGCATCGATAAAAGTAATCACATTGCTAACGATATCGCTCTCTAAAAAGAAGAAACAAAAATAAATCCAACAAAGTTTATCTTTGTCCAAAATCTTATTTTCTTCGTAAAGTGAAATGGCCAACAATTTAAATTACTTCAGATAAAAGAGACTGTAATTACTACGAGTACCCGAAAAACAAAAGCGGGAAGCTTAACAATTTTGAATTCTTGACGATGCATTAACGGTCATCTTTTCATCAACAAGCTCTTACGCATGGAAGTAGTAAGTAGAGTTTACTAATCCAAATGCTATCAACCCTCCAATGGTTGGGTCTGTGCCAGAATGATGGAAATCAGAATGTATTATATAGTTATTTACTTCATATTCCAATTCTTATTGACCATTTCGATGAGCCGTCCGATGCAATTGACCTTCATTTGCGAAATGGAGCGCGATATCAATTCTTTGCGAGATTTTTCTTTGTTGTCTCTCAACTTCAATTTCATTCAGTTTGCCCAAAGCAATTTTGATTTCCTCATTTCTCTGAAATCAGTTGTATCATTGAGTTCATCTTCAAACTTATTTGCTCTATGCGTTTAAAATGTTCTCAGAAGCGGTCTAGTCTTATTAGTGTATTCGGTTCCGTTGATTCGCGCTGATATTTACCAAAATGTACTTATAAGATTTAGAACGAATTCGTGTTTGTATACCTCACCTTGACTTTATTAGTCACTCTGCACAAACACCTACACTATAATCTTATCGGAACCTAGCGGTGCGTAAGTAATAGTCTAGCTTGAATGTTTTTACTAACCTCAATCAAAAAATCCGGTTGCGAAGTACGGAGATTATGAGTTTCCAATTTTAAAAGCACATTACATCCATGTAGTTCACTTTGAGGCAACGTTACACAGGACGGTACGCTCGTTGAGCACACATAACATCACATTTTGCACTTGCCAACTAAAAACAATAAACGTTGTAAAACCGACGTGTATCCAGTTAGCTAAAGCCGTATTTCCCTTTTACGAGAGAACGTTACGTGAACACAGACCAGTCACAGTTTATTTTATTTTTTGTTGGTTATTACGACGATTACGTGAGGAGAGAAACTCGAAGCGCGATATACGTCCGCTCGCGACGCAGGCGGCCGACCGACTGGGGGAATGGTAATGGTACGGGAGACGAGCGATGAACGAATGGCCGTCTAGCTTGAGCGAGCGAACGCATAGGGCGCATCCGACTCGGACTGGTGTGATCCTGGCAAACCCTCTCGTATCCCGAAATAAGTGTTATTAATCAAGTTGCTGCTGTTTTTGGTTTTATTTTGCATTGAAATTGGTTCTGTTCCGTAGTTAAGTATAGTCTAGCGGTAAACGTTTGTGGGAGTTTGAATTTAACTGGTTTGACGACTTGGGTGTCTCCTTACCTGCTGTCGGCAAGCCCATTGACTATTGAAATGACTCTTTGTTATGTTCTAATGGCAGGATACATCAAAGCGGTATTTGGTTAGAACTGCAGTTGATGAAAAGCAACAATTTTAAACTCAACGGTTGAGGTTACACAGTGGTAGAGTTATACTATTCATTTGTATTTATTTGTTCATCATACTCGTATTTGATTAAAATCAGCGAATTTTCTGCAAAGCTATCAAAATAGATTTCGTCTGAAAACTGCAATTTTAAACAGAATTGAGAAAAGATATTGCCCGAAGCCATATTTTACGGTCGGCATGGTTTACAATCACGGGCTACGTAAGATTATGGAGTAAGCAGTACTTCAAGCGGTATGGAAGTAGGTATGCTGTTATGGTAAACTGACAAAATGGAAGGCTTGATGATGACCCTATTCCGCGAGACAGGACTTAAAGTACAGAAAAGATAATAAACAATAATAGCTATAAGGATAAAAATAAAGAACTACATAGTAATGAACATAATAATCCAACGTAATGATGAACCCAAAGTAAAATATGAAGAAGTAATTTTGACTTGAAAGTCTCAAAGAGTTTCGGCTGTATCTTTCTTACCAAATGGATCAGTCGCAGAAGAAACAAATGAGCAACAACCAAAATAAGTGAAAATCACAAATACGATTACGTACACAATAATATTATTGTACTTAATTTTTTTTTAATCAAGTTGACCACAGCATACATTAAAAGTTAAATCAGTATTTCAGATAGCAACAAATGTTTGGAATTGGCTCACACGGAACACGAATTATTCTAAAGCATGCTTCGGGTACCAAATGACTCGTAAGTGTCGAATCGAGACAAATTTTTCACTACACACGTTTTGTGGAACATTACAAA
The DNA here is from genome assembly GCA_947578425.1 of Eugnorisma glareosa. Classification (NCBI taxonomy): domain Eukaryota; kingdom Metazoa; phylum Arthropoda; class Insecta; order Lepidoptera; family Noctuidae; genus Eugnorisma; species Eugnorisma glareosa. Next base: position 19,401,435 of record OX387964.1, read on the forward strand.
ATGTTTCATTGAAAACTCTAACATCAACCTTCATTTCACAGAAAGGGTCTTAGTTGGTTTACTGGTTATCTTAATACTGTGAACTGACCAAGTGAGCCGTTATTTTTATTTTCACGATTCATTTATCAATATTTGTAAGTACCTCGTTTTGATGTATAGCCGCGTAAAGTAGTATCATGATACGAAAGTGAGAAATGGTCGCGTGTTATTGTTGCTTACCTTCTTTTTAGTATTAGTAATCGAATTTCTGTATTTTTATTTTTACTGAAGTCTTTTTGTTGACTTCAATGTGTTGGTCAAGTGTAAAGTTTTGGATTGAAATGATGAATTTAACGGTTGGAGAGAAAATTTTGATGGAGCAAATGAGCAATAGATTAGAATCTGAAAGAGACGTTTGACTTGACACACAAACATAACTTATTCATTTATCGGTCAGAGATGTATGTAATCTAATATTACTACTGGAATTAGAGAAAATCAGAACTAAGGTCTTCATATGGCACTTCGAGTTATAAAATTACAGTCACACGGGTATACGTATCAAATATGATGCGCTACAAAGCCAGACGTGAGCTGTACATCAATTTTATGCTTACGAATACTCATCATAACAATACGCATTTAGCCCCCATCAATAAACTTTTGTCCATATTTTATGATTAATTTATTACATCCATCCTTCCTCCATTGTCCCCAAAACTTTTTTTGTCCACCGGATATGTCCACATCAAGATTGCGAGCGGGCGCACTCAACCAATTTTTATTATGCACGCTTCAATAAAAGGTACAGTGGCAATTTGTCACCGAGCGTGAAATGGCTTACAGATTCATCTCTGTTGGACCACAATGCTGAGACCACGGGTGATATGGAATGGGCTATTGCGGATTAGTTAGTTAGAGGAAGATGGTTTTGAGAAGGTGATAACTGGTGTAAATGACATTGTGATTGGAACTTTATTGAGATTGTGTTTGGTTGTTAAAAGTGGTTAAAGTAATGATAATGGAGAACTAGAAGTAACTGTATCGAGATCTATACCTAGATATCTATCTTAATAACAATAAACACACACCTGGGCCCGCTTGATGATTACAGCCCGCTCCTTCGTTTTAGTGTTTGTGTTACTTACTTAGACTTACTTCCTCTTCCACATAATATTACTTACTTATTAGCTGATGTTATATGCTACTTATATTTTAGAAAAATAATTAGGGTTCTATGCAAAAAAAATTGAACTCTTGAAATTGTTTACAAAATCCGATTCCAAAAGAAAAGTAATATTTAATAATATATTAATAACTCACACGAACGAAGAGATATACAATGCATAGACATTTTGTTCGACTTGTGGCTTTACTGTATGGTGACTATGATATCGTGGCGAAAATCTCCGTTCGAGTTTAGAACACCCAAAATACATCTTTAAAGACTAATATTATATTTTAAGTTTGTGAGGTTGTATGGGGTTTGGGGTAATCTTTGGATCTACTGAACCGATTTTGAAAATTCTTTCACTAATAGGAAGCTACATTCCACGAATGCCATAGGCTATATTTACAATGTGCCCGTGGGATAATTTCCGACAAAAACGCAGCGACGCCGTGGGAAACAGCTAGTACTGGATAAAACTAATGATTTTACTTTTAGATATCTTTGCAATTATTTAACTTGAAGAACTCTCAGCAGATTTCAAAGAATTAACCATTACCGAAATTAAGCCAATATCAGTCTGGTGAGATAGTATTGACACACCGGTCCAAACTAGAATTGAAATTCATAAACGCCCTGTGTAAGGTCAGGTTAGTTACATTTACATTGGGTTAGGTCAGGATGAAGGTTAGGTACCGTATTGTTTGTCATCGCCCGTGAAATTGTTTTCAGGTTCAACGGCGCTGAACCACAGAGCTGAAATAATAGTTCGAATGATTTTGATACGATATTATAGTTGATAATAGGCTAGACGTGCCTGTGCTGGAGGAGCTTATGGCAAAAAAAAACAGCCGCTCAGATCGATCTTTAGGTTAAGCCGCGCTTACCCAGGTTGGTCTGAGGATGGGTGACCGCCCATTACATACCGAGTTTTCTCCGTGCCTCGAAAAGCACGTTAAGCCGTTGGTTCTGGCTGTCAATTGTAGATCTTTGACAGTCGTTACAGGTACTCAGTGGCCCAAAAAGTCTGACAACCAGTCTTATCAAGAGGTATCGTATTACCCAGTACTAACTGGGTTGTGGGGGCCAGATAGGCAGTCGCTCCATGTAGAATACTGGTATTCAGCTGCATCCGGTTAGACTGGAAGCCGACCCTAACATAGTTGGGAAAAGGCTAGGATGAGACGTATCTGTACTGTCAATGAGTCATGTAGATGCCCTGATATTGTTTTGGATGCAGCTGACTGTGATAATGGTGCAGTTAAAATCATTGATGAAGGTAATGCTCACTTTGATGAAGGTAAAGTGTAAATATTTATTTATTTATTTTCTCCATCTTACGACTATCTTTACAGGGTCACCTAAAGCGATAGTGTACACAATAACAATATTAAATTTTGTAACTAATTATAGACGAAGTTAGTTATTAAAATATTTAATAAGTTACTTTTAGTGTCAAGTACGCTTGGTCGAAACACAGATGAAGAAGGTGCTAAACATCTCCTGAACATTGTTTAAAAGCGGCATATTATCACTTATATTAGTTCCCTATTTAAAGTATTCATAGATACGGAGTTTGTTTTCGTCATTTTTCTCCTCCACTGCACTTTTATTTTCACATTCGTGTCGGATACATTGCAATTCACCACATCCCTGTGCTGTGCACTATACCTGTCCATTTGGTTCCAGTGCTTCTGTATAGAAGGTACAATAACAACACCACCTACGTCGGTACTAAAATTTGTTTGATCCAGACACCTCGTGAAGACTTATATTTTCCCAACTCCCAACAATGGTATGGCGGTTGTGAGGTTTGAAATTCATCAGTGTAGTTCCGGCATCTTCCGATCGCGATTGTGTCCACGGCACCGTGAGTGATTTATTGGCCCCCATTGTTGTTCCCGTCATATTATATTTACAAACACAACACATTTGCTTTCTCATATATCAGAAATCGTAGCTCGATTTTTTGATGTTTTTTTTTTTTTGTTTTGTTTTGTTTTGGGCCAAAGGGATCGTTTGGTCAGTAATCGGTTCACACTACAAATCCCTATATCGAGAAATGGCGTCCGCACAAATCAAATATGACTCGGATTGTGAAGGTACTATACTATACACATAGGAGTTGCTTGTGTAAACAAATAATTTCATACAAAATCTAAAGACCGGAATCTGCTAATACGAAAAAGATTGCAGATACTCGAGGCAAAAATCTCTGAAGACAAAAAAAATATTATCAAATTAGCGCTGTTGCTTTTGGTCGGCATTTTTGTTTCTTTTGAGCCATCTAAAAACAATCACGAAAAGCTGCTGCAAATTTTTTTTGGAAGGGCCGTGCAATTATTTGCTAATGCACTTCTTTCTACATTTTTGATGAAACTGGATGAGTCAGTAACCACTTTCCAGCATCTGATTCACTAACCGCGAATGATATTAAACGGAGATTTTACTTAGAACCTGCACATAATAACGACCGAATCAGGTTTTTGCTCCGGTTCACTATCCAGAATTAATCTCAAACTGCGCGAGTGCAAGCTTTAATAGCTATAGAACTAGTAATTTTGATATGAATATTCAGTGAAGCTGAGATGAAGATAGTGCTGGCATATTTTCTCAACGATGAGTAAGACGTCGGCAATTCATGAATTGCAATTTGAGCGACCACACAAAAGCAAATAAGAAACCTAATGTTACGGTGAATGACTATGCTCATCTGTTTGATGATATCTAAAAAAGAATGACAAAGGTCGCTTTCAAAAGAACCAATTATAAAGCTTTGTTGTTTGACGACAGAGAAACCATAACAGTAAATGGCAAAACATTCAAACTAACAACGTCATCCACCAAAGACGCGATAAAAGACAGCGTTGTATCAGCATAGTCCTTTATGTTAACTTTTATACGTAACATCAAAAATATATCAAAACAATCTGTTTTAGATCTCACATGCCCTATATCCGTAACAAGTTAATTCGCGTTCACCATAAAAACGTTCATTTTTCGCGGCACTACGAATCCCCAGGTTATCGTTCGATGGAATTATTATGCCAAACACACAACTTGGAGCGATTTGTTCTTTTACAACAGTTTCTGTTTGAATTTCTGGCGGTGACAGCTTTATTTTTGGAGATCGTTTCGTGTGATGACTCATCCTTGATAATTGGGTTTTCTAATATATAATAAGTAGGCGGCTCATTTTATGGTTAGTGACATCACCATATAAGGTGAAGTTTCTCAGATGCGATGCGTCTCTAAAAAAGTTGAAATTAATCAAAGTATGTACCTGTAACTACACAGGTCCTCACCCTCATTGATGAATGAGGGTGAGGATCTGTGTAATTTCTTGCTTATTCCATGGCTGACAGATGGTACAATTTAAATCCCACTGGAATCACTTCTGTTCATCTATGTTCGAGGGTACCAATATCTGTCTTATCAAGTTACAAACAAGTATTAAATTCGAAGACTGCCATGTTATATATTTCGTGAGCACTCCGTTTATCGTATGCGAGCATGACGTGACCCATTTTTCTGAGCTGACCCATTCATTCTGTGTAAGATGTTATGCAACTGATGTAGTCTCTCTTTACTTAAGTGCTCTCAAAACAAATGGTTCGATGTGTGGAATACTTTGGAAGAATTTACAAGTGAATCGGAATAGAAAGAAACGATGGATGGACTGTGTGAAAGATGATATGACTAGATAGGACCTTCACTACTGAAATGACAACCGATAGAGAAGTATGTCGCGGTCGCTCACAATGGGCCTCATTCGAAGGCTTAAAGTCGCCCAAAGGGCAATGGTGAGGGCTATGCTCGGAGTTTCCTTGCGTGATCGAATCAGAAATGAAGACATCCGCAAGAGAACCAAGGTTACCGACGTAGCCCGAAGAATTACCAAACTGAAGTGACAGTGGGCCGGGCACATTGCTCGCAGAACGGATGGCCGTTGGGGCCGAAAAGTTCTGGAGTGGCGACCGCGAACCGAAAGACGTTGCATTGGAAGGCCTCCCATTAGGTGGACCGATGACCTGGTGAAGGTTGCGGGCATCCGCTGGATGCGAGTCGCACGGGACCGGTCAGTGTGGCGACACTTGGGGGAGGCCTATGTCCAGCAGTGGACGTCTTTCGGCTGAAATGATGAGAGAAGTATGGAGGAAGATAGTCAAGAGAATGATGATGATAATGAAATTTGAACCAAAGAAAGTACATAATTATACAATTTAAAAAAAGCGCCGAGCTAAGATTGACCGTATTTTGGAAATATTTATTTTTTATTCATATACATCTACTGGCATTCCTTTTCCCTTGCTACTAAACACTGAATAAAAAACACGCCCCGATGACTTTATTCCGTTTGTCCGTAAATGTTTTTGATTAACTTATAAAACTAAAGTTAAAGAATTTTATTTTTTAACGCCACTTAGTTAACACCACAAAGTCCACTTTTTCACAATAAACATGACTGGAGCCTTGTCGAGGAAAGAACTTTCAGATTTTGGAAACAAGGTATGTAGCTTATTATTCAGAGCAGTATTTGGGTAACAATTTTATGGTTAAATGTCCAATTCTTTAAACACAAAAATATTTAAGCTTTTTGGGTTTGCTGTTAAAATCAAATAACAGTTCAATGGAAGTGCTCAAAAAGAGGTTAAATTAAAACATGGAAACTCAAACAAAGACCAATTTGCCTACTTATCCATGGCCCGCATCGTACAACATTTTAATGGGACATTACGGAAATGTTTAGATCAGTGGCGATAGCGAGGAAAGCGTCATACTTACATTTGTGTCGTACGATTTCAATAAACGATCTCCCTTCGAGCATAAATAATGCATGTCGAATTGTTGGGTCCCGTATACCGAGATAAAGATCAATAATAATGCTACATCTGAAAGATGCTTTTGTGTGCCCCCGCAGATCATGATGTCGTCAATATAAACGTAACTGAAAATAACCTCTACAATCCAAAATATAAAAGCGATATTTGCGTACAGATTTTTTACAATAACCACTTGCTGATTGACCAAGCCTCTGTTTGTAATAAATAAGTTGATTCAGAAAGCCAGTGACGTATCTAGGACAGCGGTTTTGATTATCATTAAAGCGTAAGTCCGTTTTACTTGTTAAACTTTATCGGTTAATGCAACTTGATTGATTTCATACGAGTTAAAGAAAATTAATCTTTTAATGTTGCTCTTTAAATTACAAGTGGGCTGATCTCGTGGCATGAATTACTTACGAAATCGTATTGCTAATTATAACTTGCGGAGTTAATGTGTTGTAATGAGCATGTTTCAGTAATAACGGGATGTATGAATCAAACTAAAGTAATTCTCGAAGGTTTAATTTGGTTGGAAAGATAACTTAAGATGAATCATTGACGAACTTATACTGTAGGTGGTGGGATACGGCTGTACTTTGTTATAGTTTTGATAATGTGTCCCTTAGGGTAGTATAAATTTCTATGCCTAGTTACCAACCTTTTAAAACGACTTCAGTAAGTACTACATTATTCTACCACGGAACAATTCCATTTGAATCCGACTTCCAATAGTACTCGACCGGTTTTCAGCCATGTTTTTTTACATACTCGTTCCGATTGATAAGGAGTCTTCGCTCACTGTTACTGTAAAAGTATTTTAATCAAAGAGAACAATTTCTGTTCGCTCGTGTAATGTACTTTCTCTTTCAATTTCTTTCGAGGCTAGTTCGAATGCTTTTACTTTTGCTCCGATCTAAAGGAGTTGTATTGTTTTTACTTTTTTCGATTATTTCTCTTAAATCATTTGTTGTTACAACAAAAAATGTCTTGTCGAACGAAGCGGTGATCGATTTGTTATGGTAATTATTTTGTTGTTTATATTCAGCAGGTGAAAGTGGCATTTTGGAATGTGGGTGTTTAACATTCTCAGAATTTGGAAGCGGAAACTAATTAAACGCTCGTGCGAATGGAAAAACAACCGAACCAACATTAGACACTAGTTTTTTTTGAGTTGTTTTAAGTCATATTGACTGGTGTACCAGAATGTGCTACCAGAAAATGCTGTATCATTTACAGTTCTTTTGGACCCGCTTTTTTTCGTAACTACTAACATAACGTAGACAAAACAATTCCTTTAACTTTTTGGTTGGTAGGTGGGTCAAATACCTAATTAATCAGCATAACGTTCTCCTTTCTGGAAAAGATAGTAGACCTAAATCCACCACGAGGGCCCAGAGCGAATTAGTGCTTGTCTTTGATTTTTTAGTTCATACAGGTTTCTTCTCGATGTTTGCTTCGGTCAAATGCCGAATTCAGAAGCATAATATCTGGACTGATAAATGCTAATATACTCGAATCATTAACTACAATGTAGGTAGACTATAGTTCAATTTACTGTGGGTTTGAGACTCCAGGCATAAGGCGTGACGATTTGATATAAATCTAAGAAATTGTTACTGTTTGGACCTCAGCATTGTGTTTCCGATTGTAGTTCTCAGTTTAGCTTGCAGCTACATTACTTGTTGCGAGTAAATCTTTAGTTCGGAACAGGAAAGTCATGATCATTGATTGCCAAGTAGTTTCGATTTCGGGAATTTTGTGTTGATTGTTATTAGTTCTGATGTTTCTTGTTAATTTTTGGTACCCTTAATGTTAAATGTTTTGAGAATTTGAAGTTTCTACAATTTCTCATCAGTATTGTTTCTGTCGTCGTGTCGATGATTAAAGTTCAAGTGTTGTTTCTTCAAGTTAAATAAGTTTCGACCAGAACTCTTCCACCTCGATAGCATTAGCAATGGTTTCGGACAGATCCCTCAAGGTGCAGGTAGAGTTGTAATATGATCAGCGATTAATATTTGTAGACTTTCCATCGCCAATGTCTACTATTTATTTATTTATTGGATCTCCAACAGAAACTATACAATTACATACAAATATACATAGAACAGGGACAAATGCAAGTGAGCGCTTCCAATTATAGGAGACCACATCATTCACTTATAATCTAGGTACATACAGGTAAAAATCGAAATAAATCAAAATACATTCTATTAAGTAGAACTTCATGATTAATATGCTCATCGTTAATCTATGACCTGTTTTAATTGAACACTCAAATTGTAAGTGAACACTATAAAATTTCTGCCACTATAAATCATTGATTACTATGTATTTATAATTGACCGTCGCGGTAAATGATTGATGCTCGCAGTATTAATTTTGTGCCGTTTACTGTTGTAAATTCTCATTAACTTCACACATTCGATGGCAATGGAAAACTTTTCTGTAAATCAATTTGCATTCCAATTACTCAGTAGATAATAGCTTCATTTAAACAAACTTGATACCTACGTAAGTAAGCAAATGAAACAGGAACTTCCTCGTTTGAAACACGATCAATCTTCGGGGCCAAATAAACGAAACAAATATTTAAAAAAAAAACATTCTATACATTGAAAGACCCTTCAAGACAATAACCCAGACGATATTAATCTCGCTCCCAACATTTGAAAATTCAATATTTTTATTGCTATTTGAAGGCTACCAAGGAATAATCGTTCACGTGCACCGGATGTCAAAATCAAAGGGCCCAAACCATTCAGCGACCCTTTTGAGTCAAAATCGCGGTTTAATGCCAAAACAAGACTTATTGTCGATCGACCAACTTAGAATTACCCCTAAACTTATCACAACAATCCCTGCTGCCTTAGCATAAAGTCTAAAATTCTCTGGCGCTAATTTTTGATGGATACGCGAACGGTTTACATCTCGCTCATTGACGCCGCTCGGCTCTCGGACGGAACTCGTAAAATCGAAACAGAACGCTGATATAAAAGGAAATGCAGATGAATATCGAGATGAGAAAACCGCTATTATGTATGAGATACACCGGCTGGGCGTTCGGTGAACCAGAACGATAAACATTTAACGATGATCTCTTGAGCATACCTACTATTAAATGTATGTGTTCAAAAGAATAAGCTATGCCTATCGATATTTCCTCGCTATCGGCACAAGACTTCGATAAAAACTTTACTCGGAATTGAAGCCTTAGCGATTACAGGATTTACTTCAACGATACTCTTTATCAAGGAAAGCTGTATCTTTATCTGAATGATGTCATTTTGTGTTTCTAATCTGAATCTAGTTTCGTAAACGGTAAATGTTTTACCACAGCCGTCGGATGTGATCATGTGACTCCTTCTATGGCCTGTTTTACTCAAATAATTTAATTCAATTTCTTTCCCGCTCTAGTATGTAATCTAGAGAGTACTTCTCTATCGTGAAACAGGCTCTCAGCTTTCTACTCTTTATTTAATTCTACATATTCAAAGGTAGAGAGAACATAATAAATTAATTTTAAACACAAACTACTCAATAATTTTCGTGGCACGGCGCCAGTACTCCAGTAACAATTGTTTGTGTATCCGCGTAACGAGAAAATGTATTTATAACCTGAGTGACTAATGTGCGTAAAATATTGTAGTGGTACACTATTAAAATGGCTACAGTAACTGTTGTACGATCGTTGTTGGTTGCAAAAGTTCACTAGTGAATTTTTGCCTTAAAATTCGTGAGTGGTCTTGGTACTTCAGACGGACAGATAAATGCTGCTGATTGTCTTCTCTAACAACTTCTTTAGGAGTTTTTAAGTTCCTCTTTGCCAGAAAAGTATACGAAGTAACCGGTCAAGTACGAGTCGGACTCGAGCATGAAGGGTTGCGTACCATCGTAATAGGGGAGCGCCCTTTAATGTTTAGTTTATTATTTGTAGTTATAGCTATCAGCAAAAGATAGCTTCAACTGATCATGAGATACAGCCCGCAGACGGACGGAGGGACGGATGGAGGGACGGACAGTGGAGGCTTAGTGCTAGGGACCCGCTGGTTATGAAACCCTAAAAATGATCACCGTACGATTTTGCTTTTTAGCATCGAGCATACCATGCTTATCATCTGTAGCCATGGTACAATTTCCAACAAGTACATAAAGTTTTCGTGGAGGTCACTAGATAGTTCACGGGGAATAGCTATTTAACATCCCAGCTCAAATACCCTTAAGTGCTAAGACCGGGTATACAGACTCTAAAGCAATTCTCAGGCAAAGTAACTACGGCCATTAACTCCCTTTTTAGGAATCAATTATGTCCAGTAGCTTATTGATAGGCCGCGTAAACTGATGGCTGAACAAGGTAATAAAGTTTTCAATTATCACTGACGAGCGGGCCTAGGCTATTGGCAATCGCACTTCTGTATAAGTAGACAACAGAACTGGCACTAGATCTCGGTAACTTATGTATGATAAAAGACTTAAAGAATTTCACATTGTCTTGGTTTTCTGATCTTCATATATTTGCTTGGTCGAAAACCGCTACAGCATTGCCGTATGCGGTTATTGTCAGCCGCAACAGCATTGCCGTATGCGGTTATTGTCAGCCGCAATAATGTCGACGTTTGCGGTGTACCGTCCTTTTCTGAAGTACCTTTATGTTCACCATTCTGAACTGCCGTGTGTAGCACCACAAAAGAGCATCGAGACACCAGTTTTATTCTCAAAAAAGAGAATCGCACAATTTCATTCTGTTCTTGGTTCCCTTGTGAAAATTTATTTCAATAGTCCATTTCGCTCATTCGGAGTTTAAGAAAGGATTCGACTAAGTTCCAGCGCATCTTTAGCGTGCTATTAATTTGTCTGTCTTTGTACAGGACACTCAACTTGAAGGACGTGCCAGGGAGAAGCCTTGAAGCCTTCAAGACAATTACCATTGAGAGGATTTCCTAAAGTTTTATAGATTTCATTTTATTCGATCTGACTGAACGTTGTTAGCTTCTTTTACATTTTAAAGCTCTCTCTATCGAATTCTTTTGCGTGCGAAATGGATTTATCGTGGAATTTTCGATTTGCTTTATTTTGCCACTAACCTGTGTTATTCGAGAAATCAGGGTCTGAAATAATTCGGAATATACTGTTGGGGAAATTAATATTGTTTATAAAACAGTAATAATCGATCATTTTTCTGTGTCATCCATTTCATAAAAATATTAAAGAGTGATAATTTTGGTTTGAATTTATGTATGGACAGTTCCAGTTCCTACGAATTCTTCTAACTTTTGCTATACACCTACAGGTACATCTACTTCTAAACATGTGGGAGAAACATTATAAGCTAAAGGTGTTTGTACTAAGGTAGAAGCAATTACTTTGAACGGTAATACGTTATCGTTGGTTACTCATAATGTGTTGTCAGTACATATTACGTAATATGTGCAAAGGGCGGAAGCTATAAAAATATTAGATTTATTGCATATTACGGCCGCTCTTAGATGATTACACTTTTCTTGGAAACGCAGATTGTGTTTAATTCCTTCTTTATATTTCTGTACTATTTCCTTGGAGAGTTTCTAGTCTCAAGATTAAAGTGAAGAAAATATTGTAAAGAGCTACCTAATAATATTTTAAAGACTTATTTTTATTATACTTCTACTTCTTTTTATTCTTTTTTGTCAGTTAAGTACTTGGTTTGTTAATTTTACTTTAAAAGGGGAGCTTATCTACTTCTTAAGCAGGCCATTGTTTGTCCTTTTACTAAGTGCTTAGATTGTCTTATGACTTTCAAAGGGTAGTGGATATTTTTTAAATGAGGGGTATTATAAAAAAAACGCGAAGTTGGAAGGTTTCCTCGTTGAAATTGTATGATTTTCGATCGTTGCTTGAAATAACAATTACTTGTTAAAAATACTTCGTTTTTAGAGTTCGGTACCCGAAGGGTAACCAAGGGAATCCTATTACTAAGCGTCCGCTGTCCGCCCGTCCGTCCGTCCATCTGTATGTCAGCGGGCTGTATCTCATGATCCATAATAGGTAGACAGTTGAAATTTTCACAGAATGTGTATTTCTGTTGAAAATAATAAAAATAAATTAAAAATAAAAGGGAGCTCCCCTACTAAGATGGTACGGAACTCTTCATGCGTGAGTCCGACTGTCACTTAGCCGGGTTTTTCTACTACAATAATAATAAAGCTAATTTTAGATAAATTATTTATTTATTTAGTAATCATCATTCTTTCGATGCATGTTTAGGCAAAAATTTACGGAGAGCTGATTTGGGACCTCTAATTTATAGATTTCTATTGAACAAACCAACAATTTTTTTCACATCACAAATAGCCTATACTTTTAAAACAATAGAATACATTCGTTATATGCCTTTTAGAGGCTAAAAGGCTCTTAATGAGCCGTAATCCTTTGGTAAGTGAAATCATCTTCTGCCTAGCATTTTCCTAACTATGTTGGGGTCAGCTTCCAGTCTAACCGGATGCAGCTGAGTACCAGTATTTTACATGGAGCGACTGCCTATCTGACCTCCACACCCCAGTTAGTACTGCGTAATATGATACCCCTTGGTTGTCAGACTTTTTAGGCCACTGACTACCTGTAACGTCTGTCAAAGATCTACAAATGACAGCCGGGACCAACGGCTTTCGGGAGGCACGGAGGAAACTCTGTATGTAATGGGCGATCACCCATCCATAAACCAACCTAGGCAAGCACGGCTTAACCTAAAGATCGATCCGAGCGGCTGTTATTTCTTAGCCAAGAGCTGATATAAAAAAAAAAAACTGTTTATTTCTAATACTTATGACATAACAATCAAATGATAGGAAGTACCGTTTGAGCAAAAAAAATACTTGTGTTAGGTACTTCCGCTCTTACGGTTTACATTAACATTACATAAGTGAGAAATTTAACAGTAAAATCAAATTCAAAATCAATACGATAAAAATTAAATTAAGAAGTAAATGAAACATTATTATTATTATGATATGTCTGCTGATATATCTTTTTTTTATTGTGTGCACTTGTGGTATGTGCCAAATAAATATTTCTTTCTTTCTATTTTAAGGGGACCTTATATATATTCTGTAAGTGAAATAACTGACTGTATTACCTACACGTATTGTATCATATCTTACTAATATCGTAACATAAAAAAATAATACAATAGTAGCCATTTTTGTAGGCTGTTTGGCCATGCTAGGCTTAGCACCGAATTTCACAGCACTCTCAAAAAATATTCGACCACCATATTTAATGGAAACAGGAAATTCATTCCACTTTGGATTACTATAACAAAAATGCGAAAATAAAACATGGAACCTCCAACCGGAGAATCCATTAGGCCGCCGCGATTTTGCGTCTATTATTTGTATTTTTTTAAGTATGGTTGAAGGAAACTCGGTTTTTCGTGTTGTTGTGAAAGACCGTGATATGATGAATTGCTTGTTGATCTCTCGCTGAGATTAGATGTCCGAAACTCCTTCTGTTGTTGCTGTTAAGTTGTCTGTTATGTTTGAGAGTTTTCGACAAGGAAAAATGTGTGGCTATTTCGTAAGATTAGGGAAGTATTGACAAGTTATATAAGATTTTGCTTCCTGAAACGGTTTTAGTTTACTTTAAGGTTATTAACATTTTAGTAATCAGAAGCCTGGAATCTGGAAGTCTAACTACCAGTCCAGTCTAAGTACCAGTCTTTCCAGTAAAACAAACCGGGGATCTATATTTACTTAATATAAGTGCGAAATTTTGAATGGATGTTTGGTACTCAAACCCGCCAGAACGGCTGGATGGATCTGGATGAAATTTAGCACTGATATAAATTATTGACTGAAATAGCATATAGGCAACATGTTTGTCTTTTTTTCTCGCACAAACACATCAAAATTGTCACGCGAACGAAGTCGCGGGCACATCTAATGCAAATTAAGATCCATACGTTTGAGAAAGATACTCTCCCACAAGTACGAGTGACAAAGGCTTGTCTACAAAGTCAAACGTTTTACAAAGTTCAATGTATCATATTTACAACCGACGATGATATCGCTCAGCTGTCAGCAGTCGTTTTTACCAACACAACCTCTTTTCAGTCCTTCATAAACGTTGACGTTCTGTTACCAGATAATGAACCAGGGAGTACTATCTACCTAGCTACCTAGATTGCACAAAGCACTAACGAACAAACAAACTTGCAACCAGAACAATGCGGAATTGTTCATTAAAATGGTTATCGGGGAGTACCGAAGTGTAGCGGAAAGTACCGAAGTACAGGGCTATGATTTATGTTGTTTTTCTTCAGAGCTATTTATTTGTTGGCTGATGGGGAATTTTGATGTGGTTGTGCTTGGGCAGGTATGATTTTCATTTTTTCTAGCTAAGTGTATAACTTTTGCGTTCTCCTTTTCAAAGCACAAACTAGGTATACGAGAATAGCTCTCGCCGTAGTAAAAATGTGGAACAACGCGTAAAGATTGATCCCAGTATTTTGTTCTCAATTTTTTTGCATGTGTATGTGACTTAACTCATATAACTCAACTCGTCTAAATTTGCACACAGATTTATCATTACGTTGACTAAGTTTCAGTACGCAGAGTGTGAGATGCGGATTTGGTCGGACCAAGTCGGCTAGACAAATGTGTCTTCAATAGCACATCTTTAAACTAGAATCCTGGCTACTCTCATTTATCTCTGTGAAGATTTTTAAATTCAATAAAAGTGCAATAGACCGATCTATTGCACTCTGCTACTGGTCTGCTGGCTCTACTGGTGCTTAGTTCTCTAAGTTCCTACTCACCACCCTGTCCTCCATCTTCAGTATCCAGTCTGCCCCCAGCTATCTTTTTAATGTCGTCCATCCTCGTAGCTGGAAGCCGTCGCGCACTACGCTTACCAACACGTGAAGGAAGTCTACAGAGGACATTTCCAGACATCTGTCCGTATGGCCGAAAACCGTCCAGCATGGAGAGCGTTGGTGAAGAAAGCAATGACTTCATGTGGTCACGAGAAAGAAGAAGAAGAGAATTGGATCTTATGAGGTATCCCAGTAGGCAGTGCCTAACTGCAATGCACGCGCCTGAGCTCCACCTAACATTAAAACTGAATCAAAATCTGTACTACAACTATATTTTTTCCTTAGCTAATATTATCCCAATGCTGGAGAAAAGGCTCCACTTTTTTCTAGCCTTCTACTCTTTTCTCTGCGCGGTTTTCTCCGACCAATCGGGAGGCCTCCAAGTCGTCACGCCAGCGTTTTCTAAGCCTCCCTCGGCGATGACGCCCGTCTTCTGGCACCCACTGCGTGACGACTCTGGCCCATCGGTCCTGATGTATTCTACAGACATGGCCCGCCCAATCCCACTTCTACAACTACCAACAGGAAACGATTAAACTATACCCACTACAGCATCAGCGCCATTTGCATAAAGATATAGGTACACAAATTGATAGAGATAATAATTATGTATGGGTAATGAGTCGGCCTATATATGCAAGTACTACATATGTATTACTATGCAAATGGTCGTGTTTAGGTTATTCATGCGGTGTGGTATCTTAACATACATAATTGATAAGTTTGCGGTGTGGGGACAGAGTTTGCTGCTGCAACTGATGGACGGAGACCTGGTTTTCATGGTAGCCGGAAATTCAGACTATATGCTTTATTCCTTTTTTCTCTTATAAAAAGAAAAGTACATAAAATAAAAAAAATTAAAATTAAGACCCATCGGCACCTGGAATAACGTCTAGCCTGAGAATATTATTATTATTGCCTGATGGGCGTTCGAACCTTGATGTGGCCTGATGAAAAGCCTGTTCAGTCCTGACTTTATGACAGGCAGGGTTTAGGAACTCAGCCGCGCTGGCAGAGAGATCCTCACCGAAATGATTTGAAGATAGTATTGGTGATGTCTGTTTTTGGGTCGTTTAATTGAGACATGGTTGTTCAAATGTTCAACAAATTAAGAAAAAAAGCTCTATTCGTGGTTTCTTCTAAAGACAAGATCGAGAAGCTTTTATACAAATACGACCACAAGTTTTCTTTTGTTGCAAGAATGTCACATTAATGGCGGCAGTGCTTGAATGCTCTCATTATCGCTATGTAAGTCATCATCTTGGAGGATTGCGTCACTCCTTCTTCAATTTATATGTGGGAGAGGGGGCGGTAATGACAGAGTCGCTTTTAAAGAGTTGGGTTCTATTCTAAGTGTGCTGATGTGTGATGTGGATATTGGTGAAGTGTTTATGATGAGTGAATTGTTTCACTCTACAGTTATTTACATCTGACGGCTGCAGTCCAACAATAAACTAATTGTAACGACTTAACAACAAACTTATTGATATGAGCATAGAGATCAAAGTGACTTTGACAGCTATGCAAGGGCAGAGGTAAATTATCTGTTGAAGGACTAAAGTATCACTGCGATCTTCAGTAGCTGTCACACATAACATCTCTACTGTATTCCTGAAAGGGCAAAGTTGTACTCGCAAAGTAGTACCCACTCACCTAGGTAGGAGTAGATACCTACCCACCTCAATTGAGTTATCTACGTTAAGAAAGGTCAATGTTTTGTCGATGTTCACCACGCACAGGATAACATCCATCCTGGGGCCTTAGTCTGCTATTGCAATAGTGTCAGAATGGTCTATCATTGATTTAATAAGGCCCCGCGCAGACGAATTACCCTTTGTACGCACGTCAAACGAGTTTCGAACGCGCTTCAATACGCCGTGGGCTAGGGGCCTTATTAAATCAATTAAGACCATTCTGACACTATTGCAATAGCAGACTTCAGGGGCCTTCCCTGGACAATATCCATGATTGTGCTTATAAGGTATTGTATGATTATCACTAGCTTCGGTGAAGCGAAAAATTGCATCGTGAGGAAACCAAACATGCCAGAGAGATATTTCTCGACGGCATGTAAAGCTAAGTCAAAGGCCCGTGCGGCATAAAAATTCAGACACCAGGTTAGTCACTAACCACACGTAAAAGAAAGTATGGATTTAGAGCGGATGAAGATATACCTAATTATTTGCTCCGTTGGTATAATTTCTGTATGGCGAGGATCTTACTACAATTATAAATATCCGAAAGTTTGTGAGAATGGATCGATCTTTCTTACTATTTCACGCAAAAAATACTGAACGGATTTGGATGAAAGACACACAGATAGTTTATAACCTGAGCTAGCTAAGTATGTAGGCTATATAGGCAGTCCATACTTACGTACATTTATTTGTAGGTGAGATTATAGTCATATATTCTCTATTAATAAATACATATATTGTATATATTCATACACTTATTGTGCAAAAAATGTATACATACTTAGGTATATACCCACAGACACATACATATACACACCGTCACCAATTTTGCACTATTTCTAAGTTGACAATAACTATTTATGATGTAGAGGGAGGCCTGGAATTCTAAAATACAGGCCTAGGCTTAGTTTAGACTCCAGATCTCCCACAAATTACAACTTTCTGCCTAACTACCTGTCCACCCTAACATAATGTCCTTGTCTAACATAACGATGGAATTTGTGGAGATGAATAACCGTTTTTATTATTATAAAAAAAGAAACCTAGGATACTTTATATCTCAGTAGTACGATCTTGTGGGACAATTCCTGAACTCAACCAGTAGTAGTAGTACCTACCTAATTAATAAATAATTGATCCGAGACGCAGATAATCACATCCAGTGCGAAATCAAAACTTAATACTAATTGAACGTAAAGATCCATCCCCAGCAAAATTCCAAGTAATAAATATAAACAAATTCTCCCACAGTTTCTTAACTAAAGCTAAGAAGGCAGTTAAAAATAACTGCTTTTCTATTACCTGCAGCTATAACCATAAACAATGATAACATTTAGTTTTTGGGTGTAAATATGCATATTTTAACACCACTTTAGCATTCCTTTGTTAACCCTTGTAAAAATTAGATAAGAATCATTTTGTTGTTATCAGGTTCACATCCAAAATCCAGCTTACTGTTTTCCAAATTAAAGTCTAAGATTGAGTGCAAGTTGCCATCAAATGGTTTGCATTTAACTAGTCCATTATCATAAACTGCCTATACCTAACCTAAATCTGCGCATCTGCGGAGCAATTGATTTGTGTCCGATTGATGGCTATAGGCTCGGCCCCTAATTACATGGGAGGTAAAAAAAAAAACTTTTTAAATGTGTGTGTACGTACTAGATACCCCTGTGCCTAACCCTGCGGGGATTACAGCCGTGATGTTAGGTATGTTTGCTTACCTATGTATGTGGTGACGCTTGGCAACGCCTTTGTCCAGCAGTGCACTTCAGCAGACCCATCTTAGCATCATGCTGATGTTGAAAACTGAAATGCTCCTATTCTTATTCCATTAATCAATGGTAACTGGGTTGTCGAGGTCAGATTGGCAGCCGATCTATGTACAATTCTGGTATTCAGTTGCATCCGATTGGACTGGAAGCTGATCTCAACATACTCTTGGAAAGGTTCAATGATAATGATGAAATCAATTCTATAAACCAATCAAAACGATCCACATCCTAGAAATTGTAAACCAAAGCTGGGAATTCCCAAATACGAATCCTTCGAAATGCCGTACCGTTTCGAAGTAAAAAAAAGATATTAGAAGTTCGAACAAACAGGCGTCTCTACCTGTCTACAATGTGTACACAAAGTAGATTGGGACAGAAGGTCTGCTGCCATATACAATGAACGAGAACGTAGACGCACACAGACACGCATCACGTACAGCGAGTGCAACAGTGCAAACGCACTCGCGACTGGCAAGGACAACTGCGATGAACCGAAACTGCGCCATGCACGGTCTGTTCCACAAGGTCAAGTTAGATGAAAGTTTAAACATATGTTCTAATTCAATTCCATCTTCTGATCATAAGTTTGCTGTTTCATTAGATACTTTTAAAATAGACCGCCTGTGTGCACGCCAGTTTTCGCTCGTTTTATGGAGTTAAACTTCCGTACTTATCTATTTTGTGTTGTCTACCTGTACAGAACAATGGTACCTTTTAGCCCCATCCTCTTTCTAACAAAGGCACACGTGTTCAAAATAGACTTTAATTCAAGAACTTGGCTATTGATAAGAATGCTCTGTTATCAGGAAGTTTACTCGTGCTCCTTCTTGTTTAATTAGTTGCACTTATCTGGTGCGCGTGTTCCGGTTTGTGTACGAGGAAAACTCAGACAACCCCAAAGATAGAACATAAATTGTTGGTTTTAAAGTAGGTACAGCTGCACTTGGCTTTTAAAAATTTGAACTGAAAAAGATGACCTAGAAAACGTGTCACACGAGAACAAGTAATCAGCGCGTTCATCTATAGGTACCTACTAATATTATAAAGAGGTAAAGTTTGTGAGGTTGTAGGAGGTAATCTCTGGATCTACTGAAGCAATTTTGAAAATTCTTTCACTAATAGGAAGCTACATTATCCCCAAGTGCCCTTACAACGTTACTGCAACATTGGAATGTTGCCCGTGGGATAATTTCCAACCAAAACGCGAATGAAGCCGCGGGCAACAGCTAGTTTACAAAATAAACTTACAGTAGTAATTAAATCGTTTGCTAAAAGAGAAGATTCTAGAAGCGATATTCTTCGATTGATCAATGAATAATTACCATTTTATTTACCATCAGAGCTTATGTGAGTCTATGATGATAATGTTCAGAGAAACCAAGACACTTTCTTTAATAATCTTTCGAAAGACAATTTATGGAGGTGTAGGGCCTATAACGTTAAAACAAACTCGCCAATGTATTTTTGTAATACAGAATTCAAACAACCAGTTCCAATTTATCTACAACCAGGATAACACCAATAAGATACGAATCACTTCCATCATAATTTTACAACCAACAAAAGAAAACCCTGTTTAGACATTACACCTTCTTTAACATTAAAACGAACAGTGTGAAAGCCACCCCCTAATGCCAAGATAAGATCTCTGCTGATACTCTTTTGACTAATTCAAAGCGTGTTATAAAACTCCCATAGACCGGATCGACAAAAGATAGAATTGTCGTTGAACAAAAAGTGGCTACCTGAGAGCTTGAAAAGAATGGCATTGATTTGCTGATTTACCGAACTAAAGTAGTTAATGGCAAAAGGTATTATTATCTTGTAGGAGATTAAATTGAACACTGATTTATTTCGGTTGATTTGATTGGCTAGAGATAAGAAAGATAGAATTTAGACTGATTAATGAAAAAGCTTGTGGTTTCATCCAGAGCCACAGCGGTGATTTTCTTTCAACTCCCCCGTCTTACCCCGCCCCGACCCCGCACAACTCGTCTCCCACGCACTTCATACCGCCTAACGCGATGACAATGAACGAAAAATAGTGTTCGAAAATTTCTTAAACTTGTTCCAGGAAATACGTGTTTTTGAATAAGTCTTACAAGTGTGTGAAATAAATATTTGTCATTAAGAATCTGCATTACATGTGCAAGGTTTCTCGCGAGATGTTTTCTTTATTTTTACAGTTTATGAGTACATTATGAACGGCCAAAGTTCAGTTAAAAAATTGTGCAAAACAGCAATTTTTGGAGGCTTATACTGAATTTGTTTCTACTTTATTTTTATTTTTTGCAACCATAGAAACCTAGATATAGTGCACAAAATACCTATTAGTTCAAAAAAATCAAAGATAAATGTGTAACAACGGCATAATCACGTACGAGCGTTTGTTTGAAAAGTATGACGGGTTGGCCTTAACCATCTATAATTTGAATCAGATTATAAGAAGTCTTTTGAGTAAAATATCTGGGAGCCTTAAAGGCCACTTCAGCAGAATTATAACAGCGTAAGCAGATTATTATGCCATTAATTTACGACTTGTAATGTGATTCATATTATCCTAATAAGATTCTGCTAAAGTGGCCGTTTCATGTCCTGTTTGAGACTTGAAACAAACTAGTGAAACATGGTACAAAAGGGAGAACGCCTGCTCTGTACACAGCATTGGGTGGAATTATCAAAGCAATGATGGTGAGGTTTATGAAGATTTACAATAACCCACTTTTAACTGAGATCTTATTTAAAATTATAAGATTTCGCGAGAACCTACTGCCGACAAATTGCTTTGCAGTTTGGTAGATGTTGTATTTAAGTAAAACTATGTACGTTCGAACAAGCTATTTGGTATACACGCGGAAATTTTCACAATCCAATGCCGTAGCGAATACTTTTCCAAATTTTATTTAATAAAGCTTTTTTCTTTAGGAGACTGACTGTTAATGACATAAGCTTTATAAGCAAACAATATTGTAGTTGTACTAGGATTGTGAATATTTCTGCGTGTATACCAAATAGCTAAAATAGTTCGACAGGAATAAATAAAAAAAGTGGTATTGGTTCCGAAATTACAATTTGATGATTCCGGGTCATTTGCCCAAATTGGAAGAATCTGCACAAAACTCTTTTGTTTTGAAATTGCGGTCTAATAAAGAAGACCATGTTGATCACAATGTTTATAGGACCTTCGCAGAATTTCTCCTAAAATCGAGAAGCGGGTTTGCTTTCCGTCTTTCCTTTACATCAGATTATTGAATTAATTATATTACGAGAAATTTTAAGTGCTGCGTTACTGAAGTTTGATACATGACAATCTTTCTTTCAAATTGAAAGAATCTATAAAACACTCTTTTCTTTGTAAGTTGCAGTATTATACTGAAGTCCAATATGCAGATCATGTTTGAAGAACTTCCCCAAAATGGTTTAACAAATCCCAGAAACCATTTTTCGGCTAAAACCAAAAATTACACACGGGAAAGAAATTTCCACACGGCCCCTACTCGCCTCGTTCGCAACCGGGTTGGATTGAAACGGAAAAATCGCGTGAATTCCCTTCATACAAAATGTATGAATCATTGAGCATCTCGTCTGGAACGGTTGAGTTTCGGAACAGATTGTGGAGCGGCAGTCGGCAGTACATTTACATTACTTGTAATATTAGTTATACAGGAACTTTATGCTATTGAATCGTTTTTACTTTTTAAGAAAGAAAGTGTAGTAGAAAATGTTAAGGATGAATGGCATGTAGAGATAAAAATAATTAATTAGATAATGTATAGCAATGGATTAGAAACTACTTACTTATCTAACTAAACTACTTACTGTAGCTTAGTATTTTACTGACTAACTTTTTTACTCAGCAATATCATGCCATTCAAACTAGAAAACTCAATTCGAACTGTGATAACGTCTTATTAAAATAGCTTATTACCACCTGTAGTTTTGATGTCTAGGTAAGACATCAATGGTGACGTAGTGGCAATCACCAATATCACCAATGAGTTTTCAACTTGTGGTGTTTCTGAGCCTCGCATGCTCAGCAGAGCATGATTTTGAAGTGATGAAATGATGATGAAGACAATTCCTATGTAAAAGAGATAGCAGTAGCGAAGGGTCAATTTTTGTAAGACGTAAGCTGGAGTACATATCTTTAATTTCAGTAAATTATTTGCTTATAGAATACTGACTGTGCCATTTTTCAAAGGGAAGCCGGTAGGAATCGAGTTGTTTGGACCCTTCGCCACTGGGCTGTATCTTGTTTCCTGTGACACATTTTTTCCGTACGTTACGTTTCTAGCCTTAGAGCTTTGTCTCGCTCTTGTGACGTCACCAGGTCAAAGAAGGGAGTGCAGTTGCTAACCTCTGTCTTTTTCATTGGGTGATAGACTTTATGTCACCAGGCAGAAATGACTATTAGGTATGCTTCGAAAGGAATAGGGATGGCCTGCCTCCATACAAACGCTCTCACCTGTTTTATTTCTGGTTTATGACTTTAAAGCTATGAATTTTTACAGTTAAATAAATATCAACCTTTTCTATGTCCCTATGTTCTCTGTATAAGCACTAGAACCTTTATAAAATGCCTAAAATAGCCTATTTGGACCGCTGTCAACAGAGGCCTAGTGTACAAATTTGACAATTATTAATGAAAAAATAAAAACATAGGAACACAGTTTAAATCCTTCATAATCAGTTTATGAAATATCTTTGAAATTGGTCGAATATTAGAGGAGGGCCAAACCTCGAATTATGACTTTTTACTTGTCTGCAGTTGTCCTTATCGCACCAAATGTCGAAATCGCGATCGTGGAGCGACAGCGATAGTTTCTTCAAATATCTACCGCATTTCCTCTTAATAAGCGTTCTATTTCAGGTAAAACGCCGATATCAAACCACAGGACCGTTATTCGAAGAGTAATTCACTCACACCACACACACATAGAGACAACACCCTCACACATTCACACCCACGCATAAACACACGCACACACCACATAAGAGCACGCATGCATTATTTTTAATAGTTATTATTATTTTTTATTTTTTGATGTATAAGATGTTGTTAAAATGATCACCAAAAACAGGTGAAGACACTTACTCCTGTAACATAGGTCTCACCTAGCACAGGAGTCAGGGTTTCAAATGGAAAATGTGTAACTTTTTTTTTTGTTTGTGTCAATAAAAATATTTTATTATTATTTAATAATTAAAAAATTACAACAACCCCACTTGATGCATCAGCACAATATAAAATCCACGTAGCAATCGGCAACAGTACTTTATGTAACGAAATATAACAGAACTCTGAACATATAACAGTTGGAAACTTTCAACCAATACACTTTAAACCTACGCCAAGGAATAAAGAGCCCATTGTTATAATCAATCTCTTTACAAACTTTCGCTGTACACTTCAGTTCAAATTAATACAAGTTATTATCGTGAGGTAATCCGGTTCAACAAGAGTTTACAGGTTTACACTGCCGTGCCGTGTCGACGATTTTAAAACGCAATTATTTAAGGGGAATGGCTCTCGAAAGTAATCGATGAAATATTACAAAGAAAACAGGGTTGGAATTTGTATGAGGACGTAGTGAGTGATTGCGCTAGGATTTTATTTCTATTACCTACTAGTGTTCGTGTTCCAGGAATGACCAACATGGCGGAAACAGAAATTCAGAAATTACCATGTCAGTTATTACTAAAGGAAAACCTTCAAAGCTTACACGTGGTGTGTTACAATTTACTTACACGTGTGTGCAAATTATTTACATTACCCCTGAAATTCCCGAAGGGTTTAAATAGTTTTGCCTTTGTTTTTTAAATTTAGTGAGTTTTGTTTGTTTATCCTGGAGGCTACTTGATGTTAGATTGTTTTTATTCGTTGACTAGCTGTTGCCAGCTGCTGCGCTCGCGTTTACGTCGGGAAATATTGCACGAGCATGTTGTAAATATAGCCTATAGCACTCGGGGATAGTGTAGCTTGCTATTAGTGAAAGAATTTTCAAAATCTGTTCAGTCGATCCAGAGATTACCCCCTACATACAAACTTACAAAACATACTAACAAATTTTACCTCTTTATGATATTAGTATAGATAATATTTAATTGTTGCATTGAAAAGTTTGATTTATTGTGCATAGTCACATATTAATACATTTAACTTGTGGTCCAAAGGGACATAAACTTTCTTGAAAAAATATTTTCCATTTAAAAAAAAAAAAATGTTTTATATTTTGTAAAAAGAATGTTAGTTACCCTTAAACATTTCAAAACCTTCGTCTTGAAGGTAACAACACTAACATAGTAGAGTTATTACTACTACATAAACAACATTTTAGCTTTTATGAGAGTATGTGCAACATTTTCTTTACATTGTGAGCTGTTTGAAAAGGCTCTAAACTATAAAAATGGTTATGGGTTTGCATTAACTTAAATATGCATGTTTATTTTTCGTTGTATGAAAAATTTTGGTCTTTTGGTATTCTTGCCAGATTATGCAAAGATTATTTCTATGTGATGATTTAGATTGCTATTATCTGCTTTTAATTATCACGGCATGGTTGGCGCAGTGGCTGAGCGATTGGTTGCTACGCTGCGTTTCGCGGGTTCGATCCCCGCACAAAACAAATATTTTTATGATCTACAGGTCCGGTCTACAGGTTCCGGGTCTGGCTGTTTGTGTATGTGAGTTTATATGTTTGTAAACGCACCCACGATATAGGAGAAATTCCTAGTGTGGGGCAACGTTTTAAAAAAGAAAGAATAAGTTTATGAGATAATTAAACTGTTTCTATCCACAACCTCAAGTACAGAAACCTGAAAAATATCCCATAATATAAATAAGATAACTATCGGAAAATCTCCATAACATAAGCCTCAAACAGTACTTACATCATGACATGAACATGCATGACCATATTAGACATGACATAGTTTAGTACATGACATGTTTGTCGACAAGATCAGAAGACTCCTTGGGTGGTGTGGACCATGGACTCACGATGTTACAAAACACAGGAAATATTAGTTTAGTTTATAACATAAACACATGGTCAGCAGTCGCGCCTGCAACCACTAGACCAATGAGGAGTGTAAAACCACTCCTCGTTGGTCTAGTGGTTGTAGGCGCGACTGCTGACCATGAGGTCTTGACTTCAATTCCTAGGTCGGGCAAAGTGTTATTGGGTTTTTATACGGATTTCTCAGTAGTAGCCATGGCGCATGGATTTGTGCCCGGTTGATGGTATCTAATAGGCTCGCCCTTATTACATGGGACTTAACTATAGCTTACGAAAAATGGGTGTACACCTCTGTCTTACTATTCGGGGATTACGAGCGTGATGTGATGTTATAAACTAAAAACAACATAATTATGTAATCTCTTATCTGTTTAAATCTGTCTAGTATAATATAATAGTCTGATAAGTCAATCGCTTACACGTCTTTCGTGTTTGAGCAAAGTCTTTCAGCAGAATCGGCATGAGCTTTTCGATAGCTTGTGTTAATTCAATACATTAGTGACTTCTCCACCATAATTACTGCTGATAAAATTTCACTTTGTGGTCCTTCTTAACAAATGAATTTCAATAAAATCTCACGAGTAAGCAGTTGCTTTTTTACCGAAAAAAAAGAAGAAACTTCTCAATTCAACACGTATATTTTATTTTTAAACATGCTATCAGAATATAAAACACAGACACAATCTAATCTAGGTATCCTAAACGTAGGTTTTTCCCCACATCCAAAAGCGAAAGGTCACAATATTGTACGGGTAGGATTATCATCAATTTAGGGGTCGCATATTTGCATAGGGCAGGCGTGCCGGCCCCAGGACGCGGGTTCCGCCGCCGGCGACAATGCGATGTGATGCTACCCGCTATGGGTAGAGACTGTGTCCAATGACGGACGATATTCTTGTGTATTCTCGTAAAAAAACCCGACCTGTCTTAGAACCAAGTATTCGAAGACATGTGACATCAAGCCGTTCAGGCGCTAGGTTGGTTAGGGTTTAGGGTGGTTATTATTAGGCGCTCGTGTTGGATTATGGGCTATGACTCCCTCTCACAAAGAAGAATTGTAGGCTTAATATGCTATCGTTGGAAAAACGGGAAGCGCTAGTAAACGTGGCACTCAAACAAGCCATTGACAGAATGTGGCAAATAGATATCCACTATTATTTAATGAGATAGAGTCACGATTCTCAGAAGACAATAAATAAGAGAACATTATCATAAACACTAGAAACGGAATATTTACCATGTTACCGTTTCTAGTGTTAATGATATTGTTAGTGACCACGACAGTTTAAAAACATATAAAGAGAATGATCGACAAAATCGACTGTCTCGAAGTCTGGTGGCAAGTTTCACTGCTAAACACGGGACCCAGGGTCAAATTACCTGGTTAGAGAAAGTGAAACTTTCATGAATTTCTGAGTACCGAGCCTTGAGGTTTAGCCTGTTCCCGGTTAGTGGGCTCACTCTCTACATGTCTCTACATGACTCTATGCAAAGGACTTGAGCAAAGATAGTGAAATTTCAGTTTACTGTGTCACTCTGCTGATCCCTTCGGAGAATAAAGGGTGTGATGGATCTCAAAAAACACCTGTTTTCTTTAGAACCCTATATTTTAGCCTAACACAATGGATACGATTTCCCATCTCCCGCTCAAGCCCGCGGCGATCGTGTAGCCCCAATAACGCCCTGCATCGTCCCTTGAAGTCGCGCATTTGTTCATCACGACACCACATCTCGAAAACTGCTAGACACAAAACTATGAGATTTATGCAACATCGAAACTAATTCCGTCGGTCGCCTCGGGGAATACTTGATAGTCGTGAGCTACGATTTCTTGTTGTTTTAAACTTAGATTGATAGTGCTGTTATGAAACTGTTTATATTTTCCGGACTGTGTAGTAAACGGTATTATTTTCTAAGATATAGCTTGGGACTAGGAAGTCGCCATATTTGGTATCGAAAGATTAAGGACTGCACGTCGTCTCGTATCTTCATCTTTATAGTATAATAGAACAGTAGAAAGACATCATCACTTTCTGAATAAAATTTTCACTATTGAACTACACAGCATTCACACAATCATTCGCCCACATCAAAAAAATCCATCACGAAACTAAGGATAAATGGGACAGCCGACGAACAAATTAGCCAAACTAATTTCGCTTAGCGACCTACCGCCATCTTTAATTATTGCACAATCAACTACAACCTATTTAAATAAATCATAAAATCTCGCAAAATTAAATAAAAAGGTCCAGACAAATCCAATAATCCAGTTCAATTAATCTTACTAATCGAGTTCGAAGTAAGCGATTCTGAACATTTTCAATTTGTGCATAAAACGTCTGCAGAATCACATCTTCATTAGCAATACAATCGAGTCGAGGGGCGAATGGGTTCCCAGTTCCCAGTCCGACTTCCCAGATGCCCAGATCCAAGAAGTTGAATACGCCAAAGAGCCAAAGATTTATAAATTGCAGAGGGAGTTTGGAAGCAACATGGGAGTTTCTATTATTGAATCGTACTAGTATTAATTGCGGTGAAATTGTAATTAAACTTTATGCGCTATCGAGCGCTGCAGTCTAGAAGTCTTTGTCGGGGATTGCGAGTGATCATTTTGTAGCTGATGGAAGTCTGTTCCTTTTTGTATTAGGATATATTTTAATTTGATCTTCGTGTAAGCATTATGAAGACGAAGCTGTGTTTAGTGTTTGTTATCAGTCACTAATCTATTTAAGCCTCAATTCATTCTAATTTCTTTGTTTGTCTACGTTTTAATAAGTTTTCCTTCGTGAAAAAAAAATGTCGTATAACTACTCAAATTAAGTCAGTTAATCGGTACGGACAAATTGTTGACGCAGCTTCGGACAGCAGCCTCCTACAGATAATGTACTGAAGTATCTAACAGTGTCCGTAGCTGGTTCACAGTCTATTCTCATCGGTATCGATTCTTATTACACACATACACTCATTCACTTATTCTTACACATTTCCTTCTATAAAGGGCTTTTTCAGTTAATATTTTACTGGAAAATGTGAAAGTTAATCTAAATCAAGAGAATTTTAAACACAGACATATAACTTTCCTAATTCCGTTCAATACCTCTAATGCAACTACCCGATTACCCCAAACTACTCGATTGAAAACTTTTAAAATCTATCAAATTCAAATTCAATCATGACGTATCTATTTCTGTGAGATCTGTGCCTCGAATAAATTAATATTTTACGTTCTCGTCTGCTGGATTAGGTGGTGATAATGAGAAGTGAACCGCAGTTTGCTTTTCATTTCCTGGAGCACCTGCATGATCGTGTGGGTTTAGATTCGCGATTGAATTTATATACATACTTAAATCTACGATGTTTCTTTTTAAATTTCGGTCTGCAGTCAAGTGCGTGTTTTCGAAATACGATTTCAATTGGATCGGTTCTTGTAAGATTTTTTCTGTAGGTATATTTTTGTTAATTTTTTACTTTACAGTTAAACAAATATTTAAAAAAAAAACGCAAGGAGACAGGCAAACGGCAGTGTTGCCATCCATCCATGTACCTGGCATGATTCCTAAGTCGAGCAAACTATAATTGAGTTTTTCCATCAAGAATTTCTCAGTAGCAGCCATGGATTTTGCATTTGTGCTCTGTTGATGGACATGACATGCACTAATCTACATGCCTACATGGGACTTAAACTTAACTGGCGAAACGTGGGTGTGCCATTAGGTAAACCTCTGCCTAAATCTTCGGGGATTACAAGCGTAATGTTATGTTAAGTAAAATTATAAAATTGGAAAACCCAGTTAAAGACTATTGGCATTGTTTTGCTACCATGCTATGCAATAACCTTGATTTCTAACTTCGCCCAATAAGCTCCAAATAACACTTTTCAACTAACAATAAACTTTCAGCTCTCAACCACGTCGAACCCCAATAACTCACAATTCGAACAAACTTCAAGACTATTTGAAACTCGAAATAAGTCCATATAGAAAGGCGGAGGATATAAATTCGCTTGTCATAACCGAATAGCGCCAAGTTTTGCCAGATATACCGGCAGGGTCAGACAGAGTACATGTGCGACTTAGGCAATGAACCTGTGTTGTACGGAAGTTGTGCTAGGTAGATTTGACGTAAGTAGTTATGTTATAGTTGTGGTTAAAACTGGTTTTTGAGTTAGTCACAAAGTAGCTATAACAATACATTAAGGTCGATGGGTTGACGATATCGTCAAAGTCGCGGGAAACCTGGATTAGGGACGCACAGAACCTGGAAGTGTGGCAGAAAAAAGGGGAGGTCTATACCCAGCTGTGAGAGATTCCGGGCTGATATGATGATGATGAGTCATCACAATAGCAAGAGGACTTAATCACTACATAGTATAAAACAAAGTCGCTTCCCGCTGTCTGTCTGTCCCTATGTATGCTTAGATCTTTAAAACGACACAACGGATTTTGATGCGGTTTTTTTAAATAGATAAAGTGATTCAAGAGGAAGGTTTATATGTAAAACATTACACCCGTGCGAAGCCGGGGCGAGTAGCGCTAGTTCACATATAAAGGAGATGTGCAGTTTTTTTTTTTTAAATTAAATTCGTAATTAAAAGCAATAGATACCTATAAAGAAGCTTCTTCTTAGAAATTTAATCCAACTGAAAAGGTTCTTTTTGCTTCGCCTAACTTGTGTCTGGAGTCTATTTAAAGTCTTCCAGGACAGCCATGCCAGCTCGTGTCCAGAAGGAAGATTCTCAGCAAGTGGGTCAAATGGGTTGGGTAAGGAAACAGTTTTTCGCCATAACTTGAGTCTTTCCGTGGGACGTTCGCCAGTGAGAACACAGAACACACTTAAAAAAACTGTTACGGCTTTTTAGCCTTTGCGGAGTAATAAGTGATGTTAAAAGAAGGCACATACAACGCTTTGAAATGAGCAACTTTCTTCGTCTTTCAATCAAAACAGTTTATGTCCCTAGCCTTTTTCCCAACTATATTGGGGTGATGATGATGATTAAGGTAGACTTCCAGTCTAACCGGATGCAGCTGAATACCAGTATTTTACATGGAGCGACTGCCTATCTAACCTTCACCGACCAGTTAGTACTAGGTAACACGATACCCCTTGGCAATACTGGTTGTTACACTTTCAGGCCACTGACTACCTGTAACGACTGTCAAAGATCTACAAATGACAGCCGGGACCAACGGCTTAGTGTGCTTTCCGAGGCGCGGAGGAACCTCGGTAGGTAATGGGTTGTGACCCATCCATGGTCGAACCTAGGTAAACACGGCTTAACCTAAAGATTGACGCGAACAGCTGTTATTATTTGGCTATCAGCTCCTCCTATTAGACAGTTAATATTAGCAAAATTTGACATGGCTGTTGTATACACAGTTAGGTAGATGGATTTCACAATGAATAAACACATAATTTCTACACAAACAGCATCGGTAAACAGTATTAATTGAAATCTCAAACAAGTGCGGTCTCTATTTAAATGACACATCGAATTTGTATCAGCAACGCGAATTATTATCACAGAATCGATTTAAATATGTCCCGACCGCAATCGACGATTTCATATTTCATTAATGTCGGTTCTGTAGCTACTTATTTTGTATAGTTATGTGTTTTCATTGTATAGTGAATTAACTGAAGAGAACTCTTTTGTTGTCTAGCCGGAGATTTAATTGGGAGTAGCGTTTATTTGTATACTGAACATAATCGTACTTTATTGAAATTTCTCTGAACGAGTCAGTGAATGTGCCGTGTAGTTTAATATGATATTCTCGTTTTTAGAAACACTAGGTGTCACCTTAATGTAATGCCTAAGTCAAAGCATATTGTTGCGAATTACACACTGGGCTCGAATCCAACGGAGCAGAAAATAAAAAACATGCAAGAAAAAAAATAAACAACTGCATTCTAGAGCCTAAATCAATGGAGTTGAGTGTGAGGAGTTGACCGTAAATAGTAAGTTAACAAAAATCATGATTGTATGCCTCGAAAGGACAGACAGAGAAGTAGGTATGCAACACCAGTTTACTATTTCTGATTACGTTCTTCATCTTCCTGCGCTTGGGGGCGGCGCAACACATTTTTTTTCTTTCATTCACCTCTGTCAACTGTTACTCAATTATTTACTCCTTCCAATTTCATATCATTCCTCACACAATCCATCCATCGTTTCCTTGATTTTCCTCTCCCTCTTCATCCATCAACATTTATATTCATCCCTCTTTTAGTCACATGCGATTGGTCTGAAGATTCTGATGAAGTTCAATCAGAGAAATGTCTTGATTGCCTTTAAGAGGACTCAAATCCTAGCCTCTAAGACTGATACCGAACAAAACCATCAGGAATTAACTCCTCTATTAAGAATTTAGCCACAAATCGTAATCTCTCTTCCAAAAAAAGCCCGAGTGAATCAACAAGCTTATCTGTACATTCAATTCGGCAAATACTATGAACAAGTTGAACAACTGCATCGTAGCTGATCGGAGCCGGCTTTAACGTACGTTTTAACTTCCAAAGCAACTAGCAGGCAATTTAAGTTTTTCTCGGAAACTACCGAGCGCGCTTATTGGACGGTTTTAGCTGTAGGTCAGGGGTTTCAAAAGAAGAGGGAATTATAGTGTTAAATAGGATTATTAGTATTAGTTATGGAATGAGGTGTTGGTTTGTGGAAACCCATGAAAGTAGAATTTTGCACAATTTGAATATTTCGTTTTTATCACCCATAATATTGATCTAGGCTTGACGCTTGGATTCAAAAAGCAAAACATTGCAGAAAGGGCGATACTTGAAATGCAGGGTTATTATACAGGGTTATAATTATAACCCATTTTGTCATTTTAGTTACTTTTTTAATTGACTTCAAAGAATGGTAGTACGAAGTGGCAATTTAGTTACCTCTATGCTTCAAGGAAGTGATCTTCCCGTCATTTTAAACAACTTTCCCAAGTACATTGATTCGTGGAAAAAAATGCTGTTCATAGTTGCATCGAAATAATCTGTCTACTGTTGTATGGGAATTGTTTTTTTTTTCAAGAATCTTAGATGAGTTTCTTTGGGAAAGTATGTCTAATGTGACGGGTAGGCTCACTTCCTTGAAGAAATTTAGTCCGGAAAATGTATGTGGTACATTCTTAATATTACTTAGAAGATATAACCGAGATGACGTATCTATAGTTCCATTATATCTCTACCTTCTTCGTACCTTCAACTACACTCAGTAACATAGTACGAAAATCTTGCTTCTTACTTTAAACACTAAAATTTCCCACCGGCATTCCCTGCGAAGTGGGTCAGGTCTACTTATGAACCCACTCCATGTATCAACTGAGGAGGTTTAACTTGTCAAAGTTAAATTCATGCAGATACCAACCAACGTACACACGACACTGCCAACTCAAAACCCGTTGAGATATCAACCTAGTCACCCTGACATAAGTGTCACCGATCAGTTTGCCGTCCGCAAAGTTACGCTGGTATCTTGCATGGCCGAATCCCATGGGCTTTCGAGGTGTCAATTGCTCGACACAGTTGCACTGTGTTGTTATTTGATAATTCGTTGTAATTTAAACCTTGTTAGCACGCGATAAGGGTCATCGTTTTATGTAAAAGTTGACAAATATTATCTTGGTGTAGTCTCGTAGATTTGGAGGATTCTCTAGTAACAAAATATTATTATGACGATTTGTTTATTTTCTCATGCTTGTTATAAATTGATCGGAAGTGCTATATTTCATAAGCTTACCTACAGCAGCGCCATTGAAGAACACAAGAAATGATCGATCATTACCTACTTGACCTGTTTCTATATGTGTAATGTAGTTATATGCCATTACATTTAGTATTGGAAGAAGACATTAACTTGGATAATTCTGCACTTCAAACCAGACCAGACCAGACCTTGGCCTAGTTCTCGACTGGTCAAATGAAAAATGTTCCTGAAAGCTTGACTAGCTCATGAAACGGTATACTGTGCTTCTTTAACATTGTCCGTTTGTTATGTTGTAAGAGACTGATACAAGAGCGTAAGCAACATCTCCATATGTTTTGGGACTTCCCCAACTCACCTAGCCTTGTTGCCTGTTAGAACAAAGGAAAGTGTTTGTGATGTGACGTGTGTGTGTGTGGTATGTAATAATAATAAAATGATTTATTTATCCGAAATAAAACACACAGACACAGTTCAAAAACAAGGTGGCAAAAGTACAATAAGGATAATAATATACTCTTTTGTGCATATGTGTATAGGTAATACACATATGCACAAAACATGGAATGGATGCGTCTACCGAACATGGAACACTCATACCTCATTCTTAGTCATAGGATTGTAACTTGTGTTTCTACATATTATAGTTACTCACGAGATTATATTTCTCTTCCTGTTTTCACACACTACTGTCTACATTTCTTTTTTAATTTTTTCTTTCGCAGGCACGCTGGTAGAACTTTCTTTTGAAATAAGCTGTTCCTTTGTACTCTACGTTTTGTTACGATGTTTCCTTATGTTCTCTCTTGTGTGTAAATAAATAAATAAATGGTTGAAGAATGCAAGAGAAACATAACCGTAATTATACCAAGTCAGGCCACTATATGACACTCCAAATGGCTTTACATAAGATGTGCTTAGTGTTTATTAGATCTAACAACCTGGCTGCCTCGTTAGTCTTGGGGTCGCAGACGCGACTGCTGAGCATGTGGTCCTGGGTTCGATTCCCGGGTCGGACAAAGTGTTATTAGGTTTTTCCATCGGTAATTTCTCAGTAGCAGCTACGGAGTCTGGATTGGATGGTCGATGGCAATAGGCTCGCCTCCTATTACTATTATGAGACTTAAAAAATAACTGGCGAAATGTGGGTGTAGGTACTATTAGTCTATTTGGTACTTACACCTCTGCTTAACTCTTTGAGGTTTACAGGCGTGCTGTTATGTCTAAGACACTTTTCTTCATGATCATCCACAGCCCGACTTCACACAAGGCTGGTCTATACCTGTCTTTGAATGTGCCAATTCCCACAAACTTTTGGAGTTTTTAATTCATTAATTTGCTAACCAATTAAGTTTTTGTTTTATATCTTAACGCAACTAGAGACACACAACTCTTGTTATACAGGGTGTTACAAGACCCTTAACGAAACCGTCAACCAAGCATTATGTACATCAAACTAAGTAACTTTACGCAAAAATGATTGCTGGGAAATGACTTTTTTTTTGGGGTGAAAAATCACGTTTTGCGGTTGGATTCAATGTAACGCACTCAAAACATTGTGCTGATGGATGGATTAAATAGTATGGGGGTCGTTGAGGTGTATAAAGTAAAAGTCTTACAATAAAAATATGTGTTTAAAAAAAACTTGTGTAAAAGTTGGCACTTTGACCTCCAATATCTCCGTAACTAGAAGGTATGGTCTAGAGCAAAAAAAATATCGCAATGACGGGGAGAACAAGTGCCTTTCGGCTTCGTTAAGGGTCTTATTACACCAATTATAGTCCTTTTGTGTCATTTGTTCCACGAAACGTCATTTTATTTATAGGTATGTGAGTATACTGAGTACCTAAGTACCTACATTGAGGAGCTCGTGCCTATATAATAACAGCCGCTCGGGTCGATTTTCAGGTTAAGCCGCGCTTACCTAGGTTTGTACGTGGATGGGTGACCACTGACCACCCATTACATACCGAGTTTCTTCAGTTCCTCGGAAAGCACGCTAAGCCGTTGGTCCTGGCTGTCATTTGAAGATCCTTGAAAGTCCTTATAGGCAGTCGGTATTACCCAATGCTAATTGGGTTGTGGAGGTCAGATAGGCAGTTGCTCCATGTAAAATTCAGCTGCACCTGGTTAGACTGGAAGCGGACCCCAACATAGTTGGGAAAAGGCTACGCAGATGATGATGAGTCCTTACATTGATTCGGTACGAAAAATGAGTAAATATTATTTGACAGGAACATGAGCACTTTGACAGATCAATCATTGGACACTTCAATAACAAATACTTTCTTAGGCTGTGTCCGCAGTAGACAAACTGTTGGCAGCCGACTGAGTTTGCGGCGTATCGGTTTAGTACGCCCTTCCGTATATTTGAAATGGAGTGTCCACAGTTTGCTAGTTTTGCGCTCACTTTACGCAGTTTGCAGCGTTACGCGCGCCGACTGTCTCAGTTAGTGGCCGACTCACAGCAAAACCGGTTCCAGTCGGCGGCGGCGATATGGTTGTTCGCCGGGCGTAGTGAGTCCGTTTGCCGCAAACTGTTCATGCGGACTGGAAAGAAGCTATCGACGTGGTCGGTCGACCTAAATAAGCGGCTAACTCACAACAGTTTGCTTGCGACGCACGAAAATTGATCTGAGTTTGCAGCTAACTCAAATTTCAGTTCGCCACAATTGATACGTAATAGGATGTCATCGGAATTTTAAGCTTCGAAGTTCAGTATGACAGATATGTATCTACGACTGAATAATAAAGGACACTCATCGATCCCACACACGGATAAAAAATGGTGATTTATTCTATTCCAAAATACGAAATAGGCCAGAACGACATGTAAAAAAGAACAAAACTGCACAACATTGCCCCAATTACACCGACCCGGGGACATAAAAGCCAAAACCCATTTTTATGCAACTTAAAGCGAAGTTTTTTCGCGAGCCGAATTGAATTGCTATTACGATTGTATGAAAAAGCGCGAATATTGTAGGCTCTCGGTAAAAAACGAGGCTCAACCGAAAAAACTGAACATTTTGCAATGAAATTGTTTATCTGAATAACGTTGTTTGTAGCGGGAATAATGAAAATGGAGCGGTTTTTATTGTGTCTAGTAGGTACCGCGGAAATGGGTTAAAGATTTATGACTCAGTAAGAATGGTTTGACATACTTAGGTCTCTCTCAACTCTAAATACTTTGCTTTATAAAATGCTGTACTTACGAGTATTTACTAAAAACGTATTGACTACTACGATTACTGTATTGAACGTAAGAAAAGATGGATGGATTGTGTGAGGAATGATATGAAGGAAAAATAAGTAAATGATAGCGTGATGATTGACAGGGGAGAGTGGAAGAAAAAAGAAGGCCAAGTATGAGTCGGACTTGCGCAGGAAGGGTACAAACACGTTTGTTGTATGGGAGTCCCCTTAAATATTTATTTTATTCTGTTTTTAGTATTTTTTTTTGTTATAGCGCCTATTGCTATCAACCGGGCATTAACCCAGACTTCGTGGCTGCTACCGAGAAATTCCTGATTAAAAAACCCAATAACAATTTGACCGACCCGGGAATCGAACCCAGGACCTCGTGCTCAGCAGTCACGCTTGTGTAACGGGGCAGTCACAAAGAACAAAAGTAAACTTAAATGAGCATGCATATTAAAAACCAGTCACTGTATCAAATCGTCAACTTACAAGACTGCCGGTGACATTTATGCCCTTACGTGTGTTGTGAACCTAAGTGACGAAACGTATGCAAAATTGTCTTTATGTTACCAAAACCTTTTGAAACAGTATTAAAAAACAAGAATTTGCATTATTGACCTTTTTTGCTGACCTTAATGTGGAACGGATGACTGGTACTCTGACTGTACCTGGAAAAGAAATAAAGATTGTTAGCGAGAAAGTTTTGTCAAGAAAAGAGGTATTCTAAAGGCTTATTTCGTCTTGGCGAGATAAATACAATGAAGATGAATGTAAAGAACTGTTACTAATTTGGTTCTTGTAAACAATTTATAGTTTCAAAGTATCATGCTTGTATTGGTAGGGAATGTTATGTGTTAAATGCATGGATTTATTCTGTATCGTGATTGGGTTCAACAAAAATCCTCTCTTTTAATTGAGAAATTAAAGTGAAGAATTTATTTAAAAAATCTCTTAAAATAAGGTGAAAACTTGTCAAGCTCCTCAACATTACTTAAGGTGAGATTCCATTGTATTTCAAAATCATTGTGGCAAAAAAAAATTTGAATATCACTTTCACCACCAAGATATCACCTTAAGTACAGTTTGCCAAGTTCTCAACTTAAAATGTTCAATTCAGAAATTGGGTCAAACTGTATTACTATCATCTAAACCAGGGATTCCCAAAGTGGTCGATATCGACCCCTTGGGGTCGATATCGGTTTCCTAGGGGTCGACATAAACGAAAACTGATTATGGGGGTCGACGAGGTCTAAAAATCGACCCCTATTAAATTAACACAAGTTCTTATTTAAAACTTTCAAGATAGGTAGGTAGGTACTGTATTGTTTATGTTGTGTTACGTGTACTAAGAATAATTAATATTTATGTAGGAAATAGCATTGTTGTAGTAATATAAAGCCTCAAGTTCGTACAAGATGAAAAACTCGGCAAGTCAGTGTGGACAAGTTTGTGCAAGATAATGAGTTCGAGCGTACGTCTTTCAGGCGCGTTTTGACTTGCTCTCTATTTGACGCTTGCGCGATTTAACACGAACGAATTCATGATCAAGTTGCAAGTCCAAACATGTTCCTGATATTTTACTATTTAACGAGGTTGCACTTAGGTTGAAAGTTCATTTGCGTTTTGAAATTCGTTGGAGCTTGAACGATAATAACTCATATAAGTACTCATTTATTTCAAGAGATTACAAAGTTATTACATAGCTAAATTAAGTGAAGTAAAGTGACTGAAAAAGAATTTACAAAATGCTGAGCTCCCTACGCGAGTTAATAGCGTAACCACACAATATCTGCAGTTTATGAAAAATTAACAGGGTAAGTACCAAACAGTTTTTATCCGGCACAGCGCATCAGCATTGCCCCACTGCACACTGTGTGATAGTGATCAGTTGAGCTATCTGTAGATTGTTTGCAACAGTTTGCAGTTGCCTCAGTTGTTTCAATTGTAAAAATTTACCAGTAAATTTAACAGTTTATTAGGTATTGTTTTTAATTTAGGTACTTAGTTTCTTATTTTTTTATTTGCAGGATTACTGAGAGTTTTATGATGGCGGACACGAAAAAAAAATGCAGACAATACAGTTTGGACTACTTGAAGTTCGGATTTATTGCATCTCCATCAAATCAACACTTGCCGATGTGTCTCATATGTGAAAAAGTATTCAGTAACGATGCCATGAAGCCTTCAAAAATGGATGACCACTTATCGAGAGTACATGCTGACAAAAAAAGTAAGCCCTTGACATTTTTTCAAGCACTTAAAGAAAAACTAGACAAAAGGCCATCCATAAGATCGATGTTTGCGTCATCATCTATTAAAGACGATGATGGTTTACGAGCGTCCTATAATATATCTTTACTAATAGCGAAGTCGGGGAAACCCCACACAATTGGAGAGCAGCTTATCTTACCAGCCATTGCGGAGGTCCTTAACAATGTATTGCACAAACCCGCACATGATATTTTAAAGAGAATACCTTTGAGCAATAACACCGTTCAGAGACGCATAGACGAGATGGGACGCGATGTGGAAAACATTTTATGCAAGTTCTTACAGACCAACAGATTCTCTCTCCAGTTGGACGAGTCTACATTACCCGGCAATGAAGCTCTGTTGTTAGGATATGTTCGATATATCAAAGATGAAAATATGTGCCAAGAACTGCTTTTTGCTACATATTTAGAGACTGATACCAGAGGAGAATCAATTTTTCAGGCCGTGGAACATTTTTTTACTGACAAAGCTATTCCATGGAAGAACATTGTTTCTGTTGCGACTGATGGTGCACCGTCTATGGTTGGTCGTCATCGTGGTTTTATAGCTCACTTAAAGCGACAACTGCCTGATGTACTGGTCATTCACTGCGTGATTCACAGGCAGCATTTAGTAGCAAAAAAGCTGAGTCCTAGATTGCATAAGTCTTTACAATATGTAATAAATGCTATCAACAAGATTCGAAGCAATTCTTTGAACTCTCGGTTATTTGCTCAGCTATGTGAGGAAAACGACGAAGTCTTTACTCGATTACTTCTTCACACTGAAGTTCGCTGGCTATCAAGAGGCTCTTGCTTAGAAAGATTTTCAGCCGTTTTTGAATCTGTGTTGGAGTTTTTACAAGAAAAAGATCCGAATTTGAAAGAAAATCTGAACAATTGTAAAACAGATATTTATTACTTGACTGATATCTTTGGAATGTTCAACAAAGTTAATTTGCAGCTGCAGGGTGACGATCTTAACTTGATTAAAACAAAATCAATAATATCGGCCTTCGTGGGTAAACTAATCCTTTATAAACAAAATTTAGGCAGAAAAGAATATTCGCAGTTTCTGCATTTGTCAAAATTACCAGAAACGCTTCAAGATGATGACATTTTATTATATGTCACTCACTTGGACGCATTACACAAGGATTTTACGAAGAGGTTTGAGGATCTTTTAAATTTACAAATTCCTCAATGGATAATAAATCCGTACAATACCACAGCCATAGAAGAAGCCAATGTGATAATGCAAGAAGAGTTGATTACCATCAGCACAGACGAAGAGCTTAAGCAGAAGTTCAACCAAGGCTATCAGAAGTTCTGGTTGCAACGCAACATTGAAACACAGTATCCTACATTGTGGAACATTGCTGAAAAATACCTTATCGCTTTTCCATCATCATACCTAGTTGAAAAAAGCTTCAGTGTGGTAACAAACATTTTGACGAAACAAAGAAACCGTTTGAAAATCAACGAACGTGGAGATTTAAGGCTGCAACTCACCAATATTGAACCGGATGTAGCTAGATTGGTAGATAGTCACCAGGTTCATCCATCACACTGAATGTTTTATTTTCTCTTTGCGAATTAATACTTTTTTAAATATAATTTCCTACCTACTTAAAATTCTTTAAGTACCTAATTTGTAATAATCGTTATAAATTAAACTTGATATTTACTGAATTGTATGTCTTTTTATTTTGTTAAATTTTGATACGAAAATGAAGTCAATTTTACTCACTTAACCAAGTGCAAAGTTTTCCAATTGGTACCTTAGTACCTAGGTATTTTGTGTCAATAGGAAAAAACTAAAGATAGGCCCCCTTATTCATAATAGTCTGCTAACTTAAAGCATTGCTAATTCTCACTCTGTCTTCTTCTATTGACCTAAGTCAGAATGAAAAATAACACACTGTAGCAGCTGTTTTAAGTTAGCGGACCATTATGAATAAGGGGGTTGATCTTAAAAGTAGGTAATTTGGCCATGGGGGTCTGAGGTAACAGTTCATTTTGGAAAAGGGGTCACTTGTCCAAAATAGTTTGGGGATCCCTGATCTAAACGATATTCAAATAACATAACATCAGGACTTTTAATCCCCGACAGGTTAGGTAGAGGTGTACCTAACACGAACACCCGCATTAACACACACAGTTAAGTTTATCTCATGTAATAGAGGGCTATACAAATAACTGTTTCGTAAACTAAGAACAATATCATGACCTCCATAGTCACCTCTGACTGACTGAAAATGTCAATATTTAAGCAAAACCAAATAAAAAATGAAAACAGACACTTTTCCGCGTCCGTACCACAGCGAGTTTAATTCATCGGTAACGGCCCGTATTTCCCAATATTATTCTCGGATATTTTCGGGTTTTTTCGTTCTATATCCTACTTCGGACGCTCGTAAAACCCGGGATGATCCGAGTCCATCGATGCCTCGGCCCGATATGAGAGATTCCCGCAACGGGTTTACGGTTTGGTTTAAAATGTAAGAGAAAGAGTGGCAGATTCTCCGTTGGGCTTTTCGCGTTGCAATACTACTATTGGCCAAAGGCAAAGACATTTTTATATTGACGAGCGATAAACTGCTGTATTTAGACGGTCCAAGACGAAAAACCGTAATCCTATACTTGTTACTACTTAGTAACAAGTATTCGTCTAGTGTAATTCTACCCGCCTGTCAAGTACGAGTAGCATTCGTTTGTCAAAATCGAAAATGTTCGGGATCAAAATTTTTGTTTGACAATATTCCCAAATCTCTTTGAACAAAGTCATTTGTAAATATATAATTCCAAGGAATTTGCCTATGTTCCAGTTGAAGGAACCACGTAATTGCTGTGTGTGATGTTGTATGTTTAGCTTTCAGTATTATCCTCCTGTTTTCTTAAAGGATCATCAAGGCAAAAAATGGATGGCAGATTTTCAAATTCATGTCAACTGCTATGAATGGCTATTTGTTTGTTTAGCCAAGGTAAATTTTGACCATAATAGCCTTTCAGAAATTGGGTGTGAATCGTGTGTAATTGATGATATTATTCGTATAGGATGTCAGGTAATTTAATTAGTCATCGATACTAGAACAAGGGATTGTATCACGTGATTGAGTATCGGTCACTAATTACCAGTTACCCCAATCACATCTGAATATATGTCAGTGGTGGATATTGTGTTTCCCTTAAGCTATAGAAGTCCTGAGAGTCTTCTGAAGCAGATAATGCCCTCTGCATCATCACATGACAATATTTGAGATGGATGTCAAATATGTGTAGGTATTCATCCCAATTTGTTTAGAGTCGGCCCAGCATGTCCTTATAAGTCCCAGGCGTTAAATGCGAATCATCAAAGTAGCCGAAAGACGTACACTGCAATCCTAAGACCTCCAAAGGTTACCAAATTGCCCTGTCATGTACTTCTCACGCCCAGTGGCTCCCCACGGTCTTCACCAGGTTATCCTATCACCTTGTATGGCCTTCCATCGCTGCACCTTCTCGTGGTCACACTCCTGAACACTTCGGCTATCCATTCCGCGAGCAGTGTCCGCTATCCTGTTTGGCAATTCTTCGGTGTCCAAGACTGTACGCAAACCCCAAATTATGAGAGACAAAAAATGCCCCGGTTTTTTTCCGCGACTTTCTATACCTCGAACCACCCCCCAATTCGCAGAGCTGAGTAATATTTCAAAATTTTTAAAGTTCAGCGTGATGGGTGCACGTGAGACGTTGATTGAAAGTTATATATTTTGGAATTTAATCTGCAACGTGTTTACGTTGCCAATAAATTGTAGCCAACGTTGCACGTTGCGCGTTGCGCGCTGCATGTTGCATGGCGGGAGATGCCTTTGATATTGGAGTTAGATATTATGTAGCTTGATGGATGGGTGTGTGAAATATAGTGGGTTCTGGCTTTTGTGGAATTTTGGTATTAGCTGGTTAGACAGATCGGCTGTTTGATTACTTTAACTTAGATTATAGAAGACTTGAGCCATGAGATTGTGTCATCCCAACTGTATTATAGTTTCCAGACTAACCGAATGCGACTGAATTACAGTATTTTATGTAGAGCGACTTTATCAGTTATTAGTTATTGGGTATTCCGATATCAAGGGGTTAGGGTATGGGGCAGGACTGCATGCTAGTCAGATTTCTTACTTGGCACGACTGGTTTTGCATTGATTTTGTTTGTGGGACTTGATTGCTACACTATTCTTAAACCACTGCAACTCCTGAAAGCCAGAATCAACAGCGGCGACCACCAGAAAAACCGGAGACAATGAAGCTCAACGAAGTCCCAGAGAAATAATTTAACTGTCTTGGATCCCTCAACAAAATTAATTCGAAACGAATAGCGAAGGAGTGGGAAAAACACAATTTCCACTTCATTTTGCATTGGTGATTAATTAATACATTAATTTAAATATCTTATGACGTCATTTTCATTTACCGATATATTTATAGTGAACAGTGTGGACTGTCACAACAATATTTTGGTAAGACCGCTAAAACCGTAAGGGCGCTAAGTCTTGCCCTAACATATTATTATGTACGTCAAGTGTACCTAAGTAAACACTATAATGTGTTTTTCTTTAGTTAATTAATGGAGTACAAAAACGTGTCTAGACGAGTTTTCAAAACCACTTCTCCTCGTTGAGACTGACTTATATTAGTAAATGACTTATTCCCTAATTGCGTAACACAGTCATTAGGAACCCTGTTTTATTTTGATAACGCAATAGACATTTTTTTTTTTTTTTTTTGCCTGTAATTGTCCTACGGCTGGGCAAAGGCCTCCCCCAATTCCTTCTACAGTGTGTAACAGAAAGGGTATAATCATATGGAATACTGCGGTACGGACCATCAAACTGAACAACTTTCTCTATGGGAGCACCATCGAAATCGTAAAAAAATAATCAGCTGTCCCATACATTTTGGTCGAGTAGGTATTGAAATTTTGTATAGGACAGCTGATTATTTTTTTACGATTTCGAAGCTGGTCCCATAGAGAAAGTTGTTCAGTTTGATGGTCCGTACCACAGTATTCCATATGATTATACCCTTTCTGTTACATGCTTTATAAGCTGTTTTGCCGCTTTTCATATTGCCTTTTATTTCGATAATTCAAACTTATTATATAACAAAAAATAAACCTTTTCTATAATGTTGCTAAGGCGAGACCATATGGCTCACAATGTCAAAAAAATATCAGATCTCATGTAGAGCCAAGCTTAAGAAACTCTACAAGCCCTCACAAACTCTACACCTTAGTCAAAATACGAGTATATTATGTGGCTTGGCCGAGTAATGAGTGGTCACCCATCCACAGGCAAGCGCGGCTTAATCATAAGATATTTTTTTTTTGGTGATGGCATCTCGCAGTTCAGCCTCTGAGGCTGGCTACTGCTTAACCGGGCAATTCCCTGTGGATGCCTTAAAAATGAATGTAAGGCCTCCAGCCAGGGGCTTAAAACTATACTTAAAAACTAAGCGACCATTAGCGAATGGTCGCTTAGTTTTTAAGTGGCACCCCCTGTGGGGTACGGGCCTCGGCTTAGGGCGTCGCTGGGGGGGGCAGCAAAGGGACAGGCTGGATCTGAGTGATCCGAGCGGCTGTTATATAGGGTGACTGGTAATTAGTGACCGATACTTAAACACGTGATTCTACTCATGATAACAAACAACTTTCCCAAAGAAACTTTTTTTTTTAAACTCATTTAATTTTATCACAATAACACAACAGCTGTATGAAATTCCCACGCGCGCGCTTTTGACCTACGAGTATCAACTGGTAGCCGCATGACGCCGTTATGTCTCATTACAATGTTATCGGTGTACGTAAGCAGTGTAGGTAGGTACCTACATGTTTAAGTAGCCGCTAAATTAAAAAATAATATCCAAA
Organism: Eugnorisma glareosa; assembly: GCA_947578425.1. Lineage (NCBI taxonomy): Eukaryota > Metazoa > Arthropoda > Insecta > Lepidoptera > Noctuidae > Eugnorisma > Eugnorisma glareosa. The sequence continues at coordinate 19,445,810 of OX387964.1, forward strand.
GACTGCGTGTTCCACAGTAGTCTTAAGTATAACTACTTTTAAGATGCAACGTATGTCCGCATAACTACAAAATATCTAGGAACGCGCGCGCCCTACATAAAAAGTAGGCACAATCTATCAGCTGATAGTCTGACCTCGGGAAGGGGCAAAAATGTACTTGTACTAGTAGCGTCTCGCGCTCCCCACCCACCCGCACCTTTTGCCTCAGTGCAATCATTACTGGCATTCACTTCATTACGTAAAACACTAAAAACAGTCACCCCGGAAAGCGCGTCGCAGGCGCATGTTTTGATTTTCTTTGATGCCCATGCGCGCTATGGAGTACAATTACACAGCGAGTGAGTACAGTGATATGGTGATGTGTTACTACTCGGAAGGCGGTAATGGCGAAGCATTAAAATACATACATTTTGATTGCCATGCTTCTGATTCAGACTCAAATATCGTTAACAGACTGCTAGTCCAAAGCCTAGAAAAGTGTGATGGGAAACTTGGAATAACTTGAACAATTCCCAGTGTCGAGATAACAGGTGGTAATGTAGCTGTATCTTTGCCGTTTCTAAACATCGTGTAGGTAACAAAACAAACGCAATTTCTGAAGTTAGTTTGTTTAGATAGAAAGATAATGCATTTAGGTATTTATTGTAGCGCGCGCACGTAAAGTGCCAAAATACTAGATAATTTATTATTTATTTTACCTCACCGTATTTTTTCTCCTCACCGTGTCGTAAACAGAGAAGCTTTATGTAGGTACATCACTGTGTACCTAAATGGCCACGCGGCGGCCGGAGCGTCGCGTCTGGCATCTGGTCGTCATTGGTTATTATTTTTTAATTTAGCGGCTACCTAAACATGTAGGTACCTACCTACACTACTCATGTACAACGATTACGGAGCGGGCTTGCGGGCCGCGCGGGTTCTCTGCTAACCCACCCATTGTAATGAGACATAACGGCGTCATGCGGCTACCAGTTGATACTCGTAGGTCAAAAGCGCGCGCGTGGGAATTTCATACAGCTGTTGAGTTATTGTGATAAAATTAAATGAGTTTAAAAAAAAAAGTTTCTTTGGGAAAGTTGTTTGTTATCATGAGTAGAATCACGTGTTTAAGTATCGGTCACTAATTACCAGTCACCCTATATAGCTACGAGCCTCGAGAAAGATATGTGTCCTTGACTATATAACCTTAAATGCCAACACTCAAGGTCAATGCACTCACTATCTCAAGCTATTTTTCCGATTCCCAGATCACCTACTCTAACCCGTCATCCGCCGTAATATTTTACAACGGCCAACAGTCACAGAGAAGCTATTTGTTACGAGCTGTCTGGCCCCGTGCGGAACACGTACGGTTTTGATAGGGTACCGTACCGTCTCGCGATCCCAGGAGAGGACGTTCTCGATTCTGAGGTCGAGTTTTTGAGGTGAGGTGTTTACGTCACAGCGACTTTTTGGAGGGTTAAGTAGAGATGTTGTAGGCGTACAGTTTTTCGTTGCCATATTATAATTGAGCAAGACTTTTCCGAATCAAAAGTTTGTAGATGACGGTAGGTACAGACGCCAGCACATCGAGTTACCTGAAACTGTCAGATTTTCCCAATCAACCTCGGACCTTAACACATTAGCGATAAAATTGAAAATGTATTAAAGAAATATGACAGCTAACTAACTTGATGTACTGGCGTCTGTACAATTAACTTCACATCCTTGGTAACGAGAACGTCATGACGTGACAGCGTCATATTGTACCCTAGCAGTAAGTGCGGTTTTTACTAAATATTAGGGGAATGGCCGATGTGTATGGACGATATCGTGAAAAGTGATATTTCCAAACTAAAGGAGATGTTTGATTTTGGGCCACCACTATGTACAGTACATAGATAAATATGAAAAAAATAGGGGAGTTTCATAAAAATACTAAAAAAAATATTTTGAAGAAGGGTACAGTGGTATAAAAATTATCATTTGAAAAGTTTTTTTAATAAATAACCCTATTTTTAAGGCAGCCATGACAGTTGTGTTTGACGTGATGTTTGAAGACTTTGACAGCTTTAAGAAGTGACGTTTTTGAGTCTTTCCTTGCTTTGAGTTTGGATCTGTAGTCTTATTTTATCGAAACCGAAACCCAAGATTTTCGAAAGTCGTATTGTGATTTTTTTATCGCAGGTATTACGATGCACGTCAATCAAATGTCATTGTCAAAATGTCATTTTTCGCATGCTGCTGATCTGATCCACCATGTTTAATTTTATTTTGTGTTGCTCTCCATGGCCAAGTTAATTTGAATGTACTTTGAAACGAAGTGAAATTAATGAAAATTAATTATAAAAAACGGTTACTGTAATACATAGCGATATTTACATATAGTGTACATAGTGCTGGCCCAGGCTCCATACATTTCTGGAACATCTCCTTTATTTTTTATTTTTCTTGGAAACGCCTGAACCGGTTATGAATGATGCAATTACAATAGTTAGAGTGAAAAAAGCTGCGTTGCACTGCGTATATTAAATTCTCAAAACGCAGGCAAAATAATAAAATTAATATGACAAAAATATTTCTACTTGAAGTAGTGAAACCGACGGCACATTGAAACATGTTTTGACACATTATCCTATGAGGTAATATGCAAGTTCTACTAGTACGGTTTTTATACTCTAAAAGGTACATCGTGTCATTTAACAATACCCAATAAAAACGGAATTAGGAAAAATATAACTATCCCTCAAAGTTACAAACAGAACAAAATGTGAGAAAAAATCGGAAATTTTATAGTTAAAGATCTATATGTATTATGATCTAGCAGCCAAACTTGGTTGAAGACACAAACGCATTTTTTTGTTATTTAACAGACATATACCTAAGCGGTTCCAACCAATATCATACTTCCTACTATTCATATTCATTTTATTTTGCGTTCCATATGTATAAAAGGTGTTACAAAAGGCTTACAGCTAAGAACAATTATGGACCCGGTTAGGGCACAGCAAATATACAATATTAAAATAAAAAAATAAGTAGTTAATAATAAACAACCATTTCTTTTCTACTTATTATTTACAAATGAAGGGCAACACATAATTACAACAGAGTAACATACTTGGTACAACTACACGATAACAATTATAGAAAATATGATGATTTTACTAATATTATAAATGCGAAAGTATAAATTTGTTACTCTTAAGTATATATTTGTTACTCCTCACGCAATAACTACTGACTGAATCGGATGAATAAATAAATAAAATTCATTTATTTCAGGTCATTGATACATATTAGCTAAAAAACACACTTAAGTACACTTTTATACTAACAGATTGATTAACAAATAAATAAAGTTGATTAAATGATGTAAAAACGTGAAAAACAAATAAATGTCAGATCAAATGAAATTTAGCACACAGATAGTATTGTACCTAACCTAGATTAACACAGAGGATACTTTTTATCACGGTAGTACGATCCTGTGGGACAGTTACCGAACTCCACGCGGACAAAGCCGCGGGCATTAGCTAGTTAATTTATAAGTCCTGGTTTCCTCACGATGTTTTCCTTCACTGATGTCAGAGATGTATAAACGTAGACAGTATACGGAGTGGAATCACCAGTGACGCCAAAGCGGCCACGTATTCAGTAAGAAATTTTTCATAGGTTATTAAAAAAAAAAACTGATGTTTCCTACAAAAGTGCAATACCTACACGCTCAAAATGGAACAGATGTTCTTTTTTTAATAACCTATGAAAAATTTCAATGTAGTCAGCTCAGGGGGCCTAAAATGGAAGCTTTATCAGAATCATAATATGAATCACGTCAAAAATTTAAAATTCTTAAAATGGTCTTTATGGTTATGACCACAAAGTCCATTTTAAGAGTTATAAATTTGTAACGTGATTCGTTTTATGATTCTGATAAAGCAGCCATTTTAGGCCCCCTGAATGATGTTCAAAATACGTGGTAACCCCTTGAGACCCCGTGGAGTCCCTTGCACCGTGTATTACGAGTACCTACAGTAGTACCTATTTAGAAACAGACTGGTCTTCCTTTATCGTGTGGTTAGTCCAAGGTTAGTCCAAGCCTGGTGTCAGAGTTTTTAGGCCTCCCAAGGGCCTCTGACTTGACTTTACATGCCGTTGAGAAATATCTCTCAGGCACGCTGGTCTCCTCACGATGTTTTCCTACACCGAAGCAAGTGATAATTATACAATAAGCACGCGAATCCGAAAAATCAAAGGTGCGTGCCTTGGATTCGAACTCGAGACCTATGACTTGGCAGTCCGACGGTCACACCACTAGACTATCACTGCTTATATATAATAGATTGGACAGCTGCAGAATTCCTAATATGGCCGAAAAATTCTCTCAGTTGATAAGTGACCTAACAGAAATACTTCTGCTTCGCGCGAAAAAAGGAATCATGTTACATCTTGTGCCTCCAGCTACAGGATGCACCTGTTGTAATTACCACCTTATATTTACTGTCAAAATGCAAACAATGTAGAAGTGTGTATTTTATGTCTTGAATAATAAGGTCCTTGATATACCAGGGAATAGTTTACCGACTGCAGAATTAAAGTGGCATATTTTTGTCTGTATATTAATGCGTTTTAGTTTAAAGTTGATTCTTATACCTCACTCTTTAAGGTTTAAATTAAGTTGTAGTTAGCATTCAAAGTTTTTAGATTTACGGATGCTTTGTTTAACTGCATTGTGTAAATTGAAATCTGATGCAGTAATGAATGGTTTACCTCAACATTGTTTAATACAGAAAAGAAATTCGAATTTGCCGAAGCTGTGTTTTTTTAATACGAAAAATCACTCTAGTACCTATGTTGCGTAGGAACAAGAATCGAGCTCGCAGGAAACAAGTAAGACCAATAATTAATAATTAATACCAAAACTCGAGTTCTAGGAACTGCTATCAATGTTTAATATAACAGTTTATTGATAACACAAACACTACCGTAGTTCTTTAAAAAATAATAAAGCTCAAGTTTTTTTCTTTTCAATTAGCTCTGTATGTTCCACAGCTCGGCAACGACCAACGGCCTCCCCCATATCCTTCCAGGTTATATTTATCTGCGCCATCTTGGACCAGCTATAACCTAAGACAAGTGGTAACGGTTCGTTGATGTTCCTTCCACTTTAAAAAAAAAACGTTATGTCGGTATACCAAGGTTATTGTAATTATGTATACCAAAAAATAACACTTTAGATCTGTTTGTTATTTCGAACTAACAGCTTTTAATGAATTCTAATGAAAGTGTATTAAAGACTACTAAACACAGGATGATTTTTTAAAGTGAGCGTGGAAGAATACTCAAGGGAGTTTCGAGCCAGATTTTGATGACTTTTTTTGTCTGTTTGTTCCGGTTAATCTCCGAAACGGCTGGCCCGATTTTAACGAGACTTACTGGCAGATAGCTAAAGGAGTAACTTAAGCTACTTTTGCTCCAGAAAAATAATTAGGGATCCGTGAAAAACAAATTAAAGACCCTTGAAATTTTGATTTTGAATCTGATTCAAATGGGGAAGTAATATTTCTATAATCATTTCACGCGGACGAAGGTCGCGGGCAACAGCAAGTAATAATATAAAAATAATATCACGTATCACTTCTATATTTACAGTAACACCCTATTACAAATTCACAACATAAACGGAAGCAATCGGCGAACATCTATCAATACCTACATACACACCATTAACACCCAACTTTATCTATATAAAGAAATCAAACGGTCTACCCATTTGTTTAACTAATAGAAACTATCGTAAAATCTAGTCCTACCTTAATATAATGCTAATATTCCCAAAGGAAGTCGAACAATGATATTAACATTGCTATTGGACAAAATTACATCATCAATGTCACGAATTGTGTTTTGTTTTTTTAGAAGTATGGCCTTCATTTTTGACTTTGAGGAGTGACAAAAATAATAAAATAAATATTATAAAGCTGTGATAGCCTAGTGAAGTGACCGTCGGATTGCTGAAGTCATAGGTATCGAGTTCGAACCCAAGACACGCACCTCTGATTTTTCGGATTCATGTGCGTATTTTATAATTATCGCTTGCTTCGATGAAGGAAAACAATGTGAGGAAACCAAATCTACGAGATTCTCGACGGCATGTAAAGCCAAGGCAGAGGCACATGGGCTGTATAAAAACTCTGACACCAGATGAAGCACTAATTAAACGACAAAAAAACAACATTAACTGTCCAGGTTAATCTTTACTAATATTATAAAGAGGTATACAGTTTGTGAGGTTGTGATCTCTGGATCTACTGAACCGATTTTAAAAATTCTTTCACTAATAGGAAGCTACATTATCCCCGAGTGTTAGGCTATATTTACAACGTGCCCATGGGATAGTTTCCGACCAAAACGCGAGCGAAGCCGCGGGTAACAGCTAGTAACTATTAATTAGACTTTCAGTAACCGGTTGAAAATGTTACTGCTCTTACACCGGCCAATATGACACAAAACTATTATGCTACATACAGGATTTCCCTCACTTTCGCCTGACAAAAGACAATACTGAACTGACCTTAGATTAGTTAAATGTTTTATACTTGGCCGGTCATTTGTACCCGTCATTAAGCATGGAATGGTTATGGGGTCAGATTGACCTTCCGTTCATTATGCATCGTCTCATTTTAGCGGCAGTTTCGTTAATGGGGATTCAGTGATAGTGGGATGGTGATAGTGTTGTAATGGTTGTAGCCACAATAAAGTTATTAAAATTATGAATATTGTTATTTTCTTACCGCAAACATCAGCTGCCTAACGTTTTCCTAAGTATGTCGTGGTTGACTTCCAGTCTAAAGAATAAAGTCAGATGCAGCTTAGAAATGCAAATGACATACAATAATACCCACCACGCAACAGTTATGGCAAGAAAAATGTGATGTACGAAAGTGCTGCATTGTACAATAAACTGCCAAATAACATACAAAATGCAAAATCCATGGCAATATTCAAGAAAAAATAATACCACATCTACTTGCGTGCGTTCCGTGTGTATATTTAAATTTTAGCTGGGTTAATTTTTTTACCGATTACCTTACACTTTTAGAATATTTTATGCCTATGTTTGTAATTATTTTGTCAAAACTGTACGTCAAACCAACAATGTTTTTTAAACTAGTTAATATTTCTCATTAAACTGAAATTTCTTATGGGAAATAAGACATATCAAACCCAGCACCACAACTCAGTAACATGATACTCCTTGGTAAGCCTGGTTGACAGGCTTTCGGCCTTCTGATTTTCGTATCTACAAATTCGGAAACGACTCTTGCAAAAAAAGGAAAAATTCATTTGTTTTAACCAATTTTATCGATGCCTACTCAAAATATTTCACAACATTATTTTGACCTAGCAAATCAGCAGACAATAATTTACGTAGACAATAAAATAAGCGTTAACCACATCTACGTAGCTACACTAGATACCCATTCAACCACTAATAATTGTTGTAAATAACGATAGAATGCTATAAAGGAGGTCGGCAGAGGTAGAGGTCTAACGATGCTTTTAACCTTATGACCTGGAAGGCACATAGTTAATATCTTAATGCCTCTATAAGCCATGTTCTGGGATCAGAACGGGGTACTGGGGTGGGTGAAGTTATTTGTTTTGAATTGTTAAGGTATTTGTTATCTATACGTTGACGTTGGGTTTGGGACTGTTTTCACTAGAATAGAATAGAATAGCCTTTATTAACAATCTTAAAATCTAGTTACACATTTATTATTTACTTAGTAAGAAAAATATATTCTTCAGACATCGGTTTCCGAAGATTGTTTTGCCGTAGCATAGGCCTCCCCCATATTCTTCCACGTTTCACGATCATGGGTTAGCCTCTTCCACATTGACCCCGCTGTCGCTTTGAGATCGTCGTCCCACCTTCATGTCGGGCGTCCTCTGTTCCTTTTGCCTTCTCTTGGGTACCACTCAGCTACTAATTTTGCCCATTTCTCAGTTTTTTCTCTTATTAGGTGACCCGCCCATTTCCATTTCAGCCTTTTTATCTTGCGTGATACGTCCGCTATTTTTGTTTTCCCTCTAATGTGTTTAAGGCTTAATTTATCCGTTCTCTTAACATTAAGCATACTTCTTTCCATGTTTTGTTGGCATGTTTGTAATTTCTTAGCGTTTTGCTTAGTTAAAGCCCATGTTTGGCAACCGTAGGTCATGGTAGGAAGTATGCAGGAGTTAAATACTTTGCTTTTTAACGTTACTGGTATTGCCTGACTTTTTGTGATTTCTTTTAGGGACCAGTAACGCTTCCATGCTACATTTACCCTGTTGTGTACTTCTTTGGACGTAGCGTTTGTAGGAGATATGATCTGTCCAAGGTAGGTATATTGATCTACGTATTCTATTAGATCGTTATTGACCCGTATGGGTGGTTTCGAACGATTTGTCATCAGTTTCGTTTTTGCTAGATTCATTTGCAGGCCTACTTTTTGGCTTTCTTCTACCAGTTGAATGAGCAAAGTTTGCAAATGATCTGGGTTATCAGAAATTATTATAAGGTCGTCCGCAAAGCGAAGGTGATTCAACCTTTCTTCATTTATCCATATACCGTGAGTTGACCATTCTAGGTTTCGAAACACAAGTTCTAGCGTTGGTGAGAATAATTTAGGTGATAGGGGATCGCCCTGCCTGACGCCTTTTTTAATGGGAAATAGTTCTCCTAGTCTTTCCGTTTTAATTCTCGCCGTCATGTTTTTGTAGATGTTTCCTATAACTCGAATATACTTTCTAGCAACCCCTTGACTGGCCAGTGCTTCCCAAATCTTGTTGTGTTTTAATGAGTCAAATGCCTTATGATAGTCTACAAACTCTAGATAGTAAGGTAGACCATATTCTTTGTACTTTTCCGTGATTTCTTTTATTGTAAAAATGTGATATATGGTCGAGAAACCCTTGCGGAATCCTGCCTGTTCTTTTGGTTGGTTCTCATCTAAGCTGTTTGTAATCCGTTCTAATACAATCTTTAAAAATATTTTGTAAAGGTTGGCCATGAGACTTATAGGTCTATTAATGTCATCCTTTCTTCCTTTTTTTATGAAGCAGTATAATTGTTGACGTAGTCCATTGTTTTGGAGTTTTTTCTTGTTTAAGGATGTCATTAAATATATCGTGCAGAGTATTTAGTACAACATGTGAGGACCCCTGCAAGAGTTCATTCGAGATTGTATCTTTTCCTGGTGATTTCCCACTTTTTTGTGAATGGATGGCTTTTAAGATTTCACTTTTCATTATTTCTGGGATTTCATCTTCGTCTCCCATGTGTATTAGATATGGAGATGTGGTATCTTTTTCGTCGTTGTAAAGGTTTAGATAGAAATCTGTTGCTGCCTCTAATATTTCGCATCTTTTCGTTTTATTCTTTTGTTCTTTCTTACTATTCATTTCTGGTATCCAATTTGTGTATTCTTCCAACTCCTTCCAAGCTTTCTTGACTCCTCCAGTAGATTTTAAGTGAAAAATAAATCGATCTTGTCTTGTCTGTTTTCTATGATTTCTTATGCATTCGTTGATCTTTTTGCTTATCGTAGTTATTTCTCTCCTGTCAATTGGTTTTCCACATCTCAAAATCTGTCTCCTTTCCATTAACTCTCTCGCTTCTTTTCCGATTTTATCTTTCGGCGTTTTAGTTGTTTGCGTGTGGTTTTCAATTTGTTTTGGCTAGTTTTCACTAGATATTTAGTAAAAGCATAAAGTTGTCAGTGTAGATCTTTGACATTGATGAATGAATGATGAATTTCTTAACACTATCTATAAAATAACTATATAATTAGTACCTATTAGTTATCAAACCAAGCTACTGCAACATTTTGGTCCTTCGAGCCGGATATTGGGACATTGATACATTTTATATGAACCATAAAGATTTTAAACTTAAAGCCTTATTCTAAACATCAATGACATAGTAACACCAACCCGACACTCGCTACATTTCACAAAACCACTGCCAAACTAGCGCACTTATATAATTAACGACACTTACAAAACTAAGTTAAATTAACCAATTAGGCATTCAAGCGAGCGGTGACGAAGGTTACGTTACTTGCGCATGAGGTGCCTCCGATTGTAAGGAAATTACCTATAAATCATTCCGTTGAATCGGGAGCGAGCTAGACGGTATGATATGAGAGTAAAGCTAAACTTGGCGGCTTCACACGGCGCTGTTCCGCAAGATATTTCACAGGAAAGAGTTGGATGTGGTTGAAATGATACGTCAATATCACAACATACAGGTAAAAACAAATGCAAAATTCTTAATTGTGTGGAGCTGACCTGTGATCCCAAAAATATACTGCAAAATATCGAAGAGATGATCGCCGTGTGATCGAGGAGGGCATTTTGATAATGAGTGTGCGTTCTGAATAAAAACGACGTACGCCGAAACTTATTCACGTCTTTTTATAATTAAAATATTATTAAATCTAACTGGTCATATTTTAGATTCTCTACATTTTAAAGTAAAAACGTTTAAATAACTCTTAGTTGTTACGCTTTGACAAAACGAAGACCGAACCTGTTACCTTGTTCTTGTATCGAGGAAACGTTATTGTATCGTGTTTTCATCTTGATGAGATACAAACTACATAGTTAAAAATCATATCCTGAATTGTTAAATCGCTATTCTACATTAATTAAAAAGCAAAACTAAAAGGAAAATCCATATTGTTTTCAACTAATCACCTTAACTGACTAGACGAATATTTGTTGTATCTAAATGTAGCTATTAAAATGACAAAAAAAACACGGGTGTTTACAATCTATCAAGTCAATTAATGTCTCGAGAAATGCGTATACTACAGCGATGTCATGTGCTAGAAGCTACTATGATGTATGGAACATAAATCTTGTATGAATAGTCTTTGTGCGTCCATATTGGATACCGTATTGTGCTAGACTTAGTTTAGATTAGATCGCTGTTCCTCTATTGAAGAACAGGTTTCATCACAATGGTTGAGAAAAAATTGTTTCAGTGTTAAGAATGGTCCATAAAAGTGACCATTGATCATCATCATCATTCTACTCACCTTGGGGTCGCTCCAGCGTGTCTTCTTCCAACCTTACCTTTTACTCGTCTTCTAAGTAGTCGTATGCCATTCCTATCGGTATCATCTAGCGCGGTTTGGTAATATAGACTTTAAATACTGTGTACACGATTTAATATCGTTTAAAGATTGTAAAATCCGTTCCGATCCGATGCGATGCAAGCCCTTTGGTGGAAATCATCCATAAAGTCACAAAGAGTCACATCTTTTTACGTGAAGGGCCACAGAAACTACGAAACGTCACTTTTCATAATCCCATCTTTCATACGAATTTTGCTTCACCATAAAAACCTTAATCCTTCTAAAAGAAAACACCATAAAAATGCGCATTTTCACCAACAAACCATCCCCATGATAATCCTGTAAATACCTACGATATACAGGGTGGAATTTTGAGTTGTGCCCCAACTCCAACATAAGGGCACGTAATTTAACCGTTGTAGTATCATGGTACAGTCAACAAAAAAACAGTACAAAAAAAAAACTTTTTGTGTTTCCTTTTTTTGGCAATCGATCTGGTATTCATCAAAATAACTCTTCGGGACCAACAGAGTTTTGAATAGATAATAGAATAGCCAGAAATCGCATAAAACTTTTGCCGTACATGTCGTAGGAAATGAAACACCAACTTTTTTATGATGGATAGATTGCTCTTACTGCCTCATCGAAAATTCCACCCTGTATATCAAGGCACGCCCACACTCAAACGCGTCCGACCGTAGATGGCGCGATATTTATTTAATAGCCGCGTTTTGCTTTAATAAGCCGATAAACCAGGCTCGGGGTGACGAAAAATGACGTCATTAAACTTCTAAATTCTCGCCGTGGAACGTAATCTAGTGTAGATGTGTCAGCAGTCTTTTATAGGTCGCTGTTTGGTTCTACTTGGAATGCGATTTTCTAAAATATTCTTATAGGCAATGGAAAGTATTGTTCAGTGCGTGTCATACATGGGCTAAGCTCCTTGGCTAGGTCTGACTTATCCAATGGTGTGAAGTATTCAAGTCATGGGTGAAATAACTAGGCCAAAGTGGATCATTCTCGACTGCACCATCGCGTAAAGTTTAAGTCAAATTAGTAGGGACTTAGGACTTTGCCAAATTCTTCAGTATTTTTCTGTCAAACGACGCGCAATCTAGCCACCAGTACCAGTTTGATTACAGAGTCTGTGACAAACGCTTTTAAAGCTTTTCGTATAACTTTAAAATGGTTTGACATATACGATTTTTGGCAGCTATCGCTTTTAGAACGTCACTTCGTCTATGGCCCCACACATGTGGCCACACTTCTCACACGTGAATATTGCGATATTTCCGGGCAGTACCGATATTTCGGTTATGTGGTTGTATGTCTTGTCAAGCATCGTCACCTGAGTAACCAATCCGACTTGTACGGTCCATTAGGTTATTAGATCGGCTGCCTGTTCGTCTGTCTAACAGGTTGCGGTGCTGCTAACTTTTTCTTCGTTCGGTTTTAGGTACTAGGTAGGTATTACTGGGTTTTCAGTTTCAATTACCACATGAAAATAGTGAAAATCGAATAATAATAAAGTAGCCGAATTGTTGTTCAATAAATACTGCGAAGCTAATATCAATGCCGAAAAAATATGTGGCACTCAATAATCTCATACACAGTAATGTAACCTAACGTAACCTTGCATTGCTTTTAGATACATCATCAGCATCATTTCCCTAACCTTATCCCAGGTGGGCGCAGCATGTCCATACTTCTCTATTACTCGTCATCTCAGCAGTCACCTCCTTTCTAGCCATATTATCCTCCACACAGTCCATCCATCGTTTTTTAGCATCTTTTTTTGACCAAAAATCGAATCTTACTAGTTGTAGATCATTCCATGTTTTCCTAAACATGAAAACGAGTTGCTAAAACTGCAATTCTGAAATTCAATTTTCCCTTAAAAACGAAGCGTCATACTTACAATTCATCTCTCAAATTGACATAGAACGTAACAATTCACTTAAATATTAGATCCTATACTAAAATTCCCTCTCAGATCATTGTTTTTTCAATACAGTTACTTTAAGGGCTCAGGTGCGTTTCTACACCCTTCAGTGCTCCCCTAACGAGACGCCCTTGAAGCTCCTATTAGCAGTAACAATATTCCAACACGTTTTTGCTTGTGACAACCCTACTTCATTGTGTAGGATTTCGAGTATATCACTTTGCCTTTTGGGATATTTGAATAAGTAAGTATCTACTTAGTTCTTCTAACTAGGTTTTACTTTGTAAGTGGTGGCATAGAATAGATACACGGTGATTTGTAATTGGGTGTATTCCTTGAAATCGGTGTTATTAGACCTAATTTGCATCATTTTTGAACAGGATAACTTGGGGTCCAAACTGAATTGTTTTGGAGAAATTGAATTTGTACTTTGCAATGTATACTAGCGCGCTCTCTGACGGTCGATCACTTATCAAGGTTATTACTCAGGGCATAAGGTTGAAAAGTGCTCAAACGTCTGTGAATTCAGTGGTATGTAGCTTTCATTTTCAATTAAATAGAACTAATTTGATCTCAACACAGATATAGCTATCTATAGCTGTGGATATAAATAACAAAATCTAACAAGAGAGATTAGAATCTTTTTCAGAGCGAGCTTTTAGCGTTTCGTATTTTGACCAATATTTTCAACAGCATTGACATAAGCCTTGCATAGGCTTGTCAGTCTCACAAATTTTTGACATTTCCACCATCGTTTGCGCTGAGAACATATAATTTTGCCTAGATACCAAGTAACAACAAAAAAAGTTCATATCTTACTAAGACATATAGAAGATGTTCGAGTTCGAATTTTAAATGCTACACGTTGAATTTCAATTCCCGAAAACTGAACTAGAAACAAAAATTTTAGGACCCCCTTCAGCCAATCGGCTTCAATCAGGTAAAAAACGTTTCCCTCCGTTTTGTCTTATATCACTAAAATCTTTATGGGCGCGGCGCTTATATTTTTCCCTTAGGTTGCTTATAGGCAACTCATCATATGCCTCAGACGCAGGGCTGCCAACTTGACGGAGCTAATCTGCTGTAGAAAAGCCGGCTGGGATCTGGGATAGTCTCAACGTGGAAGGACAGGGTTTCATGGCGCAATTTTAGATAGGCATTTGTCTAGCAGTTGATAGTTTGTGTTCATTAATTATTATGTATTCACTAGGAATTTCTCCTGTATCGTGGGTGCGTTTACAAATATTTAAATTCGCATAGGTACACAAACAGCCAGACCCGGAACAACTACCTGCAGCCCATACAAATAATAATATTTAAGTATCTACTGCATGTATAACATTATTAGGCTCTACCTACCGGTCTGACCGATGACACATAGTCTTATAATATATATTTTAAAATGAACTTCACAAGTTTAGTTCAGTCTAGTCATTATTTTGTATCATACGTAAATAACCGTAAATTCATTATAAGTTTAAACCAAACGAATCTCCATTCTAGACCCACTAGATCACATTCGCTAGGTGTAAATAAACACGAAGATGTTTTTCTTTATGCATCGAACTTTGGGCAGATTTCATGGAAGTTCGCTGAAGCTACAATTTAATTTATCCTGTTACCCTCTTACAAAAAAATGAAGAACTTCGTAACAGCGGCAGCCCTGAAGCCTTGCTGTTTGTACGCAGTATCTTGATATCGCTGAAAAGTAATCTTGCAGAAAGGCTCTGCGTCTGTGAGTGACACACTTTTCGGTTGGGGCCATAACATGCAGCAGGTTATTGTCAAAAAATGTTATTGGTAATTTATGTGGACGTAAAATCGCACGCTTGAAATCCCTAAAGGCGTAGGCAGGGCGTATAGTTATCTCAAATTTTGCCTGTTATAAAGGGTGTAACAAGATCCTTAACGAAGCCGAAAGGCACTAGTTTTCCCATCATTGCGATCATTTTTTTGTTCTAGACCATACCTGGGAACCTTCTGGTTTCGGAGATATTGGGGGTCAAAGTCCAACTTTTTCACAACTTTTTTTTTAAATACTTGTGTTTAATGTAAGATTCATAAAATTTAATGTAAGATCACCTCCACGATCCCCGTACTATTCAATCCATCCATCGGCACAATGTTTTGAGTGCGTTACATTAAAAAAATTCGTTTCCCAGCAATAATTTTTGCGTAAAGTTACTTGGTTTGATGTACAGAATGCTTGGTTGACGGCTTCGTTAAGGGTCTTGTTACACCCTGTATTAAAATCCCATGTAAAAGAGGAGCCGAGATTGAGATGTATTTGATAGTCAGTTTGCTGAAAAATATATATACATAATAAAAAAATGTTACCCGATGTGCGGATTGAATTGCTAAACAAATCAAACAAGGCATTTAAAGTTTGGAGAGCCTCCAATGTTAGTGGTTAAACAGGTAAATAGGTCATTTAATTATTTATAGTAAATAGTGAAATATAAAATGATGGTGTCTGCGTATGTCTCAATCAACTCGCCGATTTTGTAGCCCACCTCTTACATGTACTTTAGAGAAAGGTAACACATACACACACCTGTGAAACGTACCATCAATAACGCAAAACCATTTTTCAATGATTTTCTTTGCAGATAAAAGTGGATCAGCTTCTTAATATTAATTAGAATTAGTAAATCAATGGCACCAATGTAACCAGAAAGGCACCAATCACGGCATCTTTTGTTCAGTTGGTAGCATATTAAACTCTTCGGTTAACAGTCAAAAACTGAGCAATACTATATCTTAAAACAACGTTTTTCTGGCAAAATCCAATGTTGAAAAATATGTTGTGATTTTTACATTTATCTTCATTTGATCGAGACATATGTTATGAGTTATGAGTATCTTACACTCATACTGTATGAACATAATAACTGCGATTCTTCTTTAAAACATAAAACTCATAATCTAACATCACGCCTGGTGATCCCCGAAGGGTTAGACAGAGGTGTACCGTGGGTATACTATTGTACACCCACATTTCACTATATTTAAGTCCCAGCATGTACATATGCCATCAACCGGGCACAAATTCAGACTCCGTGGCTGCTACGGAGAAATTTCTGATGGAAAAATCCGACAAACGAACCCAGGAGCGGTCGCGATTGCGAACACTAGACAACCGAGGCAAAAAAAAAACACCTATTCAAAAAAAATAAAAATAAGGGTCCTTAAGGCCCCCAATTTAAACATCAGTCACGTATAATAACAGATATTAGCATCCCTAATACGAACCTACCTTCAAAAATTACTTGTGTAGAAAAAACCGTCCGTAACCAAATGTTAAACAAATTAGCGCGTTTTAATTCAAAATCGTTCGACCGTTACCTGCCACGGGTCGTAAGGGGTGGCTGAGCAAAAAACACATCTTTTTGTTTTGTTCAATTTAGAGAGATACCTACGTATTTTTTATCGGATGTAGATGAATATGGCGATTGTGTTTCATTTGTTTTTTTTGAACAAGTTTCGTAGTTGTTTACTTTAAACCCCCGAACCCTTTTAGCTCTCGAGTTCGAACCCAAGTCAAGCACCTCTGATTTTTCGGATTCATATGCGTATTGTATAATTATCACTTGCTTTGGTGAAGGAAAACATCGTGAGGAAACCAGCATGCTTGAGAGATATCTCTAGACGGCCTGTAAAGCTAAGTCAGAGGCCTATGGGTGGCAGAAAACTCCGACACTAGGTTAGGCACTAACCACACGATAAAGAAAGAAGATATTAAAACGTTGCTTTTGGACCGGGCTACTCAAAACACAGTGATAGCTTGCCATGGGGATTTGGGGTAGGAAAACCGAAATATGTAAAGTAGACATTGTTAAGTTACGTATACGTTAACGTAAGTGCTTTCGAGATGAGGGAGAGAGCCTCACGTCTCAGCCGCCGCGGGAGACACACCGGGCGTCGGGGGCCACCGTAGGCGCGGGCCTGTGGCCGGTGAGCTATGGGCTAGCTCGCCGTCCGTCCGTCTTATGACGACAGGCCGTGTCGACGGCGCGTTCGTGTTCCACGCGCGCTTCAAAGAGAGTCAGCAAACAGAAAGGGCTCCGTAAGGACCGACGCCTGCCAGGGTTGCGGGACTGTTCGAAAGAGATACCGCGGCCCTGGAACACAAAGGGCAAAGGAAGGAACATGGATGGGTTTTAGTCAGTAAAAGTCTGACACTCCCTCCTGCTCAGCCCAGAGCGGGAGGGGTTATTTGATGATTTCCCATCGGTAAAAAAAAGTGCTTTCGAGATGTGGTGTTGTCAGAGGCTGCTACGTATACCATGGCCCGCAATGAGAACTAATGAGTACAGGAGGAGCTCAACATCACTGAACGGCTATCCACAAACTTCCTGCAGCGTACCCTCAGATCTTTCGGACATATGCGTTCACCTAGGCATTGTCTGGAAAGGCTTATTAAACTGGACCGGCAAGATGGTCAGTCGCGATCAAGAAGGCTTTTGGATGCCGCCATCCATACCCAGCAGTTCACACTGCAGGAGACCGAATGGCTTGGAGACCTGTCATATTATATGGTCATGATCCTTAGCAGTGAGGGAACGATGAAGAAGAAGATAACGTACGGTACTTAATATAAAGTGACATATTCCTAACTGGATAGAAAGTTGCGAGACGGCAAAGGCCTCATGGAATGGGAAACACTAATATTCAAATAAATTAATTATATATATTAATAATTTAATAATAATATTTTTTTATTATTAATTTATTAATCATTTTTATTTTTATTTTTTCTGACTCCTGGTTCAACTTCTGTGCGCCTTTAATTATTGAGAACTTGAGCTAGATATTATTAGTTAGATATTGTAAACTCTATTATGTTGTAAAACTGTAATATATTGCAATTTTTGCCTTCAAAATTACACTTTCAAAGCGAAATGACAATACAACAATGTTCTATATTTTATTTTATATAAATACTTTACAAAGGCCAAACGTCAGTCCATTGTAGCAAGTTTTTTCATCTACTTGTTTTCTTAGCTATAAATTAGCGAGTTTATCTGAGTCCTTTTTGTCTTTAAGATGAGGTCGAGCTAGGGTCGCCATGATTTGTCAAGTTCCAGCAGACATAATTTTTATAATTATAGGAGACCAGTGTGAATCCCATAATTATAAAAAATTATAAAAATAATAATAACTAGCTGTTGCCCGCGGCTTCGCTCGCGTTTTCGTCGAAAATTATCCCTCGGGCACGTTGTAAATATAGCCTATGGCACTCGGGGATAACGTAGCTTCCTATTAGTGAAACAATTTTCAAAATCGGTTCTGTTGATCCACAGATTACCCCCTACATACAAACATACAAACTTAGAAACAAATAAAACACAATAAATAACAATAATATTAGTATAGATATAGATTAACATTTAGAGCATTTATCATTTTTAATTCCATGAATTAAATTAAGAATAAATAATAAAAGACAAAGAATCAAGGATTCAGTGTAAAACAAAAATGTAGGGTGATAAAGGCCATGCCTATTTCGACGAGGCAAACGGATTATATCAGGATTTGAGCAGGTGGTGTTCTGTGGTTTCTGCCTACCCCCATAGGAAAAAGGTGAGTCTATGTATGTTGCTGTGTTCCAGAAATGCTATCACTCTTTATTCTCATAGAACCGCAAAAACACCCCCATGACACATGCGTGTCAGATAAACGGCTATGACCACAAACCAACAGTTGGACCGTCAGTCGTTTAAAAATAAAATGGTGGATTTCGAATAGGTATTATTAAATATTCCTATTTTTCTCAACATTTTTTTTTATTTATCGCTTTTTTCCTTGTTTGCATTGCGTTATTTTACCAGAATCCGGAGTCATGCCTAGGCGCATATAAGAATACGGCCAGCCCATGGCAAGCAGACTGTTCAGAAATCCTGAAGACATCATAAAGAGTACTAGGATATAAGGGCAAGCGAAGCTTTTAGTCTTTTATGAAAGTACCCGGACCTGTCTGTAAAATACTAAAATCTTGGTATCACTACCTGCGTAGTGCTGTTTGCATTTATTTTCAAAAACTTTCACGAGCCTGCTAAGTTATTTACGGCAGTTCTTGGATGTCTCTGCTACGTTTTATATTCCAGACTTTTGTTTTGAATGCAACTACATTACTTTGTATTCTTTGACATTTGCTGTATAACGGGTCTAAAAACACGCTGAACGAAATCGCCAAGCAATTGCTTCGAGAAGTCTGTATGCTATTAAAAATTAAAAAACTTTGCGTTGTTATTAGTAAGCGTCGGAGGCAGTCGTGGGTTCGAACCCAGACAGGCGCATTACTTTGTGTAATTTATTTCGTCACCACTGCTCTCACAACGTTAAACGAAAACATCGTGAGGAAACCGGCACGTCCTAGAACCAAAAAATTCGAAGACATGTGACATCTCCCAACCCGCACTGGGCCCGCGTGGTGGATTTTGGCCCATTCCCTCTCATAGGGAGGAGGCCGTGTGTCCCAGCAGTGGGAATAATATAGGCTGATTATGCTAAGACATTGTTATTTAGGAGGAATCAATAGACTCCCAAAATACAGGCATTCCTAGCCTACTTGAGGTTCTAAGGTCTCAACTAAGTATAATTATTAAAAACAGATTGAATAAGTACACAACAATTTTGTACACAAGACATTAAGTACCAATTCTAGCTTGTTTAGCTCTTGTGTGTAATTTGAAGTTATGGATTATTATGAAAAATAACTGTAACCTTTAGTTTAAAGCCAAATAAAATTAAGCACATACATTGTATTTATAACTAAACCTAACATTAATACAAGAACTTTAAATTATATGTTTGTAAACCCGGCTTAACTAATCAAAGCTACGAAACAAAAAAAAAACTTCGCAAAAAAACTTTTCCAACTCAAAAGCATACTCAGAATACGATTGTTTCACAATATTCAAAAAGCCGTAACTTAAATACGATAAATTTTTAGCAGCCAGAGCTTGCTGGTCTCAAAACATAGCAATAGAGAAATGCCTTTTACTTAAAGTTTATTACTCAGAGCTTTGCTATAAGAGCGTTTTAAGGAGTCTCAAGGTGGGTAGTGGGTATTCAGTGCATCCGAGAGCCTGGCTCAAAGGGCCTCTCTGTGGCAGGGGAACCTGAGTACAGGGGCCTTGAGTTGCGAATTCAGGGGACATGTTCCGAAACTGTATTCGACTGTTTCGTACTGTAAAACATCGTGGCAAAATGTTTTTGTGCTAACAAATCAACAAATCTCTGCAATTAAAGATAATGAGACCAATTTTTATAAGGCTTTGACACTAATCCGGTAACGTAACTGCCCAAAACCAAATGCTGCACGCTGGATCATATATTTTTGTGAAGATTACCCTGAAGATGCCCCTTTTGCAGAATCGTAACAGGATACCTAATAATACGAATGACGTTAAAATTCTTAAAAAGGTCATAGACGCATTTAATTATATGAATTTTCACTTTGTGACCATTTTACGAATTGAAATGTAATTCAATAAATAAATAAATATCGCTGGACATTACACACAGCGCCATCTAGGTGCCACACTAAGCAACGAGGCTTGTGTCGTGGACACCAGATAGTTGATACTATCTACATAGATACTTTTTTGTTTGTAAATACATACTTATTATACATATAAACATCCATGACTCGGAAACAAATGTTCATGCTCATCACACAAACATTTGCTCCTACCGGGATTCGAACCCGGGACCCTGTGAACGTAAGGCAGCCTCACTACTGCGCCATTCGGGTCGTCAATGGCTATTATGATTCTGTTATAGCAGTCATTTTAGACACTCTGATAGTAACTATTCTTAAAATTTGTGTTACAAACCAACTTACCACGTAATTAGTAGTTCTTTCTCATTTACTTCATCCTCTTTCACAATAACTTCAGTAGTCTGTCACACTCTTTTCAAAATATCTTTGTTACCCCAAAACTGATGGCTACAACAGTTGGAAAGGAATTCAGTGTTTAATGACTGGCCACTGCGGCACGGTAGAGATGCTTGGCTAAGCGGATTTCAAGATGGTGGATTTAATACCACTACCGACGTACCTGGGGCCATCACTTTGAGAAACAACGAGTATTTAGGAAAGCGATTTTCCGTTTTTAGGGTTCAGTACTTTAAAAGGAAAAAGGAACCCTTATAGGATCACTTTGTTGTGCCGTCCGTTTGTCTGTCTGTCAAGTCCTTTTTACTCAGGAACGCATAGAGGTATCAAGTTGAATTTATATGAAATACTCGGGTCTACGGTTTCCTTCAGCTGTGAAAAAATTTAACTTGTAAGTCAAAGCGATCAAAAGATATGACCGTTTTGTCGTATACTTTGCGATTCCAGAGAATCAAAAAATATTAAACTTTCCGTTGACCTAGAATAATGAAACTTACTGGAAGCAATATCTTACAGCAATCGTAAATACATAAATGTCGTTTAGTAATAAAAAAACCGACCTACTTTATGAAGTTTGTACGGAACCCTTGATGCGCGAGCACCCTTTCGCGTTTATAATAGTGGTAAGATAAGATACTAATAAGACAGGATACCCACGTGTCTTTTCTCGTGTGCTTGTATGAACGTAGACGAGCAGAAAAGAGATGTAAGGAACTTAACAGGTGACGTTTTATAGCTTCTGCCCAGCTCCATGGAGAATAGGCGTGAGTCTATACGTTTGACTGGTAGTTATATTTTTGATAGAAACTTATCGCTTACCGAAATAAACACGTGAGTAATAACCGTAAAACATTATAAAAGGCTAATTAACATGAAAGTTTCGTATTAAATCGACCTACGTCATATTTTTCGACACGTGTATGTATATTTAGCGGTGTAGCTATTACTATGGATTTTATCTTCAGAAAGAATGTAAAGTGAGAAAAATAATATCCTCATCCTCTTCTTCGTGACGCTGGCACGACATTAAATTTTTTTGAACTAAAGCGTCGCCAGTTCCACGACTTCGTAGGTGGCAGCGCAGAGGTCGCTTTGGCTGCATGTTTTGGGGCTCTGCTGGCAGGATGTTGCACCCAGACGTCGCCGCTGATCCACCGAGGTAGCCCCACTTTACTAGGTTGTAGTTACATTTTTCCACTAGGTCCACAGACGGTTCAGGTACTTCCAGGTGGACCACTGCAGGGTCCATCTCTGTAGAAATATGCTTACCAGGTGATAGATAGTGAGTGAGAGGGGGACAGATATTTTTAACGTATTTGAACACACGTACTTTGAACAGAGTCCAAAGACGTTCACTGTTTTACCCGACTGCCAAGGAAGTGTTATGTTTTTCGCGCGTATTTCATGTATGTTTGTTTGTTTTCTTTATTACCTCGTATCTTCCAAACGGCTGGATGGATTTCGACAGGGTATCGTTATATTCGTCTTAAAAACTCAAGTGTCCTTAGACAGGGTTTGAAAAAAAAAAACAAAAAGGCGGATTTTAGTATTTTATAAAAATAACTAAACCTATCGAGTAGGGTTTAAAAATAAAGGAAATAACAAAAAGAAACATAAATTATATATTTCAATTTAATTAGGAGTAATATTATTATAATATGTAATAATATTTGCAGTCGGATTTTTGATTTTTTAAATTATGTAACTTGTTCATAACATTGATTGATGTGAGGGTCGCGAGGTGAACCTCCCGCCGTTCCAAAACCGACTAAACTAAATTTATTTCATCGATACAAGCTCCTCACTATATCTCGCGTCTCGATTACTCCAGAAAGTTGTACGAAACTTAATACAGAAGTTTAATACACTGGTACATTCGCACAAAAGTATTGGCGAAGCGGCAGCTGCCCGCGATGGTAACTGTGGTTTGGCAGGTCGCAAATTACACTTTTTGTACGTATTTGAAACTTGGCAAAGTACGTTAGCCGCTGCTGAAATTGGTATGATATTGTCGATGTTGGCTGTTTAAGTATTTCCTTTTTACTGTGTATGTTTGGAATGTGTACCTACTGTCTCCATGGCCTAGACTCAGGCCTGTCCGACATATGGCCCTTGGGCCACCTAGCGAACCACATAGGTCTTTCAACCGGCCCGCGAGCTATTTAAAACTTTATAGGAAATCAATTATATTGCTCGAACATTGTTTAAAAATGTCCCTAAGTAGTTATTCCTTCACCATACCTATTAACCTACCCGCCTCACCTCACCTACACGCCAATGCAGACCGCATCATTGCAGCCTAGTCCAGCGAAGCTGGTTTAATTTAAATTTAGAAGTCAAAGTGACCTCTAAATTTAAATTAAACCAGCTTCCAGCAGCATTTCTTTTGGCCCGCTACGGTTACAAAAATACTAAACTTGGCCGTTCATGAAATAATGTTGGACACCCCTGGCTCTAGTGCGTCGCAGGCACGATTGCTGGGCATAAGGTCCTGCGTTGGAGCCCCACGAGCAGTAAACAGAATCCACAGTTGTTTTAGATTAGGATTTTCTCAATAAGAACCCCGAGTTTGAAGCGGCCAGTTGATGGGTATAGGCCTGCCACTATAACATAGGACTTACCTGCCTGAATAGAGGTACACAGTACTCCATTATTTACGTCGCATTTTCCATAATATCTCATTACATATTATTGACACACTGACAAAGGGTGTAACAAGAAACTTAACGAAGCCGAAAGGCACTTGTTCTCCCCGTTATTGCGATATTTTTTTTGTTCAAGACCATACCTGGGAACCATCTAGTTACGGAGAAATTGGGGGTAAAAAAAACTTATGAAAAAGTTGGAACATTTTCATAATATTTTTTTTTTATACATGTTTTTAATGTAAGATTTACTTTAATTTACTTTAAACACCTCCAAGACCCCCGTACTATTCAATCTATCCATCTGCACAATGTTTTGAGTGCGTTACATGGAGTCTTAACGTAAAACGTGATTTTTCACCCAAAAAAAAGACTTTACCCAGTAATATTTTTTGCGTAAAGTTAGTTTGATGATGCTTGGTTGACGGCTTCGTGAAGGGTCCTGTTTCACCCTGTATAATAAAGAATGTCTGCCAGTTCTCAATAAAGAAATTATTTCAGTACAAAAATATAGTGGTATAGACAGTACAAGTGTACTAGCGGTGTTCTCCGGGGAGACCGTACTGCAGGTGAGGGGGAGCTCTTAACAGCTAGTTTAGAGGCGAAATGATGATATTTCTAACGTATTGCTGGGATGTTACTACAAGTTTCCGTTACTTTGAACTCATCAAACTCTCGCAGAGTCAAATAAGTATGAAAGACGAATTTTTCGATCGGATTGAAGGTATACAGGACGTCTATAGATTCATCTCTTTTCCACCATACTGCTCTAAGGTCGAAGCGCAAAGGTAGCCCGCGTTTTTTTTTTTTACGTTTATTATTGCAATTTACACACAACCCTCCAAGTTCATTTAATTCCATTGAGTGACTTTTTCATGAAATAGTTATTGAATGGGTTTGAATAATTATAATTTTGTAACTCCATACGTGTTACTTCCGCGATTTATATTTTCATCAACATACAACCTGACACTGACCTGCAAATTGCAATAAACGTAAGAAAATTTAAATTTCGCGGGCTACCCTTGCGCTTCCACCTTAAGATATCACAAAAAAAAAAAAAAGTTAAGAGAAAAGTTTCGAGTATGAATGACTGTGGCTGGTCAAGAGTAGAGGAAAGCCAAGGAAACTATGGAACGTTCGCGTGAAACACCATAATTATTTCAAGAAGCCGTTATCTCAGTAGTCACCCCCTGACTACTGAGATAACGGCTATTAATGGAGATGAATGGAAGAAGACAGAAAATTTTGAAAAATTAGAATTAATGATTTAAGGCAAAAACGGATCCAATCGGATACGACAACAGGCGAATTGAGCCGATCGCGTGTCGCAGCATACTTTCGGCTACGATCACGTGTCACGGAAGACGCCCGCGGTCAAGCTGCTGTGCGCGGCTTGGTAATATAAATTTGAAATTCTGCGTACACGACTTAATATCGTTTAAAGATTGTAAAATCCATTCCGATCCGATGCGATGCGAGCCGTTTGGTGGAAATCATCCTTTGTTGTATTAAAATACTAGTATTGACCCCTTGAACTTTCTACTTTTTCATTCTCACTCGACTGGTGAACGAGAATCGAGTGAGAATTTATTTTTTACAATAGTACCGGCCTTTCCGTTTCGTCGCTCCTGCTACCGTTTTCTCAGTGAATTTTATAGTTAGAATAAAACTTGTACAGTATGTCCATAGGTGGCAGAACACGACTACATGAATTTGGAAGGGTTAAAAGAGAAACTATTGAGTTTCTGCTGGTTTTACTTCGAGGAATCGAAACCGAAATGTATAGATTTAAGACAATGGGTGCACCCTATTTCCTTTGTCTGAATAACATAACATTACGACTGTGTTCCTTAAGGGTTAGGTAGAGGTGTACTTAATATTACACCCATCACGTTTTGCCAGATATGTTTTAAGTCCTATGTATTCGGAAGCGAGCCTATTGCCATCAACCGGGCACAAATCCTGACTCCGTGGCTGCTACTGTAAATTCCTGATGAAAAACCCAATAACACTTTGTCCAACTCGAGAATCGAACCCAGGACGTCATGCTCAGCATGTCCAATTTTTTTCATGTATTAGGTATAATATCTAAGAAAGACCGATGTACCATCTTATGGCAAAATCGTTATTATAACGTTATTCTGAAGCTAGCGTTGAAGATTTATCTCTTCACCACTCGGTATCCGTATTCATTTAATTACAAACAGTTGTATCCTTAGGCTTGTATCCTCAGGCGTGAATACGCGTGCAAGTAGTGGTAGGTGGTAACAAGTTTCTTTGCGACGGGACGTATCGTGTTTAAATGGAGGATGTGCAGATATCTCCTGTATCCAGCGGAGGCAGAACTGGTATATCCACTTTGTGCTCAGAGCAATGATAAGGATGTACTAGTAGTATGTTGATATTGATAGATCGCTGGAAATTATCCATATTATGGCCTCTTGCAATCTTATATATTTTTTTGGTACCTTTTCTGCATAGGTCAAAAGTTACTTATTTTGTGAACGAATGGTTAAAAGAAAACATAAGTTATCCGCGACGAGACGGAGTAGAATATTGAGCTCGTTTCGGTCAGGTTGCATCATATTTTGGCCACATTATCCAGGGCCTCTAATAGGTTAACCGTAACCGTGAGGTCTTTTGATAGAAATGGGGCTGGGAAGGAGAATGCTGAACAAAATAAGAAAACATTAAAAACTTAAATATAGCATACATCGCTTCCTTATTGCAGGGGGGTTGGCCAGGGAGCTATGAATTTCCCATATGGATCTGATAAATCCAGCTCACAATGTAAGGCGTCCGTGACCAACTGGAAACGATAGGATTAACAATATGCAATAAACTCTACGAGGAATTGATTCAAATTATAGATTGTGGCATCTGTTTCGCTGTGGACTACGCGGCAGGATTAAGTTAGGTATGCTGCTTAGCTTAATAATGGAAGTGGATTTGTTTGTTTGGTTGTGAGTCACTACACAATTTAGCTTAACTTCGTGCTCAAGAATGCCAGATTAACCAATTCCGCTAAAATGACATCATGTATGCATGAGTAGACAGGACACTTCTTTACACTCATTTTACAATACAGGGTGTAACAAGACCCTTAACGAAGCCGTCAACCAAGCATTATGGACATTAAATTAAGTAAGTTTATGCAAAAATTATTGCTGGGAAACGAAATTTTTTTGGGGTAAAAAATCATGTTTTACGGTAGGACTCAATGAAACGGACTCAAAACATTGTGCTGATGGTTGGATTGAATAGTACAGAGGTCGTGGAAGTGTTTAAAAATCTTACATTAAGGTGGACGCGCAAGGTTAACCCGCGAAATTCATATTGTTTTACATTTTTTGCAATTTGCAGGTCTGTTTCAGGTTGTATGTTGATGAAAAATTAGTCGCGCCAGTAACACGTATGTTGTTACAGAGTCATAATCATTAAAAACGTTAGAAAATTTGAATTTCGCGGGCTAGCCTTGCGCTTCCACCTTAAAAATAGGTATTTGAAAAAAAAAGTTGGGACTTTGACCCCCAATATCTCCGTAACTAGAAGGTTCTCAGGTATGGTCTTGAACAAAAAAATAATTGCAATGACGGGGGGAACAAGTACCTTTCGGTTTCGTTATGGGACTTGTTACAACCTTTAGGTAGGTATATTATAAACAAGGTGTAACATAATAAACGCAAGACCACTCGTGGTCACATGTTGATCAGCTGATCGGGTCAATTCTTATAGAAAGTCCATTTTTTTATGCGAATTTCTAGACCTGGTTGAACAATTGGTACTTAATTCAGTTTCACGGTCCATGAGACCACACGGGAAGTCTTACGTTCATTATGTTACACCTTTTGTAGTACTATCTCGTTCTTCTATGTTTTTCCAGCTCAGATGTTGGTTGAGGATCCAACTCAGATATTAGACACAAAAGATGAGACTAGTGATCGGTCTGGTTTTCCGCTAAGTTAAGTTAACGGACGCTCAAAATTAGCCTTTCTTTTAGTTAGAGTCGCACGGGACCGAACAGTGTAGCGACACTTGGGGGAGGCCTATGTCCAGCAGTGGACGTCTTATGGCTGAAATGATGATGATGATACTTTTTAGTCACCAATTTATTATTAGCAAATAGCCAAGACCAGTAGATAATTATAGCAATATCCTCTCGTACGGTATGCAAAACGATTAGCTGATAGGCACATTAGTGTTTGTCTCATTCGCGATATTGAAAAATATGTATCTATTAAGTAATCCATTCACGACATGATTAGAGTTAAAACAATCTATCGTCGGCTATCAACTCAGATGCAAATGCGTCACCATTACAACACAACCTATTTTACAGCTGTCAAAATTTACCAACACCCTTAGTGTTTTAGTCATAGAGCTGTAGATTCTTTAAAAGTCTCCTTCACCAACTGTAATCATAACTTAGTTTTAGAATAATCAAAAAACAAATGAAATTCCATTTAGAAAAAAATCCAGCGTTCTTATGACAAATCACATACGGACTGAATTTGTAGGTTGAAGAGTTTTACGAATGCAAGTAAATATTTGTCTGTCCGTTTGTCCCTAGGGCGAATTAATAGTCGAGTGTTCATAGTGCATGCTTACAAATAAGACTATCTGGATAGAAAATGTAAATTTCCGTAAGTTTATGCACCGCTGCGTAGGAACTGCCGGGGGCGAACGCTAGCTTGATTACGCCGTGAATTTTCTGAAGGCATCAAGTAGTTTGTAGAAACTAAATTACTTACTATTCGTGATATGATTAATCAGAAGCTAGAGAACAAGGGAAAAGCCTATATGTATTTGAAAAACACGTTATAAGTTTATCGGCCCACTTGTGTACAGTACAGAACTCATACACTATCGAAATAGAAATTAATTATTTACTAGATTATACAGCACACCTACCCGAAATAGAGTACAATGCTCTATATAAGGTCTATTTATTAATTCTGCTGTTCCTGTTCAGTACATTTTCACGAGTTAATGCGAACATATTGTAGGGAACACTGCCGTGATTCTTTAAAAGGCAGTCATCTGACTGTTCGCGATTCAGGGTTTGATCCCATAGTAAAAATTGTTGTGTATTTCATAATGATGAGTACAATGACCCCTTAAGAGATTTCGTGTATGAACAGATAGACTTTATATAAGAGTACGGTTGACAACCCTTTAATTTCTACTGTCTGGTCTAGTGGTCGCAAGATCGACTGCTCAGCATGAGGTTCTGGTTTCGATTCCCGGGTAGGCCGAAGTGTTATAGAGTTTTCTATCAGGAATTTCTCAACAGCAGCCACGAAGTCTAGATTTGTGCCCGGTTGATGGCAATAGGGTCGCTCACCCCCTATTACACGGGTCTTAAAACATCTCCTCTGCCTAAACCTTCGGAGATTAGCAGCGTGATGTTTATGATATCGTCGTCGGCCATATAGACCATGAAGAGATCGGATGGTATGGACAACCGATCTTAGAGTTGTTTTATATCTAAGCTCAACTTAGGAGAAACCTTTATTCCGTCCTAGGGGTCGTTGAATCTGCCAGGGTTGCGGGACTGTTCGAAAGAGATACCGCGGACCTGGAACACAAAGGGCAAAGGAAGGAACATGGATGGGTTTTAGTCAGTGAAAGTCTGACACTCCCTCCTGCTCAGCCCATAGCGGGTTATTTGATGATCTCCCACCGGTAAAAAAAAGGGGTCGTTGAATATACCCTATTCAACGCCCCTTTTTTTTACCGGTGGTTTCCACTGATCGCAGAATCAGATTGAATTTGCCACGGATCACGGCGAGTTATAATATCCACGATACCGTGATCCGTTTCCCTAAAAAAATAATTAAAAAGCTTCTAGCGAAAACGATAATAACATGATAGTTATACTGTAGAAGTAACTGGAATGCGAATATCCTCTCTTACGTGTTTTTACTGAAAAAACTAATTATAATACAATATATTTATTCAAATTCAGAATTGGCACAATAAATACAATTTAAATCCTAAAGATAATGTTGGTATCTCAAAGTTCGATGCCTGTACTAGGTTAAACAGGCGGCATGTTTCTAATAAAAACTATTTGAACAATGGATTTCTTAACAATACTTAACATTACAGTGAAAAAGAAATTATAACTAAGTACTAATTATTTATTCTTATGAGATAATCGCAGCTTCTAACATTTCTCTATTTTCCTCTAAAAAATACATGCAAGTGTCTCATTTGCAAACAGTCGCCGAGTTTTGTGTTACACTGCTTTGTCTGCTTACCCCTCATTAGCTCAAGCACTCGTGTGTGACGTCACAGAGGACGCCATATTGTTTCACACGTACGCGCTAGTACTTGATGTACGTGTTTAGTTTGTAGTGTGTTTTCACAAACAATGATCTGTAGTATAGTTGGGAGGTTAGTATCAAATCTGTTAGTTTTATATATATATTTTATTTTAATGGTATGGTCTGTTATCCCGAAAGGGGTAGGAGTGTATAGGTAAGGGGTAGGAGGGTTAGGAGTGTTTTAATTCCATTTAATAGGGAACGAGCTTATTACCATCAACTGGGAGCATATCCAGTCTTATTCATGGAAAAAACCAGAAACACTAGACGCGACTTAGAAAATCGAACCCCGGACCTTATATTGAACTCATTTAGTAGTCTTCATGATTACTAGAAGAATATACATACTTCTACATAAGTGATAGTCTTTATAAAGTCACCAATCAGATGAATTTACTTGCTAGACAATATCACAATTACGACAAAAATAACAATTCTCTCAAAGTTAAAAGCTTAAAAATGAACCCTGCAACTGTCACGAACATCTGTTCACCGATTTACATTTCCAACTTATTATTTTGTGTTTCTACCCATCAGTACCAGAGTTAGGGTTAAAACAAGCAGATAGGAATTACTCGCGTTTTTTATTATTATTTCTAGACCTTGATTATACAGGGTGTTAGTAAAAATATTACATAAAAAAAAGTATTAAATAAAAAATTGAGTAAATGTTGGAACTTTAACCCCAAATATCTCCTTAACTAGAAGGTTCCCAGGTATGGTCTAGAACAAAAAAAGGATCGTAATGTCGGGGAAAACAAGTACCTTTCAGCTTCGTTAAGGGTCTTGTTATACCCTTTATTAATATTTTATGGGGAAAACAGGATTTCATTAGAAAACACTGGTACTTAGAATAAATAAATATAAATATCGCTGGACATTACACACAGCGCCATCTAGGTGCCACACTAAGCAACGAGGCTTGTGTCGTGGACACCAGATAGTTGATACTACCACATAGATACTTTTTTGTTTGTAAATACATACTTATTATACATATAAACATCCATGACTCGGAAACAAATGTCCATGCTCATCACACAAACATTTGCTCCTACCGGGATTCGAACCCGGGACCCTAAGAACGTAAGGCAGCCTCACAACCGCTGCGCCATTCGGGTCGTCAAATTTTTAGAATTTCGAATAAACTGGGTGCCAAGACAGCAAAGTGGAGTATAGGTACTCCATTTTGCTGTCTTGGCATCTTAAAACAGTGATTGTTTGATTAATGTTAGTCGTTTCCACTCTTGCTAAAATACGTAACCAAGTTTGATAGAAAACTGGCAAAGTGCGAGTCGGATTCGCGCATGAAGGGTTACGTGTTCCGTACCCTTTTCGACAACAGAAATACACATTTTGTGAACATTTTAACTGTCGATCTACGGATCATGAGATACAACCCGCTGACAGAGAGACGGACGGACGGACAGCGGAGGCCCAGTTATAGGGTCCCGTAGGTTACCTTTCGGGTACGGAACTCTAAAAACAGGCAGAAGTTTTCTACTAAAGCCTGTTTGCACCTCAAATCACTAAATGCGTTTAATTGTGTGTGTTTAACTATTTTCTTTCAATCGAAAATCTGATTTCTGGTTTTTTTGTGATTCAATATTACTTTCTTTCTCATCTTCAAACGATTGAAAGGAACAGAATGATGACTTAACTGCGTTAAACGAATGTGAAAAAAAAAAGAGTTTTAATTAACGCAAATAAATACATTCACCTAAATAGAATATTGCAATTGTTTGAAATATCGTTTCTAGTTAATTGCACAGTTTAGTACGACGGGGAGTCATTAAATCAGGCCGTCAAACTATATTGAGCAGTTTTAGTTTTAAGAGAAACTCTTACTTTTAATACTGGTCTTTATACCAGTCTTAACACCGCTCATATCGTTTGAAGATATTGATAAATAAAGGTGAATCCAATATAGTTTTGTGTTTTCACCGATAGTAGTTATAGGTAAGCAGAGAGAGAGAGAATGAGAGAGAGAAGGTTATTCTAGTATTTGCATCTTTAACCGATACATCTATACAAATAAACATGACTGAAGTGCCTGTTTCTAATTTCAAAATAACAGCGTTTAACTGAATGCTTATGAAAATGTATGCTGTACGTATAAAATTTTTTTTTTTTTTTTGAGTCTGGTTGTTCCGGCTATAAACCTCCGAAACGGCTAAACCAATTTTAATGGGAGACGAGAACGGGACTTTTATTGGCAGATATGTAGTTGATGTTATGGGGAGTAAATAACTTTATTTTAGAAAATGGATTAGGGTTCCGTGCAAAAAAATTAAAACCCTAAATTGTTAATAAAATGCGATTCAAATAGGGAAGTAACATTTTTATAATATTTGGTCACGGGCACAGCTAGTCTTTAAATAAAAATAAATACAACATTTTTTAAAATAATTTTCACAGCACAGTGGTCGCAAATATTTTTCGCGTGGCCGAAAAAAATATTTTTATTTTCACTTTTTAACGAATGCTCGCTAAAACAATGTTTCAGACTAAAACGGTTTCGGGACCACAGACCGGAAAATTGGTGGCCATTAAGGGGCTCTAAGCTTTATTTTTATCCCCCCTCCGCCCCTCACTCGGTAATTAAATGACAATTACCAGAATCTCAAAGAGGAAACGTCGGCGTTTTTAGTCATTGCGTTTTTTAATGTTTCGATTAATTCTGTTCAGCTTGTTAATGTTCTGATTTTTTTATGAAGCGACTACTCATTATTCAAGTAGGTATTTTAGTAAAAAAGGCGGAAACCTTTTTTGAGTTTCTCAAACAGGACTTACGTTGTTCAGATGCTTTATGAACTACTCTTATTTCTTGTGAC
Organism: Eugnorisma glareosa; assembly: GCA_947578425.1. Classification (NCBI taxonomy): domain Eukaryota; kingdom Metazoa; phylum Arthropoda; class Insecta; order Lepidoptera; family Noctuidae; genus Eugnorisma; species Eugnorisma glareosa. The sequence continues at coordinate 19,478,574 of OX387964.1, forward strand.
AATTGCAAAATTAAATGGAAATTGGAAATTAAATCGGTGGGATGAATTTAACCCTTCTACAGCCATTGTGTATTAACCTTTTACCCTGTGTTCACATCCCCATGTCACCCTTCAACAAGTAACACAATACTTGTTTTCTATCAGTTTTGTAAAAGACTTCTCAAGAACATGTCAACCTACACATCAACACCTACAACACCAACACCTACCAACCAACACACCACCAACACACCTGCCAACTTTTTCGGTAAAAATTTTATACAAAACTGGTAGACACAATAAGCAGAATACATGTTTTATAACCTTAGTATAAACGCGAGGTTACAAAGAATGTATTTCATCAAGGTATGACTGAAATAAACAAACAACATTGTTATCATTTTTTGTTGAATTAAATTTATTGACAAAGCATTCGCTATCGCAAAAATCTGTGCACGTTAAACCGATTGAAATGGGTTTAGTCAAAAAAACAACAGTATGCTTTTACAGAAACGTTTTGCTTGTTCACGATTTTCTGGAAATACTTTGTTTTTGTTTTGTTTCTGTTGTTTGTATCTATTCGAAAAAGATAACAGTAACTGAAAAGTAGGGCGATGTGAAATCAAATATTGTTCTAGTTACTATGAATTTAAATAATGATTGTTAAATTGAACGTATGTATCTATGAAATAAAAATCTATTTGATTAAACTCCGAAATGTAGTTTTAATTAAAGGTTATTTTTTCCTGTATGTTATTTGCAAATTATGAGCTTGTGGCTAAATAATAACGGCCACTCGAGACGATCTTTAAGTTAAGCCGTGCTTGCCTAGGTTGGTCTGCTGCAAAACTAAACGATGTATTTTCCAAAGCATGGCAGGAGAAAAATGAAATTAAGTTGTTAATTGGAAATAATTTGTGCAGTGGGAGCGTTAAACAAGGGTAAACGAAAACGGAAGTCAAAAGAGCGGTACAAAAATCCAAACTTTCGCAAAATCTCCTATGTAAATATAAAACTATTTGTTCAAGATATCTCCTGTTTAGAACAAAAGAATGGCGCCAAAGTTCCGCCAGCAATGACCGTTAAAACATCCAAACTATTGCAATACTACACGAATTATAACAAAAGGAAGCAACTGAAGTTTTCAGAGATACCTGTAAAAGTGTGGCTCTCGGAAGAGTCAGAGCAGCAGACAATCTCTTCAGCCATTGTTTTGTTGTTACCAAGTATCCCGAATGTTGCAACCATACTATCTAATAATGGCACAAAGAAAGTGACAAACTATATTTCTATTTGTAGAACGTGAAATATCTCTTGAGTGTGTTCAATATTTCTCTTAGTATATAGAAAAACTAGCTTCGTATCTTTAGTAAAAAATATGTCCTAAATCCAGGTCATGGTCTATGCCTCAGTCAAAACCCTGGAGCCTTGTTGTCAGCAGGGAAAGTGCCCAGAAGGCTGGTAGCATTACCACGTCTTTGGCCAAGAAATAGGCCAGCCCTCTGGTCACGAGAATAGTCGACCAACCGCTTTTCGATGTCCCGAAATACTAGTATTGAGTCTCTAGGATACTTCATAATATTGCAGATAGTAAACGCGTCAATTCTTTAAGAATTTGTGATCCAGCAAAATACGGTTATTTCTAGTTGATAATAATTCTGCCCCAGGCATAATAAATGTTGACGTGGCAGTCATTGCGAATTAAAACTCGCTTCCAATGTACGTACATGTGATTAACTGGATCTGTCGGGCAACTTAATCACAAAGTCGACTTTGAGTCGAGTGGGGTAGGATCACAGTGTTAGAGGGTAACTATACGAATACATGTCTCACTACCATTTGTTATTATATTTATGCACTTTGCCAAGCTCTAAATATTGTCATCAAAGTGAGTTTTCAATAATAACAATACCTTACGTTTTCTCAATGATTATTTCAGAAGTCGAAAGAGATCAGGCATAGACTAATGAACAAGAGGTTGTGAGTTCGACCCCGCCCAGAAAAAGTAATTACGATAAGTTTATCATGGTTCGGTTAATCAGCTTCAGATATATAGCAGGCGGGGCTCCAGCCAAAGATACCATCATACAAAGATTTTGCTGTGTCCAGTTCCCGCAGCAGGTTCACATCCGTCGTTATCAGTTTGACTGATTCTTTAGTAATCGCCATCAACACAGCTTTTAAGCAAAGCTTTTCAGTAACTAAATATTTATATCTACTTATTTTAGGCCTAATAAAAAAAAACGACAAAAACTCAAAACGAACAAACAAAAGTTCACTTTTCTAACAGTGGAGCCACGCCTTTAAACAGGAAATACAGGCATTACAATAAAACAGAGACATTTCAACCTGTGATACGGTAAAACAGACATCAAACTGTAATTATAGGGCTCGAGGCGTTTCCATTTGACAAACCATAATTTTCTATTATACTTTTTCCATTTCGAAGAAACTTTTGCTCACTGTGCAGTGGAAATAGAAACGACACATTTATGAAAATTTAATAATGCTGTGTTTGACTTCAGGCAAAGTGGCATTTTATTAGGAATTGATCCTAGTTATGGGCTTTATTCTTAGTTTTTCGTAATAATTGTTATTATTGTAGTGTCGTATTATTGAATTGATATTTCACATTCTATTGTGGAATACTCGGAAAGCTGTCATAGCCACACATCATCATCATTCAATTGGGGTCGGAGCGGCATATCTTCTTCCATACTTCTCTATTACTCGTCATCTCAGCAGACACCTTCTTTCGAGCCATACCATCTTTCATACAGTCCATCCATCGCTTCTTTGGTCTTCCTCTACTCTTATAGCCATCTACATTCATACTCAACCTTTTCCTCACTACGTTTTCCTCATTCCTCTGCATCACATGTCCATACCATGATAACATAGACTACCACACAACTTTTCAGTCACTGGCGTCACGACATAGCCATTCTTGAGAAAAAAAAAATTAACAAGCAGACTCATGAATGAGTAAAATAATAAGGAGGAGCTCGTGGCAAAATAATGACAGCCGCTGGGGTCGATGCCTAGATTGGTCTGTGGATGGGTGACCGCCCGTTACATACCGAGTTTCCTCCGTGCCTCCGTAAGCACGTTAAGCCGTTGGTCCCGACTGTCATCTGGAGATCTTTGACAGTCGTTACAGGTAGTCAACCTCAAAAAGTCAAACCAGTCTTACCAAGGGGTATCGTATTACCCGTACTAACTGGGTTGTAGAGGTCAGATAGGCAGTCGCTCCATGTAAAATACTGGTATTCAGCTGCATCCGGTTAGACTGGGAGCCGACCCAAACATAGTTGTGAAAATGCTAGGCAGATGATGACTCATGAATTAGTAAAATAGTTCAGTGCTTTATAGAACTGTGCGTTTATATTGTAAGCAGTGACTCAGGCACAATTAATTCTTTCGCAATAAATAAAACATCTTTTAACCCTAATTTATCAGTGGTAGAAATTTATGGTTGAATGCTAACTAGTGGTTAGTTATATCTTTTTAATACAGGTATTAATACTTAGTCACTTTTTCATCGATTTCTTTTTTAAGGCTATAAATAGTGGTAATGTTTAACGGTCGTAAATATTGGTTTGAGAGCTTAGGAAGCCGACGAATGTCGGTGAAATAGTGGGTGGATGAATAATTCCCCATCCTTCTCTGTATTGTCATCAATTTGGAGACATACATTATCGACAAAGTAGATCATAGTTACAAACTAACACTTAAAAATATTGTGCCATAATTTCGATTAACAACTAAAAAACGTAAATAGATTTCAAAAACATTTTTGCATGAAAAAAAAAAACACTTTTTAGCGTTTATATTTTATTTTCAAGTCAGTGCTTTTTTACCCTTTTCTTGTTGTTACTTTGAGTACAGAGCCCGCGGGACCCCTTTGTTGCCACGGAGATGGTTCCATGTAATATTTATGACAAAAGTAGTTGTATATGATCTTAATGGACGACGTTTAATGTTTTTCGGTTATTTTAAAAAGAGGTTATGTTAGCCTGATGCAAGCATACACAGCCTATAATGTTCCCACTGCTGAGACACACGGCCTCCTCTCTATGAGAGGGAATGAGCTATAATCCACTACGCGGGCCCAATGCGGGTTGGTAGATGTCACATGTCTTCCAATTTTTGGTTCTAGGACATTACACAAAGTAATGCGCATGTCTGGGTTCGAACCCGCGACTTACTGCTTGTAAGTCAATGCCGTCATCATCGGGCCACCGCTGCGTCTGGTGAATGACAATTTTATAATAATAATATTTTTTTATTGTTTCTCATTAACCCACCGTTTCTTTATCGAGTGTAATTCATATTAATCTATACACGTGACGAAGAATTCTCGATGTTTTCTGAAATAGAATCCTACCTACTAGTTTTATAATTAAAATTGAAGAGGCAGAATCCGAGCCATATCAGGCTTACAAGAGGTCTACCACTGGTTACCTTTACCTGTTAATTAATAGTTTGTTAATTAAACATTAGTTTCCAACTTTCTTACATCTTTAGCTGTGGGTAACATTATCTCTACAAGAAGCAGATCATCTTAGTTTCAAGTAGGTACATCTGCGCAAGAAAATCTTAAATAATGGAGAGCTCGTTCTGGAGTGAAATCAAAGTTTCGGCTTATGTATTATTTTTAATCAGTTGGTAATTATGAGCTTCCTGAATTTGCAGCTTTTTTTTGGATATCTTGATTTGCTGAAGTTGAATGCCACGTTTTACTGAAAAATCCCTTCTGCAGTAGTATAATTAGGTAACAGCATGTTTCATTGAATTAAACTTAATTCAAGCACAAAATCGCAAAATCACATCTCCCTGAAGAGTTTAACGAACGTTGCACCCTTCGAAACTAATTTTATTTGCGATTATTGGTGCAGTGTCAACGTAATACTATCTAACGTAGAGATATTCCCAATGTTTATTGAACAGTGAGGACACAATGCAAACTAGAAAGCGTGGACAGAACACCATTAAACTCAATCTGGCGCAAGGCATAAGCCTTAGGCATTGTGGGTATTTCAGCCAACTGAACTACCAAAGACTAGAATAAAAACTAGAATTATACTCTCAAGTATTTCCACACTTCAAGTGGATTGCGGGGGCGTTGGTTTAGTAATCACAAGCGCGGCTACTAAGCATGAGGTCCCGAATTCTTTTTCACAGCTTGAGCTTTTCTAGCTATGTGATTGGTTAGTTCCACACACATCCCTCGCTACTTATCCTCGCTCATCTCTGGTGGAAATCAGCCTTAAGATTCTGTCTTTTGGTTGCGATAGTCCTTGAGAGATAGGAGGGGTTTCCATCGGCGTCGAGTCGACGTTGAAGTGAAGAAGCCGGAGGCTTTACGTGGGGATCGAGCGGTCCATGGCCCTTTACGGGGCCCCGGTGTGGGCGCGTTCCTTGAGGCAACGAGCCGCCCATTATCTGACACGCCCCAAAAGATGGTAGCCACGTGGTGGCCCCCGGCCACCCTAGGCGCGGGCCTGTGGACGATGAGCTATGGGCTAGCTCGCCGTCCATCTGACACTCCCTCCTGCTCCGCCAAGAGCGGGAGGAGTCATTTGATGATATCCCATCCGGAAAAAAAAAGGTTCTCTTCTGTTGACTGTTTCGTGGTCCTCACTAAGGAACACATCTACTCCAATGGGCATCGATTTTACGTTTAATTTGGTCGTCCTCCAGTTGGCCTCTCCAGTTTGCTTTTTCTGTTTGTGGTTTTTTATCTGTTAGACTGGAAGCCGACCCCAACATAGTTGGGTAAAGTCTAGGTCTAGCAAAAGATAATATGGAAACAGGCTTTTTTTTTCGGTTGGGAAATCATCAAATCACTCTGGGCGGAGTGGAAGGGAGTGTCAGATTTGTACTGACTATGACCCATCCATGTTTCTATTTTTGTCTTTATATTCCTTTATCTCTTTCGAAAAGTCCCGCAACCCTGGCGTGAGCCACCACGTGTACCCTGACTCGCAGGGCGTCTCCCGCGGCGGCTGGGACGTGAGGTTCTCTCCCTCTCACGTCCCGCAAGGAAACTGGCTTGATCTATCTTTTAGTTACTTATGAATTGTCCGTGTTCTCGCTTCCGCTAGCTTATTGTCCCTTGCTTCTATCATAGCTAAAGTCCGCTCCGCTGAATGCATGCGTAGTGTAGCCAACAATGGACAGAGGCGGTCGCCATTATGTCATTAATCCCTTGGATAAGTCACCAGGCCGGGCTGAAATAATTTCTAATATTTTTGTTATAATACTTTTGAAAATGAATGCAAAACATACATAGCCTATTTCCCACTATACATAAATAATATTATAGATGCGAAAGTTTATGAGGATGGATTGATGATGTTTGGTAATCTTTCACGCAAAAATTGCTGAACGGATTTGGATTAAATTTAGCACACAGGTAGGTTTCTAACCTGGATCAAAAATTGGATAATTTTTATCCCGGAAGGATGATCCCGTGGGACAATTATCGAGCTTCACGCGGGCATAAGGTAGTTCTTTATAAATATAAAAGTTATGTAACTACTGAAACATCTATTAAGTAGATACGTCTATGATCCGCACCGCAATTACTTTACACACTTTTTTATAACATTACGAAGAACGGGAAAGTTACCAAACGGGACGTACCCGGATTTTGAAGCAAATTCGTGATCCATTGATTGATGGGTATGTTTGAAAAGTTCGTCTGCTGGATAACGTAACGTAACTAATGAATTTAAATGTTGAACTGTCAAAATGAAAAATAATTGTACGGTCGAACAAGCTATTTGGTATACACGCGGAAATTTTCACAATCCAATGCTGAAGCGGCATCAGGCGTCTTTCTCGAAAACTGGGTCGGGCACATACGTGTAGTACGGTAGGGACCTCAGATTCCATAAGTTTATATTTCAAGGTAAGTTGCTGGTGAATAATCTTGGCTATTTGGTTGTGCCTGTGCAAGTACTCGTCGTTAGCCAGACGAGAACAACCCGAAATAAAATGTCTGATGGACTCATCCGGACGGTGGCATGCCCGACACACGTCAACCGTCCCGTTCTTAATATATTTCCGGTAGTTTTTCGTCAACATAACTTCGTCCATAATTGCACAGACAAAACCTTCAGTTTTCCCACAGAGTTCACCGAAACGTAGCCAGGACACGGACAGACTAGAAAACCTACATCGGGTCCATGAAGAGCCCGGTAGAAGCGCCTGTGAAGCTCCTTGCCTAGCCATACTTCCTTGCGGTCATCGGTAGTAAGTACTACAGGTTTGCGCCAGTTCTCTTTTCAAATTCAAATTCAAATTCATTTATTAATTTTGTGAACATAGGGTAAAAATATACAGATGTTTATAACTATATGGTGATCCATACTATGTCCCGCCAGAAGGCATACAAAATGGTGTAGAGAATCAATTAATGTCAATTAACAAAATAAAAACAAAAAATAAAGTTAAAACTAAGTAGTAGATGTCACTATTTCATGTCAAACACTTAAAACGTTAATAATAAAATATGTCAATCAATTAAAAAAGACAGCACATAAGCAAGTCTGCATTACAAAGTCACAATCAAAATTAATAAAATCTTATATAATGATAGATGCAATATACAATACAAAATGTCAATAAATCTGGGGAAACGGGAACAACATTTTATAGACCTTGTGTTTATATAAATACTATTTTAATTTGTCATTAAGAAATTCATTAACAGAATAGTACGCCTTTTCATTCAACAATTCAAAAAGCTTACGTTTAAACTCCTTTATGTTGTTGCTTGATATAATTTGATCAGGTAATTTGTTATAGAGTTTTGGACCCATTGCATATATACTATTGTAGAGGAATTTGGTTTTAGTATATAGGGGGTGCAGCTTTTTTGAGCGCCGTTGACTTTCGACAGAATTATATAGAGACATGTTGTTCTTTACAAAGATACAGGCCTCAAAGATATAGAGAGATGGTACAGTCAATATTTTTAAGTTACGGAAATGTGGCTTGCATGAGTCTGTTCGTTTTAATTTACATATAGCTCTAATACATTTTTTCTGTGCTATCAAAACCTCCTCTATCTTAGAAGCATTACCCCAAAAAATAAGACCATATCGCAAAGCAGAAGCGACATAACCATGATAGGCTGCTAGGAGCGCTGCCTGATTCGATATTTTCCTTAGCATATTTAGAGCATATGAAAACTTACTGAGCTTCCCACATACGTTATCGATTTGGGTCCTCCATGACATATCGCTATCAATGTGCAGTCCAAGAAATTTTGTTACAGTAATTTCATGTATTTGGTCACCTTTGTAGTTTACCTGAAGATCTGAGAGTTTGTTTGGTCGAATTTTAAAAGTCATCAGTTTAGTTTTAGCTAGGTTAATTTTGAGGTTATTAGCGTTCAGCCAGTCAACTATCGTAACAAGACTATTGTTAATGTCATCTTCTATTTCTTTGGTGCTACCAGTGTTATATATAACCGTGCTATCGTCGGCAAATAAGGACATTTGGTGAGTGATAACTTGGGGAAGATCATTAACGTAGCAAATGAACAGGAATGGTCCCATGACAGAACCCTGCGGAACACCGTAACGGAGAACTCTAGAGCTCGACGAGTGTACTACTTCAGTTTTGGACTTTATATCAACTTGAGTAATCTGCGTAATTTGTTGTCTGTCCTCCAAATAAGATTGTATGAGGCTCAGAACATTACCTCTGACGCCGTATCTATATAACTTACTTAGCAGTACCTCATGGTCCACATAATCAAATGCTCTGGTCATATCCATATACATTGCCATTACTGGTTTCCTATTGTCCATATTGTGATGTACTTTTTGAAGAAAGTTGTATATGGCCATATTAATGGTTTTTGCCTTCCTGAAACCCATTTGTTCCGTGCAAAAAATTTTATGTTTTTCAAAGTAATTGTAAATACTATTATAAATCACTTTCTCAAAAATCTTCTCTTTAGCCATGTACAGCGGGGTGAGTTCCGTGTCCACTGCGACCACATCTCGTTGTATACCCATCTCGGTGGCCGGCCTCTTCCCTGCCGGGGTACCGGCTTTGGGAGGCAGCTCTCGTGATCATTTATTTCTAACACCTCATTCTCATAGTATTTTCTTGCTGAAACCTTATGAAACACATAATTTCATGTAGTCTCGATCTAACAATGGCGACAATGGGCATTGTCGCCATAGTTGAAGTGGGCCATAGTGAAGTTACAATTAGGGTTGGGCACCCTAATTGTAACTTCACTATGTCCCAGAAACCTAAATAAAAACTTCTTTTCTATCTATATTCGATTCGATTCGATTTCGAGAGAGTTAACCCTTTTAACATATTCTAATGGTTAGTGGACAGCGCGAAGTGTTTCCGTTGACCTTTTATAGAAAGTTGCACGATATTTGAAGGGTTGGGATCGCCCGAGTTGTTAGTTGGCACTTCTTTTCTTGTGTGACGTGGAAACTGAGTAATTCTAGTTGATTTAATGTTTTTTTTTACTTCCAAATTATACTTTGCGAACCGCCAGTCAGTGGAATTCACTACCGGCTTCTCTGTTTCCCGATCCTTATAATCTGAATCTCTTCAAAGTTCAAGTGAATCGGTTTCATCTAAGTAAGCGTGCTCCACCCTAGGACGCATCATAGCTTCAATGATGGGCCCACCATTTGTATCACTAGGCGAGTTGTGGCCAAACGCAAACCTATTTTGAGTAAAAAAATGTTTTTTTTTTTGCTGAAATGACTTAATTCGAATAGAGTACTTAAAATCGCGAAACATACATTTTGTCAAGGTAATTGTACGTACCTAAATTTTGGAACATTTTTTCTATGATGTTATACATTTGTATTTTTTGTTCAACATTATTCTGTTTCTCAATCTTGTTTAATGATAGTTTTAAGTCATTAAAGGTTTTGTTCTGGTATATGTATTATGGCCTTGCAGTTCGTTCCATGGATATTTTTTTAAAGTTCAGTCCTTTCTCACGAGCACTATCAAAAATAAACAAATGTAAAATTACAGATACAAAATGGAGAGGAAGCCAGATTAAAAATTAAACAGAGAAAAGAAATGATAACAAACAGAAAACAAAATCGTAAACAAATAGTAAGTAAAAATAAGTAAAGACATATCAGCAATTAGAAACCATAGAAAAACAAACCGGCTTAATATAATTAGGGAACAAATAAATAAAACAGGACGGATGAAAACAACTTAAACAACATTCAACATGGATACCGACAAACTGCAACTAAACGTCGACATATTTTACAAACGGCAAAAGATTTTTACAAAGAATTACATACGGATAACATAAATGAATACGCGGATAAAACAACACCAGAAGTAGACTTAAATTTAGAACCAATCCCAAAAATTATGCAAAGTGAAGTAAGAAGAGCCATACAAACACAGAAAGCAGGGAAATCACCAGATTATACGATAATCAATAAGTTACTAAAAATACCATAGAAAAGATAATACAACCATTTACACACATTTGCAATGAAATTTTGGAAACGGAACAAATTCCTTCAAAATGGACTTTGTCAACAATATTTAACACTAAGAGTGTTATATTTAACACTCTTACACAAAAAGAAGATAAAAATGAGATTAATACAACCACCAGACAGACCCATCAGTTTGATGCCAAACTTGTACAAAGTATTCAGCAAGATAATACTACATCGCATAACTAAAAATCTAGACAGCAATCAACCCAAGGAACAAGCGGGATTCCGCTCAGATTTTTTAACAATTGACCACATACTGTCAAACAAATAATTGAGAAATGCAATGAATACGACCGCCCACACTACCTGTCATTTGTCGATTATCATAAAGCATTCGACTCTTTAAAACATAATTACATATGGGATTCATTCAAAAACCAAGGAGTGCAAAGTAAATTCATTAGGATCATTAAGAAAATATATTCCAACAGCACAGCAAAAGTGCAAATCGAAAACATTGGAGATCAATTTAAAATACAGAAGGGCGTAAGACAGGGAGACCCTTTGTCACCAAAAATATTTAATGCCGTTTTGGTAAATATCTTTAGGCAACTCAACTGAGATACCCTTGCCATTAATATAAACGGGGAAAAATTGCACCACCTAAGGTTGGCAGCCGATCACATTTCCCATGACACTACGAACAATGCTAAAACAACTATCATCAGAGAGTAAAAAGGCGGGATTATCAATAAATACAAGCAAAACTAAATTAATGACAAACATGTATACCTGGGTCAAGTTATATCGGTGAAAGGATCTTTGGCAAAGGTACTGCAATGGTAACTCAGAGAAATCATGAAAAATAAAACTGTGCCCATCTCGGAAAAGAGAACCGTCTACAATACCTGCACTTACCTACGGCTGCCAGACCTGGCCACTAACACACAAGATTGAACAAAAATAAGGCGGATGCCAAAGAGGAATGGAAAGGAACATGATGGGTCCAAGGTTGAAAGACAAAAGGAAAGCTACAACAATTAGGAACACCACAAAAATAGCAGATGTTAAAGTAAAAACACGAACCCTAAAATGGAAATGGACAGGTCACATGATGAGGACACAAATAAAAAAGTGGACCAAAAATGTTACAGAATGGTACCCAAGGGACGGAAAAAGACGTTGAGGAAGGCAGATAAAAAGATGGGAGGATGATCTGCCTAAGGGTTGGAGGATAATATCAAGGGATCGACAAAAGTGGAGGGAACTTGAGGAGGCCTATGTCGCAAGACAGCCTAACCTGGTAGCTGATAGGGCCAACAAATAAAAAGAAAATATTATGTATAAATTAAGTTTAGTTAAGTTTAGATATAGAAAACACATAACCGTAGTTCCTATTTTTAAATTACTAAATATTGTGTATACGAAGGTCAGAGTAAATAAAGACTATTTTTATTTACTTATTTAAGTGTTGGAACAGTTGTTTTTTTTTTTTGTATTTTCAAGGTTTCGTGATCGGTGGAGACAAACCCGTTTTCTCAGCTGAATTATACTTTTTGTACCGAATTTCCTTTCATTATTAAATTATTGCTACACAATTTTCCTTTTATATACCCATAAGAAAAATGATTGATGAAACATTGAGAAAGGACACCAAATCCAATACTAGAGCTATGATACAATTTACATAATACAAAAATAGAACAACGGCATCCGTAAGGGCTCCTGTCCGTGAACCCTCGTCAAGAGGCAGATGCTGCAGCTACCCTCAGCTTATGAAACAATGTACATGGAAATTTTAATCTTCCTGTCTAAGGTACGGATAGGTAGGTACAGTTGTAAGCGAGTAGTAGTACAATTACAAGTTTTTTTTTTTAACGCAAATAAATTAAGTTCAGAATCTCATCTCCAACAGACTATCATACAACCACCACCCTTTATCACAATAAAGTAGCTAGATTACTGGGCAATCATAAGAAAACGGCAATGTCCCTCGACATAGGTCAAATTGCGAACAAGAATCTGTTTCTAGAGACCTAAACATCGTATGTGATAAAGATTAAAGAAGATGGCCATCCACACCGCTGCACCTCGGCTCGACGACCAAGCAAATCAGGCTATCGCAGACTCGCAGTCCACCACTGGACTCTCGGGAATTTCCTGTGCCAGTCTCATTCAAGATTTATTCGTGTTAGCAACAATGATGTCTGATGATCTCAAATCTCTCAAGTCTGTCTGATGTCAAAAAGATAAAAACTAACTAACAAGGCAAGTTAAATAAAAGCTTATAGAAAACCGCGGCTATAGGGCACGTTGAAATTTGTTTGACTTCATTCTAGTTTTTAGTGTTCCGTAGCCGAATGGCAAAAAAAGTAATCCTTATCGATTCGCCAAGTCTGTCTGTCCGTGTATGTCACAGCCACTTTACTCCGAAACTATTAGTACTAGACAGTTGAAACGTAGCAGGTAGATGTATTCCGTGAACCGCTATATGTTTTTATACAAAAATAAAAAAATATAAGATTAAGGGGGAACACATGGAACTGAAACTAAAATATATTTTTTTTATCAAACCTATACGTGCGGGGTGTCTATAGATAGGTCTTAAACAATGGCATTGAGGTTCCAAAAACCATTTTCTTTCAAAGACAATCGCTTGAAAGATAAACACTTCCAAAGTGGTAAAATGTGTCCCCCCCCTTCTACTTTCTAAAGTAAGAGGAGAAAAATTCTGAAGAAAAATATAGGATTATAGAAGGTAAAAAAACTTTCAACCAAAATTAGTTTGAATAAGACTTGATGTGTATTTTTTGAGACATTTTTTTTTATTGAGAGACTTTTTCATCAAACTGCAGCAACAACTTTGTTTTTCATTGACATACTATGAAAAACAAATTTAGATTTGTTGATGTATGTAAAACAATACAACATATGAACGAATGCCTTCAAAATATTTTTATTATATTGTTTGGTGCTACGGAACCCTGCGTACCCACACGTGCCAGTCGTACCAGTCGTACTCACACGTGCGTGCGAGTACGACTCGCACTTGGCCGGTTTTTTTAAAAAGTATAAAACATTATTGGAAATAAATGAAAAAAAACACGATTGTGAAATACACTGCATTCTGAACCTAATATTAGTGCGATAAGAGCCAGTTTTCGAGGACGAGTATTGAAAAGAAAATACCTACCGATAATGATAAAAAGTATGATGCAATAGGAAATTACAGTAAGTAAACGTCCATTACTCTTCACTCGAGCGCAAACCAATTAACGCTTTATCTTAACGAAGTGTTATTCAATCAAAAATGTACTCATTTTTATTCCGAAACGTGGAAATGGCAGCGGTCTTGGTGATCTTGAGTATAGCTACTTATGCAGGACTTGTTTACGCGAGTAAGTTGCATTAGTATGTAAGAAGAAGCTACATTTTATATCTCTGTACCTTAAGCCTGGCGAAAACTGACAGCACCGCATGGAAAGGGATTTTTAGGTGATGATTAAGAATATAACTGAAGAGTATGACAACAAATTTCAATGATAGATGATAGTCGTAGGTGGAAATGCCACGAGGCAAGACAGCGCCAGCGCTCGGCGGCGTGCCTAAAGAAGGACGACGCGGCGTACCTAAGGATACCGCGGCAATGTTACCGTCAGTGAGCTCTTACATGTGCCCTTAGGCTCCTGACCCACTGCCGACAAGGAAGCGAATGGCTATAGACAATCTCAATCAAGTAACGTGCTATAGATCTATATCTTCTATGCGTGACGATGGATTCGTTTATTGTTGCTACTCGCTTTTTGTTAATTGTTGGTGTTTCGAACAGGTGAAAACATTTTTTCTAAGAAAAGGTTATCATCAATGACACTGTTGATAGATAGATCATACGAGTATAAATGGGCTCTCTATTATTAGTTTTTGCCCTACAAAATTTAATTTAAATTCTGTTATTAAATTAAATTCTGTTATTAAAATTGTTTCCAGTTCCACCCCCGCAATGCTCCGCCAAATTTAGATGGGACGACTGCGGAAAAGCTCCAACACCAGTCATATACTATTGGAAACCAGGATCAAGATGTGAAGTCGGCATTTGGCGTGGCTGTCTCCCTAACATGAATATGTTCAAAGACGAGTATGAATGCGTTACCTCATGTATATTCACAGTAAGAGCTGCGGAAGAGGATTTTCATCAAATCAATGCCGACGATGAATTTGAGACAACCGGAATTATGGATTACGACGGCTTTATGACTACTGCATCGGATAATAGTACTGCGGCCAATTCCACGGAGCCAGAAATTAGCACGACTGTCGAAGGTGATGGTGAAGACGAAAATGGCATAACTACTGAGAGTGCAGACAACACAAGTAGCTCAGACGACACAGGTGACGGTGATGGTGATGCAACTACAACTCCAGATGAGTCAACTGATACAATAATTGAAATAACATCTGAAACAACAACTGAAACAATAACTGAAGCAGCAATAAGTGGCACAACTGAAGCACTGAATGAACAGACATGAGATGTCAGCAAAAATTTACCGATTCGTATTTAAGTTCTAAATAAAAGGTATATTAAACATAAAAAGTCTGCCGCTCCTAATTCACACTTCCTTTTCTTAAACCAGCTGCAATAAGGTAGAAGCCTCGTTCCGACCTCAAAATAGTTGGGAAAAGTACACTTTCCTGGATAGTAGGATAATAATTATGTTTTCTAGAAAGAAAAGAGACTTTTTGTATCTATTCCCTTGATTTATACAGACTAAGAGCATGAATATTGTCGTGTCGACTCTATTAAATGTTCTTAGACAACGACAACAGTATTTTTGAAAAAGAATGACCCAATATTCTCATTTTAATTATTTGAATTTACGCGAGTTTATACTGGTACGACAACAGAAGTAGATTTCTTGTTTGTATAAAATTCTTCACATAACTCACGCCTTTCACGTACTAGAAAGAAAGAGAAAGAATGATGTGAACGCATACAATAATCAAAAAGTGTACGCAGGATTAAAAAAAATGGTTCCGACATGTTTGCCTCGTACTTTGGCGTGCAAATGTTTTGAATAAGAAATTGTGATTTTGAATAAAACATTTCAATCCCATATCATTAATTTGAAGTGAATTTACCACAAGTCTAGTAAAGTTTAGCTTCGTCTCACTTGCGCATCGCGGACATTCAAAATGATTTGTTTTGTTTGCAATCAAAAATTGCACTGGGGGACCTATTGAGATGTACTGGATGTACAGTATACTTACCAATACATCTGTCTAAATATTACTTCGGGTACGTTTACTGAACAAAAAACCCAGCTGGAAAGTTCGCATAGTTGTGATTCCTGCTCAAACATAACACATCGTGTACGAGTGACAGGTCAGTGGCTCAGGAGGTTAGTTGATAGGAAAGAAATCAACTAAGAGTTTTGAAGAGTCTAATTTTAAGGAAAATTCTACACCAGCGGATATTAACATGATGGAAAGTATCCAGAGTGTTACGGATATGTTAAAAGGAGAAATATCTGCTAGATTGAATACTATTGAAACAAAACTTATACAAGAGATAGAATTCTCTAGCAACTTTGGTCTTTGAGAATAACAAATTGAGGGAATATTTGAGTGTAGCTAATAAAAAGTGCACTTGTTTGGAAGAGGAAATCAAAGTTCTTAAAAACGAAAGGATTGTAACTACGCAGCCAAACGCTCGTACCAAGTTAGTCCACAATTATTCTTCACATAATCAAAATAGTAAAGAACTTGGAAAAGAAGTATGCAACGACGACGACGATGCAGTTATCACGCGCTGTTGCTGAGCCAGGCCCCGTGAGTGCGACACTGCTGCCGACCGCGTCGCTCATACCTACGAAGGCGACGGCACAGCTGAGTGCTACCTACGCAGCGGTGGCCAGAAATACAGCGGTTGCGGAAAATATCATTGATAAATGGATTGAAGTGAAAAGCACCAAAAGAAATAATCCGGTAAAGAAAGGCGGTAACACTTCGGTTACATTGTTGAAGGCGGTAGAACGGAAAAAAATATCTACTTGTATTGGAGGTTGGACAAAAGTACTACAGAGGAATATTTAAAAGATATATTAAGAAATAGTAATTTATTAGAAGATAATATTCGGAATTTATAGTAGAAAAGTTAAAAACGAGAACTGAAAAAAATATTCGTATTTTTTTTTTATTAGAGCGTTGCCCACTCTAGGAATTTCTTCTGTATCGTGGGTGCGTTTACAAACATTTAAACTCATATACACAAACAGCCAGACCCGGCACAACTACCTGTAGATCATACAAATATTTGTTCCGTGCGGGGATCGAACCCGCGACACGCAGCGCAGCAGCCAATCGCTCAGCCACTGCGCCAACCGTGCCGCCAAATAGGATTATTAATAGGATTTAAAATAGGTTTACCTGAAAACAGCTTTGAAAAATTATGTAACCTTGATGTTTGGCCACTAAATGTGGAATTCAGTGGTGGATATTTTTTCGACGCTCAACTACAACCACATCAAACCATCTCCGAACTGACACACAGTACAGCATACAACATTTTATACCAAAACTTTATAGAACTAAGAACCAAAACAACAAGATTTTTATCGCTGCTGGAATCGTCGGATGCTGATATATTTGCTATCACTGAAACGGGAAATGTCATTGCCAGGATACCACATCCTACGTTGTGACCAAGCGGACGGACGTAAGCCGGGCGGCGTGCTTTTAGTGGCCACACCGTGTTTTGAACTGCGACGAATACAAATGCCACATGATATAAATATTGGTATTGGAGATACCCAGGATACCCGTTATCGGGGCTACTACAAATTAGAAATTAGGCGTGAAGTGGCACTGGCAACGTATCTTTTCAAAGTTTTTAGAGTTAAATACAAAACTCAGGTATACTATCAGAAATAGGGTTTAATTTACCGGATAGTTATGTGGCGCGGCGGCGCAACCACCTGTATTCACCTGTACATTGGGTGAGTTCACAAAGGCCACGTACCGTGAAGCATGTAAGGTATTGTTAAGTTTATTTTAAACACTGTTTTATGCTTTCACGGTGTACAACAGCTTATAGTCTGCTTGTGCAAACTTCGGAAATTCACAGCAAAAACAAAAACAAATGAAGATGCTGAAGTTGCTGAAGTTGCTGAACCTGCAATCAATCAAAATCAAAATCAAAGCATTTATTTCAAGTAGGCCAGTTACAGGCACTTTTGAACTGTCGAAACAAAGATAACAATGAAATGTAGCTACAGTCCCAGTCACAAGGCATAAAAACTGTGAAAGTACTGTAGTTGCCCATTCCCTAGCGTAGATCTCTATGGAGAAGAACGGGCAAGAAACTCCATGGACACTCTTTTAAATCAGCATATTGTTACAAAACCTTGGTTACATCATTCATATTGAGATGGTACATTATGTGAGAACGATGTATCAAGATGTGCACGTTAAGTGTCCATAGTAAACATAAAAAAGACAATTAAAAAAAAATATATAATTAATTCAAATAAGCCGTGGCAACTAAGAGATGACCAGTCACAACTGACAGCGCCCGTTCACGAACATGACGCATGGATCAGCACTATTCAACTTAACCATTTTGAAGGGAACTAACTTAAAAAAAAGAAGGTTATCAATTCGTCCCTTATATTATTCTTATTTATAGGAACCATGTTTTTCGGATAGTTATTATAAAAATTCATGATCACTAGTTTTCGAACATTATTTTTGCTTCCACATAATGAAACTTGTCGCCTTGCTACTGCAAAATTGTAACAATGCTAAGGATTTATTTTTAATATCTAGGACATTTGCGCGAAAACACATTTGCGCGCAAGCACTAGCGCGAAAGGACACCCTGTGTGGATAGACTTTTGCGCGAACGGACACTTGTGCGAATGAACTCTTGCGCGTCTAACAGCCCGTGAGATTCATTATAGACAAAACATAACATTACACTTGATATTAATTGAACGTGATTTTGATTGTGACCCGCTTAGAGCGCCCTCGATTATCATAGTTGTGCTATGATGAAAAAATCGCTACTTTTCGCAAACGCCATCTTTGATTTTGGTTTCGATTCATCCTAACGAATCTTATTTCCCGCAACTATCCATTCACGCTAGTGTCTTCCGCACATGTGTAAAAAATTAAAAATCATAGATGAAAACGTCACTCCTCTTTTCTTTGCAGTCGGTTTAAATAATTAATTAGAGCAGCCTGCATGACATAACATGAGCGCAACAGTTGAATTGTGCGAGTGTGAAGTCCGGAAAACAATTGACGATATTCCGACGTCCTTCTGCCTCGACCGCTCGGCGGCACAGAGCATCTTATATAGTATACCTCGGCGGTCACTAAATATGGCAAACGTTTCTGTATATAAACTGTAATTTTATGGGTGTTTTGGAATACTACAAATTTTCAGTTTACGTTAGTTTTAATGTTTTTTTATTTTTTTATTTTGTTGTGTCATTCAACAGTGGCCCTTCGACAAAATCGAATAATAACACAAATCTGTTGACAGAAACTACGCATTTTTGGGAACAAAAACTGTAAAATTCTACGATATTATCGTAATCAGATTAAGAAAATAAAAGATTTTCTACAAAAGTAACGAGCCAACTTTGATGACAAGGATATAAAGATATTTATTGGCTCAATAGATTTTGTGATTTAGCCTCTGTTGCCTCAATAGGGCGGTGCAGTGCGGAAACAGAACTTGGACTCGTGTTGGGCGCGAAAGACCTCTTTTCAACGCCAGATTTACACAACAAGAACGAGTTTTATAACTTTAAAAAAATACGTAGTTATTAATCATATAACCAATATTATGGTGCACTAAAAATAATTGCCATTCCTATAGAACTTTAGTCAAAAAAAAACATTGTAAGCCTGCGTGAATATTTCGACGGGCTGTCAATGTTACCGGGCTGGACGCTTATGAGCAGACAAAACAGAGTTCCAGTAGTGTGCGTAGCAAAAGATAAAGAAAGAGGGTAGACAGATTTGTCTGCTCTTAATAATTTGATTTCCATCCACCCTCATTCTCCAGTCAAACCGTGATCATGGCGCTTGCAACAGCGTCGAAATATCGGGAGCTCAAAATAATAAACAATCACGGAAGATATCCTGTAAGTGAAAGTATAAGTTAAGTATATTTTAAGTTACTTTGTCGCATTAGAATAATTATCTGTAATGGCAAAGGAAACATGTCAAAATTAAATATGTCAAAAGTAAAAGGATGCAAACTGCTTTTTGTCTAGTGTTCTTGAATGAAAGAAAGAAAGAATAAAGTTTATTTGACGTCAGTTCCTTAAGCAAATATAATAAAAAAAGACAAAAAAAAAAAATACAAATTAAAAACGAAGAAAAAAGAGCAAAGAGAAAATACATTGCATGCCCAGATTAGAAACTGAATGCATTATCAGGAAAACAAACTGCGCACAAACAAAAATTCGGTACATATAAAAATTCTTCCTTAGGGAAGGTCGGTAATATTTTTACATATTTAAAGCTGAGGTTACAATATTGGCCAGCTGGGGGTGACAAGCACACAGGTACGCGGCCTGCGGTCTCACATAGATACAGCATGTTACTGACATGGTATATCCCGCCTATAACAAAAACCAAAACACGCAATGGTAAGTTTGCTCGATTCACAATTATCTATCTACGGCTCCTGTTGGTATTTTTTTTATTGCAACTCTTCAACTAAGTTTTACTAATATAATAATGTTCCTCGTTTCTAAAATATTCAATAAAATACCAAATGACATTAAAAATTTAAATTTGACACATTAAAAAAAAAGATATAAACCATTGATGAAGTGGGGCTATCGCGTGTGAATTCGCCGCTAGAGGCACTAGTGTAGCGCGAGGCCACCGAAATGTCAGACTTTAAAGAAAGTTCACGCGCTTTTTTCGATTATGGTCTAGATTGAGCTATTCCTAATTAATTAAGACTTGAACATTTTAAGATGTACCGATAGTCGAATTGGCACCGCTGTAGAGACTGCAGTACAGCCCAAGTTTCGATCGAATCGAAGGCTTTCTCGTAGTCCACAAACGCTAAACAGAGAGGCAGATTATACTCTTCGGTTTTCTATATAACCTGCCGCAGCGTATGTATGTGATCTACGGTGCTGAAGCCTTTTCGGAATCCGGCTTGTTCGGGAGGCTGAAAATCGTCAAACCTGCGCGCGAGACGATTCGTGATGACTCTTGAAAACAACTTGTAGACATGGCTTAGAAGTGAGATGGGCCTATAGTTCTTCAGCCGGGCATTGTCGCCCTTCTTGATGAAGATGCATTAAGTAAACAGCTGTTATTTTGATATTACATACAAACACTTTAATTTTATTTATTTCTATAGATGTTTGAGTAACATTTAGTTTAATAAAATTATTCTCTTTTGTTTTCAATTTAGATTTAAGTATATTCTAAGTTACACATTCTTAGGTTCTTGTTCTTACATTTAGGTTATTATTAGTTGGCATTGGTAATTGTTTGTTAGTATAATACGCGCCACGAAAGATGAGACTTGACACAACACGTGGTTTGACTTGCGCAGTAGACCTCATAGCGCTAAAGAGTCCTTAAAATCGTCTACTGCGCAAGTCAAACTACGTGTTGTGTCAAGTCTCATCAATTGTGTGTTAGTATGTAATCAATTGAGTTATTTAAGTTGAAATGTGTGTCTTGATTTCGGCAAAACGAACTTTATTAATATTTGTATGCTCTCGAGTAAAATATATTGAACTGACCATATTACCATAACATCCTGTAGTGAGGAAACCTACATTTACGAATAAATTTATTTGATTTGATGGGCAGGCGACATTGTTGCCTTTGAGGCCATTGAGGCCCAGCAGTGGGCGAAGTCAGGCTGTGGATGATGATGATGATGATTTACATTACGTTTCTCGATTGTCGGTAAGGGTTAAATAGGAATGTCATCGGTTATTAAAAAAAATATGTACAGACGCCAGCACATCAAGCTACTACAATCTGACAAATTTCATTAATAGATTTTCAACTTTATCGCTAAAGCATTAGGTTCAAAGTTGATTGGGAAAATTCGACAGTTTCGGGTAGCTTCATGTGCTGGCGTCTGTACAACAATCATGGTTATAGGTAGCATATCGATTACCTTAATAATAGAATAATAGTCCTCTTGACCGTTTTCGGTCACAGTGGCCAATCTAAGCGGAGATTAGCAATCGGCGCAGGAGACATTATAGTGCACAAGTGTGTGCGCAGGCACAGGTGCACTCTCTGTTCCTTTACTCTCAAAGTCCGATGGGACAGCAATCCGACACGACTGGAGAGATCAGGCGCAGGAACAACCGCTTAAAGTGCTTTACAAGGCACGGGGGTATCATACCGCCAACTTCCAAACTCCGGACTACTACTGAGGAATTTCGAATGAAAAACCCAATAGCACTTTTTGCCCGACCCGGGACTCGAACCCAGGACCCCACTCTCAGCAGTCGACCACGAAACCAACGGGGCGATTTCCTTAACACCGTGCATTGATGCTAAACAAAATTGCACAAAATAACCCCTTAGCGTTCGATCTACTAAATCTCCGAAAGATGTCACTGCATAGTCACTCTTCGTATTACAGTAATTTTCTAAAGTCAAATATTTCGATAACTACACCATAGCCCGTAGCTATCGTGAAAGCTTGCCCAGAGTTGCCAGTAGATCAAACAGACATCGTGTAATCATTGCTCGTAGTAAATTATAGGTGCGGGTTCGAACCGGGTGCGCAATTTATTTCACCGGGCTATTGTTGTGAGTTTTTTATTGTGCAGTGCATAGCAGAAGTGTGTCTAGAACAGGATAGGTATGTTGAGGGTATTGGAGTGCGCAAACTAGGGTCTAGGGTTCCGTGCCTGAAGGGTAACCAACGAGACCCTATTAATAAGCCTCCGCTGTCCGTCTGTCCAGCCGTAGCCGCTGTAGTATATGTCTGTCAGCGGGCTGTATCTCATTATCCGTAATAGGTAGACTTACTACTTACTCAGTAATAGGTAGATGAAATTTTCACAGAATGTATAGATATTTCTGTTGCCGGTTTAACAACAAATAATAAAAATAAATTAAAAATGAAAGGGGCTCCCTTACTACGATGGTACCCTTCATGCGCGACTCGTACTTGGCCGACTTTTTCCCGAAAGTAATTAAAAATGTTCAAAAACGTCGTAATCTCAAAACAGCCACATGCATGTATCACAAAACTTCAAAAAAAAAGTTATACATGATATTTTTGGCAATTTGAGATGTCAAAAATTGAAGCATGATTACTTTCCTGAGTGATAGCCATTTTATTATTCCCATGTAAACGTGTTCTTAGCGGATTTCTCCGGCAGTTTAGCAATGTTATAGCGTGGGGCCAGCGGTAAGCTGATGCGGTTCAAGTTACCAGTTTGAAGCGACAATGTACTTACACTGTAAGTGATTAAGACTCAATCTAGGAGGTAGTAACACCTTGTCTGTTACTACCATGTAAATAATATAATTTAAACTAATATTATAAAGAGGCAAAGTTTGTGAGTTTGTGAGGTTGTAGGGGGTAATCTCTGTATCTACTGAACCGATTTTGAAAATTCTTTCACTAATAGGAAGCTACATTATCCCCAAGTGCCATAGGCTATATTTACAACATGCCCGTGGGATAATTTCCGAACAAAACGCGAGTGAAGCCGCGGGCAACAGCTACTATAATATAATTATAAGAAATAGAGAAGGTTAAGATTATAGCTGGCACTGAACCTCACCAGACTGACCAGATCAAGTCTGCAGTGGGTGGTCCGCTGCATGAGTGCACACGAATTACAGCCAACGGGGAGGGATGGCGTCGCATCGTAAGGCGAATCATGGCAGCACAGTGTCTTGCTGCGACATGCTGACCACGACCACTCTGTCAAGAGTGAAACGACAAAGAAGAAGAAGAAGAACCTCACACGGTTCTAGTTCCTTTAGTCTTAAAAAAATAAAATTTCGATACAATTCTGATTTCTTTCAACAAAACTTTTGTCCATCTCAACTAAAGCCTAGACAAAAACGAAGAAAAGGTACCAAGTAAAGTACATCCATAGTTTATGTAGTACACAGGAAGGCGAGTTGCACTAGCATGAATCGACAATAGAAGCGGAAAGTAGCCGACCAGAGTCGAATGCCGTTGTGGTGCAAGGTACCAGCTTATAGAGGGTATTTGATTATGCTTTTATTTTTATTATTTGTTATTATTCAAATTGTCAAATTTCTCCAAATGATTTTATACCATAAAATGTTGATGGCTAAGTTCAAAACCGAATGAAAAACTTTGTTCACAATTTGTTGACAATTCGTTGTAATTTGCGCTGGCGACTGCACACACAAAATTACATATAAATCGCATTTCTCTCGTATCTCTGAGGCGCGCGTGGTACGCGGACGCGCCGCCGCACTGTGGAAAATAATGGTCTGTTTCTGATTAAAAATCAATAACTTCTTTATTTCTGAATATTATGTTCTAAAATTTTGCACAAATATAGAATAGTGTATATGGCTTCAAATAGAATGTAATTTATTATGATTAAATTTAAAATAATAAATTAAAAAATAAAACAAATTAAAAATTATAAAAAAATCTCCAATGTTTATTTCTTAACAATGAATACTATTATTTTAATGTTTACAAAAACCAAATATCATATAGTACATCAAAATAAAAATCAAATAAAATAAAAAAAGCATTTTTTTAAAGATTAAAATCGAACACAGATTAATTAATTAATTGTACTGTTTACTAAATGTTATGTTATTTATACTTGATGAACTTCGGGATCTAAAATTAATTCGTTCACTTTCAAAAGATCTAAGGTGTCTTCATCAAGTTCCTTCACGTTTTTAGTATACGGTTTTCTAATGCTGGTAATGTAAGGATCTGAAGTATAAAGAAGAGTATGAAATACATCTTCGTTTGTAGCGGATCTTGAGCATTTTCTAGCATGATGAAGTTGAAATTTTTTATAATCCTTATTGCGAGATTCTTGTGCATTTTCCGAAAGTTGACCAATAGGAAGTACTGCAAAATGCTTTATGGCACTTTCTCCATGAATCAATATTTTGTGAACTGAAGATGGCCTGTAATACCATTCATAATTGCTCACATAGATCCAAGCAGTCTCCATAGCATAACTGCCAAATTTTTCAGCATTTATCATTACACCCGATGAAAGAGCTTGCAGAATTATGTAAAGTCGTTTAATCAAATTTATATCCACTCCTGTAATTTCAGCAGAGCAGCTTGCATTGTGAAAAAATCTTCTGGCAGTGTTACCGTCATTAGAATTACCACTTACTTGTCTTGGTTTGTCGATGATCAATCCTAGCTCTTCACGGAAACGCCTTTGTACCAGGGTTTTCTTCTCTTGCTTTAGTCGTTTCTTTTCTTCACTTGTGGCTGACCATGTTTGGAAAGACAGATTATAGGAAATATGTAAAATCATTTCCATACACCGAATCCAGGCGTGCAAAGTAGACAGTCCGTATTGATAAGAATCTTCATTTTCAGGCCTAGCTGTCACTTTTGTCAAATCGTTCATTTGGCGTGGAGTAGCTCCACATATTGTACATGTGGAACCCGAAGGCGTATCTGTTAATACCTGAGCTACTTTACCATCTATCATTGTAAGGAAGAGATCATGCTTCACTTGCACTCCCTCACCTTCTTTGTTAATTAATGATGGACTCAAGGAATTTATTTGACCCTTTATTTCATCCACAACGGCTTTAGTTTTCTAGGGAGTTTCTTTACAAAATTCTATTAATATAGGCCGGCAAAAACGAACAGATGAAGGTACCGGATTTTGCCAGACAACATCACCTGTTAGCTCGTTAATTAACTTAATAGGCACCAAAGAAGTGATAAATAAATTCGAATCAGAAATAAGTTCAGACTCTTCTGGCAGTTTCTGTTTGTACTGGCTTTGACCGGATGAGCCATCACAGCCCCATTTACTATACAGAAGTAAGTTATTCAATCCATTCCTATAGACTGAATCTATTGTCAATATTCTAGCTGCAGTGTGATCTAATAAATCTTGAAGTCTTACTATTTTTGCACTTGTGTCTGTAATTTCTATGGCTGAAGACGGTGGATAGCAAGTAGTTTTAACTTCTTGCACTTTGTAATATGGCGGAAGCACAAAACATTTTCGTTCGTTCGTTAAATTTCTCAAGTACAAATATTGTGCTTTCGTTAAATCCAAGTCAATAAATACGCTCAATGCTTCTTCATCCGTTAACATTTTGGTCTGCCTTGCGTCTTCTATGAGACTCGAAAATAAGGTCTTATTTTCACTGTTTCAAAACTGTTGATAATGCTTCCAACGATTTTCCTCCTTCGATATACGAAAGTATTATTTCACGTTTAGAACACTTGAAAGTAGACATTTTGAAGAGTCAACAAATGTAATTACACTTCTGTTAATTCACCACTATTTTGTTATTTACAATAGAATGAAACCACTGTTTATATACTATTTGAAATATGAGGGTAGTGTGCATTTTGTTGATTAATATTTTCACACGCAACATGAGTGCAAAAAAGATAAATGCCCTAATATCAATGATAAATTACAAAATTTACCGCAAACTATTGATGTAAACAGCAACATTTCAAACCGCAATAGATAGCGAGCGGTTTTCCGTTTTCTGACTCTTATCACATTTTTATTAATTACTCCGAAACCCGCAAATATCCGCAGCTGTTATTATTTGATTATGTTTATGGATAGTTAGGCTACAAATCAACATTAAATGTAAAGCAGGGGTAAACGTGGGTAACTGTCAAAAGTCTCGTTGAACTTTAAAATAACTTTTTTTTCACCATATTTTATTTTGCAATTATTTTAAGGTGAACCTTAACATAACATTAAATACATATTAGCTGTTTCATATTCTTCAAAAGACGAGGTTTCCAGAAATATATAATACATTATACCTTTTCCTGTAACGTATAACAATAAAATCAATTTAAAAGTGATGAAGTGAACGGGCCTGACATGGACGTCCGTCAAAACTATAAAGTTTGTGGTGTTGTAAAAAAATCATTTCATTTAATATTTATAATTTTTTGATATTATAGTCTAGTTTGGTCCTTAAACTATTGAGTAAAATAAAAAAAGCATGCCAGTAGCGACATTGACAAAAACCATTTTTAATCAGCAGTTGTTCTACGATTTTCCATAGTGCGCCGGCACGGCCAATCGTCATACGACAGACGGACGTCGAGCTTGCCCATTACTCACCATCCACAGGCCCGCGCTTACTTGCTTGTGGTGGCCGGGAGCCACCACGTGGCCCCCGACGCCTCTCGCGCGTCTGGGCGTCTCCCACGGCGGCTGGGACGTGAGGCTCTCTCTCTCTGCCACCGCCACCTCCTTCGCTACCAAGACTGCTATGCAGAAGGAGGCGACGGCATCCCATTCCCTCTGGCTCTACTAGGCGGCGAGAAGTCGCCGCCGCCGAAAACCCATTTTGGTGCTTTCATAAAAATTGAGAGGACAAAATTCTGCTTTCTCTCCTACCTTGTACCAAATCCCCAAGTAGCCCCCGGACTCCAAGATAACCATTTAACAGTTGCAACGTACCTGCCTATATCGCCCCTAGACTTCCCATTGTCTTCTCGCTAAAATAATAACCCGCTAAAAATTGTTCGCGCAAGCTTCAAGCACAAAAAACAAGGACTTTATGAAACGAATTATGAATTAAGCGAATGTTCGCTTGAAATTGAAATACGTGTTATTTATTTAAAGTTTCCGTTTTTGAAACTTTAGTTGGACGTAATATTGTATTGTTGTTAAGTTATTGTTTGACAATGTTGTTATTTTAAAATTATTATAATTTCGTTATGTAATTAGTACTAACATTTTGGTTTTTTATATGCAAATGACTAATTAGGTAAATTTTGATAATAGAGTATATTCTATGTATGACGACCCGAATTGCGCAGCGGTAGTGAGGCTGCCTTACGTTCTTAGGGTCCCGGGTTCAAATCCCGGTAGGAGCAAATGTTTGTGTGATGAGCATGGACATTTGTTTCCGAGTCATGGATGTTTATATGTATAATAAGTATGTATTTACAAACAAAAAGTATCTATGTAGTATTAGCAAATATCTGGTGTCCACGACACAAGCCTCGTTGCTTATTGTGGCACCTAGATGGCGCTGTGTGTAATGTCCAGCGATATTTATTTATTTTATTTATTTATTCTATCCGTTAAATTACATATGACGTTCACTCGAGCTTTTCTATTGGCAAAATCTAATAAAAATTACAAAAACACATCTATTACTAATAAAAAAAAACACTACCCTTAGAATAATTTTAACGAGTCACCGTGAACTTTGCAACTACTCGCATAATTCTAAACAGACCCATCGTAACGCGAGACGCTCAATTGAACTAAATACCTCAAGCTGTACTCTGTCCAATCAGCAATCCTGGAGTGATGTAGTTGAGCAGATGATTTTTTTAAAGATGTAGCAATTGTTATAAAATAACATTCAAAATCCTCCTCATTGCAACAAAAAATCACTCCATGATAAAAAACAGATATTCAGCTACATACGGTTAGACTGAAAGCCGAACCCAACATAGTTAGAAATAGGCTAGGCAGATAATCACCTCCCCTCCTCATCTGCATCGCCCTAAGGTAGACTGGTAGAAAATGCCCAAGGCATTAAGTCCGCCTTCTTATATATATGTACTAAATAAATAATGACGATGAGATACAAAGTGTGTAAAGGTTCGGTGAAACCGGTTAGGAAGGAACGGCTTCGCACACGGACAATCTGACACCATACAAACACTTACAGAAGCATCTCACAGGGTTCGAAACCACGTTCGTCATTTTTCCGTACCAGAAAAACAAAACGCTAACCTTAGACTAATCTCAACGAGTCACCGTGAACTTTGCAAAGCCTCGCATAATTCTGAACGGAGCCATCGCAACGCAAAGCGCACAATTGAACTCAATAACTCTAGCTGCAACTCTACGGAACTATCTCCAACTCCAGGCTCACAAAGCCAGCATCGAATACAGTACAAGCATTCTGTGTTCTAGTTCCTGAAGCTATTTATTAGCCTAAGTATTCGTGATGTTTTCGCTTTTGTTACTGGTGATGGGTTGGTTTTAGAAGCTGTTCTGGAGATCACGAAAATAAGCGTCGAGTGGTTGCAGGCGCGACTGTTGAGCATGAGGTCCTGGTTTCGATTCCCAGGTCCCGCAAAGTGTTATTCGGTTATTCCATTAAGAATTTCCGAGTAGTAGCCATGGAGTCTGGATTTGTGCCCGGTTGATAGCAATATGTTCGCCCCTCATTACATGGGACTTACACATAACTGGCAAAATATGGGTGTAGGTACACTTCTGCCAAACCCCTCGAGAGGGAGATTACAGGCGTGAGGTTATGTTATTTTAAGTTAAAACTAGATATCTTATTAGATTATTTTTTCCTGGAAAGCAAACTGAACTATATAGGCAGAGTTGCTATCCTATGTGTATTCAGATATAACAAGATTCCTAACCAAATTATAGAAATTCCAATGGTCCACTTCAGAAGGGCTTTATACAGATGGTTAATTGAGAATCCCTTCTATAATATAAAATAATTCCTTCAGTTTAAATCTAAATGATCTAACTGTAACTATACCAAAAATTTGCATGTCATGTCATTATATGAGCAGCGGTGGCCCAGTGGTGGCGGCCCCGACTTACGAACCACTCACCACTGCTCTCAAAACTGTGAAAGAAACATCGTGAGGAAACCGGCATGTCCTAGAACCAAAAAAATCGAAGACATGTGACATCTACCAACCCGCACTGGGCCCGCGTGGTGGATTGTAGCCCATTCCCTCTCAAAGAGATGAGGCCGTGTGTTCCAGCAGTGGGAACATTATTGGCTGATGATTATGCATGCTACTATTATGCATATACTACCATTGTAGGAACCTTTGTAGCCATATTTATCAAAAAATAAATCTTTTACTTTGACTTAAATATTCTATTTTACAGTATCTAAATTATCTTAGAACCACATCGTCATTCATATCCAACCAAACCTGCTCCCCAAACAATTCTGCACCTAAGTATTCTTGTCTTTCAACAATTTATTAACAGAGGCATCTCTTGAGCAGTTGTTCAGAGATCTATGTTCCAAGTTAGGCTATCCTCAGGAGTATATGGAAGTTTCTAGCACCTATCAGACGCGGTCCGTGAGTTCGGAGTGAGTAGTGGTTAGATAAAGGCTTTGATCTAAGAAAATGGGCAGGACTACTCAGATCTAGTGTATCTGTATTGTATTGGTTTAAGAGGAATTTCTGTTTCACTGTTCCGAGTTAGCTTTTCATGACATCATGCTTGGTTTTGCGAAGCGTTATGTATCCACGAGGTGGAATGCACACCGATGCGAAACCGGTTACCATGGATTCAGTATATCATTCCCTATAAAGGGTGTAACAAGACCAAGACCCATAACGAAGCCGAAAGGCACTTGTTCTCCCCGTCATTGCGATCATTTTTTTGTTCTAGATCATACCTGGGAACCTTCTAGTTACGGAGATATTGGGGGTTAAAGTTTCGACTTTTTCACAAGTTTTTTTTTTGAAATACTTGTTTTTAATGTAAGCTTTTTGGAGATACACCTCCACGATCCCCGTATTATTCAATCCATCCATCAGCACAATTTTTGAGTACTTTTCAACCCAAAAAAAAACTCGTTTCCCAGCAATAATTTTTGCATAAAGTTACTTAGTTTGATGTACATAATGCTTGGTTGACGGCTACGTGAAGGGTCCTGTTCACCCTCTATATAAATTTTACATCGGCTTAAAAAAAGAACTGCCGTTTCATACATTTAGAACGTGTACTTTTGTAGGAAACAGCAATTTCTTTTTAATAACCGATAAAAAAAAAATCCGTGGATTATTTCTTTCATTGGCTCAGAATGATGTACTGAATACTGGTAGCCATTTTCGCGTTGGTGTTCCTATATAGTAGATAGTACTTGCATAGGTACGCTATATTTCGTCAGTTATGATTAAGTCCCACGTAATAAAGGCCGAGCCTTTTGTTATGTCAGTAAACGGGAAGGGATCCAAAAGAACCGATGCCTGCCAGGGTGCCGGGACTGGTCGAAAGAGATACCCTGGAACACAAAGGGCAAATGAAGGAACATGGATGGGTTTTAGTCAGTACAAGTCTGACACTCCCTTCCGCTCCACCCAGAGTGGGAGAGGTCTTTTGATGATGATTTTTTCACAGATGGGAACATCAGTAAAAAAGAAAAAATGTTATCAACCGGTCACAAATCCAAGCTATAAGGACTGCTACTGACTAATTACTGGTGGAAAAATGCTTTGTCGGAACTGGGAACCGAACCCAGAACCTCAGTTTTAGCCTCATTGATCGTTACAACTAGTTTCTATTAGAAAATGTCCAAAGCATGAACTCTGCTTGTACGGTACTTTTACTAGTGCATAAATGTTGATAAATAAACAAAAATCTCAGCTGCCCAGTGGCCGTCCTAAAATACTTCCTTGTAGCAGCCCTCAAATTTAGCCATTCATTATTCCATACACCACTAACTATTGCAGCGAATTCAAAATCTCACAAGCGTTCGTGAGTTCTAGCCTAAAACCTAGACATAGGTCCAAAGACTTTGGTCTAACATAGTCGGCTGCTTTTGAAAGCGGGTGCACAGCCCCAGTATTTAGTTATTTAAACTTAGGGTAGTTCGGAGTTTGCCTGTCTTTGCTTTAGCAATGGATCCAGCGTTATTCTATTCATTTAGTTTGTAACGTTTAGATTTTTACGGAGTAAAAATATTGTTAGTTAATGACAAGTTCGAAGATACTTTAAAAATATTGTGATTTATACATACGGTCACGAAACAAAAATATTAAGTGATTTTAAAATATATTTATTTCCCATACCAAGGCGTATAATATCACTATTTTGATTTTTATTTTCATTCGAAGTTTTGACAGTACCTACATAGTTGGATACTTAACATTATAATTCCTTGACTAAAAAAACGTTGGTGAAAGCACGACTGCTGAGCATGAGGTCGTGGGTTCGATTCTTAGGTCGGAAAAAGTGTTATTAGGCTTTTCCATTGGGAATTTCTCAGTAGCAGCCACGTAGTCTGAATTTGCGCCCAGTTGATGGCAATAGAGTCGCCCCCTATTACATAGGACATAACATAACTGGCGAAATGTGGGTGTACTATTAGATACACCTCTGCCTATGCCTTCGGGGATTACAGACGTGATATTATGTTACTTTATTTGTAAAAATCAAATTCCCATACAACAGGAGACACAATTTCGATGCATGTATGAATAGCACATTTTTGTTTTCACGAATCGGATATTAGTTTCTTTGGGAAAGTTGTTTAATAAGACGGGTAGACTCACCTCCTTGAAGGATGCAAGTGATTAAGAACCAGGTGGTTGTGAAGACCGACTATACTCTGAGGGTCGAAAGGTTGGAATCGCGCCACAACATATACTTCATGAAAGAGGACTTTTGGCCGAAAAGTGTCGTATACCGGTGATTCCGAGGACGGTTACGCGACACAATGCAGCAAAACAGTCAACGATACAATTGAAACGGTACAAGTGTGTCCAGTGTCTAGTTATAGTTTAATAAGGTTTTTTATATGTATTAGTTTATTATTGTGTAAGATTAATTTGTGTATTTTATCCATGGGCCATAGTTGCCTGACAATAAATGATTATTATTATTAAATCGCCACCCTATACATTATGTATAAATAAGTAGCATAGATTACTAAATCGCACGCTTGGATGCGACGCAGGCGTTAACATGAGAGATGACGGTAGCTGTGTCGTATTTCATATAGTCCCGATTTATGGCCGTGTCGTGACGTAGGTGGTTCTTGAAACGTATGGTCCAGCGGTAGGTCGCGTTGATGCAAGTTCGTCGCAATGTTAGTTTTCCAACAATTTGGTACTGGTTGTAATGTGATAGGAGACTATACACTCACTCACTCTCACTCGAAGTTGTAGTCGATTATATCTACTTGGGATAAGCGGTCCAGTTAGGTAGGTCTAACTTGGAGGAAGAGGTCAATCGTCGAATCTGACTCGGCTGGGCAGCGTTTGGGAAGTTGCGCGGTATCCTCTCGTCCAACCTACCGCAGTGTCTCAAGACGAAAGTCTATGCCTAACTAGTGTGTGTTGCCAGTGATTACTTACGGGACCGAAACGTGGTCGCTCACAATGGGCCTCATCAGAAGCCTTAAAGTCACCCAAAGGGAATGGAGGGGCTATGCTCGGAGTTTTCTTACGTGATCGAATCAGAAATGAAGACATCCGCAAGAGAACCAAGGTTACCGAACGTAGCCCGAAGAGTTGCCAAACTTAAGGGGCAGTGGGCAGGGCACATTGCTCGCAGAACGGATGGCCGATGGGGCCGAAAGTTCTTGAGTGGCGACGGCAAACCGGGGATCCGCTGGAGGCGAGTCGAACCTGTCAATGTGATGACACTTTGGGGGAAGCCTATGTCCAGCAGTGGACGTCTTTCGGCTGAAATGATGATGATGTAATGTGATTTGATAGGCTGTTGTTATTTCAGTAAGACAATCACAACAAAGGAAAAAAAAAACATTGTTAAACTAAACTGTAATGCCGTTTTTGTTTTGAACCATGCCTAGGAACCTTCTAGTTACCAAGATAATGAAGGTCAAAAATTTAACGGTTGGAATTTCATTTTTGTAATACAGTGTATACAAAAATATATAATATACTTTATAAACCTTCATGGCCCCTGTATTTAATGCATCCATCAGCACAAAAGTTTGAGTTTGTTAAAATGAGTGCTACCGTGAATCGTTATTTAACACAAAAAAAAGTCGTTTCCCAGCAATAATTTTCGCAATGTTACTTAGTTCGATGTACAGAATGCTTGGTTGATTCTTTTGACTCATTGACAAAATACAGGGTGTAAAACCATGTATTTTGTCAGTGAGTTTTTTTCTCAGAAAATCTATGATTGTTTTTAATGGAATGTGTAACAAAATTCTGAATAGGAAAAAAACAAACCAATAACAAAACGCAATAAAAGGAACTCATAATATTTCATTTTAAGAAAGAAAATCAGAAAATTCCAAGAAAGAATAACGAAATGTTAATATTTAAACAAGTGTAGCGATTATTAAGAATGTAAACGAAAATTAGAGAGAACTCGGCCGTTGACTTGGATTCCAATTTAATTTCGCACACTTTGTCTGGAGAATACTAAATAGATGGACAAGGGATGTACAGTCACGGAAACAGATGTTTGGCAAGTGGAATTATAACGTAAATACTCCGTAGTTCAGCATGTGTGATGATGATATTCGAATCCTGTCTGTCTGTTTGTACTGTATCTTTTAGTTACGGTTGTACTCGTACCTAACTACGTAATAATTAGCCATTTGATTTTTATGAGAATTTATTAGGTACTAGATATATGATTGCAAGTAAAAAGAAGTTTCCAAATTTATAAAAATGTTGGTGGTACGATTAGTAGCTAACTAACGAAAGTAGTTTCTCGGTTTAAAAAATAAATAAAATCAAACTGCTAGCTGGTATGATGAACAACGATTTCTCGCTGATCTGCTGGTCAAAAACTCCACTGCTGAGCTAAAGGTCCTGGCTTCGATTCCCAGATCCGACGTATAGTTATGTGGTTTACCCATTAGAGATTTCTCAGTAGTTGCCCAAAGTCTGTATTTGATGTCAATACGCACCTACTACTTAAAATTCTGAAATTAAACTGACGAAATTTCAGTATACTGTAGGTACACCTCTGCCAAACACTTCGAGGATTACAGCCGTGATGTTAGTAATTAAGCAATGCACTAAAGGGTTAAAAAATAAATCCAAATTACTTCAAAACATAGGCGATACAAACAAACGGTAAAACCAATTCAAGTGCCGGCCGGATGACGGCTGTGGATAGATTCGTCACAAGCACACAAAGGCTGGTTGAGCAAACACGGGGATACGACTAGTGTTGTTCTGTCGTCGCGTTTGGGACGATTTCACTAAGACTACAAGCTGATTGTTGATCGGTGGAACATACCCATTATAACGGTACGGATAAATATTGTGTAGGTTTTTGCCAGTGTTCTTTGGATTTCATATTGATATCATTTAGACTGTCTCATTGGTCTAGAGGCCTCAAGATGTACTGCTGGGCGAGCATGAGGTGCCGGGCTCGACTTCCAGGTCGTCTCTGTGATGATGCTGATGGATAGTTTCGTCACAATCACACAATGGCTTGTTGAGCAAACACGGACTACGACTTATCTTGTTCTGCTGTCGCGTTTGGGACGGTTTCACTAAGACTAAAATATGCTGATTCATTATTTATTGATCGATGGCACATAATCCATTATAACGGTACGGATAAATATTGTATAGGTTTTTGCCATTGTTCTTTGGATTTCATATTGATATCGTTTAGACTGTCTCATTGGGCTAGAGGCCCCAAGATATACTACTGCCGAGTAAGAGGTCCAAAGTCTGGATTTTTGCACAGTTTATGGCACTATGCTCGCCCCCCTGGGATGCTAGATGACGTCACGGTATAGTTTCGCCACAAGTCACAAAAGTCGGTTAAGCAAACACGGAGATAAAACTAGTGTTGTGCTGATGTCACCGTTTGAGACGCTATTATATTTTATGTTTTTTTTTTGGT
Source organism: Eugnorisma glareosa (assembly GCA_947578425.1). Taxonomy (NCBI): domain Eukaryota; kingdom Metazoa; phylum Arthropoda; class Insecta; order Lepidoptera; family Noctuidae; genus Eugnorisma; species Eugnorisma glareosa. Next base: position 19,513,804 of record OX387964.1, read on the forward strand.
TCCAAACCAGTTCATATATCCCAGAGCTAACACTGAAAGCATTTTGAGTTTGACATACACAAACCCTTAGTGAATCGAAATAGTATAGAAAACGCCTCCTGCTAAACTTCAGTACCTACCTCGCCATTGCAAATTGTACTTACATTTATTAAAAGAATCCATTAACCCATTCTTATTTCCAACCTCTGACTGCGGCCAATCAAATCACACCTATCGACAACGAGTCACCCACCTCACACAATTATGGCCCTTACGACCGAACTCCCTCGACTATTCAGCAGCTGGTTTCCGATGCAGCTGTCAGTACGCGTCACCCGTCAGCTGAGAAGACATGGCCGGGTAGGCTCAATGGTCATTAATGTCATCGGACGGGTTTAGTGCGTCGGGAGACGCGGCTAAGGACGGACGTCTGTTGAGGTATTGGAAACGCTTCGTGATGACGTTGTGGTTAAAGTATTGATTCGATATACAAGGTATGAACAGACCCTTCACGAAGTCGTCAATCAAGCATTCTGTACATCAAACTAAATAACTTTATGCAAAAATTATTGTTGGGAAACGACTTCTTTTTTTGGGGTGAAAAATCACATTTTACGGTAGGACTCAATGTAACGCACTGAAAACATTGTGAGAAATTGAATTAAAAAAAAAAAAAAGTGAAAATATGACTATGACTAAATGTGACTTAGACCCCAATATCTCCGTGAATGAAGGGGCTTTGCAGATGGAGCAACTTTAGTTGAGGCAACAATCAACTTTTTAAAAGTTGCTACAACCAAATAGCCCTGTTTACGGTCGCCGCAATTTGATGGCAATCTGTGAGCAACTTTGATAGCTGAGTTGCTATCTACGCTACGTACAGTGTGATGATGGATATCGAAGAAGCAGCACTTGTTCTCATCATATTATGTCGCCGCCATTGAGCAACACTGGCGCTGCGGGGGACTAACACTGGGAGGATCCCGGGTGTGGAATCGGTCGTCGCGTTGCGATTACGGGGTTGGGGAAACCAGCCCGGCGTCCGGTCAGGTCAATTTGACTGCACCTTTAAGCTCTGACCAGACTGAAGCGAAGTCCGTGCGGGATGCGGGAAGATTCTTGCACGCCACTATTGTGACAACGGCGTTGTATTGAAACTGGCGTGAATTGTTCCGTGATCGACACGTGCAGTCGCGTCCCGCTGAATAGTAAGCCTTTAAACCGGACACAAATACAGACACCTCGCCTAGTTGCTTTGGTCGAAAGTGCGACTGGTGAGCATGATGTCCTGGGTTCGATTCCCGGGTCGCGCAAAGTGTATTGGGTTTTTCCATCAGGAACTCAGTAGCAGCCACGGAGTCTGGATTTGTGCCCGATTGATGGCAAAAGGCTCGCCCCCTTTTACGTGGGACTTAAACATAACTGACGAAATGTGGGTATACTATTAGGTACCCCTCTGCCTAACCCTTCGGGGATTACAGGCGTGATAATATGTTATAATGTAAATACAGAAACGGAGCTGCTATTCAGAAACCCAATAAAATCTGGGAATCTTATCCAAGACCCCTCAGCAGCACCTATTAATGAATGAATTATTAACCCTCTCAAAATAAAATTTCATTACTTCCTTGCCAAAAAAAAAACTAAGCAAGTAGGTACTCATCATACAGCCCACGTAGCACTTGTATGTAAAAACGTGAAATATTACATACAGCAAGTACCTTGTAGCACTTTCAGAAGTGGGTCAATTGGCTTTGTGTTACGCCCTAGCAAATTATAGGCTCCTCATGGAATTGCGCTATAGGAAAATCGATGTACCGAGTACGTAATCATGTACTGTAAACATGAACTGGAATGATGGTACCTCACTGGTGCGCCAACAGAATGATGATCCTCAGCCAGTCAGCTAAAAACATTTGAACTGAAAGCATTTATTTAAATCTAGCTGTTGACCGCGGTAAGGAACTCGATACTGCGTTCCAAAACTCAAATTGCCGATGTAGGTCACACGGCTGCCGAGTTGGAACTGGGCTGGTCAGTTCTGTCGCATGCCGGAAGAGCTATGGACTAAAGTAACCACACGATGGGTCCTAAACAGCAGCAAACGGCAACGCGGCAGGCCCAGACGGAAATGGCGAGACGAACTCGACTCTCTTTACAAAGATTGGCGAGTAACAGCACTGGATAGGGATAAGTGGGAAGAGGGAAAGGAGGGCTTTGCCCAGCAGTGGGACAAAAATGGCTAATAAGATGTTGCCCGCGACCTCCGTCCGCGTGAAATTATTATAATTACTTCCTTATTTGAATTGGATTTTGTTAACAATTCGAGGGTTTTAATTTTTTTTGCATGGAACTCTAATACTCCTTTTATTTTTAGGATTTCCGGCATATTTAAATTGTCAAGGAGTCAGCTAGTCAGAAAGATGAAGGCAGTTATGTATTTCAAAGGCTCCAATGGGGAGAAAAGAGTGGAAAACTCTATGGTCACTCAAATGAAAAAGGTCTAAACAAAGGTTCGATCATCATTCATCTATCGGGCCCAGTCTGTAAGATAATCTGGAAAAGCGGTCAGTTTAGCCAATCACCAAAAAGCACCGCAGCATAGCATAATTATATAAGGGTCATTAAAATAGATGGACAAATTTTAACACGGCGTTTAGTACGTCTAACCAAAGATATCCAAGCAAAAAAAAACACCGATTAAAGTGATTTTATTTTCACTTAATGGGTGTGTTTCTGCTAGAGTGCCGCCGGCAATTTATTATTTTAGGTCAAAATAAAATCACTTTAATCAGTGTTTTTTTGCTTGAATATCTTTGGTTAGACGTACTGAATGCTGTGTTAAAATTTGTCCATCTATTTTAATGGGACCTTATATATATTTTGCAAAAAAAAACATTAAAGGCAGATTGCTTGAAGAGTGAAAGAACATTATCTTTCCATTTCGTCATAGATGCAAATATTATATTTATTATTAATTATTTTATTGTATTGATAGTATTGTTATATGTTTCGTCTTTGTTTAAATAAATATGTTAGTATATTCTGTAAATTTTATTATAGGATAATATATCTGTTACCGGCCAAACCCGATTTCCGGCCAAACCGATTTACTGGTCTATCTTATAAGCATCGCCTTTTTACTATTTTCTGTTCCTTTCTTCTTTTCTGTATTTAGTGTGTATCTACATCAGTTGTTAAATAAATAAATAAATATTTTATTCAACCAAGTAATAAAATATTGCAAGACAAACAAATTAATCACATCAATATTCTCATTCCCATAAAATTGACAAATCACAACATTTGTCAAATCTATCATGGCATCATAATCAATTGTAGAGACGAAAGTTTACGTTACACAACGCAGTCAACTTATGGGCTGGAGTGAATTGAATCTCTCGATCTCGGAGATGAAGCGTTGGTAACTTTGATAACCTTTAAATGGTTAAAACAGTTTTGAGATTGGGAAATTGACGAAAGACGCTTTCGAGAGATTTGTTAAACTTAAAATAAATAAAAGAATAAATATCATCATAAAGTCACGCCTGTAATTCCACATTTCGCCATTTATGTCTAACTCCACGTAATAGGGGGCGAGCCTTGTGCCAACAACCGGGCACAAATCCACTGCTACTGAGAAATGGTTCATGGTGGCCTACCATGATGTCTTAAAGCAGTAGTAATTTCAGTGTGGGAAAGAGATGGAGGGACTAGACGACCGAGACAGAGCTATACAGCTCTGTCTCGTTCCCACACTGGAATGACTCCTGCTTTAAGACGTCATAATAACCCCCCTGATGGTAAAAACCCAATAACAATTTGGCCGACCCGGAGATCGCACCCAGGACCTCATGGTCAACAGTCGCGATTGCGACCACTAGACCAACGATACAGTCAAAAAAATATAAAGTGCATAATATAATGATGCAAGATACAGGCTACCATTTCACATATTCATATAATATACTAGCTTCTGTCTGCGACTCCAGTCCCCAAAGTAGTGCAGTGCTCACTATACCATACAACATAATAACTGAGGCATTCGGTAAAATAAAACTAAATTAGCTTTCTTTTGGTGTAAGAATTTTTACCCGACTACGGCGAAGCCAAAAGGAAGGGTTATGATTTTATCAGTCTATTTATGTATGTTTATGTTTTTTGTAGCAGTCTATTTACATATTTTCCTCCGTAGCGCCTAAACTATTCATCCGATTTTGATCCCGAAACACAGATTCACTGTACTCCGTATTCCACATTAGCTTTTGACCATAGCATATTGCTTCAACCATGTAGGGTGGGATTCGAACAGCCCCACCTCGAACACTGTTTCACTGAGTAGACACGGACTCCTTGATGAATAGGGTGTCAATCGGTTCGTTATTATGGCCCGTGTAACATAGGCTACAAACCGAAAGAAAAGCCTCAGCAGAAAAGTTCATTTTCAGTACTCGGGTTTTTAGAGGTAGTATACCACACAAATTCTTGTTGTGTAATCGGTTCAGAGCTTCCAGAGATAACTTCAAACAAGCGCTTTTACCCCTTCGTTATAACTTAAATTCATTTAGAAACACTTAACTCAAAACTTATTCTTCGCTACATTACAATATCGCCACAATTAGAAACCATTTACTCGAAAATAACAATAAATTCAGTTGTAATTTTAACTACCAAGAATATTAACTTTTATCTGACTTCCTTTCTTGACTCCTCTATTTAACCATTCAAACTATCGCATTATACAAAACTATAGGTCCAAATAATACTTCAGCCATAATAAAATCACTGCGTGATTTCCTTTAGTGGCTGCGACACACCATTTCACACCATTATCCAATTATTTAAAATTTACAATTCTGTCCTCGTAAGCCAAAAAGCACTATCTCGAAAAAACAAAAATCCTGTTTTTTCTCATCCGACAGCTTTCTTCTTTAAAACAAAACAAGTAAAAATGTTGTGCGTACAAAAAAATACGCATTGCTTTGAGAAAATCCTCCTTTTTTAATATGTATAGAGTAGACTCACTTTGAGATGCAAAAGTGAGATCACAATCACATTCCCTGCTTCTCAAAACATAGATTTATTGAGTTACCACTATTTGGCTTAACGCAGGCAGAATTGCACCCTCCACTACGTACAGTCACTGATCATTATCTCTTTCATTCATTCAACCTATTTATAATACATTGCTGGTTTTTATTATACGTATAATTCAACCGATGCTGTTTAATCAGCAGTGTATTCTAAATAGGAGAAGTTTCAGTTTATCGAATGGGTCGCTCAAGTGCTTATTGTTTGCATATTCTAAAGGCGATGGTATCTTCAAGTCGTTGGCACCAGTCTTATTATATCTCTGTTTGTGATTCTATGCGTTCTAAAATAGGAACTTGAGAGACCTAATTAGCTGGTCTTGTATAGAGTGTATCTATTCGAAGAGTGCTTTGTGTTTTAAAGACCTTAAGGAAGTGGGAAGTGTTTTTAGCGCGTTTTTAACTTTAAATAATGTTGTGTTCACATTATAAGAAATCATTTACAACTTCTTGAACGTAATACTGTTAGAAAGCTTGAAAATTGGTATGCATTAGTGCGTAAGTAACCCGCTCTCGTTCTTAAACAAATCTGTTTACCACAGCTATATGTAGATCAATATAAAATCTTAGCGCCATTCCCAAAAACACTGTCATCCGAAATAATCCATCGACAACTAGTCCAAAGGAATTACGAGAAGCAACCTTAATACTCTCTTTCCCGCATATTTCGTCCATCTACTTGACTTCCGAGTCCCTAAGCCCTTAATATTTCACTGTCACACACTGTCAGCTCCTATATTAATATTTGGTAAAAGATTATTTGGAGCCTCGTTATCTTGGTTAAAGATTAATCATCATTTTTGATATCAAAGCTGTTGTCAAATTAGTCATCATCAGCCTAGCCTTTTCCCAACAACGTTAGAGTCGGCTTCCAGTGGAACTGGATGCAGCTGAATACCAGTATTTTGCATGGAGCAACTGCCTGAGTACTTCTAGTCCCAGTATTCTTCAAAAAAAATTGACGGAAATAATAATCAAAATATTTTAGAAGTTAGACAAGTTGTCAGATTTTCGAATTTCTAATTATTCATCTACGGACTGCCCGCGTAGCATGGCAATACTATCTCTATTCTACCAAGAATCGATAAAGCTCTGTCTTATACATCTTCGTCGCAGTATGTGCAGCTCAACCATATGATAAATCGTCCAATGCGGCTGTTATTCAGCTACAAGCACTTACAGGAGCTGAAACCAGGATCTCAATTAAATAAAAGAAGAATAGTATTCTCTGCGAAGGTAATATTAGATTTTATTTTATTTTTTTGTTTTTTGCTTTGATGTTCTTTTTCTATTTTTTATGGTTATGTTTTATTATTGCGCGTTTGTAGTCGGTGCAAAATAAATGATTTTTCTTTCTTTCTTTCTTTCAATTGCTTTCCATACTTTTTATTAGGGTTCCGTATGCAAAATGGAACCCAATTACTAAGACTCCACTGTCCGCCTGTCTGTCTGTCTAGCTGTCTGTCACTAAGCTGTATCTCATGAACCGAGATATCTAGACAGTTGAAATTTTCACAGATGATGTATTTCTGTTGCCGCAATTTTTTTTTAGATAATGTTACGGAACCCTTCGTAAGCGACTCCGACTCGCACTTGACCAAGACTTGACCGGTTTAACTATTTGCATGATTTTGAAGGAAATTCCTAATCCATTGCTTTATAATAATGGGTGTAAAAATACCCTTAACGAAGTCGAAAGTCACTTGTTCTCCCTGTCAATGTTCTCTAGACCATACCTGGAAACCTTGTAGTTACGGAGGTATGGGGCTTCAAAGTTCCCACCTTTTCGCAAGTATTTTTTAGACACAAGTTTTTAAAGTTAAAACTTTACTCTCCATGAACCCTTACTATTCAATGCATCCACCAGCACAATGTGTTGAGTGCGTTACTTTGAGTCCTAACGTAAACCGTGACTTTTCACCCCAAAAAAAAAAAAGTGTGTGCCATGTGTTCGGTACTTTTGTATATTATACAAAAGTACCGAACACATGGTTTAAAAGGATCCTATACCAAGCATTCTGTACATCAAATTAAGTTATACTACGCAAAAATCATTGCTGGGAAATGACTTATTTTTTTTGGGGTGAAAAATCACGGTATACAGTAGGACTCAAAGTAACGCACTCAACACATATGTACGCACAAATACTACGTATTTTCTTTTTCATTATTTTTAAATCGATTAATACTTAATCGACTAGCATATTCCAAACGGGACATGCCTAAAACGAAACGCTGAGTGAGGTGTTGCAACATTCTCTTCTCAACGGAAAAAGTAACCCGCACGTTTTGCTAAGAGCTCGCTCCGGTGCTTGAGCCTATAAAACCAACATCCCAATTCTCAAGAGTTCAGCACAATAGGAGATGTATATCGACTCCAGCCTATGCGATTGCTACATTCATCATCGAAGGACAGGTGCCCCTGTAAAAGAAATTTACTTCGTCATACCAGGTCAGTCCCAAAATTACGGTCTATGCTAACCAAATATCTCCACATTTAATCAACACCATGTATGTTGCAAATTTTCGTCTGCTCCACAGCGTAAATATCGCAATGAATACTGCCGAACTGTCAAAATGAAAGGCAGTATCATTGTAAGTGTGTTACTCAGTCCTTCTACTAAATAAGCCGTAACATTCCCATTAAAATGAAAGAAGTATAACAAAGTCCCGTTGCCCTATCTTTCGTTCTTTACTAGCGAATGAAGCTTAAATTATTATATTTCATTCATTTTATTCGCCAAACTTTTGGCATCTCCATCCGAATTAGCATTAGCCCTTAAATTATATTATATGAGATAAACTTCTTATTTTTTCCAAGGATTTTGGTCTCTTTGCGTGCGTAAGTATATTTTTATTAAGATAAGGTCAGATTTGTGAATTGATGGTAAATTGGATTCTGTTATGAGGCTCAGAAAATAAAAATCGGCGTTGAAAGCAGTTGGAGTAACCCATTTTTTTATATTTCGCCACTTGTAGATCAATGAAGCACAGTAATTAATTTAAAATTTATTTTTTATAAATAAATAATTAATAAATCAGTAATTAATTTATTTTTTATTGTTTCGTAGTTAAATTATTAATTATAATTATATTACCTATATTATTAGTAATTAATTATTAGTTAAATTAAATTAATTTTGTTTTCAACTCATTAGTTGAAAACAAAATGAGTCGCTGTTTATTTAAACCGTTTACTCTACTCTTATAGCCATCCATATTCATACTTAAAACTTTTTAACTCAAGATAGACCAAATAAGTAAGGTGACAAATTAAATAGGAATTTTAGAATGATAATGATCTGATATGCGTATAAAAAAAAACAAGTAAAATATTCTGTTGAGCTATAATCTAACTTAGGAAGAACGTAGATATTAAAATGAAATAAATTAATTTAAATGTTAATGAGTGGCGGGTTCAGCTTGGCTTGCAGTGATGTAGTACTCCCTCGGGAGTTGCGCGAATGAGAACCGACGATCGCCGAATACGGAACGAAGAAAACCGAATGGAATAGTTGTATTATTAAAACATTATTGTTTTAAGATACATAATCTCATTTTAAACATTAAGCCTTTTAATTTTTATTATGCCACATTTAAAAAAATATTTAACCCGGTAGGAAATCCTGCTACGTAGTCATAACAAATTCCATCTCTGTTGCTAGGAAAATACGTAATTTGGCCCCAAAAATCTGGGAAAATCACAGAAAGCTTCCAAAAACAACGAGACTAATTGCAAATCTATGTTCCTAGGTTCCGAGAAAAAATAATATAATTATTCGCCCGATCTTGATTACTGTGGAGAACTCTAGAGAATTCCAGAGAAGATTGGAGAATCTCGAAGAACTTCAATTAATATTACAAGGAGCGATCAGTTGGCGGGTCTGGAGTGTGTGTAAATTAATCAGCCTACACAGTCCCTTATCAAGGAATAGTTTAGAAATGGTAAAATTCTTCACTTAAGGAGAAGATTTCTTCGCAGGCCTGTGGACGGTGAGTAATGGGCTAGCTCGCCGTCCGTCCGTCTTATGACGACAAGCCGTGTCGACATCGCGCTCTTGTTCCACGCGCGCCTCAAAAAGATGTCAGCAAACGGGAAGGGGTCCACAAGGCCCGATGCCTACTAAGGCTGCGGGACTATTCAAAAGAGATACCGCGGCCCTGGAACACAAAGGACTAAGAAGGAAAATGGTTGGGTTTTAGTGAGTGAAAGTCTGACACTCCCTTTCCGCTCCGCCCAGAGCTAGGATTCATTTGATTATTTTCCACCTGAAAAACATCTTTGACAATCTTTCACACAAAAATCGCTTCATCTAGGTCAAAGTTTTACTCATCATGTTGATTCTTCTTGTTATAGAATAAAACAATTGTGGTTCATTCTATAGGAATAAAATAATATGAATAACTGGTTTTATTTCTGTTTTAAATAAATGGAGATTTTTATGTCATGTTTATGATCCAATGAAGTAAACACCCGCTGTTAAGCCCACGATGGTTTGTGATTGGCATATTTTTTGTTAAACCACAGGTAAAAGTACTAATTTGATTAACAAACGATAAAAAGTAACTTTGACAGTGCATAAACAAACTGAATCATTCAACAGAATATCAACATAAAACTATTTTTCCAAAATAATTCCTAACACCTTTCACATAACCAAAACAGCACACTTCCCCTTAAACAGGGGTAGTTTGTCTTCCAGAGAGAATTATGCGCGTCGACCCCTACGTACTGACTTTTATACTCTACCATAGAGCAGGTAGAGGGACGTGCTAGGATTTTGCACCTCTATCTAGTTTATGTATGTAGAGATATTGCTCTACGATTTGTTGCAGACGATAGATACGGTTGTTCAAATGGTTTATGATAAAGGAAATGTGTGTGTTTGTGTAGTGGAAATTACTTGCCGACATACTTACATTGAAAGTACTAGAAGTAAATCTAAAATGAAGTTACTGGTCACAGGGAATCTGCTCTGCAGTGGGATGATTCAGCCTGGCAGTAAAATAAAAATTTAAAACCAGGATATGATTCTTCTTTCTTCTTTATAGTGTAGTTAGTGCCTAACCTAGTGTCAGAGTTTTTATGCCGCCCATGGGCCTCTGACTTAGCTTTACTTGCCGCCGCGAAATATCTATCACACGTCCTGACGACTGGTGATAATTATACAACACGCACATGAATCCATAAATGAGATTTAAATAATATTTGATTTAAATTGTTCCTCTTTTTAAAGCCTAGCAGAAGTTTGATGAATTTTGTATGTTAATTTGGGTGAAGATCGGAACAAATTATGTCTTAACGCCAGCAAAGAATAAATTCTTTAAGGATCGAATTCGCAAAACTGTTAGTTTTCGCATAACTGCATACTTATTAATAGTTTCCAAGATATTTCTTGACGGCATGTAAAGCCAAGTCAGAGGCCCATAGGTGGCGTAAAAACTCTGACACGCTGACACGAATAGTTTGCGTAAATAAAAAGAAGTTCTTAAGACCAATACGAGGACATACAAGGACGTATACAGCGTGTAACAAAAAGGGTATAATCATATGGAATACTGTGGTACGGACCATCAAACTGAACAACTTTCTCTATGGGATCACCATCGAAATTGTAAAAAAATAATCAGCTGTCCTATACAAAATTTCAATACCTACTCGACCCAAATGTATGGGACAGCTGATTATTTTTTTACGATTTCGACGGTGGTCCCATAGAGAAAGTTGTTCAGTTTGATGGTCTATACCACAGTATTCCATATGATTATACACTTTCTGTTACACGCTGTATAAAAATACACGTCGCCAAATTCACGCAGGGGCAATTTCTATTATTTTAGAATCGAAATTCTGTAATAAAACCCCCAGTATACTATATTAGTATGTATGTAGTATAGTAAAATTACAAAGAAAAACTCTCATGATCAATATACAAGTACCTACCTAGTTAAAGAATACACGTCGGAACAGACAATAGCAACAAAACAAATCTTCTAGACGCGGTCGCGAAGTACTTTCCATCAGTATTTGCGACAGAGAAATACTGGCGAACACTTTGTTTGCTGAGAAACATTTGAATACACTTTACTAAGTAAAGCCGATATGAATGCAGAGGGATGTTTATTTATTATTTGTTTGTTTTTTTCCTGGATATAGTTGGTTAAGTAGGTTCATCAAACTACTTAGACATTATGTCTAAGTGAAACTAGCCTATTGTCCCACTGCTGGTCAAAGACCTCTTCTCAAGAAGGCACGAGCATTGATCACCACGCTTGCTCAAGACGGATTGGCAATTTCAGACTTATACAGGGACCCTTCACAAAGTCGTCAACCAAGTATTATGTTCGTCAAACTAAGTAACTTTTGCAAAAAATATTGTTGGGAAACACCTTTTTTTTTTGTTGGGGTGAAAAATTACGTTTTACGGTAGGACTTAATGTAACGCACTCAAAACATTGTGCTGATGGATAGATTAAACAGTACGGGGTCGCGGAGGTGTTTAAAGTAAAAAAAAATACATTAAAACCATGTATTTAAAAAAAAATCCTCTGAAAAAGTTGGAACTCTTACCCCCAATATCTCCGTATCTAGAAGGTTCCCAGATATGGCCTAGAACAAAAAAATGATCGCAATGACGGGAAAAACAAGTGCCTTTCGGCTTCGTTAAGGGTCTTGTTACACCCTTTATTAATTATAAGTCCAGGTTTCCCCATGATGTTTTCGTTCACCAATGTCTGTGATGTCCAAGATAAACTTAAAAAGTACAGTATGCATTGAAAAAGCCATATTTGTACTTGCTTGGATTTGAACTCCTGGGCCATCACGACATTAAGCCATTAAAGGCACAAATTAACGCCAAGGTTAAAAAAAAAGAATTGATTCTAATTGTCATTTACTGTCCCACTGGCTGGGGCATGAACTGCCCCAAAGAAGTCTTCGGTATCTCTCTTCAACGTCTTACCAGTCTTACCTTAGGGGTTAGATTAGACAACTGGTAATCGTTTTCAAACCGTTTCGTATTTCTACAACGACTTCGGAAAGGATGAACAATTGCTTTTTGGTAGCCCTTGAAAAATTTCGTACTTTTTTTTACAAGATTGCAATGTTTGTATGTGAAGGTCAAATCTTGCACCTGCATTTTAAAACAGTTATACGCCACCGATGGAGCTAAAATTTTGCTTAAGTTTTACACGTTTAGTTTGGATGACAATGCATGGTTAGCTAAGTAACGTCATTTTAAATCCAATATGGCGGGCTCCTAAAGATGACGGACTAGTTATTTTTTATGTACGAGTACCACCATGACATGGGTATCAATTAAAAGGGTTTGTTGAGAAGAATATGAAAAAATTAAAACATCTCACCTACATATTTTAAAAATTATTTTTTGGAAAATGTATTTTTTACTCTATGCTTGTTGACTTTTATAGTACACACATCAAAAGTGTCTAGGGATCAACATATATTTTTGCAATAACTTTTCTCCTGATTGATATTAATTAAAATTTTCTTTAAGGATTCATCAAATAAAGTGTTTTCGTTTGTCACAGTAACGATAAACCAAGTCACCTTTGCATTAATAAAGAAATTTGCCATTTTCCTAATAAAGGGATTTTTGACATTTGAACCACTAACACAAAAGTTCGAAAAAAAGACTGAAATAACAGTTTTCTTTAAAATTTTATTGGGTAACTTAAACAATTAATAATCCGTGTTTCTACCGCGAACACTAACAACACAAGAACATCGGTTTGGCATACTCAAAATGAGTTCATCCAAATCACGCTGTGGAATGGCCGCCCATGTTCGTTGCAACCACAAAAAAAGGTCTTCTTGCGACTGGATAGCCTCCATATTCGGCAGAGCTCTTCTCTGTAGCATATCCCATGCATGCTCAATCGGATTCAAGTCTGGCGACTGAGCAGGCCAGGGCAGGACATTGATGTTAGCTGCGGCGAGAGTCTGTCTTACAACTCTTGCGGTGTGCGGTCGTGCATTATCATGCATTAACTGAAATAAGGGACCGATTTGCACTTGTAGAGGAACGATGACGTCTGATACAATCGTCTCAGCATAAATTTGAGCGTTGAGGTTGCCTCTGATCCAAATCAACTCAGTTCTTCCGCCGATCCAAATACCCGCCCATACCATGATGGTTCCACCACTATAAGGATGGACTTCCTGGCAGGATTTTAATCGCTGTTGGCGTCCAGGGGTTCTCCAGTGTCGTATACGTCTTGTATCCGGTCTCATACCAAAACGAGACTCATCAGAAAAGCACACGAAACGCCATTGTTCTTCTGCCCAATTTCTGTGTTCAAGAGCCCATTGATATCGTATCCTACGATTGTGCATTGCTATAGGTGGTACCCGTAGCGGTCTTCGGGAATGAAGGTTCACTTCATGCAAGCGGTTTCTGACTGTTTGGTCGCTAATTAAGTTCCCTGAAGAGTGATGAAGCCTCACGGCTAACATCATGGCGGTTATTGTTGGAGCTCTTCGAGTTAAGATTTGAATGTATCGGTCTTGTCTCCGTGTGGTGCAGCGATACCGTCCTCCATGGCGCTCAGCCACGGTACCAGTGCTTCGGTAACGTGTCCAAAGTCGACTGATAACACTCTGACTTGTATTCAGAGCTAAAGCCACAGTACGTTGCCGGGAACCAGCTTCTATCATTCCCACGGCTCTGAGCATTTCTTCCCTGCTTAAATGACGTCGCCGCTCCATAATAACGTTGGTTTTAATCAGTAGTAGGGAAACAGTAGCACTAATAATGTCTTCAATGCGTTGTATGTTTTTATAGGGAAAATATTGACAGCTGATTTTCATCTTTTACTCGAATTTGATTCACAGTTCCTGATTCAAATTATGAAATGCACCAAAAAGGATCCATATAAATTTATAAAATCATAAATTTATTACAAAGCCACATCTCAATTTCAAGAAATCCACATAAAAATGCTTGATCCCTAGACACTTTTGATGTGTGTATTTATGGGCATTATTTATAAATATTTCCAGCTTCCGAAATGTTTGCAGAAAATGCTGTAGATAGCTTCAAAATGTTATTTCTAGGATAAAACATTGTATTCTTCTTCCAAGTCTAACAACGAACGATAAGGGATGAAAGTTTACATGGCAAAGTCCTAAATTCACGCCGGCAAAGTTGCGGGTAAAACCTAGTTTAGCATAAGCAATAAGAATACGTATTTGTGAAGACTAGAAGCACATATTATTATTTTTCGTGAAAAAGAGTCACGATGACTTTATAATAATTGCGTTGGAGTGTAAATGTGGTGCTGTTCCACAAACGATGGGGCACTTAATATCGTGTCCTGAGTGTCCTGTTGTTTGTTCACTACAGGAACTGATTGACGCTACCGAAAGCGCCAAACTTGTAGCTCAGTTCTGGGCCGACACAATTTAGATTGCCATCGACACGCTCAGAACAAAAATAATTGCAATTTCATTCCTAGAATCTCCATTTTTCCGTGTCTGATCCAGAGAGCTTACCTTCCAGTTATGGTATCTTTACTATGTGATTTTATCCCTAAGCATACCAACTGTCACCTTGACAGACCTTCGGATACTCATGTCCTTGGTATTAAAACAATCGACAGTCTACCTTTCAAACACATCCGTGGTTCAAAATACTTTCTTATAATGAATTCCAGCTACATTGCTTCCCCTGAGGGTCCACCTCCCCCCTCAAAGTCTGCGAACGCCAATAAATCAGGGCGCAGCTTGAGAACATGCCTCGACACGTCCAAACTTGGAGAAGTATATTTTGAGTTTACGTGTTTTCACTTTGATTATGGCAGATTATATGGAAAGGTTATTTTTGTGCAAGACTTTCTTGGGTAACAAAAATCTATGTACGTTTTTTTGCTTGACTAGTGTCTGAAGACGGTCGTCGTCACCGAGGCAGGCCCAAGAAACGCTGGCGTGACGACTCGTTTTTGGACTCGTTCCTGACTGGAGAACACCGGGAGAGTTGGAAAGGAATGGGAGAGGCCTTTGCCCAGCAGTGGGAAAGAAAAGGAAAAAAAAAATCTGATAAAAAAGTGGTGACTTGTGCGAGTCGATCCTCAGGTCGGATGTTAAGTGTTATTTCGTTAGGCTTTTTTTCTATATCAGCATAGAGTCTGGATTTATGCCCGCTTGATGAGGATAGGAGGATAGCTTACCGTCTATAACGGAGAACGTAAATTGGCAATCTGTCAGTCTAACGCACTTTTATCTATCCTTTTACGTACTAAGGCCCTTGGTTATGTTGTGAAACTTTCTGGACTATTTATTCATTTACAGTACACCCACATATTGCCAGTTATATTTAAATCACATGTAATAGGAGACGAGCCTATTGCCATCAACCGGGCACGAATCCAGACCCCGTGCTTGCTAATGAAAATATTCCTGATGGAAAAACACAATAACAATTTGCCTGACCCAGGAATCGAACCCAGGACCTCACGCTAAGCCACCACTCGACCAACGAGGTGCTCTTTTTTTATTGGGACAAACCTGTCACACTATTCTTAAACCACTGTAACTCAACAGTGGTGGCACCAGAAAAGCGCCGAGTCAATGAAGTTCGACGAAGTCCCAGAGAAACAATTTAACTGCCTTGGATACCAACGAGGTAATCTATATATTATGCAGATTGATGGTTGGTCACTCGTAATATCCAAAGCGATCATTCTTATCGTCAAACTAAACAGTTTCTATATGAAACCCACAATAATGCCAGATTGGAAAAAGAAATTAAAAGCAAAAGCTCAGCTTAAAAACATTATGCAGCCATAAACCACTGCTAACACAATCATTACCTTCGTTTAGATTAGCAGTATAATAGGACAAAATAATGCCATCGATGATCGTATTACAGAATCGTAGCCTAAAACCGTACACGAATAATTATTGTATTGGCCGATGGAATATTTGCTACTAATACAGGGTTTAACGTTTAATCTGCTTTTAATTGGTAATAATTCAACGTATTGTAACGTTTTAACAAATCTAATGTTATGCCTAACATCTGCCGATTAGTAGAGCTGGATGAGCTTATTTTGTTCTGGCTAATTTTTTCTGTTCTATTCTATTCTATTATTCTAATCAATTCTGGTACATCCAGCATATAAGTAAAGTTTATGATGTAAGTAAATAGAGTGCACTGGCTCTTGTAACACAAGTCTATCACCTAGCACAGGAGTCAGGCACTTCACACAATTTGTTAGCACTTTCTTGTGTAATTAAGATGAGGTATTATAGATTAAATGAATATTATGACCCACTTGCATTACTAAAAAAACGCAATTCAAACAAATTCTGTCATCTTCAAACAATTGACAGAAATATAACATCGTTTTAAAACGCGGGTTTAGCACTAAAAGCGTAATTGTAGTGCAATTGAGCCTTGGTAAATGAACACGTTTTATGTAATTTTAAGCATTAGAAAGAATAGTTTTTGTGAAAAATTAAATTATTAATTTTGATAACCAGATCACTTAGATAATGCTTATTGGATTTAAGCGCAAAACTGAGCAAAAATTGAAGCGTATATAAATTTCACAAAAAAAATAAGCCACATCTCAAAATACTTCCATACATTTTCTGGCCATTCAAGACTAGATTTCATAATAAAACACAACTTAGCAACAGGCCACAATACCTGTCAGAATATAACTATAAAAGCTTACAAAAGCACACACCCAAAACGTAATCGCTATTTTATACCTGAATCAGAGTTGAAAACCTCATCACAAGCAATATACTTGTACCGTAGCAGTATCCTACCGCCCGAGGCTTCGGGAGGTATCCCTACACTCCCAACACAAGTATACAGAACCCTGAACAAATTTAAAACAGACGAAGGATCGGAACACGAGAATAGATTACATTGAAAACCCACGTACCCCTAGTATTCAATTATCGCATTGCCGAGCCCGTGTTAACATGCAAATTGGTCCGTTTCAAAATTTTGCGGGCCAGTCCCTCCGTCTATTAGGAAATAGACGTTTTCCGTTATCATTCACGTTAGGACCTTTGTTTTCTATCTTATGTAGATTTTCGCAAAATTATTCGGTTACTGGTCCCTTTAAATCGACAAGTTGAAGGTCCGCGAGGTCTGTTAAAGTGGACCTCTTTTGTTTTGGTTGCTCTTTGTAAATATGTTGGGGAATGGAAGGACTGAATTTGGAATTGGAACCCCTTCATGGGTTTTTGAGTGCATAGTGCTTGTTTAGCAGTGTAAGTAAATGAGGGGTCGGTGAAGAATATAATTAGGTACCTGCGTTGTACGTGTTCAGAATGATGATTGGTATTATTGAAAGCTTAGGAATAATTTGCCTTGAAAACGAAACAGACGGATGAAATTGCACGTCAACGAACGTTGCAGTTTTTGTCATTCCAAACAGTACGTAACTTATAATCATTTCTGTTATTTTTAAATAATTTGATCGTTATGCTCTTGATCTCTTTTTATCTGATCTATTAGGTAGGTACTACCATCAACCTGGTCTACGTATACCTTTTTCTAGTTCAGTTAATACTCGGCCCCATTTTTAATTAATTCTACCGACTCAAACTATGCAAAATTAATTTTAAAATATTAATCAAGTAATGATAATATGTGGGCGATTGGCGAACAAGTGTACACCTGAAAAATTAAATGATTAATTAACCCTGCAACCGCAGCCTCCTCATATGAAAACATCGCCTCGCAACTAATTAATCAAAAAACTCAATCAAAATTTTCGTTCTTTTTTAAAAACAAATGGGGAACGTTACCATTGCAACCCCTCTGGAGTCAATTTGAAACTAAAGTGACTCATTACTTACCCCTTTTTACACGTTAACGCACAAAGAACTTGACACCTTATTTCTTCACAAATTAAGTCGATATTCGAATGTGTGAGTTTTTAACCCTGCGAATACTAGACCGGTAATTGAAGCGTGCTTTCATAACGGTTTAACAGAGTTATTTTTAGATTATTTTTTTCATGAAATAGACGAGTTGATTAACGCGGCTGTGTAAACTGGTGTTTGGATTAACTTTGTGGATTAAGTTGTACTGATTTAAGGGTGACTGGCTCGTTGGTCTTGTGATCGCAACCTTAACTGATGAGCATAAAGCCCTGGGTTTGATTCCCTGGGCGAACAAAGCTTTATTGAATTTTTCCAACAGCAATTTCTCAATTGAAGCCGCGGAGTCTTGAATTGTGCCTGATTGATGGCAATAGGCTCGCCCCCTACACACACATGTGACTTAAACATAACTGGTGGACTGTGGGTATTCTATTAGGTACACCTCTGCCCAACTGTTATATTTATATTATGTTATATTATGTTATATTAAGTCGAATAAACACCAAACTTAGCATTAGCTATTTCAAGGCCACTGGCCTGACTTAATATTGGCAATGCGCCACGCAGCACCCTTTCATTTCGAGCGATTGCGTTTTGATCGCGTGTTTTCATTTTTATTTTTATGTGTCATGTGGACCATCACAATATTATAATAGTCGATATTATGAATCGGTAGAATCTATCCTTTATCCAGCATCATATGCGTAGCCTTATGCGTCCTTCGATGTTCGTCACCTCCGTGTCGTTATGTGGAAATAAACTATAAATACATAAGCCTTGTCCTTACTATATTGGGGTCGGTTTCCATTATAATCCGATTCTGGTACACCTCTGTCTAACCCTTCGTGGACTGCAGGCGTGATGTTATGTTATGTTATGTTATATGATTTAAGGCTCGTATTCACGGTGAACTAAAGCTTGTTTACCATGAATACTCGATTGCAGTTCAGATGATGCGGCGTCAGATTCAATGAATAGGAAGGTGTATCCATGATCGGTTTGAGTGTTTTACATTCATACCAATTTGAAGTTCCACAATTTCAAGATACCTACTTTATTTCCCCACCAATCAGGTCTGGGCCTATTGTGTCCATGAGTGACCCAGGAATGTTATCAATGTCCCGCTGATGGTGGCGCGTGTGTCGGATCATTTAGTTCCCTTCAAAATGGTTGAGTTGAATGGTGCTGATCCATGCGTCATGTTCGTGAACGGGCGCTGTCAGTTGTGACTGGTCATCTCTTAGTTGCCACGGCTTATTTGAATTAATTATTTTAATTTTTTTTTTTATTGTTTTTTTTTGTTTTTACTATGGACACTTTTAACGTGCACATCTTGCTACACGTTCTCACATAATGTACCATCTCAATATGAATGATGTAACCAAGGTTTTGTAACAATATGCTGATTTAAAAGAGTGTCAATGGAGTTTCTTGCCCGTTCTTCTCCATAGAGATCTACGCTAGGAAATGGGCAACTACAGTACTTTCACAGTTTTTATGCCTTGTGACTCGGACTGTAGCTACATTTCATTGTTATCTTTGTTTCGACAGTTCAAAAGTGCCTGTAACTGGCCTACTTGAAATAAATGCTTTTGATTTTGATTGATATTGTCACCATAGGTTTTAAAGACCGTTTAGCGAACAGGTATTTTTTCGTACTAATAAAAAAATATTCAAGTTTTACAAACAGGTACCTTATTAACCAAAATATGGTAAATGAAAGGACCTTTATATCACTCCGGTCTGTTACCATATACAAAATTTCTTTCCCAGTTTATCAAGAAATCGATACATACCAGATACACACAAATACAAGCCTCAGTACGGGATAAAGCAATTACAAACATTGGATTAAGTTTAACTAACACGGGAACACAGTTATAGTTAGGGCAATGTAATAAAATTAACCCTTGCAGTACTTTGGTAGTTACTCTTTAGTATACTCGTAGTGTCGGGGTTTAAGGGGGAGTCTGGGGGTGTCGGGAGAGCTCTGTCATTTCTTGCGCTGTTCCACGTGTTTTTGCCACAGTTTAATTTAGTTTTTAGGGTTGTGTACCCAGAGGGTGAAACTTTTCTATTATTAGTAAATAGAATTCTGTTCCCAACGCCTTTACTTCGTTTGTATGTCTCTTGTAAGACTGAAGTCTAAGTTGTGAACTGTTATATTCCTAAATAACTTATGCCTTTTACCATGGGGGTAGACAGAATTACATAACGCCACCTGCTACGGTCCTTACACACCCATTTCGATTCGTCGTCAACTTGAACTCCGTCAATCAAACCACTATGTTGCTAGCTCAACTCGCTCCTCGCTAATCGTCGACGAGACCACGCATGCTGGTTGGTTGCGATTAATATGCAGCTGACTATTTTTGATTATGCTAGCGGAGTCAGTTTAAGCGGAGTCTGCTAATACCAACAAGTTATATAAACCCAAGACGAATCACATACTCACATCGGACAATAGTTATAAATATAATATGTATAAAATTGTACAACAAAATTCCAAGTACCATAAAGACACTCCCATTTTTTAAACTTAAGCGTATTCTTACAAAAAATATTAATAGATAAATGCTTTTATAGTGTAGGTACTTGAGTTCCTAAATTATAAGTTCTAAGTCCTGAATTATAAATAATATTTAATTTAATACAATTGAATCAATTCAATACAATTCACAAACTGCATGCATGTTTCAAATTAATCAATTTATCTTTTTTTATTTAATTATGTAAAATTTGCACGCCGAAATTAATGGCAGAATAAGAGAACTATACTTTATCTTAAAGATCCTCTTGCACCTTATTTACGCAAATAAATGATTTTGATTTTGGATTTGTGCCCGGTTGATAGCAATAAGCTCGCCCCCTATTACATGGGACTTAAACGTAACTGGCTGGTATTAGGTACACTCTCTGCCTAACCCTTCGGCTATTATAGGCTTGATGTTACGTTATGTAAAATTTTTGACTGGTCAGACATAATTTGGGAAAGAATAGACAATCAGCCAGTCACTAGACTCACCAGTAACATAACAAGCTGTAGTAAGTAATAACTGCTTTAAATGAACCAAGCAGCTAATTTATACTCCTAATTACGCAATAAAAATTGTTCTCCTTATTATTAATGAGGAACAATAACTTTTGATACGGCCATTTTGACGATGGCCCGCGTAGGTAAAGTATGGTTGTAAATAGGTCCAGTAAATTTTTTATCACCGTGATTAAAGTCGTCGGCTTAGCGTTTTATTAAGGTTTGGGGTTATTTATACCCCGTGCAGCAGAAAAGGGTTAAGGGAAAATGAAAGGCAGAACTGTTATAATTCGCTATGCATGCAATGAATTGATTTTTTTAATTTTTTGTTATTCTTTGTTTGTATATTGTTATTTTTTTTTGTTTTTTGTCACTTTGTACGATGCACTTCATGTCCCTGCGACAAATGAATATGTTTATTTCTTTCTTTTATTTTATATACACTTCTGGACACATCTATTGGCCCACCTTAGAGTTTAGGTTTCGATGGCCCCTACCGAAATATGATTGCTAGATTGAACAAAAACTGTTGATGCAGTTTTAAACCTGATACATTTTACCATCTTTTTCGATCGTATTGTTTTAAATTTGAATTCAGAATACCATACGACATGGAGCTACGCCTAACAAGTCGGATATGCGCCTTGTTAAAGGCAATTGATTTTTGAATAAAAAACATGTTTTATCAAATAAAGGTTTAATTTAATAACGCGTGTTGCCTCCATGGGCATCTACCACAGCTCTCATACGATTAGGCATAGAGTTTATCAACCGCTCTATGAAATTTTGAGGGATCATCTCCCATTCCTCTTCTATGGCAGTTTTCAACTCCTGCATCGTCTGGGCAACTGGCTGACGAGCCCTAACACGTCTTTTTAGCTCGTCCCACATGTGCTCAATGGGGTTCATGTCTGGGCTTCTGGCTGGCAAGTCCATAACTGTGATGTTCACATCCCGAAGATATTCCCTGACGATGCCGGCCGCATGGGCTCTTGCATTATCATGCATAAAAAGGAAATTTGGGCCCACATAGTCCGCGTATGGTATCACGTGAGGTTCTAAGCACTCACGAATGTATCTTTCAGCATTTAATGTTGGCAGCCGTGGTCCTGTAACAACCTCGAGTTGAGTTTTGCCGCTCGCGGATATACCGCCCCAGACAGTCCATGAGCCACCGCCATAAGCAACCCTCTCTTCAAAGCAGCATTGTGCGAAACGTACCATAAACCATATCGCGTTCTTTTAACCTTCTCCGAACAGTTCGAGCGTTCACAGATACTCCGTGGAAGTCGCGAAGTTGGTTTTGTATCTCAATGGAGGTAAGGTGACGATTTCTCAAGCTGGTCGTCACGATGAATCGATCCAGCCTTTCAGTTGTGACCCGAGATCGTGGCCTTCCTTGGCGACGAACAAAGCCGCCAGTCTCTAGGTACCTCCGATAAACATTTCGGACCGCAGATCGACTTAAATTAAGTTGAGCACTCACGTTTCTTTGGCTGTGTCCGGCCTGAATAAGTGCCACAGCTTGGGCGGCGACTTCAGGTGAAGTATCCATAGATTATTGATAGAACCTCACCTTAATGTTAAGAATAAGTAATGTTTGTTGCAAAACCAAAGATATCAATCACTTTTTCAAGCTAGGACCAAACGAAACTGAAAATACAAGGTGGGCCAATAGATGTGTCCAGAAGTGTATATATGAAACCTGAGATAGCATCTATGTTTACAAAAAAACAGTTATACTAGCTAACATGATATTTGTTAATCAACTTTTTATTTTAAGTAATGGTATTCATTTGTTACTTAAGAACAACAAAATTACACAAACTTGAAAAATAAACTCAAAATGTCAACGTAAAACACCAATCCCGTCAATATTACACTAAAAAAAAGAATAATCCCACCAATAACACGAACACTGCCCGAAAACAAAACGAAAAAGTGTTCAGTTTAAAAAACAATTTCGAAAATGGAACAACTAGGGTATCGGCCACAAAAAAGTGACAGTTCATTGACGAATGACGTCACCTTTTCCGTCACGGCCTCTGCCTATATTTTATTCGGCTCGTACATCACGTTTGACGTGTGACACGGCGTGCCAATTCGGTGGGACATGACAACAACTGGTGCATGTATCCTGTGACGTGGTACTGAATGCTGCGGTTTGTTTCCTTCGAATTGGGCAACGTATAGAGGTTACAGATACAAGGCAATTAATTTATTAATTTTTGAGTGATCAGTTGATCACCTATATTTTCTGAATGATTTGGTGTACACTCTCTATGTCCTATGTTGAAGCATGAATACATCCGTAAACAAAATAGGCAAATAAATTCTAATGAATAAACACTACTACTGACTATTATTATTGTATTTGGTTTTATTTGTGACTTAATTAGTTTTGACTGCCTCGTTGGTGTAGTGGTCGCAATCCTCAGTATCAGCCACGGAGTCTGGAGTTGATGGCAATAGGCTCGCCCTCTATTCTATGGGTAATGTGGGTTAGAGGCGTGATGTTATGTATATTTTAATTTATGATCGTTATAAATGTAATCACAATTGTAACCCTATTCTTGCCACGTTACATGAACATGTCCAAATAATCCTGCTGTGGTCATGAAAAAAGCATGCCTAGGTCGAAGTGTCGAAGTACGACTTTGTAATTTCCTTAAAAGCGTTGCCACTTGACATTTCAACCCCCAACGGCCCCAAAATGAAAAATTATTATAATTATGTACAAGGAACTTCCAATTAGGCCAATAAAAGAAAAAATCCTTACATCATTATTGATGTTGAAACTCAATACGCACCTCATAAAGATTTGATTTTCCGTAACTATGGCTTTGACCGCCATTTTAGAAATAATATCGTTTAATGAGATTCTGTTTATCACGGAAACTTGAAGTCAAGAAATAATGTCGTTTACGTAAATATTTTATTTTTAACCTCAATAGTAGAGAAAACTCACTCTGAATAAACTCGCAGTGAATAAAAACCTTCTTTCATAATGTATTTTTTTGTCGTAGAGAATCCCAGATAATATCAGTTGATCGGAAACAATTAGGATCCGTATAACGGTTGGTTTCACAACATTAAGTATGTACAAGGTGTGTAACAACTTCAGAAAGAAATCTTTCTTAGGTGGAAACTCGCGAAATTCTAATTTTCTTATGTTTTTTTGCAATTTACCGGCCAGTGTCAGGCTGTATGTTGAACAAAATATGATTCGTGACCGTAACACATATATTTTTACAAAATTATAATCATCAACACAACCTTCTAAGTTCATTTCGTCCCATTCTATTTCATTAATAAGTCATAAAATTGGTTTAATGAACATACATCCAGACACTGTAAATTGCCAAAACGTAAGAAAAATTGCAAAAAAAATCAATTGCGCGGGCTACCTTAGCGCATTCGACTTAGAAAGATACTTACCAATATCCAATCTGCTCTGTCTGGGTCTGCTTCAGTGACACTGCGAAAAGAAAAGTTAATAGATTAACTAGCTGTGCTCGGAATGCACCTTCAAATAATAGTTCTTTACGACCTATTCTCATGCCTACCAAATATACATTAAAAAAATCATACAAATCGGTCGAACCGTTTCGGAGGAGTGCGACCACAAACACCGTGACACGAGATTTTAATATTTAAGAAGATTTCAGTGAAAGACAAGCAACAGTAGGTTTGCCAGTTCTAAGTAGCATGGTTGTCAAAACTGACAGCGCTGAAAACCTGTCTCTTTTTAATGGCCTGAATTTACAGAGAAAATGTAGAGCAAACGAGTAGCGGTCTCTTAATTATCAATAAAAACAAAAAAAAACTGGCTGCCAAAAGTCCTAAAATATTCCATACAACATATAACAACCTTAGTTATACAATGCAACATAATAATCAACTGTTTAAATATATTTTTTTTCGTAAAAATATTATTCCTGTATAGGTTAAAATTTCCATGAAAATCTCATAACCTTTCCTCGGTCGGAAATTCGGATGGGCAGTGGAAGTGCGAACGAGACACTTGGGGCCAATCATTGGACATTGCGCTGGTAATTGAGTTACTGGACAGGCAGACATGTAGGTTATCTGATAAACCCTGCTGTTAACTTGTGCTGCCAATTTTGACCCAACTGGATTTGTTGGGGGATGTGTGTCATTGGGTTATTGGTAGGTTGTGACAGTTTTATTTTTAAAGCAAGTTTTCTAAAGTGACATAATAATTATCATGTCTGTATTATTTACTGAAGGTCGAGGAATAGGTATAGTAGAAATAGTCCGCATTTCGTCTTTGTTATGTTTAAGAGGAAATGCGGGTGGTCTTTCCTCCATACACTCGCTCTCGCCTGTTTTCTTTTTAACCGACTTCCAAAAGGAGGAGGTTATCAAGTCGTCTGTTTTTTTTTTTTTTTCTGTATGTTCAGCGATATCTTCGCCAATTGTGAACCGATTTCGATGATTCTTTTTTTGTTTGGTAGAATATTGTTTTTGAATTTGGTGAAGGTCTGATGCTGATCTTCGGAGATATACTATGGAACTCTTCAAAAATAGACGGCAAATCTGTCGTGATTGCTGCAATCGCTTGGATGTTTATTGTTCATACAACATCATAACATAATATCACGCTTGTATGCTCTAGGGTGTACGCAGATATGTACGGGGATGTGTACTGTACAACTTTTCGACATTTAGGTATGTTAAGTTCTATTTTATTGGGGATAAGCCTATTACCATGAAATGTATTGTTAGCGGTTCACTAATGTTTCACCAAAACTCTTTTGACAACATTTTAACCGACTACAAACAAAATGAGGAGGTTCTACGTTTGACTGTGTGTCCCATATGTTCACCGATTTCTCCGTTAATTGTGGAGCGATTATCAAATTCGTTTTTTATTCGAAAGCCTATACTACTGAGGTGGTCCCGTTGTCACAAAGTTAGAATCTGATGATGGGATCCCAGGGATATCGAGGGCGACCCTGACATTTTACAATGTTTTTCATATCTTTCTAACGATATTTGTACATGATAATCATTATCTCATGTTGCTGAGCTGATGATGGAAGGTATAAGTCAGGATCTGTTGCTGATCTTCGGAGATATACAAGGGAACGCTTCATTAATAGACAGAAAATCTGTCGTGATTGCTGCAATCGCGACGTTTCGATGTTTATTTTTTACATAATATTAGAACATAACATAACGCCTGTATGCTCTGAGGAAGTACGCAGATGTGTACAGTACACCCAGATTTCGACAGTTAGGTATGATGACGATTTATGTTACACTTTATTGGGGATAAGCCTATTGCCTAAATGCTATAAGCCTAATGTAAAATAAATGTACAGCAAATATTTGTATAGAATATTGAAACTAAAAAAGGAAAAATAAAAAAACTTTTTTGCAAAAAATAAAACCGTCTTCATAAACAAAAAAATGTGGAAAAATAACTTTGTCTTCAGAAGTCGGTGGCAACAATATTCAATCGAACAAACAAAAGTCACCGACTTCTGAAGCTAAAGATATTTTTCCACGTTTTTTTTGTTTTTGAAGTCGGTTTTATTTTTTGCAAAAAAGTTTTTTTATAGGTTTATGATTTTAAAGCTATGATTTTTTAAAGTTATGTAAATATCAACCTCTTCTATGTCCCTATGTTTTCCTTTTTGATGATACATAATCTGTATTAACACTAGAACTTTTAAAAAAATCTCAAAATAGCCTATTTGGACCGCTGTCAACAGAGGCCTAGTGCACTATTAATGAAAAAAAAAACATGGGGACACAGTATATACCCGTTTTTTTCAGTTTATGAAATATCTTTTAAATTGGTCGAATATTGGAGGAGGAAATGGTCGAGAGCCAAACCTCGAATTATGACTTTTTACTTGTCGGATCTGTGGTTGTCTTTATCGCACTAATGTCGAAATAGCGCTCGTTGAGCGACAGCGATAGTTTCGTCAAATACCTACCGCATCAGGCTCCCAGTCCAGTCGGTCCACTACATTGTCATTGACTCTAGACTCAATCAGTGTGGTACAAAATAAAATAATGGAATGGCAACCCCTTTACTAGAAGACCAAGGAACCGAACCTAGGTCATCAATTCATCATACTTAATTATCGAGCTTGCAAGTATTCATTGCATGATCAGCCTTTAATGTTCCCACAGCTGGGACACTCGGCCTCCTCTCTGTGAGAGGGAATGGGCTATAATCCACCACGCGGGCCCAGTGCATGTTGGTAGATGTCACATGTCTTCGAATTTTTGGTTCTAAGACATGCCGGTTTCCTCACGATGTTTTCCTTCACCGTTTTAAGAGCAGTGGTGATGAAATAAATTACACAAAGTAATGCGCCTGACTGGGTTCGAACCCACGACTTATTGTTCGTAAGTCGGGGCCGCCACCACTGGGCCACCTCTGCGGCAAGTATTCATTATCGTACGTATATTGTAGGATATTTGTCCTAATTTTGGTATTGGACCCATTGTTGAGATGTTTATCCAACTAGCTTTCCTTCCGTCTTATGTAAGAAACATCGTGAGGAAACCGGCATGTCCTAGAACTAAAAATGCGTAGACTTGTGACATCCACCAACTGCGGCTTTACGTGCTTTCCGATTCACGGAGGAAAATTGGCTTATTCTTTACACATTCGTCATTAAAGATCAACCTACATAATAAACCAACCAACGCCCAGTGGCCCACATTGGCTCTGGATCGAAGAATTTGAAAGTCATGAGGAGAGGCCTTTGCTCAACTGTGGGATGACACATGCTAACAGTAACAGTGACCTACATAATATAACTTCCTATCCAAGGCTATAAGTAGTAACTTTCCGCTATTTTCTTAATTAGCGGTATTTTACAGGCTTCATATAATTAGGTTACCCTAACTCATCGCGGGATAATCTCACTTCCTGCTTTGTCAACTAGTGTATCACGTACAGTGTTATATAGGTAAGGACATGTTCAAACTGGTTGTAATATGTATCAGGCTAGCTATTCTTGAAGGATGAGTAGAGAAGCAGCTGCTGTTGAATTAATCTTTAAAGCGTTTTACCGGTTCTTTTTCGATAATTATTTGCACTAGTGCTTTCGAGTCATCTGGGCATCGAATCGATTTTTTTGTTGAGTACTAGACCTAACTTTACGCCTGTAATCTCCAAATGCCTAGGCAGAGACGTACCTAAAAGTACACCAGCATTTCGCAGTTATGTTTAAGTCCAAGTAATAGAGGGCGAGCCTATTTCCATCAACCGGGCACTAATTCAGACTCCGTAGCTGCTTCTGAGAAATTCCTAATGAAAACATCCCAACAATAGTTCCCCGACCCGGGAATCGAACCCAGGACCTCATGCTCAGTGGTCGCGCCTGCGAACAATAGACCAACGAGGCAGTATTTTTGAAAAAGTTGTGAATCGAGATCTTTTGTTTTTCGATGATGAGTTGGAACAGTGACGAGTCGGGCATAAGCTCAACCAAACTAACTAGACAGCATACTAGATAATATCGGGTCAAATTGTCAATTTTGCACCATTTCTTCCATTAGCTGTTGTGTTATGTTTTATGTTTAAAACGTAACACAATTCACGCCTGTAGTCCGTTAAGGGGTAGACAAAGGTATGCCGATAGTAGATACACCAATATTTTCCAAATTACGTGTAAATACTGGTAAATAATATACATTGCATACGGAACAAGCCTATTGCCATTAATCGGACACAAATGTAGACTCCGGGCTGGTAACTCTCTGTAACGGTTTGCCTGACCTGGAAATGGAATCTATGACCTCTTGCTCAGCAGCAGCGCAACCGAGTATAAGACCAACGACATACTGACTGTTCGAAGGGTATTAGAATTAAGCTATTAAAAGTTTTTAATCTACTTATATTACCGGTAAAGTGCAAAGTGTTATTATTTTTTTCCATCAGGAATTACTCAGTAGAAGCCATAGAATTTGTGCCCGGTTGATGGCAATAGGCTCGTCCCCTATTACACATAACTGGTGAAATTTGGGTGTACTATTAGGTACACCTCTGCCTAATCTTTGGGGGATCAAAGCAGTGCTGTTCTTTTAATGTATGTTATGGATGCTACCGGTACCTTGGGTAAATTTCCAGAAAATATATTATGTCCATTCAAGTATCAAAATCAGTGCTAAATTTGTATGTCGTTGTTTTGTCAACCACATAAAATTCAGCACTGATTCAAATATAATAATAAAACACAAAAATATTTTTCAATTACCAAAAACAATTTAATAAAATTTTAATAAATTAAATACCGTCGTTGACTCTCACTGCCATCTAGTGGCAGATTGTATAAATACTCTCAATTAGTAATAGCTAATCAACAATAATGAAATTTTGATTAGTTCAACATCAAACGGTTCGCGTTTTAATTTTGATACGAGTGCCCATTTTGTTGTTATTAAAATTGTATTGTTTTTCTGGCCCCTTTGTTTTTGGAAGCATCCAAAGTTAGACAATTAAAATCAATAACTTTAAGCGCTGCTGAAAAAAATATAAATATGCGTAATTATTTTCCGGGATGACAATAGACTCACAATATACCATACGGTGCTCAAACATAATTGGCGCAATATTAGTTACTAAAGGTACATTTCTACCCAACTTTTCGAGGACTACAAATGTGATGTTAAGTGTTTTATGTAAATATATTTTCCCAATTTTTTATTTTTTGTACAAAAATTTATTCAAAACTTTTAACCTCACATTGATCGGTGGATTCTTTGAATTATTCAAAAAACTTTATAAGCAGTGTCTTATGAATAATTTGTAATAATGGCTCCGTAGTGTGGAAACATAAACCTTTGAGGTAAACTTACAAAAAGTATTCAAATACCTGAAGAAAAACTTACGCAGTCATCTGTATTTATAATACATTGCGTTCAAGTATAAAAGAGAAATGTAAGAAAAATCTGAAAAAAATTTGAACGTAATTTTTTCTTCATATATTCTAGAAAGCCTTCATTACCAGCCAAAATGAATTAGTACCTAAATGGTTTTATCTAGGAAAGTACTAAATTGATCGTCATTATAATAATGGTTTGATGTGAAAACTT
This sequence comes from Eugnorisma glareosa, assembly GCA_947578425.1. Taxonomy (NCBI): domain Eukaryota; kingdom Metazoa; phylum Arthropoda; class Insecta; order Lepidoptera; family Noctuidae; genus Eugnorisma; species Eugnorisma glareosa. The sequence goes on from OX387964.1 coordinate 19,543,859, forward strand.
TAGAGGATTTCGTCGACGGAGTTCCACGATTTTTTTAAAAGATGTGGGCATAAATGACGAGATTAATATTTATTCATATACATTCATAGTAGGAAACACTGAAACGGTCAGGTGTAAACGGAAAATTTGTAATATACAAGTGCGAGTCGCACCTGCGCACGAAGGGTTCCGTACTATTACCTAAAAATAAAAAACAAAAACCATGTTTGTTGTATGGGACACTTAAATATTTATTTTATTATGTTTTTAGTCATTGTAGTTATAGCGGCAACAGGAATACATCATCTGTGAAAATTTCAACTGTCTAGCTTTAACGGTTCATGAGATACAGCCTGGTGACAGATAGCCAGAGAGACACACGGACAGTGGAGTCTTCGTAATAGAGTCTTGTCTTTACCCCTTCTGTACGGAACACTAAAAAGTAGGTAATTCTAAACTAAATAATTATCTATTTGCAAGTGTACGTGCGTCTCCTTTTAAATAGCCCGGACTCAAACCTGTTGGGTCTATATTAAGCTCCCAATAAAAACTAAAGTTCTTGTAGAAAACTCAATTATGTTGCATTGCCATTTTCACAAGGTTGAAGTCTTGCGTGGGAAGGAATCCGTGTAGAATATTAAGTACTTCACAGTTCAAGATTTTGCTACACTCAAAACTATTTTCATAAAAAGAGTTAAGTGCTAACACTCGACAAGGTGTGTGAAGATTTTCTAATCTCTTTTTTATACCGAATTTAGGTTAATATGTGCGTTTTCTCTCTAACTAAGAATTATGATTACTAAAACGTAACCGCTTTATCATCAAGCAATTTAGTGTTCATAATTTTTTTAGGATCTGAAGGTCTAGTCTAGACAAAGCGACATTCAAATAAAAATAACTGACTGTGAAAAAAAACACAAATAAATAGTGGAAAATAATTTTACTCTCGGAGTCCGTGACGTGTTTGTTTCGTTTCATTCGATTTTTTCAAAAAAGTTTTTATTTTACACTTTTTAGTTGTGGTATCTCATACAAATCCTTGTCAAGTATTAATTTTACATTGTAACTAGAAGTTATTGACACATCCACAAAGACGAAGATAGAATGCATATTATAGAGAATAACTCATAATCATAAAGTACCGAAGCACAGTTAATTAAATTTATACGGGGTCACCGCGCGACCTTCCTCTACCAATTAAAAAAACCAGCCAAGTGCGAGTCGGCCTCGCATACCAAGGGTTCCGTACCATTATCTAAAAAAAAACACGTTTGTCGTATGGGAGCCCCCCTTCAGTTTTTAGTATTTGTTGTTATAGAGGCCTCAGAAATACATCATCTGTGAAAATTTCAACTGTCAAGCTATTACGATTCATGAGATACAGCCTTGTGATAGACAGCCAGACAGACAGACAGACAGACAGACGTAATAATGTTCCGTTTTTACCCCTTGAGTACGGAACCCTACAAAGACACTTTAATCGGACCAGTACTCACGGAGAAATCGGTGAAGATTCATGAAAAAACAAAGATGCTGGTGGAATACATAACCTCCGTCTTTTTTAGAAATCAGTAAAAAAACAATAACGTTGATGCAAAAGTGAAAATTTATGAAAATACCTAGATATAGTGTCAATATTTTGATAGTCGTCATAGAAGTCAAATTATTGTCACCTGATCGTAAGATAAGATTTGAAAGCGATTGCTCCTTTTGTAGGCTTTTTTGTCGATACTAAGATAACCTACTAACTTTTAACTTCTCTAACATTATGTGATTTATCCCAGATCTCATGATTTAAAAAAATGTTTATTTCGTAAAAGCGGCTCTACTTGCCTTCTACTAAACCGTTGAACAATTAAGCATTAATTGACCGAAATATCCTTATTTATATCATTAGCGCATTTCCTAAAACTTTTAAAACAAAACAGAACTAAATATCTATTTTAAACAAAGTAGCTACAAGGTACATACATTCAAAATCTCCTCATAATCAGTCCTGATACACAGCACAACACTGAAATTCAAACTGTAGTCAAAACGTAAACCTTTACGTTACACGTAACGTTAACTACGTTGCCGCCCAACGTGCGCACTGTAGGGCGGGCGGGCATAGACTGACGGTACGGTCTTGCAGTTGCAAATTGCAGAAATGAAAAGTGCTAAAGTGATTGTTGCTTTTTATTTTATCATGCAGGTAAAGTTGTTACCAGTTTGAACCGGTTGTATCCGGTAAAGTTGGGCTTGAACGTGGTTTATTTGAACTGAATGTTTGTGTAAACAAACAAGTTATCATGCATTTTAATACGTGTTGCTTGTTAGTTTTGCAATTTTTGAGGCTGTTTTTTTTTAAGTAGGGATCAATTGATTCATAGAATAATGACTGAATATGTAGTAAGATCTTCACACATTATGGAATACAAATAAAGATATGAATATGAATATCTTTTTTTTTTGCATGAAGATCTTTGTTTCCAGCTTAAGCTACTCGTAATGATTTAATTTAAATAAAAAAGTAGTATTTAAGTGTTATTTTCAAGTTTTCGGAAACACTTTTTTGTATCCATATAAGAAAGGGAAGACATCATACCCAACAGTTAATCGAGGCCGAAATGGTGATAAGGATCACATATCACCATATTTTTCTTAGCGTATCGATGGCAAAAACGTTCAAATGTATTTAGCCCGAACTCAGCTACGCGAACACCGCTCACTGATGCAATAAATAGAATATCATAGGCGTGGGTGGCACGCATGCCGTGCAAGATCACAATATTAAATGGGTCACCATATTAGATAGGTACTTATAATATCCATCAATTAACTCCACAACAAACACGTACCCCAAATGGTTCGACTATCCACAAATAAAAACCCACCTAATATTGTATCCAAACAAAAACTACTTTCGAAGCAGTACACAAAAAGGCTAAACAAAAGAGCTCCCACTATTTCATTTCAGAACGTAAGTACGGGACGAATCCGTAGTATCGTTCCATTAGTGGGCTGTCACCAGCCGTTCAAAAGAAAGAATGAATGAAAGAAAAAGAACAGCGAAAGAATGGCGCCGAAAAAATTTTTAGCTAACTTATGTATATCAGGTTTGGTTCGCGCTTGGACTAGTTAATGGACGGTCGTTCGATTGTATTTTAATGGCAAATTATTGGTGTTTATTTTCAGCGATTAAGAGAAAAATTGGGTAAATCAGCCATCAGTGTTTTTAGGTAGAATATTAATTTGATTGTAGTGAGTTCCTCCGTGCCTCGGAAAGCACGTTACACCGTTCGTCCTGCAGGGCTATTGCGTATCTCAGTTGACAAGTTCATAGTGATCATCACTTGGCGAGTTTTAATATTCTATGACCGTTCTTGTTGGTTTCAACTGACGCTATCCGTGCAGAACTGTCATTGTATATCAAAACTCGCCAAGTGATGATCTGTCAACAGAGATACGCAATAGCCCTACTGGCCGTCATTTATAGATCTTTAACAGTCGTTACAGGAGACTCGAAAGTCTGACAAGCAGTCTTACAAAGGGGTATCGTATTCCCCAGTTACTGGTTTGTTGAGGTCAGATGGGCAGTCGCTCCATGTAAAATACTGGTATTCAGCTGAATCCTGTTAGACTGGAAGCCGACCAGATCACTAAGCGTTTTATCAGAAGGACCGAATTCAATAATTAGAGGTTAATCAGATTAACATATCAAAATTAAATCCTCAGCTTGTAATAATTATATTACAAGCTGAGGCCTATTTACTTAAACATTTTTACTTCCTGAAAATTAAGCAAAATTAAACCAATTGTTACTTTATTTTTTAGTGCTAAAGATGAATTACGATGTCGTAACAACATCAAAATAAAATAAAAGTACCTAAGTACATATAGGCGATTCACACAAGGCACTATGCTCGTCCGTGCGGTCTGGCGGAGGCTGCAAAGATTTTGTGGCGGTGCGCCACGCGGAGAGGCAGTGAACGCCATGCGAAAAGGCAGTGAGCGCCACGCGGAGAGGCAGTTAGCGCCGCTTGTCCGCGCGGTCGGGCGGTGCACAGATTTCATGCAAGCCAATTCAACGTGAGATCCGCTTCAATGCCCAACCAAGCGGTATCGTGTGTAACCCGCCTTAGGTTGACGAAAACGCGGTTACATTACCAACTCCTCACATACTTTCTACCGGTACCTTCGCTTTTCAGCGTATTTTATCTTACGACCCACAAAACAGGCGATTCTAATCAGTCCTCCTTGTCGATACCTAACAAATGTGCGTGGTATCTTATCCTAATGCACAGGGGCCTCCAATCAGGGTCGGCCAGATTTACGACTAACGTCCCGAATAAAATACAACCAGCCATTTATAACGTACAGGGGGATTTGCATGTCTGAAGTGGTTTGGTTTTAAGAAATAATTGGTGAGGAAAAAAGTAATAAGGGCAATGGTGGGTTTTGGGAGATGGTAAGCTTTGTTAGGGGGGGGGGGGTGATTTTTTTCTTATAATAGCAGATTTATACTTATAGGCTCTGTTGGCAATAGGCTGGCCCCCTACTTTGTATGGATCTTAAGCATAACTGGTGAAAGTGGGTGTACCTACTAATAAGTAGACCTCTGCCTGACTCTTCGGGGACTACAGGCGTGATGTTATAGTATAAACACATTATGACTACTTATAAATGACCCAAATTTCGCTAGATAAGTTAATGTCGTAAGTAACAGGGAGTGAGCATATTGCCATGCTGAAATCTACCTAAAAGCGAGGAAATAAGGTTCTAAGCAAAGCTGTAGAAATCGGCTAGGTATAAATTCAGTTTCCGGGTTCGTATTTGAGAAATTCCAGATGAAACAATTCAATGATGCCATGCTAGATTTGGGAATCGAACCCAATATCTTTACCGGTAGCGCTAGCGGTCACAATACTAACGAGTTAGTTTTTCTTGAAATAGTATCTTATATACTCGTATGTATAAAATTCTCGTGTCAAAATGTTAGTTACCATACTCCTCCGAAACGGCTTGATCGATTTTTATGAAATCTTATATGCATATTCAGTAAGTCTGAGAATCGGCTACTATCTATTTTTCATACCCCTGGGATAATTTTCGACCAAAACGCGAGCGAAGCCGCGGGCAACAGTTAGTTTTACTATAAAGTTTATAACTTTATGAAGGCAGTTTTACTATAAAGTTTATAACTTTATTTGTCTATATTTAGGAAGATAATGTTTTGTAAACCTGTTAATTGAACTAAGGTGTAGGATTTTCTAAACCTGCATATTTCTTCTTCTTCATGTCAATGGTTCCCATAAATTAAAGTTAAAAAGCCACGGCCCATTTGAATTAATTATTTTTATATTTTGAATTGTCTTTTTTGTTTTTACTATGGACAATTTTAAAGTGCACATCTTGCTACATCGTTCTCACATAGTGTACCATCTCAACATGAATGATGTAAAAGAGTATCCAGCATGGAGTTTCTTGCCCGTTCTTCTCCATAGAGATCTACGCTTGGGAATGGGCAACTACAGTACTTTCAAAGTTTTTATTTCTTGTGACTCTGTAGCTACATTTCAGTGTTTTCTTTGTTTTCAGTTTCTTTGTTGACAGTTCAAAAGTGCCTGTAACTGGCCTATTCGAAATAAATGCTTTGAGTTTGATTGATTTTTTGGTTTTTAAATCAAACTTGTTTCGACCAGAAATCAGTCACATTGACGGCGTTAGAAGTGGCTTCGGACTATTAAACGGCTTCGCAAAATGTGGTTGTACTATTAGGTACACCCCTGCCTAACCCTTCGGAGATTACACGCGTGATGTTATGCTAAAAGAAAAACGAACTAATGAACTGAAACTTTTTCTCCAAAAACGTGTTCCATTTTGAAACACTCCAAAAATCTTCGTACAGCTTCAAACTTCACAGAATCGATACGCGGTATGTACGGCCAAAGTTAGATATTAAATTCTTCAGAGACATGTCTCATATGTCTTGAGATCCGAGCCTCATATCCTTTGGTGGCTGCTAGAAAATTTGGTACGGCTTGCAGAGGCACGGACGAGGAAATCCAAGCACTGGCTTGAAAGTCCATTTTTAATATGTTTTTTGTATTCTACGGTTGTGTTTGGCTAATGCTGTGGATCTATAATTAATTTGTCCCTGTCTTCTAAAACGGAGGAGTCGGTCATATGAGCAGGTGGGAAAATGAATGATTTATCTAACTGACACACCTCGTCAATTTCCCTTTTTTTTTTTTTCAAACAATTATACTAGCTATTTATTTTATCATTTATGTACACACAAGAGAGAAAATAAGGAAAGATCATAATAAAGGGTGTAACAAGACCCTTAAAGAAGCTGAAAGTTACTTGTTCTCCCCGTCATTGCGATATTTCTTTTTGTTCTAGACCATACCTGGGAACCTTCTAGTTACGGAGATATGGGGGGTCAAAGTTCCAACTGTTTCACATGCTTTATTAAATATATGTTTTGAATGTAAGGTACTATAAACACCTCTACGACCCGCGTACTATTCAATCCATGCAACAGCACAATGTTTGAGTGCATTACATTGAGTTCTACTGTATAAAGTAAATTTCCACCCCAAAAAAAAGTCGTTTCCCAGCAATAATTTTTGCGTAAACTTACTTAGTTTGATGTACAGAATGCTTGGTTGACGGCTTCGTTAAGGATCCGTTTACACCCTGTATAACTTAGAGTACAAAGGCACAGCTTGTTTCAAAGTAAATTGTACGTGTGTTATGTTAGTTTTCAGCCTCATGATTCGCTGTAGTAATTATAAATAGCCTTCGGAAACGAGTAAGCAGATTCATATTTCTAATCATTATAAGAAACTATAATTTATTTTTCAGTGTAAGTCTAGTTAAACATAAGGAAGCCGGGCATGTCCTAGAATCATCCACTCACAGAGGGTATGTTTTGTTTTCATCGGTGGGAAACTCAATGGCTGGTTATTTAGATAATATAATAATATAACTAATATTATAAGAGGTAAAATTCGTAAGTTTGTATGTAGGGGGTAATCTCTGGATGTACTGAACCACTTTTGAAAATTCTTTCAATAATAGGAAGCTACTTGATCCCCAAGCGCCATAGGCTATATTTACAACGTGCCCGTGGGATAATTTCCGACCAAAACGCGAGCGAAGCCGCGGGCAACAGCTAGTCTAGACAGAAATTCAAACCTTTTTAAGAAAGCCAATACTTATCTATACTTACTTATATTATGAAGAGGTAGTAAGTTTGTATGTAGGGAAGTCTAATCTTCGGAACTCCTAATCCGATTTCGTAATTTTTATCACCAACGGGAAGCTACATTATTCCTGATTGTTTTATGCTACATTTAAAATGTTTCCGTGACTAAATTCCCTACATAATGGGAGCGAAGGCGCGAGAAAAAGCTAGTTGCAAATAAAATGATTATAATTATGAATGACCCATTCAAAATTCAGGTACTTCATACACTGATCAAAAAACCCAATTCATCTACATTTTCTCAAACAAATACACTCGAAACAGCAACGTCTACACGTAGGAAAACACATAAATCTGTAAGAGACGTGTCAGGGAAAAATAGCCTGTATGACACACGAATGTGAATAAGATATTGTATGGAGCAGAAGCGATATTTCTTACATTTCTGTCTATTGCGTCTGTGACGAAAAATGATACGAAATAAATAAGGCGACGCTATATTGGTTCACGTATTATTTAAGGATGAAATTGATGGTGGAAGAGAAAATAGTGGTTTGTTCATATAGTAACCAAGAAGAGTATATTATGCTATGGTGTAATAGCAAGCTTATTTTGTTTATCATTGTTTAATTTAATTTTATAAAGTACACTAAGAAAATAATGTAAGCTCGTTATAAAGTACGTAACACTGCCTCATTGGTCTAGTGGTCGCGAGCACGACTGCTGAGCATGAGGCCCAGGGTTCGATTCCCGGATCAGGAAATTTTTCATTGGGTGTAGCAGCCACAGAGTCTGGATTTGTGCCTGGCTGATGGCAAAAGGCTCGCCTATTACATGGGACTCAAACATAATAAATTGGCGAAATGTGATGGGTGTACTGTTAGGTACACTCTGCCTAACGCTTTGGGGATTACAAGGCGTGATGATATGTTATGTTTTATAAAGTGAGGTAAATAGCTGATTGTACAATAATTATCACTTGCTCCGGTGAAGGGAAACATCGTGAGGAAACCAACACGCCTGAGAAATATTTCTCGCCGGCATGCAAAGTCAGGCCCATGGGCGGCATAAAAGCTCTGACACCAGGTTAGGCACTAACCACAAAATACAGAAAGAAAGAAGCTGATCAAATAATTGCAGAATAGAATTGATGTATGTAATGTTTACAAAAGGCCAAGTAAAAGTGATATTCTATCTGCCAAAACGACGATGGGAAAATTAAAAATTAAAAAAAACAGGATTGACAAAAACTACAGATAATAATGTGCCAAACCAGCAGTGCAACGTACTTTACATCGATAAGACATCGAGATCGCTAAGGTTTGCATTTTTATCGATCTTGTTAACGAATTTTGAAGTACGTAACACGCGACGATACGATTTATCGTGGGCCGAATCGAGTCGCTAAGGATCGCTTGTCAAATGGCAACACTGAGGACATCCAAAGACAAAAAATATTTCTGTGGCACGACTAAATCGACTAATGTCCGAGATATTTATAAAATCCTTGCTTTTCATAGATGTTTGGCATTGTAAACAATGTATATGGGTTTATTTTAGAGAAACTATCAGTATTTACCTAAATATCCCATTATTTTGGTAAAAATACAGAAAATATTCCATTTTCTTAGCGTCGCGTCGTCGTGTTTACCTTTGCCAAAAAAAAAGTTTGTACTTTCTTGAGAAAGATAAAAATACGGTCAGTGGGTCGTGTTTACAATAACAATATTTCAATTGAAACATGGGTGCAATCGACACAACCAAGGCAATCTGGCATTCCAAATTTATGCTAGAAGTCTTCTACGATGGCTCTTTTTTCAGCTGCACCTGGGAACTTCACGTAGGTGTGGAAGAGGTGGCGAACTATTACCCTCGATACTTCTCGCACAACCTTGCTCACAATTTTTTGGCCAAGGGCAAGATTGTACTCCTGCCCAATGCAACTTTGGTAGCTCCCAACTGCATAAAACCGTACGGCTGTCAAAACCTAAGTCATGAAGTTTTAGTATGTAATAAATGTGTATTTGGACTAGAAAATCTAGGTATTAGAAAGGGCGAGTTATTTTCAATAGGTTCCTAAGAACTTTAATATGTAAAAATTGCAGTGCATGATAAAAAAGAAAACATAATTTTAGGTTAGGTATGTTTTGTCTAGATCTCGAATGAAGTAGGCACCTATAGTAAAACCAAGATACCACATTATAGACAGGGCGTCCAGTGGATCGTGTCCTCTGTACATCTCTATCCCTTCTACTAAAATGACTGCCACTTCTCGAGTCACCCGAAAAAGACGAACAAAATCTTCTTCTAGAAGTTCCAGAGGATTGTTCGTGTCTCCGAGACGTCGCCTCTGAATACGCATTACGTTGTGATGGTGTTGCCGTTCTTCCTCATCACCCAGCAATAAAACCAAAAGTCCTGAATCCATAATAATTATTATCGATAAGCATAACGCACTTTTACAAGGTGTCGATAAATGACCGAGCTCGACAGGGTAAATAGGCGATCTCAACTGTCAAAATGTCGTTTCGAACTTGCATTTTCATAGTATCGTTAAAAGTTTGGAGTATATATCGATCGTTAAAATACTAATTAGGTACTTGCGACATCGATCCGAGTCGATAAAAACTCGTTTTATCGAGAATAATTGTCAGATTTATCGAATCGAGTCCTACGTAGTTGCACTGCAGTTGGTACTTGCTTTAAAACCGTAAAAACGTGAACCTATTACTAAGACTCCACTGTACGTCTGTCTGTATGTCTGTCACCAGGCTGTATCTCATGAACCGTTATAGCTATACAGTTAACATTTTCATGGATGATGTATTTCTGTTGCTGCTATAACAACAAATACTAATCCTAGGGGCTCCCTACAACAAACGTGTTTTTTTTTTAGATTATTGTGCCGAGCCCTTAGTGCGCGAGTCGCGATTCGCACTTGGCTGGTTTTTATAACAACCAAGCTGGATAGGTTTTCAGCATTATCTATCCCCTAAATTACGGGTCTTCAAAAATAAACCATTGTACTAATATTTTAGGACATTATACGTTGATAACAACATTTATTTGGCTCAGAATTTAAGCCCTGCAAACATTACATAAACAAACAGAGATTCATCAGTCATAATATTACAACGCGCGATATCTTCAACCCAGCGAAACATCTGACAGTCGACAGTGAGGTAGCCGGCGGGAATGTCTTTCCAATCTGACATCTGTCAGGTTGAGTAAAATGCCAAGTGTAATGGTTTGAGATACAAGCTTCTTGCATGGACTTGCCTGGAAGGTATATCTAGATAATGGTGTTGTGCTCAGACGTAGTTGGGCGTAAACATCAAGCTTATTTTTTACCCGACTGCGCCAGAAGGAGGGTTATGTTTTTCGAGAGTACGTATGTATGTTTGTATGTATAATTGTTTGGCACGCTCTGTGGCCTGAACGGCTCGATGGATTTTAGCTTGAGATGTGTCGTTAGATTCGTATTTACTGTGAGAGTGACACTGGGTATACAAAAAAAAAAAAAAACGGTAATTTAAAAAATTAAAAATCCCGCCTGCGTAAAAAAAAAAAGCATAGCACATAGCGACTTAACAGTCGGGACCCATTAACATAGACCGGCTTAAATCGTTCCAATGATGGGTCCCGACTGTTAAGTCGCTATGTTCTATGCTGTTTTTTTTTTACGCAGTCGGCGTTTACGCGAAGAGATAGGCAAATGTACATGGTATTACCAACACATAGCCAGCTATGTTTAAGTCTCGTGCGGCCTATCGGCAACAATTAGCACATATAACATACTAACATACCATCACGCCTATAATCCTCGAAGGGTTAGTCAGAGGTGTACCTAACAGTACACCCACATTTCGCCAGTTATGTTTAAGTCCCATGTAATAGGGGGCGAGCCCATTACCATCAATCGGGCACAAATCCAGACTCCGTGGCAGATACTGTAAAATTCCTGGTGGAAAAACCTAATAACAATTTGCCCGGCCCGGGAATCGAACCCAGGACTTCATAATCAGCAGTCGCGCTTGCGACCACTCGACCAACGAGGCTGTCGAATCAATCAATAGCACTGTAAACCATATTACACAAAGTCAATAGAGTAAGTGACACACAGGCGTGCGTTGTCTCACGCACGCCAACAGGCCTAGCCTTTTTAATAAAGGCGACCTAACGACGGGCCCGTTTTAACGGGCCGAGGTATGGCTTCCGCGGCCAGGGGGCAGAGCCCCGTGACCGCCTGCCGCGCCCCCTAGCGGGGGCGCAGCGACATCCAACGGGGTTCAATAGAGTAAAAATCCAAACCTGAATGTGATTACTGAAAATCCTATTGAAAAACCTAACCACCTTAAAATAGAACCCAGTGTCCCATTAACATTTTCTTTGTAATTATGGATTTTCGAATTTTTTATTATTGACTAAAGAAACAAAAAGATTTTAGGATGTTCTAGGTAGCTACTTCTTTCACTAAATTGAAGAAGGATGATTCTCTAACAACGGCCATAGCAGTGAAGCAAAATTAGATAACTACCTACTAAAACCACAAGTGCTATAAAACGTGAAGCATCGTAAAATATCATAATTTAATAGTAGCTCAAAATGCCCGAGGCTTAGATAAGGTAACTCGACAATAGAGATACAAGACTAAAATGGCGTCTTTAATTTATGACAGATTATTTTTCTTAGTAGCCATCTTGAGGCTCATAACTACGGGTAATATTAGCTATAAAATAACGGAAAAGTCAGTTTTTCTGTTACGCCTTCTCGCATTAACGGGTGAATTAATTTTGATGAAAGCCACACAAGTATATTACGACCTAGATTAAGATTATCTGCCTAGCTTTTTCCGAACTACTTATGTTGGGGTTGGCTTCCAGTGTAACTGTATGCGGCTGAATACCAGTAGGTACGTATTTTACATGGGACGACTGCCTATCTGAGCTCCACAACCCAGTTACTGGGTAATACGATGCCCCTTGGTAAGACCGGTTGTGAGCTACTCCATGACCTAGATTACCTATAAGATATTTTTTATTCCGATTTCTACGCGAGCGAGGCGGCGGGCAGAAGATAGTTCTTTTATATGAATGATTGCTGTTATATTTAAGATGAAAATGAAGGAATAATGCAGCTTTCTGAAACATTACCCTCACCTGCAGTCATGCTAGTGGAAAATAAAGCTCTTGTCAACTGCAGATGCTGGGACTCTGCAGCAATCAGTTTACTGAGAATAATGGCAGATTACGGCAAGAAGACATTAAGGGCAACACTCCTATCCTAGAAATATAGGATCGGTTGTTTATAAGATACCAGTGGCTCATTCAAGAAACGAAGTAACAGTCAACAGTTTTCAAAAAACTTTAGTTATGACAGCCATGGTATTTTTTACCATTGCCACCACAAAAAGATTTATTCCTGTATCGTGGGTGCGTTAACAGATCCAAAACAGTTACCTATAAGCAAAAAAAAGCCAAGATCTTTTTGGTTCTGTGCAGGAATCGAACCCGCGACAGGCAGCGCAGCAGCAAAATCGCTCAGCCACTGCGCCTCCCGTGCCGTTTGATATTGGTAGTTAAGTTAACGTTGCATGTAATAAGGAACTATATCCTGACATCTGGATTTATATAAGGATATATAAATCCAGATGGCGAAGTCAATGTTCAATCTGAGGACTCTGAAGCTCCTGTAGTCACGCTCTCAGCTTCAAACCCAAAGAGGCAGTCACAAAACTAAACACATTACATTGTTTATATTTAAATCATGAGACTATATAATTGAAAAAATAAATAAAAAAGCATTAAACAAGCAAGCATTAACGCATTAAAGCTGGACCTATACAATTGCCGACCCCTTCCTACCACTTTTTCTTTATTAGCTGCTACAATATCCTGGCAAACCAGTTCAATCTATTACGTCTGACTGTCTGAAGTCTAGCGATACTTGACGCAGGAGTCACTTGGACTTCTGCTCACGTCTCTACAGCAAAACGAGGGTGAAGCAGGAAACTTTAAAGCGCAAAGGGAGGAGACGAGTTTATTTACTCAATTGTAATCCTAGCAATGTCTCATCAATTAGTCCCCGATACGGAACCGAACCCGCGTACGTGACTTGTTAAGGCCGATATTTTGGTGTTGGCTTTATTAATTATGTCTTTTTATTGAAAAATGCTAGATTAATCATTTATTTAGTGAACACAAAAGACACAACACACGGTAGTACAATTAAAATATAAAATTTACATGAACATTCTTTAAATACCTATAAAAAACAAGGTGCCAATTTACAAAAAAGAAAACATAATTTATGAAATAAGTATGGTAACACCATGACAAACTTCAACTAAAATAACGAGTATTTAAACAAGGTGCGGTGTGTGCCTCAAGGTTGCACCAAATGGGAGTCCAGCTCAGCATGTGTCAAGCATGCATCTGACGCTGTATTAGCGTGTTAATTATTTATTTGATTAATGAGGTCTTGAATTCGATTACAGAAAATAATAACAGCCGCTCAGGTCAATCTGTAGGTTAAGCCGCGCTTGCCTAGGTTGGTCTGTGGATGGGTGACCACCCATTACATACCGAGTTTTCTCCGTGCCTCGGAAAACACGTTAAGCCGTTGGTCCCGGCTGTCTATTATAGATCTTTGACAGGCGTTACAGGTAGTCAGCGGCCCAAAAAGTCTGATAACCAATCTTACCAAGGGGTATCGTATTACCCAGTACTAACTGGGTTGTGGAGGTCAGATAGGCAGTCGCTCCATGTAAGATACTGGTTTTCAGCTGCATCCGGTTAGACTGGAAGCTGACCCCAGCATAGTTGGGAAAAGGCTAGGCAGATGGGTTCGATTCCCGGGTCAGGAAAAGTGTTATTGGGTTTTCCATTAGGAATTTCTCAGTAGCAGCCACGGAGTCTGGATTTGTGCCCGGTTGATGGCAAAAGGCTCGCCCCCTGTTTCATGGAAAACTGGCGAAATGTGGGTGTACTATTAGGTACACCTCTGCCTAGCCCTTCGGGGATTACAGCTGTGATGTTATGTTATAACAATATCAATATGGTTATACACACATCAAAAGTGTCTAGGGATCAAGCATTTTTATGTGGATTTCTTGAGATTGAGATGTGGCTTTGTAATAAATTTATGATTTTATAAATTTATATGGATCCTTTTTGGTGCATTTCATAATTTGAATCAGGAACTGTGAATCAAATTCGAGTAAAAGATGAAAATCAGCTGTCAATATTTTCCCTATAAAAACATACAACGCATTGAAGACATTATTAGTGCTACTGTTTCCCTACTACTGATTAAAACCAACGTTATTATGGAGCGGCGACGTCATTTAAGCAGGGAAGAAATGCTCAGAGCCGTGGGAATGATAGAAGCTGGTTCCCGGCAACGTACTGTGGCTTTAGCTCTGAATACAAGTCAGAGTGTTATCAGTCGACTTTGGACACGTTACCGAAGCACTGGTACCGTGGCTGAGCGCCATGGAGGACGGTATCGCTGCACCACACGGAGACAAGACCGATACATTCAAATCTTAACTCGAAGAGCTCCAACAATAACCGCCATGATGTTAGCCGTGAGGCTTCATCACTCTTCAGGGAACTTAATTAGCGACCAAACAGTCAGAAACCGCTTGCATGAAGTGAACCTTCATTCCCGAAGACCGCTACGGGTACCACCTATAGCAATGCACAATCGTAGGATACGATATCAATGGGCTCTTGAACACAGAAATTGGGCAGAAGAACAATGGCGTTTCGTGTGCTTTTCTGATGAGTCTCGTTTTGGTATGAGACCGGATACAAGACGTATACGACACTGGAGAACCCCTGGACGCCAACAGCGATTAAAATCCTGCCAGGAAGTCCATCCTTATAGTGGTGGAACCATCATGGTATGGGCGGGTATTTGGATCGGCGGAAGAACTGAGTTGATTTGGATCAGAGGCAACCTCAACGCTCAAATTTATGCTGAGACGATTGTATCAGACGTCATCGTTCCTCTACAAGTGCAAATCGGTCCCTTATTTCAGTTAATGCATGATAATGCACGACCGCACACCGCAAGAGTTGTAAGACAGACTCTCGCCGCAGCTAACATCAATGTCCTGCCCTGGCCTGCTCAGTCGCCAGACTTGAATCCGATTGAGCATGCATGGGATATGCTACAGAGAAGAGCTCTGCCGAATATGGAGGGTATCCAGTCGCAAGAAGACCTTTTTTTGTTGTTGCAACGAACATGGGCGGCTATTCCACAGCGTGATTTGGATGAACTCATTTTGAGTATGCCAAACCGATGTTCTTGTGTTGTTAGTGTTCGCGGTAGAAACACGGATTATTAATTGTTTAATTTACCCAATAAAATTTTAAAGAAAACTGTTATTTCAGTCTTTTTTTCGAACTTTTGTGTTAGTGGTTCAAATGTCAAAAATCCCTTTATTAGGAAAATGGCAAATTTCTTTATTAATGCAAAGGTGACTTGGTTTATCGTTACTGTGACAAACGAAAACACTTTATTTGATGAATCCTTAAAGAAAATTTTAATTAATATCAATCAGGAGAAAAGTTATTGCAAAAATATATGTTGATCCCTAGACACTTTTGATGTGTGTATTTCATTTTCACCGAAATAGTAATATTGATTCTATACAATTATGAGCAACACATTTTTTAATTAGTCAGTCTTCATTCTATCGAAGAGGTACTGCTAAATATTTACATAACATACAAAAAGTTGTAAATTCTATTTTGGCAACGGTACTGTTCAATTAAGTGGCAAATTCTCCCTCTGACAACCAGACAAGAACGAATATTCCCCGTACATCGGCTCCCGTATCTCAAAGAGCACGTTAAATCAATGTTCTTGGACACGAATATCTATATCAGTCGTTAAAGGCTCTCAGAACCCTGAAAGTCTAACGACCCATATAACCGTAAGATAGTGGTACTCGCACTAAATTGAATTGTGTGGGCTTCGTCTAAAATATTGATATTCTATTGCATCTAAGACTGAGAGCCTTTACATGTAGTTCGGTATAGCAGTGACATAAACATGGGTATGGACTTGGCTGCATGTGAGTAATTTAATACAGAATCGAATTGACTACAAAATGCCTGAAAAAAAAAAGAACAACATCTGCCTAGCCTTTTCCCGATTATGTTGGGGTCGACTTCAAGCAAGATGCAGCTCCAGTCAGCAGTATTTTACATGGAGCGACTGCCTATCAGACCTCCACAACCCAGTTAGTACTGGGTAATACGATAGCCATTGGTAAGTCTGGGGGTCAGACTTTCGAGCCTCTGACTACCTGTAACGACCGTCAAAGTTCTACAAAAGACAGCCGGGACCAACTGCTTAACGTGCTTTCCGAGGCACGGAGGAAACTCTGCAGCTTACAGAGACTCTAAATTGTAAGGCGACCCCGTCATAGATACGAAAACAGATTAAAAAGATATCTCTAAGACAGCCTTAACAAAAACAAAGCACCCATCATGATCCCCGAAAAAAACCACGAAAAAATAAACACTTTATTCCACACGTAAACATTTCACAACCTCATAACCTTATTCTTCCCGAATACCGAAATATAACAGAAAATAAAGTAATATTTTATCGTTACACAACCCCGTTTACATATAACATAGGACGTGATCTAATCTAACCCGCTCCTGTCTACCCTAGGCCTAATCTACACCGTGTCTGTACCGATCAACACTGAGACACCGCTATCATCTGTCCCTTTCCATCATAGTGTTTTGACGTCGATTTATCCTTGTCTAGTTGGGTTGTGGTACTCAAATTAGTGTTTTTGGGAGAGTTTTGATATGTTTTATGGTCTTAAAACTAAAAAAAAAAATCTTCCGGTCTTCATCTTCAGGTGTTTAGATTCTCGATATGACCGTGTTATGTCATATATGGAATTAAAAGGCCCTGTCTTTCCCAATCAGAACTGATAGAGAATCAGAAGTTAAAGTTAAGGACTAAAAAATAATCCTAATTTTTTTTCAATCATGACTGATAATCCTGATTAGCGCTATTTTAGCTGTGTTTAGCTGAAAGACACCCCAAAAAAACATTAACCCGTGCAACAAATCTATCAGATTTTATGCTTCTCATCCCGAATCTTTCAGTCATCGAATGAAAATAATAAACAATACATGAATTAATTAAAAATCCTTATCAAGACACAAAACACAGACCCCACTCAACTCCAAACAATACACAACACTATAAGGGGCCAAACCACTAAACTTTGAGCACCACAGCCATAGTTTATACATCTATCTTTTGTCCCAGGACATTTGGCCCACTCCCGACGCCTTCGGCTCTTCAAAGACGAACATAAATTAACCCCTCCCACTAATTACACCCATACATCATTCAATTTTAATTTTTCACGACTTCTTCAAACATTTTTATGGTCCGAAACGGTTTTATTATAGACTTTAAGAATGGTTATTTATGATCCAATATCGGTTTTAATTGTTTGGGTGCGACTTCCGAAAATTAGTTGTGACGTCATTTGGTAGACTACGGATTTCACGGTTCCTATTAATCTTCTATTTGGTTTACTTTTAAATTGGTTATTTTTAATGCATTGAACCAAGCATTTATAGTAGTGATAGCCTATTGGTGCAACCGTCGGACTGCCGAGTCATAGATCTCGAGTTCGAACCCAGGACAATATCTCTCTGATTTTTCGGATTCATGTGCGTATCGTATAATTTATTTGATACTTCGGCGAAGGAAAACATCGTGAATATCTCTCAGGCTTGTTGGTTTGGATTCTACGACACAAGCTTGCCTGAGAGATATTTCTTGACGGCATGTAAAGCCAAGCCAGAGGCCCATGGGTGGCATAACTGCAGGCGAGGCACTAATCACACGAAAACGGAAAATATTATTGAACCAAACTGGCCGGCGAATGTCCTTGAAGCCTTCGCAGATGCTTTTGGAAATCTGGTTAAGTGCCCAGTTAACGGCAAGCGTTAAAATCTAAATCAAAAATCATTAATATCGCTGCAAATCAGTTTTTTTTTTAAATTCAAATCACATAATACAGAACTCTAAAACCCGTAATGGATTTTGGGGATCCGTATTATCATGTAATTATTTTGTGTTTCACACTTTTTTTGTGTTTTAGCTCAGCAGAAGAACACACAACAACGTTGCACAACACCCTACCAAGCAACACAAGGAATGTCGAATTACAAACAAGGACACTAGCCCACATTTCATACTAAATTCTACGTCATTATCACCATAAATGGAATCACTCAAAAGGGAAACCGACTCACTAGTGTGAAAATGAACATTAGCATCAAATATGCACAAACCAAAGTCACAAGCTGGCACTAACAGCACTCGAAGTCTCCATTACGCACAAACTTCCATGTGAACGAAATTTTAATGAAAGCCTAATAATACCCTTCATAAATACAAAGCAACTATCAAAGTTTCCCTTTAGAAATTCAAAGGTTTATGAAATATTCAGCTGGAGAGCCTACTCGTGATGCGACGCGTTAAAATTGTGGGGAGTACCTATGTTTATGTTTTGTTACTTTTACATCATCTGCTTGGCCTTTTGCGTGTGAAACGGTATTGTTCCGCACATAGCGCCGTCTCTGGTCCAGTGTGATGAGGGGCGACGGATGACCCCGAGTCTGTCGCCCCTGGACCTGTTTAGGGGGGCTGGAAGAGGGCGTTGCCGACACCCAGTGCGTCTGCTGTGAGATAGTCGGCAGCTCGACATCTCCCTCACCCTTTCCGCAGCTTCCTTCTGTGACATGACCGTAGCCAGAAGGACATCACCGCATCCCAGGACTCTGCGATGCTGACCATCGAGCGAACAACGGTCGGCTAGGTTTCCTACTACCTTTGTAACGCGCGGGCACGGCCTGGCTCATCCAACGCGGCACACTCGGCCAGCGTATGCCGTGCCGTGCCCTCTAGACAGTGGACGCAGTGATGGCACCGAGCGTCTGGCTCAAGGAGCCGTGTTGCAGATTGAGTTAGCCCAACCTACAATTTTCTGCCACCATTCTCTAAGGCAACGCTTCCGTTTCTGTTCTGGGTGACGAGCAAGAAAAGCGATACCAATGTTACAAAATTTGCATCATTCACTAACGTTAGATCTTCTAGTGTGTGTATGACTTGATGCTTGACCGTAGACGAAGCAAACGGATGTGAGGCTGCCCGGATAAAAGGCGTGAATTTGTCTACATGTATGTATAAATATTTCATTAATTAGCGTCTTCGAGGCTTATTCAGCCACTGCCCCATACACCTGATTTCCCATTAATAGCTTGATTTCCTAACCCACAAATACCTACTTACATTAATACATCGTTGTGTCAGATTATCTAATTGTACAAGCCTGTACATGGTGGCTGGAGGCTCTATTATGCGGTTGATCTTAGACCGCAGACACGCCGGTCGCACCGTGAATGTCCTGCCTTTACAATGCCGTAAACAGACTTAGACGATGTACGTTATTTGGTACAATAAACCTGTGTAGGTCTTGCTCATGGTCTCTTGAATACAGGACATAGGTCTAAGTGGTAATATCCGGTATTAATTACTATCTGGGTAGCTAGTTAGTAGTTCTGAATATTTCTTGTATAGATTAAGTCAACCTATTTTCTGTTGTGCTCCTTAATGAAACTCCAGCATAGTTTCAGCAGAAGTATATTTGGTTGCTTTTCAGGCAAGCCATCACAAGGCTTCAGTTCTTCGACAATACATTAAGGAAGTGTGGGAATCTTACCCCAATAAAATCACCCTGGTGATCACGATTACTTGGAGGGAAAGTCCAGGCCCCTCTGAAGGGTGAGCCGCGTCCAACCTTGACAGGAGTTTTGTTAGATAGCATAAGCCTAAGGTTGGTAGATTCAGTGCATTGTTACCGAAGGGAAGCC
This sequence comes from Eugnorisma glareosa, assembly GCA_947578425.1. Lineage (NCBI taxonomy): Eukaryota > Metazoa > Arthropoda > Insecta > Lepidoptera > Noctuidae > Eugnorisma > Eugnorisma glareosa. The sequence goes on from OX387964.1 coordinate 19,563,962, forward strand.
ACACGCCAAATACGCGTTTGGACGTGGAGTTGCGGACACCAGCCCGCTATACAATACAATACAATACCGAAGGGAAGCTGGCAGGAATCGGCTCCTTAGGTGCCTTCGAGCCTGGTAGGTTGTTAGATACAAGCCTTAATTCCATGAAAAGGAGGGGCCAGGACGGGTTGGTGGACAGTACGGTCTGATAGGCGAACGGTTGTATGAGCTAAAGAAGTAAGGTCAATCGAAAACTTAGGCATTACTATACCATTTTTGGGTGTGCAAATGTCTAGATATTTATTCCGATCCTCTTCACAAGATTTATGTACCATCGGTACAAAATAAGGTACTTTATTTGCACTCTCTTCAGATGATACATGTACATTTTATGGTCTCAGATAGTATTTGCTTAGGTTCATGAAAATTGTGGGCAAGACTAAACACAAACAGACTAAAAGAATGGATGTAGAAATCTGAATACTATTAACAAATAGAATGAGGAATAAAAACGCGTCACTGCATGGAAAAGCCTTTTCTTGGCATTTTCTGAAAGATCTTTTTTTTTTTATCTGTTTATTCAAAATCTGTAATTATATAACATATAAAAAATCTGCCAAACTGCAAAACAGTTTGTCGGCAGTTGTTCTCGTTTCACATTAACATTAAAACAAACAACGTTTTTTTTTTTATAAAATAATTAAAATAAAAAAGAAAGTGAACTTACAGATTCATACACATACATCCATGGACTGCGGATGAATTTATTCGCTTAGGAACCTATTGCGTTTGATGACATTGAAGGTGATCTAATTTATCTTCTTATTACGATACCTAATATGGAGTTCCAAATTTACTAAATAATCGCGCTTTTTTAAGAGTATAGTTTACCAAAACGAACTGAATAATTAAGAGATAGCTAGTGGGTGATGACTTCACATAAATATAACCATGAATAGTGAGTGACCCCCAAACTACGTATTTAAAGTTATAAATTAATACACACTTCACACAAACGATTCAAGCGCGATTATTTAGTCGTAAACCAAAATAGGATTAGGTTAGCTACAAACATCTCGATTTCTATAAATGTGTAGTCGACTCGTAATTCACAGCGTGTTAAGTAAGTTAAATAAGTGTTTAAGTGCCCTTAAGTTTGTATTTGACGTGAAGTCACGAATTAAAATCAAGCGTAGATGCGCCATGGAGAAATTGAAAATGGTATTTAAAAAAAAACAGTAATTTCTGAAAAAATTGACAGTACTTTGGTCATTGTTTTTAATGTATCCATATAAAACACACCATTTCTGAGGGTATATATTATATACAAGTGGTAAAAGCGTATCGTATTTCTGCACCGACTGTCCACAGGAATGACACATACGTTTTCCAGTAGCTTATGTTAGGCCCATCTCATTTCTGACTTTTCTATATATGGCTAGTAGAATGTCACTTTGTGTAGACCTGAGGGTCTATTATTAGTTTGACCATACCACCAAAGTCGTTCGGACTGCTGTTTCTGTTTGTATTTGGTACATCATCCGACGTTCACCTCGTACCTACGAAATTCAGAGACATTTAAGGTTAAAGAAATTTATTTCTCAATAAGATATTCTAGTATTTCACTTACTTGAGAACATTTTGGAACTTAAATATAGTAATTATATGAACTTTGACACACAAACTAAGTAGATAAGTAATGTTTTTCTTTAAAACAATTCACTAATCTATTATATAAAATAAAATAAAATTTCGTACGCAAATAACATTAACAAAACACAAAGCTTACAATTTTTCTCCATCCACCCGCAAAAGAAATAGTTACTGTGGTCGCAAATAGTCACTACAGATAAGGAATATAAGGACATTTTTTGTTGCCTTAACTTAAAAAAACCTGCCTCTTTGGTCTAGTGGTTGCAAGCGCGACTTCTGAGCAGGAGGGCCTGGATTCGATTCCCAGATCGGGCAAAGTGTTATTGGGTTTTTCTGTCAGGAATTTCTCAGTAGCAACCACGGAGCCTGGATTTATGTCCACTTGAAGGCAATATGCTCGCATATTACATGGAACTTAAACATAAATGGCAAAATGTGGGTGTACTATTAGGTCTGCCTAACCCTTCGGGGAATACAGGTGTGATGTTATGTTACCTAAAAAATACTACGTCACACAAGTACCACATCCAAAACTTCCAAACTCCTCGTAATCCTAATACTGACTGTGATTAATAGTGTAGCATAAGACGAGGGTCGTTCAGTCGACAGCTATATTGCGACAACTCTTTGTCTCTGCTCTCTTGCAGTCTATTTTAATGGTACTCATTAATGTATGGTGGAAGTAGATGGTAGTGTAAATTGGAGAGAGATTTTGGATTTGATTTTTTGTTAGAAATGAGTTGCTTTGGTTTAATAGTGATAAAGGCAGATGTATTTGTAGAAAGTATTCACATTTCAGAAATAAACTGAGTATGACAAAACCAGTAGTGGCTGAGTGATTGAATGCTGCGCTGCGTGACGCGGGTTCGATCCCGTATCCGTATGTTCTACAGGTAGTTGTTCCTGGTCTGGCTGTTTGTGTTGAGTTTAAATGTTTTTAAAAACACCCACGATACAGAAGAAATTCCTAGTGAGGGCAACGCGGCGCGGGTCGTTCGTTTCATACATTTCTCCTTTTGCTGGTCTGCTGGCAGAAATTTCTAAAGGAATAAGCAGTACCTATGTACTCATGTACTCATATTTTATAATATTATTTTCCTGAGTTGTCTACTGTATGTACATAAATAATAAAGAAACTAAAAAATAGACGTTTAAAAAAAAGCTTAGTGTATCCACACACCATACTCCACACCCATACCATCACCCATACCGTACATCCCATCCATACTCCTCTGTGTGTACTCCATATTTATTAAAACTTTTGGGGGTATCTTATTACCCGGTACTAATGGGTTGTGGAGGTCAGATAGGCAGTCGCTCCATGTAAAATACTGGTATTCAGTTGTATATGGTTAGACTGGAAGCCGACCCCAACATGGTTGGGAAAAGGCTAGGCAGATGATGAATTTATTCAAACTTTTCACTTAAAAAGTCACAAAGGCAGACTTAGACCACCATTGGTCACCTAGCTTACCTCTACCAGTCAACCAAGGGTAGACTGCACTAAGCTAAGCCAGCTCAAGGTCGAATTGTTACAACTGACGTGAAGTAACTAGAAAAAGCTTCTAGTAAAAAAATAATTCTAACTAGTAACTAGAAAAAGCTTCTAATAAAAAAATAAAAAATAATTCTGATTATAATTTGAACGATATGAATTGTATTTGACTTTAATTTTTATTTTATTGTATTGACATATTGTTTTGATTATTAGCTATTGACATGATTGTATTTTGATTATTATCTTAATGGCATGATATATTTGACTCTAATTTTATTTTATTGACATTTTATTTTACCCGCTGGCATGATTGTATTTTGATTATTATTCTAATTTTTAAATGCTACTCTCTGTCTAATGTTATAAATTGTTGTGCCCGACAGGGTCCATGTGAACTTATTTTAATTTTAAGAACTTGTAAACACATGTGATAAGCAATAAAGAATTGAATTGAATTGAATTAATTTTTAAAACAAGCTTTTAAATATAGGTGTGACGTCATTTTTTTCGTGTTCTTCTCAGCATATCCTTTTAATTGATATCCTCAACATGGGGGTGCATAAAAAATAATTAGTTGGCCATCTTTGGGAGTCCGCCATATTGGATTTAGAATGGCGTCACTTAGCTAACCTTGCATTGTCAACTAAACTAATGGTGTATACAAAATTTAGCTCAATCGATTGGAGATAACTGTTTTAAAATAAGTTGCAAGATTTTGAAAAAAAACCAACAAACAAACATTGCAATATAAATGAAAACATAAAAAAGTTGAATGATGAAGAACAATATCCACCTTTTGGAAGGCCTCCCACTAGGTGGACCGATGACTTGGTGAAGGTTGCGGTGATCCGCTGGATGCGAGACGCACGGGAGCGGTCAGTGAGGCGAAACTTGGCCTATGTCCAGCAGTGGAAATCTTTGGTCTGAAATTATGAATCTAACTTTTAGTAAAACAGCTGAAAAGGTAGTTTCTGATAAATTTCATAATTTCGATAGTTACTGTTTAATAATTTCAAAATAAAGCACCGAATTTAATAAATCACTTAGAAAATGATATCTTCCACTTACAACCGTCATAGTCGTTCCTTCTTAATTTCACACTCAACGATTCCAAATGAAAATGTTATAACAAGAATATTAGACAGAAAAATTAAAATTTTCCTGTAGCCAACTGAAGACGCGATTTTTATTAAAGCAAAAAATGCCGAAAAGCTCGCCGTGGAAGGCTATATCGCCCTGCGGGAGGCTTTTATAAGGCGAGCGATAAATCAAGGACGGAGAAATATTTAAAAGCTTGCCGCACCAAGATTCTTTGGTGATGTCCGTTTACGGCCCGGAGATTTGGGCCAGATGCATTTTCTCATGTTTAGGAAAAATAGGTTGGTGTTTCAAAATAAATAACTACAATCATACATTTTTGCCATTGATTTTTTTTGTGCCATTTTCTTGTTTTTAGGTTGTTATTTCTTGAATTCTTATATATGTTACTACTGAACAGTGGCCCAAAAACGTTTACGAGCACTCTGCGTAACTTATTTTCTTATATTTCTATAATACTTTGTAAAATTAATAAAACTAAAGACTGTTAGTTGTCAAGTGCTACTTTAGCTTAAAACATAACATTACATCGCACTTGTAATCCCCACGATATCGGTGCGTTATCTATTGTACATTCCCATTTCACTACTGAAAACATGTTTAAATTCGACGTAATAAGGGGCGAGCTTGTTGCCATCAACTGATCACAAATCCAGACTCCGGGTTGCTACTTACTAATTTCTAATGTCACAACTCAATATTACTTCGCCTGACCTGGTTATTGAACCCAAGATCCATGATCATCAGTAGTTTTTGCGAAGTTCTGAATCACAAACGATTATATAATTTTCTAAGATGAGTCCAAAGCGGAACAAACCAAATCCTGTGGGCGGCACGGTGTGGCAGGAACATGCCTCGTTTCCTGCTCCATGAAATACATCTTCACGCTATTCATACATCCAACTAACGCTGTATAGCCCAAATATGTTCCGGAAAAAATGGATGGGAGACCACCCCCAGGTTTTAGGGCAAGGATTAGGTAGGCCGGAATTTGGAAACACTTTTGTGGGAGTCACGCCTTTACTGTAGCTATAATGATAAGGAAAATGGGTAATGGATTTTCCTTAAAGAATTCCTTAGAAGTCAGGAGTCTGTATTTGTTTGTATTCATGATTTGGTTTGAAAATCTTTAGGGGTCAACCAGGATAATCGTATACCGAGACCTCAGCTTCCGTGTTTTTGTAAGCACGTTAAACAGTTGGTCCCAGCTTTCATTAGTAGATCTTTGAATGTCGGTACTGTTAATCAGAAATCACAGGAAGAGTGACTGGAACCAGTCTTGCCAAGGAGTGTCATGTTTCCCAGACAAACTGGGATGTGAAGGTCAGACAGGTCCGCTAGAGTGACAGGCGATACGAACATAGTTCAGTACAAGTCTTTGAACTTTTGACTCAAGGACTATGTTTTCTTTCACCGTTTTGAGAGCAGTACACAGTTTGAACAACATACAGGAGCATCTTCATGTAGAAACTACAGCACATTACACCTAATTTATATAAATAGCCTTCCATCCAATATAATTAATCTGTTAAATGTTAATTGTACAGAGTGGGTACCGACTACCGAAACAAGTTTCAGCGGGATGTTGCTGACAACTTGTATAAACTTGTGCTGGCGATAAGCAAGTTAGTTTCAGAATGCGATCCATGTTAATCGTAAGACCAAGCTGTATGGTACAAATTTTCTACTCCAAAGCACTTTAAATTATTATAGTTAAAACCTGGGATTTGGTTTGTGATGTTTTATCGGCATGTTTTTTCTAATTTTACAACAATAACTGATTACACATAAACTGTCACATATGGGATATCTCCCGTGATTGTCTTTTATTTTGAGCTCCCGATACACCCCGATCCGCTCCCGAACGGGAGCTCAAAATAAAAGACAATCACGGAAGATATTCCGTAAGTTGCAGTTTATGTGTAAGTAGTTGTAAACCGTGAAAATTTAAAACAATCACTGATTAGGTTGCCTCGTTGGTCGAGCGGTTGCTAGGGCGACTGCTGAGCATGAGGTCCTGGGTTCGAATCACAGGTCGGGCTAAATGCGCGTCGGGTTTTCTATCAGGAATTTGTCAGTAGCAGCCACGGAGTCTGGATTTGTGCCCGGTTGGTGGCATTAGGCTCGCCCCCTATTACATGGGACTTGCACACAACTGGCGAAATGTGGGTGTACTATAATAATAGAAGGTACAGTCACGAGCATCAATAGATATGTATACAATTAGCAAAATTCAAAAGCTATTTTCTCGTCAATTAACGGTATGCACTTTGAGATAAGACCTATTGTTCTAAAATGCTATATTTGTGAAAACTTAAAACGTTAATCAACACAGTAGTAGAAAAACACTTTTAAAAGTTGCTTCGTGTATACATATTGGTACTCGTGACTGCACCTCTGCTTAAGTCTACGGAGATTGCAGGTGCCATTTTATGTAAAACATTCATGCTACGAGTATGTTATTCAAGGATGATCAAATATTTTGTACTAGGCTTCTGAAGTTTTATCTTTCAGAAAATTCGTACTCATCTTCCTCCACGTTCAAACTACGTCACAATTTATTTCACACATTTTTGTATCATATTTACACTAGAGTGTATCCACTCTCGGGGTAGCACCAATCTCCCCCAAAAACAATAAAAGGACAAAACTATAGAGATGCGCATAATATTTTGTCGGATCTCGCGGATTTTTATACAAAAATCCGAAGCCGAAATAAGATTCTGAACGTATCTTCACAGATTTGCTGTTCATGAATACCAATGGGAAACTCAACGCATACCATGATAACGTGGGGTGAGAAATAAGAAAATCTAAGGTTTTTTTGGACAAGAAGTATTTGATATGGATTGATAAGAGGAACATGTCTGTATTGTTTTTGTTATAAGCTAACAAGTAATAAGTGATTGAAAATCTAAATAAAAAGCTTCTCTTTGTGCCACTTTTAGACGGTTTATTTTTCTTCGCGTCGCTTTGCTGTCACTATAAGCCATAACATAATATCATCGCTTTGATTTTTTTTAATGCTAGCCCAGAACTTCACATCAGCGCAGCGTTGACGTTGGCAACGCAGATACATGTGTTTGGATTAAAGGGATAGGACAGGAGATGGAGCATAGTTTGCGATACAGTTCCAGTAATATCTCGTATACGGTTTGTCTAAACCGTATACGAGATATTATATTTAGTTCGCCAAATGTTAAGTTCAAAACAGTAAATCCACAAGAAGTTGGCAGATTCGTCTCAAAATTAAGTTGTTGTAGTTTTTCTTGTTTATCTCTCATACATTTTTTTATAGTTTATTTTATGTAAGTATTTATTCTTTTATTTTTCAATATTTTCTTATTTCTTTTCTGTTATTGCACCTACTGTGTATTGTCTCTGCATCACCCTAAGGTAGACCGGTTGAAAATGCACAAGGCATTAAGTCCGCCTTTGTACAGTTTTTGCTTGTGCATACAGTTTTAATAAATAAATAAATGCAGTAAATGATCTTTGTAGCACTTCTTCATCTCGAATCGATGACTCAGATTTTGTCCGACCAGCACATAGCAACCTTGTAGCACTGAATATTGATAAGGAAATTCAGTCCGTACACCAGATGACATCCAATCAAAATCCTGAAAACAAAGTAATAACAAAACCTAACAGTAAACGAATATCGCAATCAAAAAATACATCGACATGTCTAAAACATCTCTTAACCGAATTATATCGAACGACAATCCTGCGAACGCGACTCTTTTACACACGTAACTGCGTTTGCTACATCAAAATTTACAATCCACACAACCAAACACAAACCATACTGTATAACTAACAAATAGAGCTCAAAATTCTTCACAACAACTCCCAAATTCGGTTTACAAAACAACATATCGAAATTAAACTTTAAAACGAAAAAGATAAGGTTTAAAATTGGTTGGGTGTAAACAGTGTTGCACTACCGCCCGATTCGATCAATTCATTCAGCGATTCCATTCGAATTACTCCTTTGATTCGATTTTGGTACACTCGCGGGCTTAACTGGAACGTTTTTGGTTTTTAATTAATAATAGACACAGAGCCGGTGAGCACTTTTGTTACTGACAGTATAGAGTACAGATACAGCCGGTGTTGTTTGCAAAAAGTTGTACAGCTTAGGGCTGGCCGTGGATTAAAATAAAATGGATTGGAGAAAATGTCCGGGTGGAATTTAACTGCTGCGACAACGAAATAATTTGAAGGAAATAATAATGCACCATCAACCAACATATTATACCATCAAGTTTTTTCGCCCCTAGCTAGAGGCCAAACACTCAAGGCACCCACAGGATAGTCCGGTTAAGCATACGACAGCCTCATAGGTTGACTGCCATATACAAAAAAAAAAAAACAAACAGAAACTATATAACATCAAGATTAGGTGATATCATGGATCATAAAACGATCATCGTTTGAACATTGATAAACTAAACATTTTAGATTTAAAGAAAAAAAAATCTACGAATCAGCAAATACAGTTCATAAAATACCATGTTTCCGCTATGTAGAAAAATAATAGACTCCATGGTCATTACCATGTTAAACGATGAGGTTTCTCTGTAAAATAACATAAATGCGGCAAAAATAAACGTTCATGCGATAACCCTTACCGAGCCGTTGCTTTTAAATGTCATAAAAGCAGATAATTTGATTTCGTTCTGCCGGCCACTGTTTCACTTTGATTGATGGAAACCATTGATCATGGTGATACGGAATTGCGGAACAGTTGAAAAAAAAAAAAGTATTAATAGTAATTAATAAAGTAGATATCTGTCTCAATATGTCAAGTTGTGGGCTGATTTCGGTAGCAGTGGTGCAAGCAAGCAAACCTCGTTTAAGAGCGTGAGTCACTTGCAGGCCTTTAGGCCTTGTACAGCTTATATATAAGGTCCCTTAAAATAGATGGACAATTTTTTACACAGCGTTCAGTACGTCTAACCAAAGATACCAAGCGGCATAATGATTCTATTCTAGAATTTCTATAAATTTTAGTCCAAAATAAAATCACTAATCAGTGTTTTTTTTTGCTTGGATATCATCGGTTAGACGTACTGAACGCTGTGTTAAAATTTGTCCATCTATTATAATGGGACCTTTGTATATTAGTTTAATTTTGGGTTTTAGTTTTAAATTATTTTTATTTTATCTTTTGTGAGTCTGGTTTTGAATTTTGGTATTGTATCCTTCGTTTTTTTTTTTTTTTTTTTTTTTAAATTGTTTGTGTCTTCTGAGTCATAAATACATTTTTCTTAATTGCTATGAATAGTGGCACTTGCTCTTGAACGCCGGTTTTTAGTATAATCCGTTCTTAAAATTTAAATTCACTATTGGACCTGAGAATAATTATAATGATTGTATTGTAATTCCTTCACCTGGGTGAACTTGCTAAAATTAAATATAATACAACAACATGAAAACATACGTTTCTCATTGAAATCCTCAAGTATAATTTCCTCAAATTAACTTAGCATTGGAACAACATAATCCTCCGAACATCCCCGGATTATCAGATGAAAAATATTGATAAATAGATAAAATAAATAAATGAAACAATCAAGCAATCGTATTACCCCCATCGTAACCCTCTCAAAGGATGGTTCCTCAAAGAGATTCCTTAAGCGATGCTCAGATGCAATCAGCCTGCAGACGTAATCCAATGGCCGCCCACCGAAACAACCATAAGCATATTTCCAATCAAACCGCACACAAACCGACATACCCATTCACGATTCTTAATAAAATGCGTTGGTAAATTTCAGTTGATCGAAAATTTTGACGTAAGTCCTGATAAGTGAAGAAGGAAATGTGGACTGTATTTTGAAGCACGTCAAATTCAATTTTGATTGGTTGTGAGTGCATTTGGGTTGTGAGGATTTGGTAAGGGTAATATCGGATAGCGTCTAGTAGGGAACACAGACGTATAAATAAAGTTGCACAATAAACTTGAACTAAATCAAGCAGCATTGTTGAAGGGGGTCTTGTTAGCCGCCCGAGACTGCTGATTTTTTATTTGATATCTCAATAAGCCCAGCGTTTGAGGGTTACAAACCGGTTCGAACCGGTTCACGAATATTTTTTCTAAGGATTTCTTTTTTTTTTTAAACCCAACCCGTTCGATTGTCGGGTGTTTGATTTATAAATTTATTTCGTTTGTTTGGTTAGGAGGTGAGGTATAAACTTTATGGTGAAATAAAATTTTAAATGCTCCCCACAAACTTTTGTGTGTGTCAGGCAAATTTATCTGTTCGCAGCTTGTGAACCATTTTTTTTTGTAAACACACAAACTTCGTGCATTACCCTGTGCCACCTTGCTTTTATGTGGAAAAGTTTTTTGAATTACGCACTAAAAAATAAAATCTATTGAATATTACTTTTATAGTGGCAATTAATTCGAGATTTTAGTAGCATTAATACTGTTTTATGTAATTCTTATTGTTAATATCGTAGGATTGCAGCCCCAATATTCATTAGGGGATTAGAAGTGCCAATAAAATGATGGTAATCAATATGTTTAATACTACACAATCGTTTGATAACTCATGAACTTAACGAGGCTATACTTACACCCCACCGGAAGACGTTGCGTTGGAAGGCCTCCCACTAGGTGGACCGATGACCTGGTGAAGGTTGCGGGGATCCGCTGGATGCGATTCGCACGGGACCGGTCAGTGTAGCGACACTTGGGGGAGGCCTATGTCCAGCAGTGGACGTCTTTCGGCTGAAATGATGATGATGATGGCTTACACCCCAACGGTAGGCCATTGCAAACATCTTGCAGCTAAGCTTCATATTAATAAAAAAAAAACAACAGCCTCTAAAATAAAATCTTTTGAAGTAAGGGTGTTAATTTAACATTCTATACCCTATTTAAATACATTTGCATACTGAAATCAGGTTTTGCAAACTTGGGAATTGTGGGAGATTTTCCTTTTATCATAGTTTTCATTTTAGAAGCCTTTTACTCGTTCAAGACTACCTATCGAAGTCCAAATTAGCGTTTCTGTATAATACCAAATCCAATAATAATTCCACTAAAATATTTCCTACCAAATGACCTCTAGTGCTGCACCACACCCACTTTCGCCGAACATCGATAATCGAGAAGCGGAATCGAGGAGTATCGGGTAAATAAGTGCAATAGACATGGCGATCACGTCTCACCGCAGTCCTTTGCAGTGCACCCGAGTGCGCGCCGAAACTGTGGAGGTGACAATATGTTGTTGTTCGCAGATGTAGGAAGATTCCACCGAGTGATTTTCTCGTAACGGCTCTGGTTTGGATGGGATGCTGTTTAAAAATCGCATTGGGTTGAAGATATTGTCAAACACGCACAAAAACGCTGGATGCTGGGGTCTATAATGATGATAAACATCACCATCATGATGATGAATGGGTAAAGTAGTCCCTATACACATAGATAGTTTTGTACAATGACGACGTATTTAACTGACATGAAGATTTGATCCCGATCATTTGAAAGTGCAAAGTTGTATATCGAGCTCGACTCCTTACAATGAATGGATTAACAGCATTGTGCAGGAAGAGCCAAGTGTGATGTTTAGTGTGATGTGATGAGGGGAAAATCTTCTTCCCTCCAAAACATCACGTTTGGCGGGTAGCAAGGAAAGCGGTGGAATACTTCAGACTATATATGAAAGTAAGTAAAGTATGAGTTTGATTCGTGAAATTTTTACGAGTAAGACTCAAAGTTTATCCTAACATTCGTACATTAAGAGGGCCCTTCCCGGCCCGTCTATCGTCAACGCGAGCATGGTCAAAAAGCTTGTCGTTTCATGCAGAGCCACAGCGACGATTTTTTTTCAACTCCCCCGTCTTACCCTCTCTTGGAATGTAGGCGTGTCAAGTCCGACTTAAGTTCAATCCACGACTAAGAATACCGGTGTAAGTGTAAAATATTTTAATCTCTTATTACGCCACAAACGTACAGAACCCCGATTTTTTTTTAAGAACATTCAAATTTTATTATACCGCATCCACTCCACTCCTTTCCTTGTCCAAAGCACACGATCGCATCCCCGTTGCGAATAGATTCAGAACATACCGATGTACTACCAACTGTTAGGTAAAAATAGTGTCGCACGGGCTAGGTGTGCTATACCACACATCTTGTGAGACGTGAGGTGGGTGCTTAAGTTCAGCCGGCAATGGGAGCAGGTGCTGGGGTTAGGGAAGTTCTTATGGAGTAAGGAAGAGAGGTGATTTCTTTGAAGAGGATTTGTTTGGAGGTGGTTTTGATAGTTATGGGCGAGGTTTTGCGTGAGGTTATTGAAAGTAATACCAAAGAGGAGCTTTAGGATCGTAACTGGAGGGATAAGTAGTGCGTTTAAAGAGAACAGAGTTGTAAGATGTAGTTGCTGTGTGCTGGTTGGCGGCATCGGCAATCTGCTTTCGAGTTGCAGCTATATTTTGTACACGACTCCGGACAAGGATTCTGAAAATGACTTGAATGAAGTATTTATAAGATGTCCGTGTACTAACAGATACTTTAGTAGTTATTTGTATAGAGGAATGTCCGGTGCCACCTCCAAAATTTCAATTAATTTATTTATTTGTTTTACATAACATAACATTACGCCTGATAATCCCCGAAGGGTTAGGCAGAGATGTATAATAATACACCCACATTTCGTCAGTTATGTTTTTAAATCTCATGTAATAAGGGGCAAGCCTATAACTGTCGTTAACCGGGCACAAATCCAGACTCCGTGACTGCTACTATGAAGTTCCTGAGAGAAAAACCCAATAACACTTTGCCCGATCTGGGAATCGAACTTAGGACATCATGCTCAGCAGCTGCGCTTGCGACCACTAGACCAACGGGGCTGTCTCTTTTCTAGAAAATATACAACAAAATAATATCACGTAATTTTATTAGAACACTTTGCCCTCTGCTCTCTGCTTTTATACAGGGTGTAACATGACCCTTCATGAAGCCGTCAACCAAGCATTCTGCACATCAAACTAAGTAACTTTAAGCAAAAATTATTGCTGGGAAACGACTTTTTTTGCGGTGAATAATCACGTTTTAAGGTAGGACTCAATGTAACGCACTCAAAACATTGTGTTAATCGATGGATTGAATAGTACGGGGGTCGTGGAGGTGTTAATAACCTAACATTAAAAACAGGTATAAAAAAAAATTAAAAAAAGTTGGAACTTTGACCCTCAATATCTCCGTACTTAACTAGAAGGTTCCCAGGTATGGTCTAGAACAAAAAAATATCGTAATGATGGGGAGAACAAGTGCCTTTCAGCTTCGTTAAGGGTCTTGTTACACCCTTTATGAAAAACATTATTTACTAAATACGTACACCTAACATGAGACAAAAACCACCCTTCAAGCGCATTTGCGATCAAGATAAACTCACGCACACAACTGTCATGGAAGTTGAACGCACAGATTAAACCCGTGTCATGGAGCCGTATCATAAATCATAACCAACTCTGGCACGAATTATTTAAATGCCATAATGAGTCACGGGTAAAAGTTAAGGGAAGCACCCCGTATTTATCACCCTGGACACGGGATTTAGGGATCTACCACCACCTCTAGTTGGCTTGGCTAACCTGGAAGTCCTTAGACAGACACTGGACACGGGTTGGTCGAAACAAGGAAAATCAGCTGCGGGGGAGATTTATAGACGATTCTAGTGTAAGGTTCTGTTGGAATGGCAAATTTGATGTTGTTCGATAAACAATACATGATATCATGTGATGCGTGCCCTGATGCCTCCACACTACTGGAACTGATGGACGCTCGTGATAGAGACAAACTTAAATTCTGAACTTATTGTGAAAATTGCCATCGACACCCTAAGACCTCTTAGAGTAGTAGTATTATTTTAACCTTAATTTAGTGCGGGAAAGAGATAGCTATACGTACTGTATAGCTTTATCTCTTTCCTTCACTATGAGAGATGGTGGTAGGCCCGCTGAAAGGGTTAATAAATGCCGGTTGCGAGCCGCCATTTTGTGTTTATCAGCGTTCGAAATTGGAATTATGAACGGCGATTCGTCTTTGCGGGTGCGGTTTTTCATGGGATGATCGATTGTGGTTGCGTGTGGTCTATGGTCGGTCTAGTTTAGAGATAAATAGTTTGTTTATGTATTTGTAGGAAAGTTTTATCGTATACTAATATTAACTATGCGTAACTGATTAGTATACTGTAGTATAGTGGGTAGTATAAAACCACCTGAAATACCTAACTGCGAAAAAAACAATAAATTCCTAACTGACCGTTGCATTATTTTAGAAAAAATAAACTAAATCCTTAATATTGTAACTTTCCTGGATATACTCTAGTTGTGGTATGTACTAGAGAAAAGAAAGGGTGTAACAAGACCCTTAACGAAGCCGGAAAGTACCTACTTATTCTCCCCGTCAGTGCAATCATTTTTATGTTCTAGACCATATCTGGGAACCTTCTAGTTACGGAGATATTTGGGGTCAAAGTTCCAACTTATCCACAAGTTTTTTTTAAATAGGTACATGTTTTGAATGTATGATTTTTACTTTAAACACCTCCACGACCACCGTACTATTCAATCCATCCATCAGCACAATGTTTTGAGTGCGTTACATTGAGTGACACTGTAAAACTATAATTTTTGCGTAAAGTTACCTAGTTTGATGTACAGAATGCTTGGTCGACGAGGGTCCGTTTACACCCTGTATAAAGATTTATATCTTTGACATGAAAATGATAAAAACAGTTACCTAGCTGATTTAATTAATGTTAATCGTTTTATGCACCAAAATACAGATTTTGATATTAATAGATAACCGAGTTCATTCAACATTTATTTAAAAAAAAAAAAGATCTTTCAAGCTTCAACCCTACAAGGTAAAGTAGGATAGGCAGATGGTGTGGGTGGACGTTGGTTATATTTCATTCTAAAGGCCAGGATATGGACTGTCTTCAATACTGGTCATTTTGGATGCCAAATAATACTATTGGATGATGATAAAAGAGTATGTCGGAGACTGTCATTGGTACGGGCTTAAAATTAATCACAAGTACGCGGTGATGACATCACGCGGCCTACTTACATGCCTACCCACACCACACCGTGCTTGTCACAGAGCCCTGTTGGTCACAAACTCGGAGCCAGATCGACAGTCAGTGTCTGATAGCGGCCGAGTTAAGACCTCTTGGAACTGTCCCCGATTCATTGTGCCCCTTGTTATTTTGTTAAGTTGTAATCTCAATTAATTCGTTAGTGTTGCTAGAAACAGTGTATCGCTCTGTCTTTTTATAGCACGAAACCCATCGTCTGCCCACATGATGTAAAAAAAGCCTAGCGAAATAAATCCTGACATTCCGACAAGTACTCGTATTTGGTAAATACTAGAAAGGAGAGAGACAGGAGACTATACGGGATATCTAATGCCCGTTTTCTATACATAAACGTTAAGGACATACATTACGCAGAAAACATTTCAGGTGCAACTAGCCGATGACTAACGTTACAACACCAATTCGCGAAGACGTAATGCCTAAACAGCCTCTACAGATTGGCCAGCAAAACATCTAATAATTTTGTCAATATCGAACATTAGCCATAAAAACCAAAAGCTAGTATCAAAAAATATATTTTCGAAGCTTATTTATGAACTGCCTACTAAAAAGGGAGGTGGGGGGTTAGGACTGTCCTTACATCGATCATTCCTAAATCCTTAACTACCCACTTTTTATTTTATTTCGTACAGCCCATCCAAAGGTTGTCTGGAAGGTACCGCTATCAGCGATAAGACTGCCATTTTAACCATAAAATTAGCAATTATTCTATTCTAATCAAAACGTTGTTTAATTGGACGTGTGTGAACACTGGCATAACACTCATATAATGCTTTAATACAATTGTTTATATTTTCCCTGTCCCTTGGGAATTACGATTACTAGTAAATCTTACATAATACGCAAAACAATCAATTGCAACAATTTTCTAATGTATCATTTTTCCAATTACTCTAAGGGTATCTGTATAATTATCGTCCCATCCCAATTATCAGAAATTGCCGTGGAGAATGTAGCGAAAAAACAAAAGAGCCCGTCAACCGCGGCCGGTCGCTCCCACTGGGTGAAGGGACAATTATTGTTGTAATTACCCTAATTCGTGTGCCATAAATAGACGGTTACTAAAGGTTGACTGTAGAACAAAGTGTTGTATTTTAAGGGGAAGTATGAGAATACTCATACTTCGGAATACTTAATATATAGTCCTCCTGACCGCTTTCGGTCACAGCGCAGCAGCCAATCCTAGCGCAGATTGGCCATCGGCGCGGGAGATATTATAGTGCACACGTTTTTGCGCAGACACAGGTGCACTCTCTGTTCCTTTACTCTCATAATCCGATGGGACGGCAATCCGACACGACCGGAGACAGATCAGGCGCAGGACCGACGGCTAAACGTGCTTTCTGATGCACGGAGGTATCATACCGCCATCTTCCTGACTCCGGGCTACTACTGAGAAATTTCGAAGGAAATACCCAATAGCGCTTTTTGTCCGACCTGGGAATCGAACCCAGGACCCCACGCTCACCAGTCGCGCTTGCGACCACAGGACCAACGGGGCAACACAAGATAATACTAATAAGGTATACTAGCTTATGCCTGCGGCTTCGCCCACGTGGAGTTCGGTAGTTGTCCCACGGGAACGTATACTACCAGCATAAACAGTATCCTATGTGTTAATCCAGGCTATAAATTCTCTGTGTGCCATATTTTATCCAGATCTGTTCAGTAGTTTTGACGTGAACAAACATTCATCCATCCAGCCTTATGCATTTACAAATAGTAGTAAGAGGTTGCCAAAGTTGAAGACGCATCTAATGACTTAAAAATAATGACCATCTACACCGTCAAAAACACGGGAACTTCCGAGAAATAACAGTAAGTACCTCCATGTGAGAGACACATGGAACCGGGAAGTATGACAGAAGAAAGCGAAAGTCTATATACAGCAGTGAGTCAAATCGGGATCAAATTATGATGGTGACACTATTCACCATTACAACATGGTATCATACGAGAAGCCAAGTTGAAGTATGATCACAAGCACACACAAGCTGTTGCCCGCGGGGTCGCTGGCGTTTTGGTCGGGAATTACCCCAAGGGCACGATGTAAATATAGCCTATGGTACTCGGGGATAATGTAGCTTCCTATTAGTGAAAGAATTTTCAAAATTGGTTCCGCAGATCCAGAGATTACCCCCTACAACCTCACAAACTTTACCTCTTTATAATAATTATTAGTATATTATAGATATATTATTTTGAATTTGTTCCGTATGGTGTCGGACGTAAAGAATAGCACCATCCCATATCTTCCCGTGGGTGTCGTAAGAGGCGACTAAGGGACTTACCAGAGAATGGGCAGCAGCGTTTTCTGTGTTTTTGAAACAACCGTACTGCGATCGCCAACACGCCTGCCAAGCGTGGCGATTATGGCAAAACCCCCCTAATGATGAGCGCAATACCAAGATGGCCCCTAGTACCCGGCAGCCCGTCTACCCTCGACTATGGTAGCGGTCGAGGTGACGGCGTGGCAAGGGGTGCGAAGAATCTCCGGAAGGGATCCGGCTGCCTATACCGACGACTTGACCTGGCAACATATAACACGCGTACACTCCGGACCGACTAGAAGATAACGGAACTCGAAGAGGAATTGAGTAGGCTGCGATGGAGTGTTGTGGGATTATCTGAAGTCCGAAGAGAGGGGGAGGACACGATAATCCTGAAATCCGGCAACCTGCTCTATTTCCGAGAGGGTGACCGGCAGTCCCAGGGTGGTGTTGGGTTTATCGTCCACAAGTCCCTTGTGAATAACGTGGTGAAGATCGAGAGTGTGTCGAACAGGGTGGCGTACCTTATACTCAGAATATCCTCAAGGTATTCGCTGAAGGTCATACAGGTCTACGCCCCGACCTCGGCACACCCCGACGACGAAGTGGAGACCATGTATGAGGATATCTCTAAAGCCATGCATGGTTTCAATACTCACTTCACCGTTGTCATGGGGGACTTCAACGCGAAACTGGGCAAACGAGACGGAGATGAGCTGCAGGTGGGGCAATTTGGGGTTGGACGTCGGAATCACCGGGGTCACCAACTGGCTAGTTTTATGGAGAAGGAGGGCCTCTATATGATGAGCTCCTTCTTCAAAAAGCGTGAGCACAGGAAGTGGACCTGGCAGAGCCCCGATGGTGCAACTAAAAATGAGATTGACTTCATCATGTCAACCAAGAAGCAAATGTTCAATGATGTCTCTGTGATCAATTCGGTGAAAACCGGGAGCGATCACCGCATGGTAAGAGGCACATTGAACATCAATATCAAGCTTGAAAGGTCTCGACTGATGAAGTCTACGCTCCGTCCTGCACAGATCCAGATCCAAAACCCCGAGAGCTTTCAGCTTGAACTCCAGAATCGTTTCGAGTGCCTAGGAAGCTCAGTGGACGAATACAACGATGGGTTCGTGGAAACTGTCCATACGACTGGGTCTAAGTTCTTCAAGACACGTCGTGCAGATAAGAACAAAAGGCTCTCTGATCATACTCTTAAGCTCATGAAGGAGCGGCGTGAGATGATCCTGCAGTCTTCAGATGAGGCGTGGAAATACCGGCAGCTCAATAGACGGATCTCTAAATCCTTGAAGAGCGACCTCCGCCGCTTTAATACCGAGCGTATTAAAGACGCAATTGAGCGGAATAAAGGCTCCAAGGTATTTGCGAGAGATCTGGCTATTGGGCAGAGCCAGCTCACGAAACTGAAGACCGACGATGGCAGGATCGTATCCGCCAAACCGGAGCTTCTGAGAGAGATCGAGAGTTTTTATGGGCAGTTGTACACGTCAACCAGTAAACCCGTAGTAGATCTAGCAAACGACCCAAGAGCTAGACTGACCCGACATTATACCGAAAACATCCCGGACGTCAGCCTGTACGAGATTAGGATGGCTCTGAAACAGCTTAAAAACAACAAGGCACCGGGTGATGATGGAATTACGGCCGAACTCCTGAAGGCGGGGGGAAAACCGGTACTTAAGGCCCTTCAGAAGCTGTTTGATTCCGTCATACTCGAGGGGAAAACGCCACAGGCATGGTGCAGGGGTGTGGTGGTACTCTTCTTCAAGAAGGGCGACAATGCCCGGCTGAAGAACTATAGGCCATCTCACTTCTAAGCCATGTCTACAAGTTGTTTTCAAGAGTCATCACGAATCGTCTCGCGCGCAGGTTTGACGATTTTCAGCCTCCCGAACAAGCCGGATTCCGAAAAGGCTTCAGCACCGTAGATCACATACATACGCTGCGGCAGGTTATACAGAAAACCGAAGAGTATAACCTGCCTCTCTGTTTAGCGTTTGTGGACTACGAGAAAGCCTTCGATTCGATCGAGACTTGGGCTGTACTGCAGTCTCTCCAACGGTGCCAAATCGACTATCGGTACATCGAGGTGTTGAAGTGTTTGTACAAAAACGCCACCATGTCAGTCCGACTTCAGGACCAGACCTCGGAACCTATCCTTCTGCAGCGAGGTGTGAGACAGGGAGACGTCATATCTCCGAAACTGTTCACCGCTGCACTGGAGGATGTCTTCAAGGTTCTGGACTGGAGAGGGCTAGGCATCAACGTTAATGGCGAGTACATCACTCACCTTCGGTTTGCCGACGATATAGTGGTCATGGCTGAGACCATGGAGGACCTCAGTACAATGCTCGATGACCTCACTAGAGCCTCCGAAAGAGTGGGTCTTAAAATGAACATGGACAAAACCAAGGTTATGTTGAATGCCCATGTAACACCCACTCCTATCAAGATCGGAGACTCTATACTCGAAGTTGTAGACGATTACGTCTACCTGGGACAAACGGTCCAGCTAGGTAGGTCTAACTTCGAGAAAGAGGTCAACCGTCGAATCCGACTCGGCTGGGCAGCGTTCGGGAAGCTGCGCGGTATCTTCTCGTCCAACTTACCGCAGTGTCTCAAGACGAAAGTCTATGACCAGTGTGTGTTGCCAGTGATTACATACGGGACCGAAACGTGGTCGCTCACAATGGGCCTCATTCGAAGGCTTAAAGTCACCCAAAGGGCAATGGAGAGGGCTATGCTCGGAGTTTCCTTGCGTGATCGAATCAGAAATGAAGACATCCGCAAGAGAACCAAAGTTACCGACGTAGCCCGAAGAATTGCCAAACTGAAGTGGCAGTGGGCAGGGCACATTGCTCGCAGAACGGATGGCCGATGGGGCCGAAAAGTTCTGGAGTGGCGACCGCGAACCGGAAGACGTTGCGTTGGAAGGCCTCCCACTAGGTGGACCGATGACCTGGTGAAGGTTGCGGGGATCCGCTGGATGCGAGTTGCACGGGACCGGTCAGTGTGGCGACACCTGGGGGAGGCCTATGTCCAGCAGTGGACGTCTTTCGGCTGAAATGATGATGATGATGATGATTATTTTGAATAGCTTGGCCGTATGTGTACATTAAGAATAAGGGTATGTATACATATATTAATAAAGAAAGCTTTAGTTATATAATAAAACCAACACTCAAAACTGCTGCCTATTACTTTTCTGGAAGAAAACTAACTTCCGAGGGCGAAGCTTTTAAAGACTTCGTCGAAATTGCATAGAATAAATTATTTTTTATTGTAAATAGTCTCCCTCTTAAGTCCTGCGGCGATGCTTAAGGGCTAATTCCCATAGGCGTGTCGACTACGCACCACTACGTAACGCAATGCCAGCCAGTTATTATTAACCAATGAATTATGTTAGCATTTTTAAAATGGCGTCATTGGATTGCAGTGCTATAGTATTTATTGTGATACTTTGTTAGTGAATTGTTAATATTCTAGGGTAGGTATATTTTGAAATAAAATTGAATGGCTTATTTTTTGTGAATAAAACTTTATTAAAAAAAAAATGAAATGAATATTAAAAACATAAGATCACACTGGTGTCACATACCTTTAGTACACCGTTCACATTTCGCCAGTTTTCGAACCTGTTGCCGCCATCAGGATGGGGGGGTTTTGCCGAGAAATGACTGATGGAAAATCCTAACCCCTTCGATCGATCTGGGAGTCGAACTAAATACCTCATACTGGGCAGTAGCACCTGCGGCCACCAGACCAACGAAGCAGCTGTTACACGTAATATAAGGGTTGTTAAAACAATAAAATAAAAGTCAGGGAACTAAATCAACCTACATGTCTCCACCCTCTCAAATAAAACGATAGTTCAAATCAAATCGTAAAACTAAGCAATAAAAATCGATTAGGACCACATAGGTACCACCACAAATCTGGGCAATATAATCATTAAACAATAAATAACTTTTACTGCAACACTAAACGTTTGGACTGTAAACCTTTTCCTTTGTTAAACTTTAGGGCTATTGATGACTTTGTGCTATTAATAGTTGGCAATTGAGCGAGTCATTTATTTATTTAGCTTTATATATCCCTTAAAAGTTTGTATGTAATATTTATTTATTTATTTATTATTTATTTAACACTTCAAGCACATAGTACAGAGGCGGACTTAATGCCATAGGCATTTTCTACCAGTCAACCTTTGGGTGATGCAGAGACAAACATTGGTAGGTGTACCTATGAATAAACTACAAGGATATATAAAATACTATAAAATTTAACAAAATACTATACATATATATCAATATATATATATATATATATATATATATATATATATATATGTAAATAGACATTTACACAAATAAACTAAAATAAAAAGACAAACAATGGAGAAAACATTAACGTTGTGACGAAACTGCCAGCTTTTTCCGAATGTACTCGCGAACTTTAATTTTAAGAAATAGACTGAACGAAGAATGATCGATGAATGAAGTCAGTGTAATATCTAATGTGTATTTATTTATTTGTTAGTAATGTTATAAGAGAAGATTAGTATTGTTAGGTGTAAGGCCGTCTTTTGCTGAGAAAGCCTTCTACAAACTGTTCCAGCTGACTCTGTCTTGTGCCAGTCTGGCCCATCAATTTTCGGCTGTTAGTACGATGCCGTCACTCCATCTTTAAAATGGTATGGGTATACCATTCCTTTCCTTCTGTTTTTCTCATTGGATACCATTCTATACTCATATTATAAAGAGGTAAAGGTTTGTGAGTTTGTGAGGTTGTAGGAGGCCATCTCTGGATCTACTGAACTGATTTTGAAAATTCTTTCACTAATAGGAAGCTACACTATCCCCGAGTGCCATAGGCTATATTTACAACGTGCCCGTGGGATAATTTCCGACCAAAACACTAGCGAAGTTAGTTAGTAATAATTTGTGACCATCTATCATCTTTAACTCTCTGAATATGGCCTGACCATTTTCATTTCAGTGTAAGGACCTGTTTGACCACGAGAAGTGAATCATAGGGACAATTAAAAGTATTCTGAGATAACTTTACTATTTTTATTACTTGATTTTCGATTGTTTTATTTTTCGCACTCGTTACTGCTGAGAGTGTTGGTCTAAACCAAGTCAGAGGCCCATGGGCGGCATAAAAACACTGACACCAGTTTAGGCTCCAACCAGACGCACGATGAAGAAGATTAACAATAATCTTTGATTTTTACTTCAAAGTACAAAGCATATACTATATTGAAAAAAATGAAAAGTACTTACTTGTTTAATTATTGATTTATTTACCCAACAAAAATATTTATACACTCCTTGTGATGGAAGCGTTAAATCGACACTTGTCTGTCTGAGTATACATCGACGTTTTTACACTTATCAAAACAGAAATAGCCAGGTATTTTCTTCGGGTTGAGTCTAGGCGGGTCGAGTGGGCACGGACCCCAAGAAGGAAGCGTGTCACGGTCTTGGGTTCAATTCCTAAGTCGTCGAGCAAAGTGTTATTGGATTCTTCCAAAAGTTTAATGGTTAATCTTAATAGGCTACTCCCAAATGCAGAAACATATCCAAAATCCATTCAAATTCCTCCAACATTACAGCGAACTTAATCATAACTGCTTAATATGTCAGGGTTAACCGGCTTGTTGTTACGTTAAGTGTTATGTTAGAAGCCATACCAACAAAACCCTCCAAGATTGTTTAAGTAGCATTAATAATAATACCAGCCTGATACTGTCCCACTGCTGGGCAAAGACCTCTTCTCCAGGACAAACATAGAAAATACATATGAATTGAAAAAGTCACTTTGATACTTGCCCGGATTTAAACCCTCAATCTTGTGCACGAGAGGCAAGGCTTTAACCTCTGGGCCATCACGACACAAGAAAGTAGCATTATCGCATTTTTAAATATTGCCCTAATTAAAAGTAACAATGCATAGTTTCACTACATTGCTCCAACACTACTTTTACGAGTACCAGCTCGAAAAACACTGACACACTTTTTATTTTCAGTACGCAATAAATAGCTCGGCTTCAAATCCCCAACAACCAGTACTAGTTTATGGTCATCCGAAGTCCTGGGAGACTCGTCCCAGCCTTAGGCGTACATTATCGAGCTCAGGAGAACCGTTAGTGTAGTGAATAAAATGTGATTTTGTGGATGCCAGGGTTTTCCGTAAGTAGGTGATCGCTGTCACGGGGTAGTGAGCTATTTGGGCTGTTTGAGTTATTTTTGGAGGTATATTTTGGTGGAGAAGATAGTTCATAGTTAAACCAATAGCAAGTATAGCATATAATTTAAAATAATCAATGACGAATGAAGAATAATATTATCTAGTAAAACGGAGTAGGGAAAATAAGTAATTTTATTCACTAACTATTACGAAGTGATATAGATTGATTAATGATTAAGTTATAGTGATGACCAAAGAAACGATGGATGGACTGTGTGAAGGATGACATGACTAGAAAGGATGTGACTGCTGAGATGACGAGTAATAGAAGAAGAAGTATGGAAGAAGAAGACATGCTGCGTCGACCACAAATAAATTGGGATAGGGGCAGGAGAATGATGATGATTACGATATGCCTTTGATGAAAATGCCATTAGTTGCCAGAACAAATGTCCAGTTCCAATGAAAATAACAAAAAATACCAAAAAGTACCAATATGATACAAAATCATTTCAAAGGAACATACCTATATGGTAGACTTAAAAAATATGTCATTAATAAAGCCCCATAATTATTTATCTTGAATAATTTTCTTCTCATATAAAGACATACAAAACACAACATGACATAAACAAAAAAAAGAAACAAAAACTACAAAAGCGATGCCCCGCTTTTAACCACATTCAACTTTCAAAACCAAACAGATTTCAGGCAGGCCACAGAAGATATAATTTGGACCACAAAATAACTCATACAAAGAGAGCCGATTATAAAGGAGACTGGCCGATATTCATGCAAATTAGGCGGTAAAACGAAAAGCGGTTGGCGACTTTTTTTTGTAGAGGACAGATGGTTGGCGCTCCAAGTTAGGGTGATGGTACATCCGATACGTATGCGAGAGTAGTAGGAATGTCGCGTAGCTAGAGATGGATCATTGTATTTGGAGGATGGTCTAAAGATGTATCCATTGTTTTGATTCCATATGTCTGGTTTTCTAATCTAACCTTGCATACAGATCTGAGGGTCTAAACTGGCCGCTTTAGCAGAATCAAAATAGTATAATGATACGAATTACGTTACAATTCGTAAAATGATCACAAAGCTATAGCTACAGCTGTGTTTTGTTAAATTGGCTGTAGGATTAGTTTATAAATAGTTTAAGATAAAATTGTAAAGAGCTGTGGGTTTTGTTAATAATAAATAAATAAATAAGTGACAATTCATTATATTAACTGCATCTGTGACCATTTCAAGAATGTTTTTCCATTTTAGGCCCTCTTTAGAGATCTGTAACCTTGTTTATCTTACAGATCTAGATCTGAATGCAAGGCTGGGTTAGAAAACCAGGCAAATTAGTATGTGTTGCATGTTTATTTCTCAAACTAAATGTATATGCAAAATTTCAACTTAATCATGGGATGACGGTTTCAAAATTCATTTGACGTAAACAAAGACACAAACATTTGCAATTTAAATAAAAGCTTGTAAAACATCTAAAGGTACACGACATTTTCTTGAATTTTTACATTTTTGTATGATATTGTCATGGTGTGAATTAATTTTACTTGTAAAGTGTCAAGCGATTTTGAACTAGTTCCATGCAAATGAGAACATTAACAGTTTTTAGTCTATTTTCTCTAAAAAGAACATTCGTACACTACATACATACAGTCAGTATACTAAATACAGTCATCTGCCATTCGATTATACCCTTTCTCTGCAACAGGTGCGCAAACGCATCTGTTCAGTTACGAATGATTTAAAACCGCAAATGCGAAAAGCGTGAAATATTATAAGGGGGACAGCAGAAATGGTAAATTATGAGCCATTGTACCAACGTTTGTTGCAAGACTATTTTATTTAAATTGCTTTATAAACTGTTGGAGACAATCTGCTGCGGTTTTGTTGATTGAAGAAAAGTGTCGTGGTATATATTGTTCGATGTGATTAAACTATATATTTTCACATTGATAACTTTAAAAAGAAAAGATTTGTACATATATTATTGTAAGTGACTTTGTTGTTAACTTTAACTTATAAAAGTAGGGAAAAAAACATGTTTTGCGCCAGATTTGTGACAACGTCATTCATGTTTAAAATACATGGACCTTAAAATACGAAGTGTCACATGATACGATACAATCACCAACCTATAGGTTCCTAATATAAAACATAAAATCTAATTACATTTGCAGATAAAAATCTTCCTTTGACAACCAATAACGTATCAAAACCCACCCCCTGCGGTCGTGGGTCGAAAAGTCCCCAGCAATTAAATAAAATGACGTCTTAAAACAAGAAAAAGGACACACGGTACGTCCGTCAGCCACGTCTACTTTAATTAATTTAATTACTCCTAGTCGTATATTGCTGTTCTCCTTACTTTTTTATTTAGTATCGTTTGCCAGGGAAACGTAACTACGTTTTAACATTCGTGGTACAAATTAAAAAGCGAAGCGGCAGTAGCGGGGTTAATGTTTGCTCGTTTTTTTTTTTAAGTTAGATAGGTAAGTTATATGTTATGTGTTTTTTTTTACCTTACGGAATACAATACTCTATTTACAGTATCTTTAATACTGAAGAAGAAAAGAGAATGCCCAACATTAAAATAAATAAACTTGACACGTTGCATTTGTCTTTGCTTAACAAGCTTTACTGAATTTCTTGTAAATAAAACAAAGTGCGAAAAAGTTCGCACGAACTATAGTTTTTGCCATATTTCTGTTAACAGTAACAAATTACAGTGATCCATCTAGCAACATCTGGATCTACGAATTATATTTCAGAATCCCTAATTTATGCATATGGCACATTAGTTTTAGAGAGGTTTACCAATTTTTAACAAAAACATCTTCTTTAAGTTAAAAAATGGTTAAAAAGAAAAGTTTCAGATACGGGGGACGTGCTGGGAATAAAACTAGTGTCGAGGTGTCGTGACACTTAATATCACTATGATAAAATTGAATTACGTCGAGTCTTCACGTGTAGCAGTAGAGATAGAAGATTCGAGAACATTTTTAAATTTTGAACTTTTTTTTCCAGTTTTTTTTCCATCTGCAGTTTAGGGTTACTAAATGAGTTCGATGAGATAGCAAAAGAGATACGTTTAAAAAACATTTGAAAGCTTTTGGGATTTAAAGTTTGATAAAATTTGTTTAGTTTATTTATACATTTCATTCATTGATAAACTAAGATTTTGAAACTAACTGGTTGACAAACAAGAAGGTAAATTGATATTTAATGTTGAAAATACAAAAGACTGGACAAAGCTAATGGAGTCCTCCATAATCTTAAAATACACCTCTTCTTCTTTGAAGCCGGTTAAGAAGCAAAGTTTTTACGTCAACGCTACATTAAACGGGTAAGCTTTCGATTCAGTGCGGGTCCTTTAGCAGTATTTTAAATTAACTTGAAATATTGATTTATGTGACGGTCCAGGTCCTTGGAAGCGCGCTCCACTTATTCTTCGGTGTGTATTCTACATTCAACGTGGATTGTACCTTTTTGCTAAGAGATTTTAAATGGACGTGAACTTTTAAAACTGGGTTGTTGTTTTGTTAAAAGTATATTTTAAAGGAAATCTTTATTATTTTTAATACCCATATCTAATATTTAGTACGTATGCTAACGGTAACGAAAAACTTGGGTATATAATTATGTACAGTTAGCAATGTAAGTCAGTTGATAGATACTATTTAACTTAAAGAGCGTTAAAGTCGTACGGCATTTCATAAAAACATTCAAGTTATTTTTTTTTCGAAATAACTGAACCAATTTTAATGAAACTTCATAGGCATAAGCAGGATACATATGTCTACAAAATTTGAAAGAGAACTTTTCGAATTGTATTTA
Source organism: Eugnorisma glareosa (assembly GCA_947578425.1). Lineage (NCBI taxonomy): Eukaryota > Metazoa > Arthropoda > Insecta > Lepidoptera > Noctuidae > Eugnorisma > Eugnorisma glareosa. The sequence goes on from OX387964.1 coordinate 19,591,648, forward strand.
AAAAAAAAAAAGAAAATTGGAAATTTCTGTTTCTATAAAATCCATTTATCTTTTTTTTTTTAAAGAAATTTAGCTTCATTAAAATCGGTTCAGCCATTTCGAAAAAAAAAAAATGACTTGAAAGTTTATATGAAATGCCGCAGGACGCGTTAACGCTCCTAAATCGCTATAGAAAAACAAACTCTCATCCATCTAGTATCAATATGAATTATATTCATTAACATAACACAATAATTTCTTCTTAATCATGAGTCTTACTTAGATACTTCCACCATCATGCTTAGCTTTTTCCCAAATTTATTGGGGTCGGATTCCAGTCTTACCGGATGCACCTGAATACTAGTATTTTACATGGAGCGACTGCCTATCTGACCACCACAACCCAGTTAGTACTCGGTAATATGGTATCCGTTGATAAGACTGGTTGTCAGACTTTCGGGCCACTGACTACCTGTAACGACCGTCAAAGTTCTACAAATGGCAGCCGGGCCCATCGGCTTAACGTGCTTTCCGAGGTACGGAGGAAACTCGGTATGTAATGATGGTCACCCATCCTCAGACCGATTTTGGCAACCTTGAAGATTGACCCGTGCGCGTGCGGCTGTTTTTATTTAGCGACGAACTCCTTTGATATTACTTAGCCTCACCAAACCAACACTTACTAAACTAAAAAAGGAGTTAATACCCCGACTATCAACTCCAACACGCACACTTGAAAAGAGCCAACACAAACATAAACAGTGTTCCACACTTTCTTCAGCACTGGAAACTTTTTTAATCATTCTACTGAAGATGGGCGACAATTGTCACAGCGGGAGAGACAAAAAGTTTAATTGCAATGGCGAGGCGGCACAATTACATGGTTTTTGCTTATCGGACTCTTTGTTTCAGTTGCTATTTAGAAGAGTTCTCTCCTGAACCTTTTCAAGTGGAATTGTCATGTGAGAAGACTGTAATAGTGGGGTTTTTTTGAGTTTATAAAGTAATTGATCAGTATCATTTAGTTTTTATTAAGAAACTAGCTGCTACCCGCGACATTCACCCGCGTGAGATTATTATAAAAATATTACTTTCGTAAGTAAATCGGTGGTGGCGGCCCCGACTTACGAACTGTAAGTCGTGGGTTCGAACCCAGGCAGGCGCATTACTTTGTGTAATTTATTTCATCACCACTGCTCTCAAAACGGTGAAGGAAGACATCGTGAGGAAACCGGCATGTCCTAGAACCAAACATTCGAAGACATGTGACATCTACCAACCCGCACTGGGCCCGCGTGGTGGATTATAGCCCATTCCCTCTCATAGAGACGAGGCCGTGTATCCCAGCAGTGGGAACAATAAAGGCTGATTATGCAAGTAAATCGGATTATGTTAACAATTTCGAGGGTTCTCATTTATTTGCACGGAACCCTAATCCTCTTTCTAAAATACCCTAACATTAGTTACATATTATAAAGTCAGCTATCTGCTAGTACAAGCCACGTCAAAATCGGTCCGCCGTTTCAGAGATTAGCCACAACAAACAAACAATCAGACAGACAAAAAGTAAAAAAAAATATATATATAAGCCTTCAATAACAAGCTATTATTTTCAAATTACAAATAGACTTCAATTTTATTTATTTGTATACAGCCTGTAACAGAAAGGGTATAATCATATGGAATACTGTGGTACGGACCATCAAACTGAACAACTTTCTCTATGGGACCACCATCGAAATCGTAAAAAAATAATCAGCTGTCCCATACATTTGGGTCGAGTAGGTATTGAAATTTTGTATAGGACAGCTGATTATTTTTTTACGATTTCGATGGTGGTCCCATAGAGAAAGTAGTTCAGTTTGATGGTCCGTACCACAGTATTCCATATGATTATACCCTTTCTGTTACACGTTGTAGAAATGTGACATCTACTCATTTGACATTGCAAAAAAAATAAGACATTAACCATCACAAGTATGCGAGGCAGACTAATCAGAAAATGAATATTAATCGCATATCTTTGTACTACAGAGTACACTGACGGTCTGCCTCTTTTCACTCTTATGCTCTTAGTAATAAGGTTGAATATTGGTTGACCGGCAGTGAACTCGAAAGTATGTAGAGATATCATCCAGGACATTACCCGTACAAGTGTTACATCAAACTTCGTCTTTCTTATGTATGGTACGTCTTATGAAATTAATTGACTTGAGTCTTTATCATTCCGTCATCTTTATTGGCGGTTTTAGGTAATTTAAAGTGCAGGAGCACTTGGGAACTACAACAGATAGGCAATGTTATTTGAACTGTAAGGATATAATTAGATTGCAGTTGATCTACGAAATCATGACATACATAACATGACACCACGACAGTAATACTCGAAGGGTTAGGCAGAGCTGTGCCTAATAGTACACCCACATTTCGCTAGGTATGTTAAAATCCCATGACCCATGATGATTTGTGTCCCAAACCGGGCACAAATCCAGACTATGTGGCTGCTATACCTACTGAGAAATTACTGATGGGAAAACTTCATAACAATTTAACCCGGGAATTCGAACCCAGGACCCCATGCTAGCCCACTAGACCAACGAGACATCCATTATGACATACCTATTATCATAATATGGGGATGTATTTCGAGACAGTGGTTGACTTTAATCAAACCTAGTCTGGTGGTACCCCAAAGCCTGTTACTAGTCTGTTTTGCGTAGTCATTATCTTACGACCCGAATGGCGCAGCGGTAGTGAGGCTGCCTTACGTTCTTGGGGTCCCGGGTTCGAATCCCGGTAGGAGCAAATGTTTGAGTGATGAGCATGGACATTTGTTTCCGAGTCATGGATGTTTCTATGTATAATAAGTATTTATTTACAAACAAAAAGTATCTATGTCTCTATCAACTATCTGGTGTCCACGACACAAGCCTCGTAGCTTAGTGTGGCACCTAGATGGCGCTGTGTGTAATGTCCAGCTATATATTATATTATATTATATATTATCTGCCTAGCCTTTTCCCAACTATGTTAGGGTCGGCTTCCAGTCTAACCGGATGCAGCTGAATACCAGTATTTTACATGGAGCGACTGCCTATCTGACCTCCACAACCCAGTTTGTACCGATTAATACGACAACCCTCGGTAAGTCTGATTGTCTTGTAAGACTTTCGGGCCACTGACTACCTGTAACGACTGTCAAAGTTCTACAAATGACCAACGGCTTAACGTGCTTTCTGAGGGACGGAGGAAACTCAGTATGTAATGATGGTCACCCATCCCAAGACTGACCTTGGCAAGCGCGGCTTAACCTGAAGAACCCGAGCGGCTGTTATTATGTAGCCAGGAACTCCTTTATGTTGTATGTATGTCGTATGTAAGCGTAGTCATCCACAGATATTACAACCCTTTCGAAACTTCTGATATCATGCTAAATCAATGCACTTTCACGATAACCATTATCATAATTTATTCCAAAAGCTTCCCTTGACAATTAATTCTGACACATCGCCAAGAGCTCCACCTAATCAGGGGTGATATAAAATTTAAATTGACCGGCACAAATAATACGCACCCCTTTTGAAATAGGGTGCACATTGTTCCTAAGGGTCGCCAATGTTTGCTTTTTAAATTAGTATTAAACTTTTATGGGACAGACAAAGAATCGTGGACTATTACAACGTCATGCGAGAGAGGACCGAAAGGGTTCTTTTTTTGTATTCTATATTTGCTATTGTGGCATCTTTATAATATGTCTTACTTACTAGCTGTGCCCGCGACTTCGTTCACATGGAAATTTTAATGTGTATGAGAAAAAAAAGTATCCTATGTGCTATCCCAGACTATAATATATCTCTGTGCCCGATTTCATCCAGATTAGTTCAGCCGTACTGACGTGATTGAGTAATAAACATCCATCCATCCAAACTTTCGCATTTATAATTAAATATACTAGCTTATGCCCGTGGCTTCGCCCGCGTGGTGCTCGGTAATGTCCCACGGGATCATAGTACCGGAATAAAAAGTATCCTATGTGTTAATCCAGGTTATAAACTATCTTTATACCAAATTTCATACAAATCCGATCAGTAATTTTTGCGTGAAAGAGTATAACGAACATCCATCCATCCAACCATCCTCACAAAATTTTGCATTTCTAAGTGCAGATTGCGTGTAAACCTTTACACCGCTTGAATTAGAAAAGCACATATAAAAAATCAACCTGTATTTTTAAGATTTTTGGTAAGGCAAAACTTTCTTCGTCTCATGATGAAAATAAAATTGTGTGTTGGAATCCGCACCTCAATTACGTAACACACTCTTTATAGCATTCCAAAGGATTTAAAAAACAAATCCTGTAACGAAATGAATTTTGTTGATTTTCAAAATAACAGCGTTGGGGTTGTGTCTCATGTAATTACTTCGCTGATGTCCTCAAAACGTTTTCCTTCGCCGTATCCAAACAGTCCTGAATATTTTGAGGAACAACCTGCCCAATCGTTCTTCTAAAAATCTAGCTTCACGGAAGTTTTACAGCAAGTTCCGTGAAACCATCCAAAACCACGTACTGCCATACAAAGTATAAAACTCCTGAGCACCTTACGACCAACATAAAACGTAGTCGCGAAAGATGAAGGCGAAAAAGTCTATTTAACATTCAGAAGCGGTCCACGAGATAAGTGTTCGCTCATATTCCTTGTCCTGTGCTCGTACTTACGTGCTGCCGTACCGAGTAATTTACAGTAAATTATTGTAGTTGTATAATTATGATTATTTAAAAGAGATTCTGGTGGATACAGTATAAGAGGAACACCATGGAGACCAGCTGTCGCTTGACATGACAAGTTTGTGTATTAAAACTTTCAGAGTTTTTATTAATTATAGCTGTTGCCTATTGCCTGCGGTTTCGCTCGCATTTTGGTCGGAAATTATCCCACAGGCAGGTTGTGAATAACTTAGGACACTCGGGGATAATGTAGCTTCCTATTAGAGAAAGAATTTTTAAAATCGGTTCATTAGATCCAGAGATTACCCCCTACAACCTCACAAACTATAACTTTATGATATAAGTATATATTATTCTGTAGATTTTATCATATTTATGTCATTAAGCATGATAGCAGCACGTCAAGCCGTTGGTCCCGGCTGTCATCTGTAGTTCTTTGACTGTCGTTACAGGTAGTTAGGGGCCCGAAAGTCTAACAACCGGTCTTACTAATGTCTATCGTATTACTCAGTACTGGGGTGTGGAGGTAAGATAGACAGTCACTCCATATAAAATACTGGTATTCAGCTGCATCCGCATACACTGGAAGCTGACTCCAACAGACCAACATAGTTGGGAAAACGCCCGGCAGATGATGATGGTAGTAATTTATTTTAATTATTTGTTGGGACAGAAATACACATTCTGTGAATTTCAACTGTCTACCTATTACGGATCATGATTACAGCCCGCTGACATACAGACGGACGAACGGACAGCGGAGGTTTAGTAATAGGGTCGCGTTGGTTACCCTTCGGGTGCGGAACCCTAAAAACATGTTGCGCCGAACCCAAGTAACAATGGACATGGAAAGCAAGACGATGAACTGGCGAACCAGTATCAGGCACCACCTGCGGCTGGTGATTTTGAAGATGAACGGTGATAAATGATAAATGATGTTTATTTTGCAAATAGGTTTTTAAAAACACTTTTACACGTCTCTTTTTTTAAACTAGATGGGGCCGGTGTTTCGTACCTGACTACTCTGAGAAGAAACAGCCGAAACAAATTCAGATGTAATAGTCTCTTTTAAAATCCAGACATAATCTTGGTTAACTCACATGAGGACTATGCAGATTAGTGTCTGAGATGGTCTCTTGAAGAAAGAACCACACAGATTTGAGTGGACCTGTCCAGTCAGTGCAAGCATTTGTCAGTTATCGTGTAGCTCGACTTATAACTCAAGGAGCTCAACGACGATGATTTCTTTTATTGTTAAAGTTTAGTTTTTTTAATCACCCTAGGCTACAACTACTAAGGATTTAGGTACCACACTATCAATTATAATAATCCAATTTAATTGCTTCTACTCATTAAAAGCGTCATTTACCAGCAGAAAACTGAATCCCATCAATTGTCGAAACCGAACCGAAATGGCAACGAATATCAGAATTAATTAATTTCATACATACTATTAATTGGTTGTTAATGAAATTACAATCGGCATACAACGGCCACGCCGGCTCACGTGGGGGATTTATCAAATTAATGCAATTTGTAATAAATTAATTACTTACAAACAACAAATATAATAGTTCTTGCCTTTTTTGTTCGTTAAAATGGTGGACGAGAGAAGTCCAATGGTTTTGATGTCGTTTGAGAGGGTTATTTTTAACAAGATTTTTATTTTGAAAGTCCAATGATATGGCACCGGTCCAGTGACCAGTCATCGTTCGTCATTTAAATATTTAAATTAAGATGTTTTTATCTAAGGACTTGGTCTGGGATGAAATAAATTTAGTTATTATTATTTCCTTCATTAATTTTTATATTATTTAAATATTTTTAGTAAAAAAAAATATGGAAAATAGTAGCTCATCGTCATCGGGAACAGGGTCCGAGCTCCGTGTGGTCAGTGCTCTTATTTTTAATATTATAACTGGCGATATGTAGGTGAACTGTAGGAACACCGCTGCGTAAATCTTCGGAGATTACAGGCGTTATGTTATAACCAGGCGTTATGTTGTAATGTTAAAACCAAAACACCTAACTAGGAAACCAAAGCCTGGACCTTACTCTCCGTTACTTTGTATATCATTGAATCATTTAAACATGTTATAATCATTTTCGTCGACAATCTATTCTTACAAGACAGACGTACTGTGAGAAGTCTCCCTAGGGAATATTACCTAAGTTATCTAACAGCCGTTTTCAATAACTTACTAACAGTTAACGGAACGTTGCTATCTCAGATAAACAGTTAAAGAAACATCAACAGTAAACCCTCCGAGAGACAGATAAGTGAGGTGGATAGGATATTCCGGCCAATTCATTGCTAACTTTGTTTATAAAAACACCGATAATTACTAGAGTAAGGCATATTAACTAACCGTTATACGTTAGTAAGATATAGAAAACGGCCGTAAATTTATTGGCAAAACAAAATAAGGTTTGCCCCAAAATACTGTTTCCAATTATGCAAACCCTGGACACGCGTTAGGTTTAAGGTACATACACAGATATAGGTATGTAGATAACGCAAGATCACCTACTTCGCAAACTTAGCATTCTATGCTTAACGTGGCTATTGTCGCAGCAGCTAACTTGTTTAAAATAACAGCATTACAACTCAAGAACTTTATTCTGTATACATTTAAAGATCAAAAATGTAGTGTAGTCTATTTTGTATATTAACTTGTTTGTTTAATTGAGTAACTAAATAGTGCTAATGACGTCATAGTAGGTATGACCAAAAATGGCACGTTATCTACGTTTACAGAAGAAAGAAAAAAAAAATATTTATTTGTAGCAAGGACATTGACTTGCATACAAAAAATAAATTAACACATACAACGCGTAACAAATATTATTACACAACAAACAAAAAAAGTTAAAAGCGTGCACGTCGTGACTGCAAGCAGGTTACGATATATATATCTATATCTGTAGGTAAGGCTGTCAAACTATCAGTTTTAGTAAACCAAACTCAGGCACTCACGCTCCTTTACACCGTAACCATAAAATTCAACTAACTATTTGTGTTTAGGCCAGTTTTCTCACGACCAGGACTAAGGGCAGCCGACGCTCCCAAACATACTGGTACTCCTGGGAGCAATCCTTCGCGACCTTTGAAAACCCGGTTATGATTTTATGGTAAAAGTGGATTTCGGCTACAGAGGGATGGGATTTTGTGGCTGTTCACAACTTCCTTAAAAGGAAGTTAGGTATAGCTATAATTATCTGATGATTCCTTATGCCTCAGCCACGAGAAACTTGCTCGGGTCTTTAGAAGCTGATGCTTATAAAAGTTTACGAATTAATTTTTCAATAAACAGACTATTTTTGATGTGCTACTGCAAAGACAGGTTTATGGGGTCGTCAACGCTGCTGGCTATTTGATGAAGAAGTTCATGATTCTCGTAATTAAAATTCATTAATTATTTGAATAGAAACCGGCCAAACGCGAGTGGGATTCGCATCTCCTACTTCATTTTATTTTTATTTTTTTATTATTTGTTGCTAAAGCGGCAACAGAAATACATATTCTGTGAAAATTTAAACTTTCTACCTATTACGGATCATGGACGACTTCAAACAGACGGATGGACGGACAGCGCAGGCTTAATAACAGAGACCCCTTGGTTACCCTTCGGGTACGGAACTCAAATAATGAACTCTTCTTTATCGTGTGGTTAGGTCCTAACCGTCAGAGTTTTTAGGCCGCCCATGGGCCTCTGACTTGGCTTTACATGCCGTCAAGAAATATCTCTCAGGCATGCTGGTTTCCTCACGATGTTTCCCTTCACCGGAGTAAGTGATAACTATACAATACGCACATGAATCCGAAAATCAGAGGTGCATCTCAGAGTACTTCTTTTTTTTTTTTCGGATGGGTTATCATCAAATAACTCCTCCCGCTCTGGGCTGAGCAGGAGGGAGTGTCAGACTTTTACTGACTAAAACCCATCCATGTTCCTTCATCGCCCTTTGTGTTCCGGGGCCACGGTATCTCTTTCGAACAGTCGCGCAGCCCCGGCAGGCATCGGCCTTTGCGGACCCCTTTCTGTTGCTGACAGAGGTGCGTGCCTTGGGTTCGAATAATAAACTTAAGTTATATCTTACTTAAAATATCTTTAAAAAAATGGCCTAAATGGCCTTAATCATCATTTAGCAACACCTTGTATAAACAAAGCAAGCAAACCCATTAATTAAAAAACAACAACAGCAACCCGTCGCGTGCATCCCATATAACACACAAACTATATTTGGGTTTACATCACAACCGTCTCCAACAAGGGCAGCGCACATTGCGCAAATAGATCCGCACCCAAGGGAGCCATCCGTCTCGCACGAATGGCGGCGGTTAGGGCCAACGCACACGGGACAACTGTGTCTAATTGAGTCGTTGGCCACGAGTTTAGTTATATTATGTTTTGAATTTCTAATGTGCTTCGGAGTTGGAGTGCGGTCTTGGTATGGTTTCAATTTGGCGTGTTTGGTGGAGATAGTTATTTGGGATCGTGGAATTTCCTGCTGACAGAAAAGAAGAACATAACATCACGACTGTAATCCCCGAAGGATCAGGCAGAGGTGTACCTAACAGTACACCCACATTTTGCCAGTTAGGTTTTTTTAAGTCCTATGATAAAGGGGGCAAGCCATCAACCGGGTACAAATCCAGACTCCGTAGCTGCTACTGAGAAATTCCCAATAACACTTTGCCCAACCCGGGAATCAAACCCAGGACCTCGACTAACAAGGCAGGCACCTATCAATACTATAAAAAAGATGACGACAGCGTATTGCCAAGCATAAGTAGAAATTATTAGCAGTCATTCCTTCGATGTCATTCAAAATAATGCCAACTTTATGAAAAAAAAAAAATCAAACTCAACACTAATGAAGCGATTTCAATAATCAAATCAATAGGCAAACAAGCATTGACAGATCTGGATCTCGTCCAAAAATAATTTCCGCTACAATCAACAAAACAGGGAACAAATACAATTAAAAGGAACAAATTCAATTTAACAATTATGCCATTATTCTGTGCACGTAATTTTTTTACTAAAAATACATTGGCTGAACAAAATCGAATGTTTTCAACGGAACGAAATACTCCCTTGTTTCATAGCGAAATGGCTTTTCAACCAATTGCTTTATATTTGTTCACGCACTCGATAGTAGTGAAAAAAACCTTTGGATACTGGTAGTTGAGTAAAAAAATTAATTGCTATCAAGTGTACTGTGCGAACGGTAACGAATCGAAGCGATACGATACGATATGTATGCTCGGTATAGTTTGAGGGGTAGTTGAAACTTTTTTTTATTGCTTTAATGGATGACAATGTGGAGTATAGTGGCATATATAATAGTGAAGCGTACCTACTGAAGTCAGATACTGTAGTACTGTAGTTCAGTAGGTATCATTCATTCACAACTAAATTACGAAGTCCATCCTGAAATTCATTCTATAACATTACGCCTATAAACCTCGCAGGGTTAGGCAGGGGTGTACCCATTAATACACCCACATTTTGACTGGCCTCTCAGCTCAGTTGGTAGAAGCTCTGCCTTCTGCGCCTTAGGTCGTGGGTTCGATCCCCACCGAGAATAAATATTTGTGTGGTGAACACAGATGTATGTTCTCTGTCTGGGTGTTATACTATAGGCTAAGTATGTATTTACAAAAAAACTATGTATGTAAGTATTATATCAGCTATGTGGTTCCCATAGTACAAGCTCTGCTTAATTTGGGGCTAGATAGTGATGTGTGGGTTGTCCATAATATTATTTTTTTTGGCAGTTATGTTTAAGTCTTATATAAAAGAAACGGCCTATTGTCATCAACCGGTTGTGAATCCAGACTCCGTACTGAGAACTAATGAGTGCTAGTGAATCTGTTCCATCTTGAAATCTTACTATAATATTATAAATGCGAATGTTTGTGAGGATGGATGTTCGTTACTCTTTCACGCAAAAACTACTGAACGGATTTGGATGAAATTTAGCACAAAGATAGTTTACAACCTGGATTAACACATAGGATATTTTTTATCCCAGTAGTACGATTCCCTAGGACTATTACCGAACTCCACGCGGGCGAAGCCGCAGGCATGAGCTAGTTAACCGATAAAACCTAGACAATGCGCAGGATTCATTGAGGGTTGGGATATCTCCCTCAACCAAAGACTATACCTATTGCTGAGGAGGTCATTCTGCAACTTCGTCACCCCTGCTAAAGTAATAAGAAGTGGTGATGGAAGGGCTTTCGAGGGATCATCTTTTTTAATTTTTGGCGATTTTGGCGTTCAAAAAGTGCGGATAATTATATTAGCCTTATTTGAATAAATTAACTGAATCTTGCCTTGTCGAAAAAATGCGACAATACGAATAATAAACCATCTCTAACAGATCTCAAAACAACCAATATCTGAACGCGTTTTTCTTGCCAGCACATACTCCATCAGCAGAATAGCTGACATTGTTAACATGAAAGACAACCATAAAAAAACGCTCAAAGATCTTAAAATCCTATTACACGTTAATCCCCAATAAAAGCGTCGTCAGCAATCTTTTCATAACATCTTTAAAGAGCGTATAGTCATTAACATGGTCACAATGTAACTTTATGTGTAACAAGTTACAAAGTCGCAGTGTTACCGTCAATGTTGTGTTGGGAGCGCATGGAGTAGATAACCAGACAGAGACAAGTATCTAAAATTCTGAAGAACCACAAAACTGCCTGTTTTGGTAGGATCTTTATAGAAGGATACTGTAAACATAATATCATCCTGTGTTTCCCATATTGTTAGATATAAGTGTGTAAATTCTCATTTCAGCAGTTAAGTTTTAAGTGACAGGAGGCAAAATAATTTCCACATGATAATTTTGGCACATCGAGTTTTTTTAAACTGAATTAGGATTTGTGAACGTCATTGTCAATCAATATGATATTATTTTTCCTTAAACTCAACTAGTTATTCAAGTATAGTACAATGGGATGACGTATCGTATTACGACCAGAGGAAAATCAGGACCAATGAGTTTACGTGCATTTTGAGCTTCGGTAGCATCCTACCACCAACTCAAAAAGAGGCAGGAGAGAGAGCGCAACTATATTTACGTAAACACTTAGGCACTATTATATTTGACTGATTGCCATGACCGAAAACGGTGAGGATGACTGTAACTGTCACAGTGCGTTAGTTTGAACTTTCACCTCTGTTTGGTAATCTACTCCGTGTCTTGAAAGCGTAAACCGTCCTTAGAGCTTTATGGTGGCAATAAAAAACTGTAACGACTGAGTATGTTGAATATATTCTGTTGTCTGTTGTATGGTGGTAATGTTGAAGTCAGTATTGTGCTAGATTGTACGCAGAATAGTAATGGGTGTTGAAGTTATGTTGGGAAGTTGTGAAATAGAAATGTTATTTCTCCACTATCTGGGAAAGAGATAACTTTGGTTGCACACATAACATGACGCCTGTAACTCCCGATGGGTTCGACAGAGGTGTACACCTACATTTCGTCAGTTATGTTTAAGACTTAGAATAGAATAGAATATAATTTATTTGCTTAAAAACATGCAATACTGACGCTCATGTAATACTGACGCTGTACGCAAAAAGGATGCAACTGCGGAAATAATGTCAAGAAAAATTTTAAGAACTAGGTCCGCCTTTTTTGTTTATTATGGATCAATTTTCCTAAAATACTTCCACATGTCTCCTTTTTGTGTAAGGAGGCAGAGTAGTGGGCGAGCGTAAAGCCGTCAATTAGGCACTACTCTAGACTCGGTGGCTGTTACTAAGAACCACTGTCAAATTCCTGATACCGCTGTTTTCTAGTATTATCATTAACACTGAAAACGGGATATTTACCATGTATTAGTTTCGAGTCCTGGGTTCGATTCCCAGGTCGGGTATATCAGGTATTTCTCAGTAGGAGCCTGGATTTGTGCCCAGTGGATGGTAATGGGCTCGCCCCCTATTACATGGGACTTAAACATAACTTGCGAAATGTGGGTGTACTATTAGGTACACCTCTGCCTGACCCTTCGGGGATTAGAGGCGTGATTTTAGGTTTTGAACGATTTCTACGTTTCAAAATGAAATATGCGTAATCGATCGTATGACATAAACAAAAAGTCATTCCATTATTAGATTCTCAACAAATAAACAATTAATCTTGTCTTTTTTCCATTACTGTGCTGCTTGATTCCCATACCAATTTGAACTTAGACAAAAAATTAATCCAACTCGATACTCGACTCGATTTCTGTATCGATAACTATCATTATGTTTTTTTTTATGGTACTTATGTGGGTTACAAACGATGGCGGCTGTTAATACATATTGTATTATCATACCTCTTCGGTTAACATGATATTGATAGTCTATGACTAACTATGGTGGATGATACTGGTAGTTCTATAGAGATGTTGTTACCGTATAATTTTAAAGATTTTTTTTAGGGAAGAGGGAGTGTTTTGCGCACACTCTTGTGCATTATAATATCTGTTGCATACTTGGCTAGTCTCTAGCTATAGCTAAGGGAGTTAATTATTTACTACAACGATTAGTTTGGGTCATGGTATTCCTCTTATAAAGCACTGTCTGAAACCTAAAATTAAATTATTTTGGGATTTCTTGGAACACCGATATATACTTTCCTGCACCGAAACTCATTTTTTGAGCAATTATTTTGGACTATTTACGTAAAAACGATCAGTCGATAGTTTTCTCCGTACATAAACTACAATATGCTCGTAGTTCTACCTAAATCTTCATCGCAAGACGGGGTATCCAACCCCTTTACATATTCCACTGACAATCAGTTCCACATTAAAAAGTCATCCCGCCGATGTGTCCGCGGCTTAATTTATTCACAGATATACATCTGGTAGTAGACTGATGTGCCGTAACTAAGGCGTGGTGCACAACGGGGCGCCGGGAGCAAACCGTGTCCCCTTCTAATGTTAGGAATGTTGGATTTTGTCTACTGATTAGTGATAAACGACGGAAGGAATAAAAGGAAGAGATTAATTTAAAATAGCAGTACTTAACTAAACCTCTTTAAGGTTTTGGCAATAGATCTGAGAATATGACAAAATCGCCGTCCCGACCGAGGTGAACGTAGCGTGAGCATCTGGTCTTGCTTGTGGAAAGACCACACAAGATAGAAAGATTTCAAATGAGAAAGTGGAGGTTCTTTAGCCAGCAGTGGGACAATAGATAGGCAAAATTTAATATTTCAACAGTTGTTCTTCATCTAAGCTAAGCTTAAGTAGGTGCTCATGTGTAAAACAGACTTTACTCAATAAATAAGACACAAATTATATATAAATTCTAAGATAGATTTCACAGTAGTGACATGTTATTATCATGCTCTGGATCATTTATCATAATATGGATTTTATCATTCCAGAGCAGTCTTAAAGAAATACGTGACGAATTTCCTGTGTTTTTTTTTTGTCTATTTTATTTTACTCCATATTGTGGAGTTACATTTTTAACCAAAAATTAGATCATTGGATTGATCTGTGTCTTTCCTGTCATTGAAATTCAAAGTTAATTAAAGTTGGCTTTTGATCATATACGATACGTGTAACAGTTAATGAAGCCAAAAGGCACTTGATCTCATTTTTTTTGTTCTCGACCATACCTGGGACTACTCATACTAGCTTCTGCCCGCGGCTTTGCTCACGTTAATTTAGAATTGGACAATTATTTTTTTTTACACTACAAAAGTTTCAATAATAATATAATTTAATCATGATTCGAAAAACACATGGCGCCACCTATTATCATAAGAACGTTATTGTTGTTTTCCACGGTATTTTAACAGTAAAAGTATTTTTTTTCGCGATGAAAGGTACCGTATGTCCGTTTCTGTACACCTGACAACGTATATGTAAAATTTCAAAATGGTGGGGGCAGTGGTTTAGACGTGTAACAAACAAACTTACTTTTTCATTTATAATAATAGCTAGGAAGTTAGAATAAATATATAGCTATTTAAAGCATATCAGCACAATGTTTTCAGTGAGTTTCAGTTCAGAACAAAAAACAATATCGCAATGACGGAGAAAACAAGTGCCTTTCGGCTTCGTGAGGTATTTTTACACCCATTAGACATTCATTACATTGTCAACATTTCAGGGCGTTGCTAAGTTAATCTTTCAACGAGTGGCTTCCTTCTTAGAATGCAGGTCACTCCCTCACATCCTATGGGCGGAGAAGCTAGCAGCATTAGTACTATATTTGTAAGGCAGGTGATTATAGATTTATTTCATTTTGGAAGTCAAGCCAAATATCATTAGATAGTAAAGGGCCGGGATTGCCGAGGACACGGAAAGATTTTATCTTAAACGTTCTAAACTAATTATAAACTAGCTGTTGCCCGTGACTTCGTTCGCGTGCAAGTTTTGATGTGTATGAGGGAAAATAAAAAGTAAGATAACGTATGTCCTTCCGCAAGATATAATCTAGCTCCTTGCCAAATTTAATTACGATCTCATCAGCTGTTTATTCGTGAAAAGGTAACAAACACACAGAGTTACTTTTGTATTTAATGCATTAATAATATTAGTAAAAGTAAGTATGGATATGTAAGTAACACAGTCTGTACCTATAGTTTTGTCACACGGCTGTACGACTTTCGATGAACATGAAGATAGACCATGACCCGAGGGATACTTCTTATCTCTATATTATCTGCATCCCTGTAGGTTAATTTCCACCCAAGCCCAGTCAAAAGTTAGTTCTTGATAACCCAAATCCTCAATTCTACTATCAATGGTCCTAACCGCTACAATGTAACATCAACACTACATACATCTAACACTACTGTATCATCAACATCATCAATCATGTACTCTCTAGCGGACAGCAGTCCAGCCAACGTATTATAAAGACGTCGCGTACTAAACCCTTTGCCAGCTAATTAAAATGGTTGAAACAGATAACTCGGGTGACAGGCGGTTCCTGCTTGAGACAGCTTTGATTTATTTCGAGTGGGTGTTTTGAGACAAAAACTGGGAAGGATAGAAAAAAAAAATAACATAAAATATCTTCACGTCATATCCCCCGAAAGAATGACAGTTGTGCAGTCCTCAAAAACTTATTAATGTAGCTAGATCTGATAGAGTTCCATGTAATATGGAGACGATTCCATTATTTCTCAGAATGTCTGCTTGTTCCATCGTCATCTCAGCAGTCACCTAGGCTCCTTGCAGCCACATACGGGGACGGCGCTGACACAAATTTCAAAGGAAACCACTGTAGAGAAATTCCTTATGCGTTATCTCAATAACATTGAACCTTTCAAATAAATTTGGAACGTATACAGTAATAAACAGCGACAAATTTTATTTAGTGTATCTCAATTACGGATGAGCCATTTACCAAAACTAAATCTCCCTCGAAGTCCAAATATTTGAGCCATCTCCATAATAAAATAAAAGACAAAGACACGAACGCCTTTGTCAAAAACTATATAGTGTATATTAAATATTATTCTTGTTAATCAACACTGCAGCACTAATTAGTAAGACGGGGTATCTCCGCTATTTGTCGGTATCTAATTTGAGATGTTGACAAGTATGGCTGACTACTGGGAGTGTGGAGCTCCGACATTTTGGAAATTTACTGAGAGGTGCAAAGGAAATAATGCAAAGCGTCATAAGTTATACTTATTTGATACATATTTCATATATTTACACAGTTTCATATATTTATCGCGGTATTTAGGACTTTGTATATCTATAACAATTGTATAATTGCGAGTGTCTAGGTTATACTGTGGTCTAACAGTAAACGATTGTATTTAATGAATGAACCTATTGAATGATTATTATTTTTATACTTTATTACTTGACGAAGCTTTATTGGCGGAAATAACAATGTACTAGGCTAATATGGGACTGTAAAATTGTGCAATGCCTGAAATAAAAAACATTTTATTTATTTTTATTTATCGTTTCACATTTTTGTAATAGATTTACGAATAAGTTACACAAAAAGTAAGAAAAACATAATTGTTTTTCATGTAGTTTATATTGGTAGCTTTTCAACGCATACCTATTGATATTCTGCCAAAATTGTTCCCATTATTTTGGCTATAGGGTACAACGGACGTTCCTACTATTTTACTTATAAATCTAAAATAAACATTTTTCCTTCAGAAACTATTTATAATTTGATTCATAATTTCTTCATGCATAAATTATTATGTCGGCCACTTAATTTATTTCGAAACATTCCCCCGAAACAATTTTATTCGTTTACATAGATTTTCTTTTACTAAAACATTTTATTTAAGTTATATTATTTTGTAAGTACAATAAATCTCTTGGACATCGTTTGTCCTGAACTAACACCAATGAATTTGATACCGTTATTAAAAATCTTTTAGCTACAATATTCTGGTTTGTTTTATTTGAAAAAAAAAATTCAAATCAATTTTTTATCTAAAAAAATTGTAAGTTGATATATTTCTTAATAACTGGCTGTCCAAACTATGAAGAAAAGACAAGACAAGACAGGACAAGACAAGAGTTTGTGAATTAAAGTTATATGAAATATAAAATGCAATTTTGCATAATTGTATTTAATACCATATACAATGTGAACGAAATCGATTCTACACATTTTTAGCACGAAATAATATTTCTAGTATCGGTACACGCACGCATACTACCGGTGTTTTTATGTCCAACGCCTAATTAACACCACATGGGAGCATACACGACAAAGGATCATCACTCATATTTCTCTATCTATTTACATGATTATTTCCCCGAAATAATCCATTGTTGCATTTATTTTAATAAATAAGAACCCTGTTAATATTTTAAGCTTAATTAGCTAGTTAAAGTGTCATAAAAGAAAGTTATTTCTCAATTAATTTTCAAATTACAATATATTGCTGCTATCTAGATACATTTTCATTTTAACTTTGCTGCGACCTAGCTTCCAAAGGTTAAAAAGGATCGTAAAGCAATTTCTCATTCCTAAAATCACAAAGAATCTCGACTTATAATCGCAAAACATTAATTACCCGTAATTTTTCAAAATGAAGAAAAACGTATTCCAACTCATTCAAGAACACACTTAGATAAATCGTACAAATTACATACAATAAAAAAGAATGGAGTGCACGCTTAAAATTTTAGACCAATTTATAAAACCGACGAGGCCGTGTCCGGTCTAAAAGGAATTTTATTATGTGTCATTACTCCATATTTTCACATTAAAAAACAGGGGTCCGAGAAGAGAACCCTGCGGGACACCGGACCGTACGGTGGGACTTTTTACATATATGCACGTAAATAGCCTCGTTATAGCCCAGCTGTGAATGGAATTGGTATCGTGTTGCGCCCGTAATGAATTTGTTACTGAGGTTTTTGTGTTTGTCCTTTTTTGTTTATGCTTAACGCTATCGAAAGGTTAAGCGATAATCAGACGTTTAGTTAACCATGTTTGGGCGTGTGTAATTGGTGTTATATATTGGTGTTATGATATATTTTTGGGTTGTAATAGAGGTATGGAATTTAGGATTTCTTACCTCAACGATTATTGAATGTTTTTGTGTGATTAGATGGAATATTTTAATAGTAATGTGAATATGAGTGTTGTTTACGCTTAGCTTTTTATTTTGTTATTCATGAATTTGTTGATTATCGAGTCTAGACGTAATAATTTATTCGGCCACAAGCCACAAGAAACACATTTTCCGAACAAGAAAATCTTTTGTGTTAGTGTGATAAACATTGGTACCAAAAATAGCAGATAGACAGACGCCAGCACATCAAACTACTACAATCTCTCTTGACATTGTAGTAGTTTGATGTGCTGGCTTCTGTACCCTGTAATAAAATTGAAATATCTAAATGTTTCCGAACATGGCATTAATATCAAGTAAATTACACGTCAGTGTTAAACTGACTACCAGTACCCGATAGAATCAAAATCTTCCACCTACGTCTGCACAGCAAAACACCTTCACATAACGGCATAACCAGCTACTACACTCAAGTCTACACTATCAAGATTTCCCATTTTAATCTCGTCGGCACCCAAAAAAGCTCACGTTTGACAATCTCCCAGAGCAACACGTCCAACGTAATATAATATGAGGTACAAGTATATGATATCGTCCCTCACTTCAGTTTAATCTTGAATCAAATGAATTTTATAAACGAGGTGTACGTGAAATAATTTGAAATTGTCGTCATATTTTTTGGTGTTACTAAAGCACAGAATTCTGTGCTATGAATTTTTAGTTAGATTGCGAAGAGTATTTTTGGCATTAATTACTTTAACATTTTCTAGTAGCTATATGTCTATAATATTATTAGTTAGAATTGGATTTATTTACCTCATGAAATTAAAAAATAAACCCAGATACATTCACAAAGCAGTATATTTTTGTTTAACAAGAACCATGTTCGTAACAAAAAAAACAAAAGATTCAACCTCAACTTCATATTTCGTATTTGTCTCTCACATTTCACCGTAACAGTAAGCACTGGCAATTTAACCTACTATGTATTTCATTTCTATTCTTAAATTTGTTCACGCGAAATGCGTCTTTATCAATCGTGTGTAATTCATCATAGGGGAAAACGTTAACTCCAAGTCCTTAGGGGCCAGTTTTGTGTGTGGATCTGTTATAGTTTGGTCGCTTTAGGAGGTCGGATAGGAAGACTTGTTCAAATAATTTCGTAAGAACTTCGCAGAAGGGCTTTCCTGGCCCTCAGGGCGCAAACTTATCGAGAGCCGCGACGAAAACAGATTCCAAGGAAAAGATGTGGCGTTGGGTAAAAACTTCGTTCGAGTTTCGATTTTAATTTTATTTCTAATCTTTTGAATAACTTTTCTTGATTTTAAGATCTGTTTGAATTTGATTTGAACTGCGTCTTCTTCCGATGTTTTGTGAACTTTTATGCTGCGAAAAGAGTTATTACAATTTACAATTATTTATATATCACACATAATAAAATCTCTTTCTAACTAATCTGACGTTTTCCACAGACAATCAAAAATTATAAATCATATAACATTTTTCCCAAATGAATAAGCCCACACAGCCCCACATGATATCGCTGTCCCATCTACGACTGTGCTCAATAAATCTTTTCTTTGTCGCATCCAGGCTATTGGACAAGGTGACACGGCCGTGCCCGCGGGATGAATACCAAATGCCGGCCCGGACCCTGTTCACTTGCTGATGACAGTTGCGGAGTTTGATTTTTTAACAGTAAGAAAGGATAGTAAATGGAGGACTTTCTTGAAAGGGAAAGCCTAGGATTTTTTTAGACTTTTCACTACTTAAGTAAATACTGAGTTTGAAAGTTTAATGCTTAGTTGGTTTCTTTGAATACTTTTTATTAAACGGCTAGATTATCAATGGTACTCTGAACAGAGTGTGTGACCAGATGCCTGTCCCTTCGCGAAGCCAAGGTGTAGGTACATACTAGTATGTAAGTACCTATACAACATGTTAAAAAAAACCCTATCCGATCCGTTAGGGTATTATTATGTATCGAGATTAAATTCTATATAAGGGTACAATAGTCGGTCGAACTTTCCTATAAAATAAACAAACGTAGTCTGGCGATTACTCCACTGTTTGATGGTGTACGTTCAAAATAAACCATTATATCGATATGTCTCATCATATCTAGCCCTGTATGGAAACACGCTTTTTTTTTTTAATTTTCATATACAGCGTGTAACAGAAAGGGTATAATCATATGGAATACTGTGGTACGGACCATCAAACTGAACAACTTTCTATAGGGGACCACCATCGAAATCGTCAAAAAATAATCAGCTGTCCCATACATTTGGGTCGAGTAGGTATTGAAATTCTGTCTAGGACAGCTGATTATTTTTTTAACAATTTGGGACAAAAATTATTAATATTTTTACTTGTATTACTTTTTTTACACTTTTTTATTTTTATGTTTCTTAGTCTATTTGGCAATGTCATTGGTATACCTATAATTATGGTCCTTTCGGATCGGACAAAATTTTTCTAACATATTGTATAATAGCTGGTGGTGGTCTGTAGTTTCTACCTATATCCATGGAAAATCGGCATGAGTTTAAGTATGTATGATCATCAGGGGTTGAGTACCCACGTCCAAGCACACTGTGTTACAGCACATTCATATTACGATTAGATTGGTAGAAAATTGACACAGATTACTATGTCACACAAGTGAAATTAAAACATACTGATTATGACTTACTGAACCATACCGTAACACATTAAGCAAACCATGACCAACCTATACTGTAGTATACCTAGAATGCTTGGTCCTTTCACCAGCTGAGACACGAATTCATTACCCCCTCGCTCCAGATCTAGCAATCCTTTTAGAATAAACCAGAAACCGTTGCTTAATTTGAATAACTCTTAAAACAGTGTGCTGCGGAGATCAGCCGATATTATTGTTGTTCAGGCAAATGCAAATGAATGCATTGGCGTAGTGTCGTGAGAATAACATCGGTTAACCCGTTCCCACGCAGCGTTTCGGTTAACCCCGTGTTAACCCTGCGATGGTGCGAAATCGATGGCCTGTTTGACCTCGGTGGACAATTTGGTAGCATCGATGGTGAAATCGATGCTCGACGGGTTAGAATTTTTGAATGATTTTTCTTGGATGGTTTTTTTATGGTGATGTGGTCGTGACTGCAAGTGTTTTATAGTTTGTGGAAATTAGATGAAAAAATATTCAAAGGGAATTTTTCTGTTTTAAAGTTGCAATACGTTTGATGTTTTCGTTACACAAAATGTAGACGTAGAAGTAATATCTCGTGGCCAGATAACAGCCGCTCGGATCAATCTTCAGGTTAAGCCGCGCTTGCCTAGGTTGGTCTGTGGATGGGTGACCACCCATTTCATACCGAGTTTCCTCCGTGCCTCGGAAAACACGTTAAGCCGTTAGTCCCGGCTGTCATTTGTACATCTTTGACAAGCGTTACAGGTCAGTGGCCCGAAACTCTGACACCAGTCTTACCAAGGGGTATCGTATTATCGAGTACTAACTGGGTTGTGGAGGTCAGATAGGCAGTCGCTCCATGTAAAATACTGGTATTCAGCTGCATCCGGTTAGACTGGAAGCTGACCCCAATATAATTGGGAAAGGGTTAGGTAGATGAGATGATTAGACTATAAAAAATATTCACACACAATCAGGCATCTCGTTGAAGTAATTCTTCCACGTTTTTAATTTCCCAAATACAACTCTTTTACCGAAATAACAAAAACTGCATTCTCATTACACGTTTCAAAGGATAAACGAAGCCTATGATTCAGACCCAAAAGGCGCTCTACCAGATTGTGTACTTTTGTTCTGCGTAAAAAAATATAAGTTTTTCCTCTGTTTTTAATCTGCATGCCTTCACAACGTAGCTCCTTTCAGCTCGGGGCCATTTTAATCTATTTTCCGGTACACACAAACGGACAAACAAAAAATCTCTGTTGCTCCAAAGTCGTTTAGCGGGAAATTATTGAGTTCTCCTTTTTTCTTAACTGTTACTTCAATTTCAAGTTTAGAACATTTTTCTCGGGATTTTGGTTTTTGGTGGATGGTTCCGTAACTGTGAAGTTCAAAATCATTGTTTTTACCAAATTGTGGAGTGGAAAGTAAATTGACTGTTCGTTATGCGGTAAACTGTGAAACAAATGGATAACAAAGCGATTGGTTATCAAGTGTTGTGTATCATAATATGGAAAAGTGGGTGCTTACCCTCAAATTGATTAATTTTATCAAAAATTTATAGGTAACTGCTGCTTTTGTTAACTTTCCATAATTAATTATCAACGAAATCAACTCGTAAATAGTCCTTCCTCTCCGCCGCACTACGGGTAGTGTCGTGGATATTTTTTTTCCCTTCTGCACTACAGCCCAGTGGTATCATAGGTTTTTGGTAAATACATATATGATATCCAACTAACATCATCTTACAACTTTTACAATCAAGCTTCTTTCTCAGCTGACCTCGCACATGAACAGCAAATACATGCAGATCGTGTGGCAAACCAGATGGACACGCGATTCAGTTCACAATACTCGTAATGACAATTGTCGAAAACTTCTCGTTGAGAAACAAAGGAAATACTACCTCACCACTACACATCAATGCCAAAATGCAGGTTCGTTAGCATAGCGACGAATGAGCCAGCATACAAGATTCTCCAATGATCGGTCACACGGCCCATATCATTAACCAAATTCAGACGATCTTTGGTACCGACAACAAATCAATGCAAAATACATCTAACCCAAAGCTAATAAATCAAATATTCTACATCCAAACAATCCGAACAACGTGATGTTAACGTTAGAACATTTTATCGATCGTTATCGACAACACAAATTCCTTTAAGCTGCATTGTGTTATGCGCCGGCGACACAGCGTTGTCCGCAAAAGCGATGCCTCGAGCTAACACGCCGGACATGGGCCAGATCCTAAACAGAAACCCTGGAGCCGTATTCTGGGAGATTGATGGGAGAAATGTACTGTATCGAAACGGTATCGAAAGTATATTTGAGGTTGAATAGACTTTTTTGTATGGTAAATACTATTGCTGTGGATCTTTTGCATTTTATTCGCTCGTTCATCATCGCCATCATCATCATTTCAGCCCGTTGTTGTCCACTGCTGAACATGGCATATGTTGTCCCCAATCGATTTCCAACGTGTTCGGTCCAATGCCACCTGCATCCAGCGACTCCTTGCAGTTTTAGCAAGGACGTCGGTTGGTCGTCGGTCCGGTTCACTCGTTAACGATGGCAAATCCTACTGTTGTGTAATGTTTACCTTTAACGTTTACTGTTATAAGCATTTGAATGACTAGTTGTCGCAAGTGTTGGTCTTGGATTCGATTACAAAGTCAAATAAAGTGTTAAAAACTAAATGTTTCTCGTACGCAGGTAGTCTTTTCTCATTTCTTTGAAAAAGATAGAATTAATTCCGTCTGCCTTACATTTTCCATCTACGTAATGGGTGTGAAAATACCCTTAACGAAGTCGAAAGGCACTTGTTCTCCTCGTCGTTGCAATCATTTTTTTGTTCTAGATCGTACCTGAGAACTTTCTAGTTACGGAGATAAATAAACTTGTGAAAACGTTGGAAGTTTGACCTCCAAGTCAAACTTCCAACGTTTTCACAAGTTTTTTTTAAAATACAATTACCTTTTTAAATGTTATAATTATAACTTTCCTTTAAATACCTCCACGACCCCCGTATTAATCAATGCATCCATCAGCACAATGTTTTGAGTGTGTTACATTGATTTCTACCTGATACCTACGTGATATTTCCCCAAAAAATTTGCGTAAAGTTACTTAGTTTGATATACAGAATGCTTGGTTGATGGCTTCGTGAGGGGTCTGTTCACACCTTGTATATTGGGGTTGGCTTCCAGTCTAACCGGGTATACCTGAATACCAGTATCTGACATGTAATTACTTGGTATCTATGTCTGAAGAGCTCCTAGCTTGATAATAACAGCCGCTCGGGTCGATCTTTAGGTTAAGCCGCGCTTGCCTAGGTTGGTCTGTGGATGGGTGACCACCCATAACATTCCGAGTTTCCTCCGTGCCTCGGAAAGCACGTTAAGCCGTTGTTCCTGGTTGTCATTTGTCGGTCTTTAATCATAATCATTTATTAATTTGCGAATATGGGTACAAAAGAAAAGCTCTTAAACAAATAATAGTGTCCATTAGCCATATCCTACCTTTGACAGTCGTTACTAGTCAGTAGCCCAGAGAGGCTGGTGGCAGCAAAGCTTGGGGTGACTATTGACGAACGAGACATTGTGTTCGCGCAACGGGCGGGCCTGCGGGTCGAACGGGAAGTACAGACGAGCTCTGCGTGCGGTGCAAGTCCGGTAGGCGGAGGGAGCCCAGTGGGAGCAGCGGCAGCGACTGCGTGTGGGCGGCGTATCGTGGTGCGCCTGGCGCGGCGCGCACTGCGCGACGACCTGCTGCAGAGCGCGCGCGTGCGGCGTGGTGCCACCACGGCGGACTTGGGACTTCCCGCGCCCGCGCGTCGCTTTTATCTGAATGAGAGGCTAACCAAAGCAAACAAGCACTTGTTTTACCGTGTTCGTGAAGCTGGCAGCCGTCTCGGGTGGAGGTATACTTGGACGAAGTACGGCCGCATCTTGGCTAAGCAGGGTGACGGGAAGCCTACCCACTGTATCCGCTCAGAGAAGGATCTTGCGCGGGTTTTTGGTGTTGAGGGGCATGCGGGAAAGGAAGTATAATACCCCTGGAAAGCACTTAAATTTAGTTATTGTTATTTTAAAACATTACCTTTATATACATCATGAGTATGTTCTGATTTGGATTAATATTTTAAGTTTGTTTTGTGCGAGGCCGGCTATTTTACTGTCTCAGTATACTCTGGTTTCCTCTAGTGGCCCAGCTGCTCGGTCGGGGACTAATTGTGTACATTTTATATATATCACACTTCCACTCACTATTTTGACACCTTTGATCTCTTATCTTTTAATATATTTATCTTTACGGACTTTTTATACTATAACACTTTGGCTGACTTTGTATATTATTGCAATATTTACAATACTTCACTCTGATATTGTACATCTTATCATTTATCTTTTCACTATGTTTTTATCTCGAATTATTATATTTTTATGAAACATTCACTACTACATAATACTACCGATACAATCTACATTATACAGTCCTGCTACACAACTATTTATAAAATTCAATAAGGCAAGAAATTTAAAAGTTGGATTGTTTAATGCGGGGTCACTTGGTTCGCGCCATGAGGAGTTCCTTGTCGCTATGGAGAGCCTCTCGGTGGACATCATGGCGATAAATGAGACCTGGCTCAGACAGGGGGAAGAGGGCCGTGCGCCGGCAGTCCCGGGCTACCGACTGCGGCATGTGCCGCGCGCGCGCACTGTGCGCGGTGGCCGCGGGGGCGGCGTGGGCTTCTACGTGCGCCGCGGGCTGTGCGTGCGCACCGTGCCGCACCCGCCGGCAGCGCAGGTCGAGCAGATGTGGCTCAGGCTTAACATCAACTCGCAATCTGTTGTCGTCGGTACTGCATACAGGCCGCCGTGGCTCGATGTCAATGTCTTCCTGGATGCGGTTACTGATTCGCTCTCCTCCTTTGCTAATGCTGACAAGGTTGTCTTGCTGGGCGACTTTAATATAAATATTTTAAACCAAACTGACAATAAAACTAAACTTTTGAACAATTTTACACATTGCTGCAAACTTAAACAAATTATTACTGAGCCAACACATTTCACAGATCACAGTGAAACCCTAATTGATGTCGTGTGTACTGATGCCCGTGTGTGTGGGGTCTCTGTATCACACATACCGGAGCTTGGTCACCACGCAGTTATATCTGTTGAATTAAACTTTAAATTAGAGAAGCCTCCCCCTCATTGGGTTACTTATAGGCCACTCAAAGACATCCTCCCAGAATTTTTTAATGATGATTTAAATAAAATGAACTGGGAATATATTGAAAGTCTGGAAGATGTTAACTCCATGGTGGCCATGTTTAATCAATACATCTTGACATTATTTGATTTGCATGCTCCCCTTAAAAAAGTATTGATTAAAGAGAAATCTTATCCCTGGATAACAGACACTGTCAGGGAAATGATAAGACTGCGTGACAAATGCCACTCGAAGTCTAAAACAACAAAAACTGAGCATCACATTCAATCGTACAAACAGATGAAATACCTTGTTAGAGCTACTTTCGAAAATGAGAAGTGCGCATATTTTAAAACATACATTAATAATAATATCAAACAGCCTAAGAAGTTATGGAGTCATATTAAATCAACTGTAGCCACTTCCAAAAAACCTGACCATGGACTGCCACCTTTTTGTAATAACCCAGAATCAATTAATCAGCACTTTTTGGATGTGCCAGGCAGTGGTAATGTTGCTACTGCAGATTTGGCTTATTTTGAGCACCACAGGTACGGTGACACTCATTTCCAGCTTGAGCCAGTCCAGCAGGAAGAGGTGATGAGGATCTTGCGTAGTCTGAAATCGAACGCGCAGGGCTCTGACCACATTTCTCTGGAGATGCTGATATTGACACTTCCTCGAACACTTGCAGTTATCACAGCTATCATCAACAGGTCTATAGTCACCTCTTCTTTTCCTGATCTGTGGAAAATGGCAATTGTTAGACCAATCCCTAAAGTATCGAACCCCACTAGTGTAAAAGACCTCCGACCGATAAGCCTACTGCCATGTCTGTCCAAAATCCTGGAGAGAGTTGTCTCTGACCAACTCAGGGCATATCTTGAGAAAAATGGTATTTTACCAGTAACTCAATCCGGTTTTCGAAAGGCTCATAGCACGGCGACAGCTCTTCTGGATGTCGTTGGTAACATACTTGAGGCCAGAGACCAGGGTATGGGAGCCCTGCTCGTCTTACTGGATTTTTCACGTGCATTTGATTCTATCAACACTTCACTTCTTCTCTCCAAACTGTCTTATTATGGGTGTAATGTCGAAACAGTCAAATGGTTTGAGAGTTAAATTAAGAATCGATCACAGTTTGTGCAGGTGACAAGTGACAGTCCATGACCATGTCCTCTGGTTCGAGGGGCGTGGACAGGGGCGTGCCGCAGGGATCGATTCTGGGCCCGCTTCTCTTCATTTTGTACACTGCTGACATCATCAACTGTCTTATCAACTCGAAGTTCCACCTTTACGCAGATGATCTACAGTTGTACCTCTCCTTCCGCTCCCAGGATACTGCTGAAACTGTTAGCAGAATAAATGAGGACTTAGAAAGGATTTCATGTTGGTCCGGTAGGAACTCCTTGGTCCTGAATCCAAGTAAATCCAAGTTTATTGTTATGGGATCTAGGGATTTCCTGAACAAAATGCTTGCTTGCAATCTGGACCTCAGGATTGGTGGTTGTCGTGTGGAAAGGGTTCTGGAAGCTCGTAATCTTGGGGTAGTATTTGACGGGCAGCTGCATTTCGAAACTCACATATTGGAGGCAGTGCGCAACTGTTTCTACCGACTCAAGCTTTTATATCGTGTACGTCCCTACATAAGTGTGGATATGCGTGTCATGCTGTGTGAGTCACTTGTTCTATCTAAGCTGAATTACGCTGACACTGTGTATGGGACGTGCATTCTCGGTAGAAGCGAAAAGCTTATCCAGCGAGTGCAGAATGCCTGTGCAAGATTCTGCTACAATGTTCCACCTCGCTCCCACATCACACCATTTTTGAATAAGGGTAATTTGATGAAAATGTCAGCACGCAGAAAGCTTCACCTGGCTACCCTTCTCTTTGGCACTATCCTCACAAGCAAACCTGATTATTTATATAATAAACTGACATGGTCGCGCGATGTTAGCAGAATTAAAACTAGGGCTTCATCATACCTCTTGTTGGCCGGATCTCACAAAACTGCTGCATTTCGTGGTAGCTTTAAATTCGCTGCGTCCCGCTGCTGGAACGACTTGCCACCGCCTTTCCGTGCTATAAGAACAGTGGGGACTTTTAGATATAATTATAAACAACACTTGCTACAGTTACAAACAAAAACCACTCACTAATTTTACTTACCCTAAGACCGCATGAAGCTAGTACTGGTATCGTAACGGAGTTTTTGCCTGGATCACTACCATGTACACAAGCAACACCAACACCGACGCACTTTATTAAATATATTTACACCTTAAGACGACCCACTGACTACCTTTTCTGTTATAACTTAGTATATACGCTGGGCTCTGATATACTCATTCCTTATTTTGTTGTACTTTATTGTTTCGGAAGTTTTTCTTGTTGTTTTCTTATGTTCTATTCTATTCTATTTTTATTTAATGGCAAGTAGAGCCGATGTCGACTATTCTGCCAATGTCGAGTGAATTGGAAAAACAAGTGTGTATGGCAAAAAAAAAAAAAAAAGAAAAAAAAACTACAACGAATGATCTGAGATCATAGATTAAATGTTTTGATACAACGTGGTGGATCTTGTCGGGTTAGTACGGGACTGAAACAAACAAAAAATAGAAATAAATAAATATAATAATATAATTGTTTAAAACATAGAATATACGCATACCACACCCACACAGGCAGATTTATAATTTTATGCTATTGTGGCGGATGAAGGTCATCAACGCCACAAGCAGTTCAGGGGAGGAATATGTTAGCAAGGAGGAGAAATTAGTCGGAAGAGGGATTTTAAATTTAGAGAGACGTCTATACAGATCTAGGGGAGGGATGTTGTTTGAGCATTCGAAGAAGATGTGATCCAGAGTACCCTCTGCTAACCCACACTCGCAAAGAGAGGAGTCCCGAATCCGGATTTTTTGCAAGAAAACAGGAGTACAACAAAAACCTAGACGAATACGGCATAGGACGGATATGACAGGTTTGGAGACTTTTTTGTAGCTATAGAACCAAGGTTTTGGCTTTATAGTAGGTTGTACATCGTAATAAAACCTGCCTTTTTTCCTACCAGTGTTGTCCCATTGTTCCTGCCACGACGATTGGAGTTTAGTTCGTGGGAGGTTCAATAAGTCATACCCCTGAAGACAATTGTGGGAAAGATCAGCTACTGTCGATGAGCAAGCATCTTTGGCCAAAGTATCAACGCACTCATTGCCCTTAATGCCACAGTGGCTAGGTATCCAAACTAGCTGAACCTCTTTTTGGTTGGTAGCACAAGATAATAGGGACCTTTTAATTTTTAAAACCAGAGAGCTGTGCAATTTACTATTAAAAGGATTTTGTATTAAGGCTTGTAGACAACTAAGAGAGTCTGTGAAGATTACGGCTTTGTGTATGTTATGGTGTGACTCTATAAAAAGACAAGCTTCCAATATAGCCACACACTCACCTGTGAATACAGAGGACTCCTTAGGACACTTAAACTGTAAAATTATTTTAGAGGTCTGGTAATAGACCGCAGCTCCAGTGTGGTTATGGTCTGTTAATTTTGAAGCATCCGTAAAAAATAATTGGAAACCATTCCATCGCTCGCACACCACTGCATTGAATGTCGAGTTCGCTGACGGGGATTTTTTGGATATACCAACATTAAATACAATTTTTGGAACATAACTTAGAACTTCATATGCAAAATTAAAAAGGGGTAATCTGGGGAACTGAACAATAGGTGGTACTAAATTTAGAATTTGTCGAAAAGATTTCAGGATTAGGGGTATTTCTTTATTTTTCCAGTAGTTGGAATTTCCGCATATGGCATCTAACTCGTACAATCTTTCTATAAGGGGATGCGAGGTTCTACATATAAGCCTAGACAGGAAACGGGAGGCCAGATATTGACGCCTTAGGGCCAGAGGGGGTTCAGCACACTCAACCTGCAATGCGTTGATGGGGGAGGATTTCATACAACCTGAGATGATTCGAAGGCATTTGGACTGAACTTTGTCCAGCCCAACCAAGGCACCTTTGTTGCACGGGGTCAAAAGATACGTGCCATAGTCCAAAACACTACGGACTAAGGCATTGTAGACCAATTTCATGGTGTAGGGGTGAGCACCCCACCAAACACCCGCAAGAACTTTTAAAAGTGAGAGGGTTCTTTCACATCTTTGAATAAGAAAATTTATGTGATGTTTGCCAGTTAATTTTGAGTCCAAAATTACGCCTAGAAATTTTACTTTATTAACTATTGGAATATTTTGTCCTAAAATGTCAATTGCAACATGGGGAGTGCGTCTTTTACGAGAGAAGATTACTGCCGAACTTTTTGGCGCAGATAGCGACAGGCCATGGCTTAAAAGCCACTGATTCAAAGAATCCAGAGAGAGGCACAAAGATGACGCGGCATCGACTATAGAGGAATCTGTTACATACAGTGCAATGTCGTCGGCATACTGTAAGATCCGACAGTTGTTGTTTAAGCAGGACCCAATATCAGCCGTATACAGATTGTACAGTATGGGACTGAGGGGGGACCCTTGTGGGAGTCCCTTCCATATCTGCCTCTCATCGAACTCCTCTCCCTGGACTCTCAGGACCAATGAGCGGGACATCAGTAGCTCACATATACATCGTACCATCTTAGCCGGTAGACTCAGCTGTTGCAGTTTTTGCCTGAGTACTGGAAGAAGTACATTGTCATACGCAGACGAAATGTCCAGGAAGGTAGCTACAACAGATTCGTTTTTAGAAAAAGCTAAGCGGATATCCGCAACCAAAATACCAACACTGTCCATAGTACCAAGTCCTTTCCTAAAACCAAATTGGTAATTCGGCAGTAAGTCTCTTGACTCAACAATCCACTCAAGACGGTTTTTAATAAGGTGCTCCAGTAATTTAGCTAAGACTGAAGACAAAGCAATTGGCCTAAGGCCATTCGGATCATCTGCATGTTTGCCTGGTTTCAATAGTGGGATAATTATTTGTAATTTCCATTGATCTGGGACCCAACCATGAATATAAGCAAAATTTAAAATATTTAAAAAATAGGTTTTAGCCTTGTCACCAGAATGGGCTATAAAAGAATATGGCACACCATCAATACCAGGGGCTGAGTCCCGGACATGATTGAGCACCACATTCAGTTCCTGCAAAGTAAATGACGCATCAAGAGGATCCTCTGATACATTTTGTTGGAATATGTTGACACATTCAGAAAAAAGTGGGACGTATGGTGGAGCAATTTTATCAAAAAAAAGTTCAGCTGTTTCCCTAGTGATTGGAGAAGAAACTGATGGGGAGCACCCACATCTGTACCTATTGATACTTTTCCAAACTGCTGACACAGGCGTAGAGGGAGACAAAGAGGTGCAGAACTTAACCCAACCTGCACGTTTCTTCTTGCGAAGGTGACGTTTGGTTCTGGCATTAATCTGACAGTATGCCAACAGATTTTCGGTGCTCATGTCTGCATTGTAAGACTCCTCGGCCTCGTTCCTGTCCCTGATTGCCGAAGTGCACTCTGGATCCCACCACGGGGGTGAAGGGATTTTATTGCGGGCACTGTTTTTCAACGGAAAGCAGGAATCAGCACTGGAAGTGATGGCAGTAACAAAACCGTCATAGCAGCTCTTGGCATGGTGGTGACCAGGAGGATCAAATAAAATTGAATTTAAATTTGGCAGAACATCAATTTTTTCCTCCAATAATGAAACAAATTTTGTCCAATCTGGTTTGGACAAGTTATACTTCAGAAGTGGAGGAGAAGTTTTCTCTAAATAAGTCTTATTAACTAAAGATATAACAATAGGGTAGTGGTCACTACCATGCGACATACATTCCCATTGGGTCGAAGCTGCCACCTCAACTGAACAAAATGTTAGATCCACACAACTCTTTTGTTGTCCAGGAGGGGATCTGCGGGTCGGGCAACCATTATTGAGGATACAGAGATCCAGATCATCCATTATCTCAACCAAAGTCACACCAAAGGCATCACAGCGTTCGGACCCCCATCTATAATGGTGGCAGTTAAAATCACCCATGACCAAAATTGGTCCTTGAACACTTGAAAGAGTGTTTTTTAAAATATCAAAAAATTCAGGCCGAGGGTGGGCAATGTATATTGAGAACACTGTAATGCCTTCCACCCTTCCCGCCACAACACTCATATCTCCTGTGAGTGGGGGCAAAGGGAGGGGCAGAAGAGGGACCCGATCATTGACAAGGAGAGCCGAACCTCCGTAGCCATCAGATCTGTCACATCTAAGAATGTTGAAGTGTGGCATGCGGAAGCTAAGACTTGGCGTGAGCCAAGTCTCAGCTATGGAACAAGCCAAAGGCTTGTGTTTATTTAAAAGGAATATGAGGTCGTGCTTTTTATGCCACACGCTCCTCACATTCCACTGAAGGAATACTAGGCGGGACGCCATTTTTAATTAATAAAAGTAGAGATATAAGTTGATCGGCAACGTTGGACGGTGTTTGGGAATTGGAAGAAGAAGGAGAAATAATAGTAGGTAGAAGTTTAATAAGGAGTTCAATAATAGAACCGGTATTGTCTGAGACATGATTGTTGTTAAGAGCACAGCCATTGGGCTGTGAGGGTTGGGGAGAACTAACTATCTGCTGATGTGCATCTTTATCATATGATGGGGAAAGGGGGGCATGGTTCCTGGGTTTAAGTGTCACAGTTTTACGATATGATTGGGAAATTGGGGTTTTAACAATGTTGGCATAATTACGGGAAACTGTTGGGATAATTTTACATGCCTCAGCATAAGGAATGGTTTTTTCTGCCATGACGGTCTTAATAGCCTTCTGCCTGCCATACTCAGGGCATGACTGGCTATCAGCGAAGTGATTCCCCGAACAAAGCACACAGAAGGCTTCGGCAACAGAAATGTTGCAACCATCACCTGGGTGGTCATGGCCACACTTATTACAGCGTGGTTTAGACCTGCATAGGTTTGCTACATGTCCAAATCTGCAACACTTGCGACATTGAATTGTTGGGTATATGTACTGTTTAACAGGGAGGGATGTGTAGCAGCAAAATATCCTAGTAGGCAGTACCTGTCCATCGAAGGTCAGAACACATGTTTCAGTGGGTTTCCATTCATTAACCCCGTCTCGTTGTGTTTTTCGGTTGATACGTCGGACTTTCAATATTTGACCACAACCTAAGGGCACAGACAAATACGTCATGGCTTCTTCTTCGGTAAGTTCTGAGGGAACACCGGTAACAACACCCATCCTTGTGATATTGAATGAAGGGATTGATGCAGTATAACTAAATTTGGACAGTAGGCTGTTGATTAAGAAGGAGTTAGCGTCCTGAGGGGAAGCAAACTCCACCGAAACGCGGTTTCTGCCGACTCTGTTGACACCACCACGAACAATGTTCGCAATGTTGTTGTTCATGAGGAATTTTCCGAAGTTGACAGGGTGAAGGGTGGTGCCAGCATTTGGTTGGGACTCAATGCGTGAAACGTGGACAATGTAAGGAGCCTTATCCATTACCGAGTACTTGGTTCGCCCAATTTGGCTTCTTTGTTGCTTGCTTGGGAGGGAAGGAGACGCGACTTCCTCGTCAACAGGACGCTTACGAGGGTTCTGTCGAGGTTGTAAAATTTGTGATACATCCATCGCTGCAGCATTGCAAACAACATCCGCGAATTGCGATAGTGGGTTGAGTGGGCTCTGGATGCTCTGTTCAAAAGGAGTAGGAATATCAGGTGGATCTGGGTCAGGGGGTTTATTTTTGTCCATATTGGTGGGAAAAAGAGACTTAAATATAAGCAATCACAATACAAACCTGGTTACGAACACAAGGACAACACAATTTTATACAGACAAGTCACTAAAATATCAAAAACCCTTAAAAACAACAAAAAATTCTGAACACACGTGCTATCCAAGAACACTGTCAGCAGAATCCGTTTTCTTATGTTGTTTCTCTAAAAACACCTTGACATTGACAGCCAGTTGCCAAAATGTATCCTCCCTCTGCGCTGCGCTCGCGTCCCTTCGCTTGTCATGGACCATAGACAATAGTCTGTAGCGTTGACAAGCGAAGTCGGAACGTTCGGTGCGGCCGAGCCGATTATTATTAATATTTTAATTTAATCATTTTTGTTTGTAAAGTTACAGTGTTTATTTTATATAAGTGAATATTATGTTATTTTATTTTTTGTGTTAATGTATTGTGTGTCCGTAGTTGTGACCGTGACGTCACAGTGGGCCCTATCAGAATACCAGCGCTCCGGTATTTGTTTTTCATCTATCGCAGCATCATGCTGAGATAGGAGCCTTTTTGGCCTCGCACAGGTCTTTTTTTATTATTTAGTTTTAGATTCTTTTTTTTATTGTTATTTTTTGTTGTTCCTGTGCTTGTCCCAAATAAATATTTTTCTTTCTTTCTTTCTTCTTTCTTAGCCCAAAAAGTCTGACAACCAGTCTTACCAAGAGGTATCGTATTATCCAGCACTTCTTCTTCGTATCGCTGGCACGATAATTTTTATATTTTGTTAGCCCAGAACTTCGCCACTTCCACCGCGTCGTCGGTGGCAGCGCAGAGGTCACTTGGGCTACATGTTTTATCCAGCACTAAATGGTATGCAGTTGCTCCATGTAAAATACTGGTATTCAGCTGCATCCATTTAGACAAGAAGCCGACCTAACGTAGTTGGGAAAGGCCAGGCAGATAATGAACTTGGAACTTGGTATATATGTGACTTTTAAACCCAGTTACTAACTAACACAACACCAATTGGTACTCATTTATATAGGAAAACAGTAAAACCAATTAATAAAAAAATAGTAGATTGTTGCATCGAGCGCAAAGTGAGTTATTAATGCACCAGTGTTATGTTGGTGCCCAAGCGCACGCGAGGGCACTAAATTAACACGAGTGCATTAATTACTCACTTTAGCAAGGTGCGTAATCTACTTTTCTTTCAGCTACCAATCTACCTACCGTGATAAAATATACAACTACTCAAAATAAAAACTCAAGTTAATGAAAACAAAGTATCTCGCGACTTTTGTGGCAAAAGGTTAGTAACAATTTTATTTGCAGCTGTTTTTATTACTTTCTGGAGTTGAATTCATATCGATATCGCTGTCTATTTCCATTTTTTAAAAATATTCTTGCTAAATACGAAGTATCAAAGTTTTACAATAAAAGGAAATGCGCGCCGTTTGTGTTTTTTTTTTTCACCAAATCCATTTTATTCAGCCGATTTTTATTTTCAGCCAGTATCTTTATAAACAAATGCATACATTTTTTAGTAAACTTAAATTTGGAGACAGTAAATCTCGGTGGTAAATAAATATCTAAATAAAAAATAAAAAAACAGTGCATTAAAGAAAAACTGTGCAACAATAAGATTTCATTTAACATTTCTGCACTATTTTGGTTCTAAGGAAAAAGACGTCCTCTGTGATCGGTTTTGTAGTGATTAATGATAACATTACTACGAAGTTGAAAGAAAAACTATTTTTATACTATTTACGAAACCAGAATAAGGCCGTCCCTCCACAAGCACTATTGTGGGTTTTGACGAGCAATAACTATGTAGAGCGCGGACAATTCGGCACAATGGGCGAGCAGGCTCTATCAGTTGATAGTCCTTGTACAATACCCAGCTCTTTGAGCTATGGCTTTTGAAATAACTTGTGTAATAATTATGACGTCAGTTTTGAATGAAATGGTTCAGTTTCCTTTTTATTTTAAAGGTATATTGATTTATTGAACACTTCAAGCACAAAGTACAGAGGCGGACTTAATGTCATAGGCATTTTCTACCAGTCAACCTTTGGGTGATGCAGAGACAAACATTGGTAGGTCTGTGTACATATAAATAAACTACATGGATATATAAAATACTTTAAAAATACATCAAAATACTATAAATATATAGCATAAGCAAAAGCATAGCATAATCAGCCTATAATGTTCCCACTGCGGGGATACACGGCCTCCTCTCTATGAGAGGGAATTGGCTATAATCCACCACGCGGGCCCAGTGCGGGTTGGTAGATGTCACATGTCTTCGATTTTTTGTTCTAGGACATGCCAGTTTCCTCACGATGTTTTCCTTCACCGTTTTGATAAATATATAAGTATATCAAAATATATATGTGTAAATTGACATTTACACAAATATACTAAAATAAAAAGACAAACAATGGTGAAAACATAAACGTTATGATGAAACTGATAGCTACTGTATATCTACTGTCTTTGCATGTAAAATTACTTAAGAGTTATAATAATGGAATGTAATTTACATTTGAACATAACATTACGCCTGTAATTCCCGAAAGACGAGACAGAGGCGTAGGTACCTAATAGTACATTCACATTTCGCCAGTTTATTTTAGTCCCATGTAATAAAGGACGAGGCTAATGCCATCAACCGGGCACAAATCCAGACTCCGTGGCTGTTACTGAGAAATTCCTGATGGAAAAGCCCAATAACATTTTTCCGACCCGGGAATCGAACTCAGGACCTCATGCGTTCGCGCTTGTAACCACTCGACCAGCCAGGCTGCCTAAATAGCTAACGAGGAAATGGGGAATATGTGCTTCATAAAAGTGTTAAAAGAATTTAGGACCTATGTCCAGGTTCCAAGATTCCTTCTTCCTTTTCTACGGAATCGGATCATGTGAATTCGTTTCAATGCCAACAATTTGCTGCATTACAAAACTTGTAGTGCTAAAGGAATAAGGCTGATAATGCACGCACCCTATGTTTAGGGTAAATCTCCGATCAACGTTGAAATAATCTCTTGTATTAATATTCATAAACGCCAATCATTACACCCCCTTCTGTCACGGGGCAAGCAGCAATTTAATATTGTTCGCAGTTACTTTGAGTCATTAATCATAAACATTGCTTTAGTTAGAGTATCTTACTCGAATGATTTTTTCTTTGTGATTAACTAAGAACGAAATAAAAAGCATTTTAAGGCAAATATTTTACATTTCCTCGAAAACTGGATCTCATCGCACTACGATTAGGTTCAACATGCAATGTATTTCACACGCGTGGATTTTTAATATTTTTCCGCACACGTGCGGAAATAATTTCCAAAGATAAGTTCAATGACTATAGCTATAATCGGTGTGAACGCCACCTCGACAGTAATAACAAAGATTCCCCACTTATATCAAAATGTACTAATCCCGTTTCCTTTATAACGAAACACTTTGTAAATTAGGCATTAGTTTAAGTGTTATACATTTAACCTAACATATCTGCCAGTATTACTATGAGGAGCGCTTCGCAAACTTTTGGTTGGTGGATTTCAAATGACTTATATTTTTTGGTTTTAGGACACGCGGGACATGTGATGTTTTACTACACCATTTTGAAAGCACTGGTGGTGAAATAAATTACAGAGAGTACATTTTCTCTGCCTGAGTTCGAACTAACCATAAATAAAATTCGTAAATCGAGGCCACCCCTGCTCAATAAACCGCTCCAAGAGTAGAACACCCATCCCTCTTTGAATTAAGCAAGTGTGTAACGACTTACTACAGTTATTACACAAAACAAACACGTTCGCTAAGCACGTTGCACGCTAAACACGCCAACTAGCACGCATTCATATGGGAAATAATTTATAATGATTTATTACAAGGGTCGCTAACTTTCATAATGGCTAGTTACTTATAGAACGGAGTTTTAGGGCGAATTTCACTAGCGAAACACGATCAGCACAATATTTAAACCGCGTTCACGAGTTGGAGGAGTTCGTAGCTAAATAATGACAGCCGCTCGAATCGATCTTCAGGTTAAGCCACGCTTGGCTAGGTTGGTCCGTGGATGGGTGATCCTCGGAAAGCACGCTAAGCCATTGCTGCTGTCAATTGTAGATCTTTGTCAGTCGTAATGTAGTCAGTGACCCGAAAATCTGACAACCAGTCTTACCAAGGGCTATCGTATTACCCAGTACTACTGGGTTGTGGAGGTCAGATAGGCAATCGCCCCATGTAAAATAAGGTATATAATACAGCTGCATCCGGTTAGACTGGAAGTGGACCCAAACATAGTTGGGAAAAGGCCAGATAGAGATGTTCACGAGCTGTCAGTGTCAATATTGTACAACAAAAATACACTGACAGAGATGTGTTGATAATCAGTTTCATTGGTGATATTCATCTTTAGATGATTTGTCCTCCAGGAATTTCTCCTTAACAGTCGGGAGTATATCCCAGAAATGAGATTTAAGCATAACCGTCGAAATATGGGTGATTTATAAACCGCCATACGCTTCAGATTCAGGCCTCATATTGTTAACATAGAAAAGTAATCTGCTGAATAAATCGAAGAGTAATATTTAAAGCGTCCTTAATAATGAAAGTTATATCTAGTCCAAAGAATTGATTCAAACAAAACCTGTTCAGAAAATTCTAGAATAAATCCATCTCGAACAAAAATAAATAAAACCTCAGAAATCAACCTTATTGGGTCCAAGTTCCAAATATTCCACGTCAAACCGCAATCCAGCATAAATCGCTTCAACATTTACAACACAATCCGTATCAAATAAAATATAGAGGGAAGTAGGGGGGAGCCTGCTTTCATTGGGGATTATGCAGCATCAAGCGCTAAGTCACATTGTGGCTTGGCTAGCAACAATGGGGATGTCGTTTATTTACCACTTCGCAGTGTTTGTTTTATTTGAAGATGTTTTGGGGTGGTTCAGATACGGTGTTGATACCTTTGATATAAGGAATTATATGGCGTACTATTTTTGACAGGTCTTATCATAAATTATTGCTGAAAGATGAAAGGTGGAGAATGTTTAGTTTTTTGGAAATTAATAAATAAATGGTTATTTTGATCTAGTTAATGGGTTATAAGGTCAGATAGGCAGTGGCTCTATTTAAAATACTATTAAGTACATCTGGCTTTATTGGAAGCCAAAACGATAGGCAAATGATGATCATGATTAGGTCAATAAATGTGTCAATGTTAGTAGTAGGTAAGGTTTAATTGATATTTAGCTAAATTTTAAAATAGGAATCTCATTTCCCACAACATTTCATTGAGATATGTTTTTAGTTTACAGCGATTAACCCAGTTTTGACAAAAGTGGTATGAAACCAGGCAATCTAATACATTATGTTTGATTCCACTTACAAATCCTTTAATTAAAACAAATGAAAACCATTACTATTATCAAGTACAATGGGCACATTTTTCCCCTACCTAAATAATTTTAATCAAAAAACAAATGTTATAGCTTCCAATCAAGGAGTCATCTACCACAGTATAAAGGTAACCGGTAAACCAACTAGGCGCTTTCTATTACTTACTACTCATACAAGGTGTCAATGGAGCCTTCACGAAGCCGTCAACAAAGAATTCTGTACAGACGGCCAGCACAAAGCAAAATAATAATTACGGATTGCTTGCGATTGATTGAATGACTTGCTTGCGTCTGTACATCAAACTAAGTAACCCAACGTAAAAATTATTTCTGGGAACCCGCTTTTTTTGGAGGACTCAATGTAACGCAGCGCAACTCAAAACATTGTGGTGATGTGCATTGAATAGTAAACGGGACATGGAAGTATTTACAGTAAAAACTAGTATTTTTTTAAACTTATATCTCCGTAACTGTAAGGTTCCCAGGTATGGTCAAGAGTAAAAATATAATCGTAATGACGGGGAGAATAAGTTAGTGCCTTTCGGCTTTTTTAAGGGTAGTTTTACACCTAGTATGTTGCAATACTTACATCTAACGTAAGTACGTAACCACTTGTCTCAATACGCAAGTCCAGAGTGACCTGTTACCTGAAACATGCATGAATTCGTGTAAACGCTTTGCATTATGTTTGAGCCAATTCTGAGCATTTGTTCCGAGTTGAAACACTGTATGTAATTACTAATGTCTACTATGCCTGTATAGAGTACTACTGAATACTACTGTAAGGTATACTTTGTGCTGATTCCGACCATTTGCTCCAAGTTGATACGCTGTATGTTAATACTAATAAATGTACTGTGCATCTACAAAGTTAAAAGAATTTGATTACTCACGGAGTCAATTAAGTGGCTCCAGTTGGGTATAGAAACTTATCAGTGACTGTATCTCGTTGTTATCATATAGGGGATCTTATACAACTCATTTGGAGGGTTTAAAAGTCGTGTAGGATGTGACGTGGAAATAGTTATTGAGTATAAAGGGGTGGTGTTTTCATTTGCGTGGTTTTATGAGTTGGAATGTCATTTGCATGTTTTTTTGTTTATGTAGATTATTTTTTACTGTTATTAGATTCAAGTTATCAGATTTAATTAAAATAATGAAAGGGTTGTTTTTATTACAATAGCTATTTTATTTAAATTAACATCTTACGGTATTTCATACAAACTTTCAACTCATTTGTTTTCGAAATGACTAAACCGATTTTAATGAAACGCGCATAAGCAAGATACATTAACATAGGTCTAAAAAGTTGACTAAGAAAATTCTCGAAATGTCTCTAAAAAAAAATCTGTTTCTATGGAAAATCTAAAATCGGTCTAATTTAGCAGTAACACAATTTTCTAATATATTCTCCGTCAATTTTTTAGTCCTATATATCTTGCTTATGCGTATGAAGTTTCATTAAATTCGATTCAGTCATTTCGAAAATAAATGAGTTCAAAGTTTATATGAAATTGTTGTTAATTGTTTGTTTGTCTGTTTGTTTGTATGTCGTAAGACGTTAACGCTCTTTATAAATGTAAAAAATCTTCATTTTGTAGTTTAAGCTGTTTGTTTATAACATAGGTATTCTAGCTAAGAATCAAACTACCAACATTGTGACGTCATGATTACCTAATATTCTCTACCTTATTAGCACAATCTTGGAGATCGGCAGCCATCGGACCAAAGAGGTCAGACATCTAATGAAAACATAATGATGAAGCAGAATCGACAAATCGAAGCATCTTTTACCCACTTATACTACCTGCTGGTTGAATTTTGAGTTTTTTAGGTGACAGTCTACTGACTACGAAATCTTATATTCTCGTGTCACAATGTTAGTTACCATACTCCTCCGAAACGGCTTGACCGATTTTTATGAAATCTTATATGCATATTCCGTAGGTCTGAGAATCGGCTACTATCTATTTTTCATACCCCTAAGTGATAAGACGCGAGCGAAGCCGCGGGCAGCTAAACAGCTAGTACAATATAGATTGTATTTATTTTGATTGAGAACAGAAGGAAATAAGAAATAGAGGAAACGGATGACAATTTTTTTTTTTACGACTACTTATACAGCGTGTAACAGAAAGGGTATAATCTTATGGAATACTGTGGTACGGATCATCAAACAGAACAACTTTCTCTATGGGACCACCATCGAAATCGTAAAAAAATAATCAGCTGTCCCATATATTTGGGTCGAGTAGGTATTGAAATTTTGTACAGGACAGCTGATTATTTTTTACGATTTCGATGGTGGTTCTATAGAGAAAGTGGTTCAGTTTGATGGTCCGTACCACAGTATTCCATATGATTATACCCTTTCTGTTACACGCTGTACATTCTTGGAATTTTCTGAGATGAAAGTTGAGTTTGAAAAAAGAAAACCTTGTTTTTAACGTTAAAATTATTTTGCATACGTAGGTATGTCGTCACTGTTCCCTTTTATGTTTATTTTACTTCTCTCTTCTTGCGTAAACCAACATTCATTTATCCACGCGTCCGCGAATAAATTAATCATACGGAACCCTATTAAAACAAAATGTCAACCCTCCCCGTCTCGGAGCATCAAGATGTCACACGACAATGACTTTCATCATTTTAATATAATTTATCTTTACCCTGTTTAGCGACGGTGGTGGGCAGATTACGTCACTGAAGCAGTAGGTAGTCGCATATATTTGAATTTATAACAATTATGGTTTTGGATGATTCATAAATAATAACAAAGAAATACACCTAAATAAAAATAAGGCAGCCGTTATCGTGAATTGCATTGAATTGCAAATGTTTTCGCATTAACTCAAAATCCATTGATACCTTTCTTCATAGGTATTCCAAATTTTA
This sequence comes from Eugnorisma glareosa, assembly GCA_947578425.1. Classification (NCBI taxonomy): domain Eukaryota; kingdom Metazoa; phylum Arthropoda; class Insecta; order Lepidoptera; family Noctuidae; genus Eugnorisma; species Eugnorisma glareosa. The sequence goes on from OX387964.1 coordinate 19,633,842, forward strand.
GCAGCTACTTAGTAAAATTAGTTTTTATCTGTCCCCAAATTTATACTTTTTTCATATATTTTATTTTTATTATAGTGACCTCTTTTTATTCCATAATGTTTCTGCAATAATCTTCCCAGTTTGAATAAGACACACACCACAATTATTTAGATTTCCTTAAATTTATCTAGTGAAAATAGTTTACGTTACTTTAATTTAAAAATCTTTTTTTTTCAACAAAAAAACCTGTCTGAACCACAAACCAAATGATTTGATTTATCGATCATAATAATTTTAAAATCTAACGACAGTCGTGTGTCAACAAATAAACGCAACATCATTCAACTATCATTGTTTATAAAGATATCGTTATTGTTATCTCACTTAGATCAACTATCGTAACTTGGGAACTTTGGTACTAACATTGGAACTTACACTGCACCTGTTCTATTCAATATCTATTGGTATTACAATTAGATGTCGAAGATACTGGCAAGTTACCTGCAGATGGTTGAAAATTGCAGTGAGTTTTATGAATTAATGATTATCATTTAGCCTAACATACATAACATTTGGTGTGTAAACCTGGCAAGGTACAGGTTTTTTATACTATAAAGGGTGTAATAAGACCCTTAACGAAACCGAAAGTGGCTTATTCTCCTCGTCATTACATTTTTTTTTTTGTTCTAGACCATACCTGAGAACCTTCTAGTTACGGAGATATTGGGGGTCAAAGTTCCAATTTTTACATTAAAAAAAAATATTTTTACAATGTAAGATTTATACTTTAAAATGTGTGATGTCAGTAAGTAAATAAAAAATATCCACAGACTGGCGGTTCTGACATTAGATGTGGAAACATAGCGCTTTGTTCGGATTTGTGGAACATCAGATCCCAGGTTGTTACTGAAATTCCTGGTGGAAAACGTTTTGTTCGACCCCGGAATTGAACCAAATACCTCACGCAATACTTAGCAGTCACCCTTGCGACCACTAGCCATGCGAGGTTACTACCTCGCTTGGCTAGTGGCGATGACACAATCTCAACGAGGAAAATGTTGCATTATCTCATGTGCCTATAATTTCATTTGAACCTACCCTTTTAAAACATAATACAGCTACATAATAATCTTGGCTGCAAAAACAAAATATAGTAGGAATTCCCATGACGAAATGTTCTACTACTTCGAAATACCTCATTATGATGATAATCTTACAAAGTTCTGAAAGAATTCGCAAAAGTCACCGCGCTAGCAGATTCGCCAACTTTTAAAGACAATATTGAATGAAAATCAAAGTAGAATCAAGAGAAACGATTACTATTATATCTGATTCGTTCGGATAACATCGGAAAGCGGAAAGTTTTCCAATAAGGATCGTCCGAACTATCCGTACCGGATCGTACGGAATCGTACCGAGGATCCAAGTTCACTGGCATACTTCAAAATGTTACTTTTGAATTTTCGTCGAGGAAAATCTTTTTAGCGTTGATTCAGTAGTCTGAATATTTGAGATTTAAAGGTTTTTGTTTTTTTTTTGTAAATATCTTACTGTTACTATGTCATCCCACAGCTGGGCGCAAAGGCCTCCACCATGAGCTCCCAATCTTTCGATCCAGGGCTAATGTAGACCACTGGTCGTCGGTTCTATCCAGCTCCTCACGCCATCTCCTGTGAGGTGTACCACAGTACCTTAGAATAGCTATTTGTTAAATCATTAAATGATACTTAGTTTCGGACATTGTAACGAGCTTCATTACCTAAGTATCCACTTATAGAATAAATTTTCAGTCGTGTAAGTATCAATTTCTCGATCTAAAGGTCAGTTAACTCACACAACTAGTAACACACTGGCTTTACATAATTTCGTTAAAAAATATATTTAATAAGTTTACAACATGCAAATGAGTTTTAAAATGTTTGTAATTTCAAGTCATAAATAATCGTAGACTAGATAGAGACTCAAAGTACCAAAGTTTAACTCAAACGTAAAACTAAAATGAATAATATTTGCATAAAAATTGCACGAAAAACCACTTTTACTTACAATTCCAAAAAAGCTAGCTTCAAACTAAAATTACAGTCTCATCTAAACTTCTTTTACAGAAAAATAAAATGTTTAACCCTATAAATTCCGACTGACTGCAATTTTTAATTTTACGACGACAAAAAATCATTAATTTTAATATCACGACGAAAACTTTGCAAAATTAACCTTTACTGAGAATAACTTAATTTTGCGAACAATATTTTCTATTACGCCTCTAAAGATTTAGGGGGTCGGCAGTACAATAGGGGGTTCTACAAAGGTTTTATCGCAGCGAGCAAGGTGCCTTATAACGTTTTCTTGAGGTGTAAATAAGAGCTTACAAAGGAAAATTTTGAAAGGCTACCGGATTTTAATTAAGCGTAATCATTTTGTTTTAATCAGTTATGATCATTAACTAAATTGTTTTCTTTTGTATTATGTTGAACTTGTTCTGATATACGAATATTGTGTAGAAAATATACCTACTTACATAAAAATTAAATTAGGTAATTAATATTATTTACTGATTTCGAGAGAAATCGGTTTAGACTGTCTTAAATATGCTACACTTTCCTAAATATACGTAAATAAGTTCTTGTTAGGCCAACGGTCATTGCTGATAAAAACCTATAGGTAGGTATCAATACTCACTCATCTATCAAATAAAGAAAATCCATGAAAATATTTACCACAATCTTTTCAAATGAAGCTAAAAATCACAAATAATCCCGCCAACTTTACCAAAAGCCCAAAAAATATTCAAAGAAAAAAAAGTTAAAAAATAATTCTTTTTTCAATCACGTCGAATAACGAAAAGTGATCTGACATCCAAGGAGGCCGATAATCATTTGGCGATGACTGGCCGTTTCTCGGCTTTGGGCCCCGTCACCTGTCATAACGCGATTGGCCTCAACAAGGCCGTAATATATTTCCCCTTTTTTATTATTGTTCATATTTATTTTACCGGGCGTCTGAGGAAATAGGGAAAGAATGGCCTTAATCGAGTGAAGGATCGTCTTGTTGTTATAGTGGCCATCTTTAGTGTGTCAGTGTTATGAGGAGGGATTTTTTTGTAGGTTTGTGTGATACATACGGCGTGTTTTTTTGAAAACAAATATTACATAAGAACTATTATCGACAGAAGGGTTAGGCAAAAGAGTACCTAATAGTATATCAAATGCCTGTTATGTTTAAGTCCCATGTAATAAAGGGCGAGCCTATTGCCAGCAACCGCAAAAACCCAATAACACTGCCCGACCCGGAAATCCAATCCAAGACCTCATGCTCCCTGCCAGGGTTGCGGGACTGTTCGAAAGAGATACCGCGGCCCTGGAACACAAAGGGCAAAGGAAGGAACATGGATGGGTTTTAGTCAGTAAAAGTCTGACACTCCCTCCTGCTCAGCCCAGAGCGGTAGGGGTTATTTGATGATTTCCCATCGGTAAAAAAAAAGGACCTCATGCTCAACCGTCGAGCTTGCAACCAAGAACAAAGAGGCAGTTTAAAAAAATACTGTTTGAAAGTAATATAGGTATGTTAGTGAGTAAGGCTTCAATAATGTTCTTATTGAAGAGTTTGAGGGTCAATGCCAAAATATCGTTTTGAGAGTCGTACCGACACATTAATTCTTATTTATTGTGATTATATACACACTGAATTCGAATTAGTTTCACAAAAATAACAAATAAGAGATGAGACCTAAATTGAAATGTCTTGTAAATATTCAAACCTTATTCAGAGTAAAATATAGGCAACATTTTATTTTGCAAAGAAATAACAAATGATCCAAGCAACAGATGAAATTAAAAAAATATTTTTTTAAACTTGGTAACACTGAAATAATTTGACATAAAAATATGAATATGCGATTATGTCTTTAGAATATAATAAATGGTTGGTGAAAAAAATATCAAGCAAGTAAACTTTACTTTAACAAAGTATAAAAGAAAAACTTACTCAGATGATTAATCAAAATTGTTTGAGTGTTAAACGAGAGCCTTATTTATTGTTGTATTAGCAATTTAATAATTAATTGACGTAAAGTTTGTGTAACACGCACCGTTTATATTTCGAAAGGGCATTCGATTTTATGACTCTATGAAATATAACAGTCTTCGTCTTATTATTGTCTCAACCGGGTAAATTAACTCAGAACCTAGCGCTAAGCAGCAAGGCACTACACAAAGGACTCACTGATCTATCGTAGCCAAGTTGTGTTACATCAAGATTAATTCCCAAGATCCGAAGATATAAGTCTTTTAAATAACAATGGTTAAATCCCGTCTTATCACAAAATCTGAAATGGTAATAGGAGCAGAACTTAGAGAACTTCGAAAACTAGAAGTAACTGCAAGTCAAATTGAAATCCAACTCATGCATTACGTAGGTTAGAGCTTCATAAACTTGTATGGGAACGTCAAAAACTGGGAAATCATAGAGGTCTGGAGTGAACGGATTTGAGAGGGATTTCAACTACTTTATTGGGGATGGGGACCAACGGAAGCTGACTATAACTCAGCCAAGTTGGGAGCAATCCAAGTTCGGAGCCGGTTTGATTGCATACCTTCTTGCTCAATTTGCAATATTTGTTTGAACATATTTTTGCGGTTTACCTAAGAATTGTTATGATCGATGGCCTAGACTTTATAAAAGAGCTTCTGAATGTTTTAATACGTGACTGGCAGCTTAGAACGTTTACATAAATTAAAAAAAGAACGCGTGTAATGATCCTGCACTAATCTTTAAAAAGAACTTAGGGTGGGTGACACGATAATTTGATTTTGATTTAGTTTAAGTTAGGCTAATACTTTTAAAGATAAAAGCGACTTTAAATTGAGAATTAATTTAGTCGGTGAAGCGAGCAAGAAGTTTTGATTTAGTAGCTTGATATTGAATAAAGTAAGAATAGTAATATTGTAATTATTTAATTCTGATGCTACTATTACTATAAGGGCTAAGGTGATCACTCACAGAGACCAACTAATCTAAAAATCCATTGAACAGAAAGGAGGAAGGAGTTCGTTCTATGTTCTGGCTGCTATATTGTACACAATAATAATATGCTTTAGTTTTAAATATTTTTAAACACGGACACAGATCTATTCTCTTTGAGAGCGATCCATCACGCAGGCCCGAATCAGGTCGAATTTTACGGTTCTAGGATGCGTTGGTTCTCTCACGATGTTTTCCTTTACTAAATAAGAAAGTCAGTACTTTTGTAAAGACATACTTTATTTTGCGGGGATCTTGATCTTGGCCATAATATCATGATGGGTATGATCCTTCAAAGGACACATGAATGAACTTCACATGAATTCTTCTTCCTTTTTATCTTCAAAATCCTTGAGTCTAGTCAGTCAGTTCTTAAAGCTAGAATAAACACAAATATTAATCAACGAGCAACGTGGGTGTCTCAAATAAATCAACGGAGAATGATTTGCGCAAATCACAGGTAAGGAGAAGACTTAGAATGGTTGCAGGAGGATAAGGAAGTTAATGAATACAAGAAAATTCTACACACATAGGTACTTACATACATGTAAAAAATGTTTATATAAAAATGGATGTAAAATCACGCGTTTTCCCACGGGGATAGGTAAAAACTACAGAACGACGATAGTTACTATTTTTTTTTGTTTCCTAAATTTAAAAGCATTTTTCGCGAGAAATAACGATTGTTACTTGGAGACAGCATATTCTTCATAAAATATGAATCCCAGAAAACTATTTTCGTAACAACATGAAATTTTAATTAGAACAGTAGGGGCAACACTGTTAAAAGTTATTAATTAAATACCGCAGGTATCATAGTTTGGTGCAGCAATGAGCAGTGCTCGGAACAGGTAGAGCTAATGTGCCTAAAGTTCAAGGAACAGAAACGAAAAGTGGGGACTTCCTTTTTTTTTTTCGGAATATTGGTCCCGATTGTCGGAACATTTCTTAAGTACAACTAAATTAATAAAGTAAAACAACTATCGAATTTATTTACAGTTTCTGTTTAAAAAAAAGTGCACGATTTTTATTGTTTAAAAATAAAGGTAATCTCCTATTCCGTTCACTGTTAATGAGTATTAATTAATTACAACTGGGATTATTCAGTGACTCATCATCTTGGAATTTAAGAACGGAAAGGATAGTAAAGATTTGTCTGGGAATAACAATAAAACCAGGACATAGGTCCAGTCCATCACAAAAAATCCAAGCAAAATCTTTTACAAGGTGCTTACTCATGGATGATTTAGAGGCTCATTCACGAAGCAATAAATAAATTGGACAGTCATTGGTCGTTTATGGTCCTAAGAACATACGAATGTATGAAACATACCTAGACAAATTATCATCTGACTCATGGAGAGACGGTTGGGATTTATTGTTTAATTATTAAATATGCTAAACTAAAGACAGGTTTGATGCGAAGGCAGTGATTCGACGAAATTCGATGCAGCAGCAGGAAAATGAAACAAAAACACTTATGTAGTCGCATCACTAGATGAATGTGATTATGGGAAACCTGCTGGAAGGGTCATGGTGACACAAACCCTATTTTTTCCTAGCCTGCTCTGTCCCACTCTTGGGCGAAGACCCCTCCTTCCACTTCAAGTTCGGACGGAACTTGTCCAGTTCGTCCCACGATCTTCTGCGTGACCTGCCGCGACAGTGATGCGATCACTGTGTCAGGGCACCAGTTTCCTGCTATTTTATCTCACAAACCCTTACCATGGAATTCTCCAACGGATTCCACATTTGGTGAATATTTAACTGTTTCTAGGACTACCTCGTTAGTCTAGTGCTCGCAAGCGCGACTGCTGGGCATGAAGTCCTTAGTGCGATTCCCAGGTAGGGCAGTGTTATTTGCTTTTTTCCCCAGGAATGTCTCGGTAGCAGCCATGGAGTTTTGATTTGTGCCCGGTTGACGGTAATAGGCTCGCCCCCGATTACATGGAACTTAAAACAAAAAGCGAAATGTGGGTGTACTATTAAGTATACCTCTGCCTAATGCTTCGGGGATTACCAGGCGTTATGTTACGTTAAATGTTTCTTCGTGTATTATAAAAGTGGTTAGAACAGACTGGATGTGAAATATGGAGATCAGGGTGTTGTGGCAGAGCTTGGGAGACACCTGTATCATGCAGTGGATAGGGATAGGCTGAGTATAAACAAGGAAACATGGAGATGATGCCTTATATCTTAGATTTAGATCTTGGGAAAAAGGTGGTGAACTGACCCCTCAATGAATGAAAATGAGGGCAGGCGGATGATTCTGAAGATGATGATTTGCGAAAATACTGCAAGGTTTACTACCTTGCAGTATTTTCGCTTTGGGCGTGAAGTTTTGGAAACCAGCCTGATATTACGCGAACCCAGCAGTCCTTAATTACAACTGTTATAAGGAGACAGAAGTACCAAACGATGGCACGGTTGGCCCAGTGGCTGAGCGATTCGCTGCTGCGCTGCGTGTCGCGGATTCGACCCCGCATGGAAAAAAATATTTGTATAACCTACATGTAGTTGTTCCGAATCTGGATATTTATGTATGTGAGTTTGAATGTTTGTAAACGCACCCATGAAACAGGAGAAATTCCTGGTGTGGGGCAACTTTAAAAAAAAGACGCCATTAGGCAGGGTGCTCGCGGGCCTGTGGACGGTGAGCTATAGGCTAGCTCGCCGTCCGTCCGTCTTATGACGACAGGCCGTGTCGACGGCGCGTTCGTGTTCCACGCGCGCCTCAAAGAGAGTCAGCAAACAGGAAGGGGTCCGTAAGGGCCGACGCCTGCCAGGGTTGCGGGACTGTTCGAAAGAGATACCGCGGCCCTGGAACACAAAGGGCAAAGGAAGGAACATGGATGGGTTTTAGTCAGTAAAAGTCTGACACTCCCTCCTGCTCAGCCCAGAGCGGGAGGGGTTATTTGATGATTTCCCATCGGTAAAAAAAAAAAAAAAAAAAAAAAAAGGCAGGGTGCTGGAACAAATCATCACATAATCATGATTTATTCCGACAATCAAACCCAAAAAACATAATTTAAATTAATTACCAGATAATTATCGCTGAACAGCAAGCATGTTACATGCATAATAGTTGCACCGGCGTTAAATTTTACTACCCACATTAAAAACTTTATAATTAGTAGGTAGTTGCGACACTCCGTCGTTCATAATTAACTAATTAATTATAGAAAACATCTGCTGTCAACTGGTCGAGAAGCTCGTGGCCTTTCGTAGATAAATAATCACAGCCGTTTGGGGTCGATCTTCAAGTTAAGCGGCGCTTGCCTAGGTTGGTCTGTGGATGGGTGACCACCTATGACATACCGAGCTTCCTCCGTGCCTCGGAAAACACTTTACGCTGTTAGTCCTGGCTGTGTAGGTCTTTGACAGTCGATAAGTAGTCAGTGGCCCCAATGTACTAACTGGATGTGGAGGTAAGATAGGAAGTCACTTCGAGTAAAATACTGGTATTCAGCTGCAACTGGTTAGACTGGAAGCTGACCCCAACAAAGTTGGCAAAAAGGCTATATAGGCAGATGATTATCTGTTGTAACTGCTTTGGTTGTTATTATGTCACTCTTTTGCTGCAGTTTTTAATGTAGGAAAATAGTCGATTTTACAAAAACTAGGCGGAACCTAGACGAATGTGTAAACAAAAAAGTGTTTCGTTGGAATTACGATGCTAGGCTCCATTAGGGCCAAGAACTGAAATTTGACCAGAGTATGAATAGCGTAGTGTAGTTACTAAGATTTCTTCTATTTAATTCATTAACAGAACTCATTAACCCTTCATTTTTCGCGTGGGGTATTTAATACCCCGTTCATCTTTGAAGGTTTAGAACTTCTTTTTTGTGACTTTTGCGCGTTAACTAGCAAGCACCTATGAAGTTGCTGTTAGTTTCATAAAAACACCCTTCATGACCAAATATTATCGAGCATAATCGTGATTTAGGATGTGTTTCGTAAGTTAGTCGTATGGTTGGGGTGTCACGCACCCCACGCGACCGTGGACGTAACTTTTTACGTGCGACCACTTAGGTGTTAATTTATTTGATAGGATAAACATAATATGGTAAACAATACGCGTTATTATAATTGGTATACAAAGTTAGACAGGGTTTGAAATAACGTTTACGGTGGACAAATTTGTACATAATCGAACACTTGTTTCAATAAATCGATTCATTGCTCAAAGATTCCGTTTCACACTGTTTTTTTTTTAGCACATAATCACATGTACTGATAACCTTACGACTCCTAGCCTAGACGTCATGATATTAGTCACGTTTATAGTAGCTATACATATTACACGACTATTTCGATTGCCCCATCATCGCCTCCGTGGCGCAATTGGCTAGCGCGTTCGGCTGTTAACCGAAAGGTTGGTGGTTCAAGCCCACCCGGGGGCGTTTTTTTTTGCCCTTTTTTATTTCTGAGTAACGTAGCGTTTCAGTTAAACGCTCTTCAGAAAAATCCTTGGTTTTTTTTACTTTTTGTATATATTTTTTCTGCTAAATTCATTTATTCATATATATGCATTAAAATTTATAAATTAAAATGACCTAAAGTAACTAACTTATTAATAAAATTCAAAAAAATGGCAAAAAACTCCTCCTCAACGCAAAATTATCTAAATTTCTTAAAAAATGAACTACATTCCATTGGACTTGACCTCAACCTTTCAAAATGCGAAATATATGTAGCAGACAGTACCGGCAGACAACAAAAAAGCTCTCTTCGTCTCCTTGGTTCTCCGATCTTTGAAAATTCTTTTCCCGATTTTAGTGAGAAAAAAATTCAATATTTCAATGATGTTTCGGAAAGATTGCTCCAAATTAACATACATTCGGCCATCACAATAATTCGTTACTGCTGTTTTGGCCCAAAATTAACTTATTTCCTTCGTGCTTCCCCTTTATGGAAGCACACTCACCTTTTGGACAAAATGGATCAAATTATCAGAAATACAATATCATTAATTTTAAATGTGGCTTTGGACGACCGAACTTGGGCACAAGCTACTCTTCCCATTCGTATGGGTGGACTCGGCGTCCGCAAAATTTCTAGTATTAGTTTACCGGCTTTTATACACTTCAAGGACCCACCAAGCAGACCCACCGGTGGGTCTCCAAATACTGATTTGTCTCCCAAGACCTACTAGTGGGTCCTCGGAGATTTTATTGTCTTCGAAGACCCACTAATAACAATTCCACTTCGTCTTTAAGGACCCACCAAGCAGACCCACCGGTGGGTCTCCGAATCTTGATGTGTCTCCCAAGACCTACTAGTAACAATACCACCTACTAATAACAATTTGCTTTTAGTACTGGCTGCAGGTTGACATTAATAGACATTGATTCTTTCCTGTTTGTCATTTCCATATTTGTGTCTAACCACATAAAAAAAAATTTAAAACGTAAGATACATATTATAGTGTATTTAAATGTAAAATGCTGTGTTGCAATAAAAATGAGAGTTCTTTGGAATCACCCGATTCCGTTCAGAACACGCTACTTTTAAACAGAAGTGGTGGCAGCAGAGTACTTTTACATAGAGGATATCAATACCATAAAAAGCAAATTTATGCAAATGGATCCAGATCCTCGGTTCACGGCACTGAGAAATTAATCAGGAATATCCTGGCTTCCACACTTCACCCACACACACTCATCACACACTCCCACACGACACACACTTACACTACACACACACACTTACACTTTCACTTCTTCCTGTCTTCTGATTTTGATGTGCCGCTTCTCCGAGGCTATCAATGCCTGGAAACTCGATTGCCCCAATTCCGAGGAACCCGACCCTCCATTTTCCCAGAGACGGTGGGACGAGCCGCTCTGCAGAGTAGTTCAGAATAATTTACTGAACACATCTGCTACTACTGCTGAGCGTGCACGTCTGCTGGCTGTGGGTGAGTGGGAGTCGGGTCTTTGGCTTCACGCACTACCGTCATCGAACATAGGTACTTTGTTCGACGACACTACTTTCCACCTCGCTGCTTCTCTACGCCTAGGTGCCCCATGTTGTTCTCCTCATCGCTGTCACTGTGGTTATGTTGTCAACAGCCTTGGACCGGCACGCGAACTTAAATGACATCATCCGACGAACTCTTGTCACCGTCGGCGTTCCAGGTATTTTAGAACCCAATGGCTTGGCACGCGACGATGGCAAGAGACCGCACGGCATGTCTTTGTTTCCTTGGAAGATGGGTAGGCCTTTAGTGTGGGACGCAACTTGCGTCGATACTTTTGCGCCGTCCCATCTTCCAAGCTCATCGTGCTGTGCTGGCGCTGCCGCTGCGGTTGCAGAGAACCTAAAGTGGCGTAAGTATAGTAACCTTATTGGTAACTATATTTTCGAGCCGTTTGGGGTTGAAACTCTAGGTCCGTGGGGTCCAAGTGCTCATAGCCTTTTCAAGGACATTTCCAAACGCTTAGTTGACACTTCCTTTGACCCAAGGGCTGGCTTTTACCTTGGCCAAAGGCTTAGCATTGCCATACAACGTGGCAACGCCATCAGTCTCTTGGGTATATTACCAGTTGACTGTTATAATTTGAATAAATCAACATTCAAAATTGTCTGCAATTTTCAGATTATCAAGTAACATAACATAACATCACGCCTGTGTTCCCCGAAGGTTAGGCAGAGGTGTACCTAATGGTACACCCACAATTCGCCATGTTTAAGTCCCATGTAAAAGGGAGCGAGCCTATTGCCATCAACCGGGCACAAATTAAAGAACGGAGTCTTACATTGTTGTCGTCGGCTGCGAAATTCCTAATGGAAAAACCCAATAACACTTTAACTCATCCGGGAATCGAACCCAGGACCTCATGCTCAGCGGTCGCGCTTAAGGCCAACGAGGCAGTCAAGGAGAGAAGGAGTCAGTCGAGGATTATCAAGTAATCTGGGGAAAATAATGAAAAACAATATCATTTATCAAGATTTGAGCTATTCTCCAAGAGTAGCTCGAATTTTCATCTCTCTTCACAAATAGTAAACATTACACATTACGCAAGTGTAAAATCTTACACTTAATTGACCTCGTTTGACATCGCATGATAAGCGCTTATCAGGCGACATTGCAAGATTGTTGCCAAATACCTACATTGTTTTAATCACTAACTATTATATAATCTTAAATATTATAGAAGTCTCAACGAAAACCCAGAACACAAGATAATGTGGAAAGCAATACTAAATTAAGGGTCCGTATTTGCAGTCGGTTACGGAACCCTAAGATGATTTCTTTCGGTATACCAAGGGTTCAGTACTTTGGGAGTTCCTTATTCTAGCAAGTTCTTCAGAATAATTAAAACATTATTTCCTTGGATAAATATTGTAATTACAGTATGGAACATAATAAATGTTCCCTATTGTAATTAATTATTCTGTTCTGAATAATAATAATTATTATTCAGAACAAAATAATTAAATCATAAGATTCGGCCCTACCGCGTCAAAAAATTGATTATCAACGTTTTAGTTTCGTTGACATTTGAATAGTTCTTTCTCGCTCACAGATACAAAAAATCATATATATCGTTCCACGCGGGATGTGCGAGGTCACTTTTCACAGTGTGAAACTTTAGCGCGACCATTGTATGGCGAGGGCCAATCTCAAAAAAAAATAGTTTTATTTGGCACATGCCACAAGTGCACACAACTTTAAAAAAAAATTAACAATTAAACTTAAACCTATCACGTCTCACGGCTACGCCAAATAGGCCCAATTCAGCAAAATAGCGGGCATCTAGTGCCCAACGCTGGTTCTCAACTGGACTGGTTGATATATTTCATCATCTGCATACCCTTTTCCCAACTATGTTGGGGCCGGTTTCAGTCTAACCATATACAACTGAATACCAGTATTTGGACGACTGCCTATCGGTCCTCCACAACCCAGTTAGTACTGGGTAATAAGATACCCATTGGTAAGACTAGTTGTTAGACATTCGGGCCACTGTCTACCTGTAACGACTGTTCAAGATGTACAAATGACAGCCGGGACCAAAGGCTTAACGTGCTTTCCGGGGCACGGAGGAAACTCGTTATGGAATGGGTGGTCTCCCATCCACGGACCAACCTAGGTAAGCTCGACTTAACCTCGATCGACAACCAATCCCAACAAACCCTGAGTTTATCCACAACATTAGAATCTTAACAAAATAGTTATTTCTCTCATAATATAAATGCAGGGAAGACTAGGTAGGGTTGCGAACCTTTTGAATGGGTTCATTAACGCTTTCACGGGAACTAGGTCTCGCCCGCCTTATACTGTGTATTTTGTAAAAATGTTACTTACCACTGGCTGGATACACAAGTAATGTTGGAGCTTGAAAATCATTTTCAGAAATTATATTTGGAGTCTTCTGATCAAACCTTCATTGTAAGTTGTAGTAGTTGGAGGTTTTCGTGACTACATTTTTTTTTGTGAGTTGGTTGGGGTCGTGGCATGACAAGAAGCGGCTTACATGGCGTAAATTAATGATATTAATTAATCAAATATAAGCAAGATCTATAGTAGAAAGTCGATAATATCGAAAAGTTGCATTTGTAGGAATTCTTTGTAAAAATATTGATTGAATGAAAAATTTTATTATGTTTTAGTCTGTATACATTCGGGTGTGTTATCGGTTTTGACAGAAAAAAATCTATTGTTATTCGGAACAGAAAAAGTCGCGCTTGATTTAGGTAGGTAGTACCTATGAGAGTGGTTTGAGAGTTATATTTTCTAGCCTGATCTACATGTATTTTTTAAGTTAGTATTTGGAAATTACCATCCCTAATAAAGAGTTTCTGGCCTGATTTTCTAAATACTCGTAGATAGACATCTAAGAGTATTTAGATCAGACGATCTATGTTTTGAAGCGAGCTTCAACAATTATCACTTATGTACTGACCAACTCCATGACAATTCAGAAGTGTCTGGAAATGGTTTCATTGAATAAACTATTTGGGTTTGAAAGCTTGTAACCAAAACTGACCGTGAATATAACATTATTCATTAATTAATTATTTAAATAGCCTGACATAGATAAAACAACAGATTTATACCTCCACTAATAAACAATATGGCGATGGCGTCTCTAACGACTCCCAATTACTTAGGCTACCGGCATTTTAGCCGCAGGATTCATATCCCTATCTTTGTCTCTTGCAAAGAGATAGAAAGAGACGGATATAGTTTATAGAGTTACTAATTAGACCACCCGTTGATACGGTACCTACTTAATTACTATCTTATTAGAGATCAAGATTAGACTTTTACTGATTAATTTAAATGGACGTGAGTAAATCTGAATGTGTCTGGAAGATATTTGTGACTTTTTACGATTTACCGCCAGCACAACCTTGAACTTAATGCTTTAGCGATAATGTTGAAAATCGATTACTTAGAGAAATTTAACAGATTGTAGTAGCTTGATGTGCTGTGCTGACGCCTGTAGATACTCGGAAAGGCTTTTATGTTTTCTTTGAATATAATAAAATTATTTATGAACTTATAAAATAAATCCGTATTAAACGTAAATAATCAAGTTTATCGTCAACAAAGAAGCACGATTTTACGAACAATTTTTAAACCTACACCTGTATATTTCAAATTTTGATAAAAATCTAAATGAATGTCAATATGGCGAAATGTAGGTCTATTATTAGGTACACCTCTGCCTAATCCTTCGGGGAATACAGGCGTGATGTTAATCTTGTTATGAATGTCAAAATGAAAACTCTTTGATGGATTTTCAACTTTCCGCTCTAATTATACTCATATTTTTTTATTAAAAACAAAAGAAGCATAATAAATAAGTATTTATATCCTAAAACCCAACTGCCAGAGAACCAGACTAAAACCTAAAAGCTAAAACAGCCGAAGCCAGTCCATAAAGACAGGTGGCACAAAAAGCGGACGCTCTTTGTTACAAAGTTATAGCGGTAAAAACCTGGACACGAACGCCATCTGCCTGTGACAATGCTAAGATTTATCGTCTACTTTCGCCATAGGAGCGTCTGTGTTCGGCTGTGTAAGGCATGAGAGGAAGCGATTTACTCATCGTCCTGACCAAAGTGATCAACTAATGATTCTATATTCTACATATAATACAGAGTGTAATAAGACCCTTCACGAAGCCGTCAACCAAGCATTAGGTACATCAAACTAAGTAATTTTAGAGAAAAATTATTGCTGGGAAACGACTTTTTTTTTTGGATGAAAAATCACGTTTTACTACGGTAGTACTCAATGTAACGCTCTCAAAACGTTGTGCTGATGGATGGATTGAATAATAGGGGGATCGTGAAGGTGTCTCTCCAAAAATCTTAATTAAAATCATGTATTTAAAAAGAAAACTTGTGAAAAGGTTGAAACTTTGACCCCCAATATCTCCGTAACTGACGGCTTCGTCCGGCGGAAGGGTCCTGTTACACCACGTATGTATAGTAGGGAAAAAATTAAATAGGGAACTAATGTTTATTAATTTCTCAATCTTTTTAAATGTTTTTCGTAGAAATGATCATTTCATGTTGATTATTTTTTCTATGGTATCTATCAGAAAAAACTTGTACAGGTAAGTTTTCATTAATTTCTCAAATAAGTATTTTCTACCTTAAACTATGTAGTACCTAGACATTAAATTACTCTTGATACATATTGTTTTTCTTATTTAATACACTATTTAGTATACTTGCAAGGAAGGTGGGACACCCTCAGGTTCGGTGGAGCGATGATCTTCGCAGGGTGGCTGGTAGCAACTGGATGGGAGTTGCCGAGAATCGAGTTAAGTGGCATGCGTTTGAAGAGGCTTATGACCAGCAGTGGACTGTTTGAAAGCTGATGATGAAATTTTACGTAAGTACTTTAAGACGACTACATGCTAACATGCTAACTGCGTGATAAGGTTTGTATCCATTTATCAGTGTAGCGAGCAAAGTTGAATGCAAAAGCAAGCTGGAAGAACTTTTGTACCTATCTAGTGTCTAGACTCTTGAAACTAGAGTATTTGCGTGGCCATTAAAGATGCCATAAACAGGAGCAATAATATTTGTGTATGAGAAGTAAACAACAATCAGGTGGCCTACCACGACGTCTTAAAGCTGTAGTAATTCTAGTGCGGGACTCTTTCCCGCACTAGAATTACTACAGCTTTAAGATGGCGCTAGATGACCTGTATAGCTCTGTCTCTTTCCTACACTGGAATTACTCCTGCGTTAAGACGCCATAGTAAACCCCCAGGAGCTGAGAGGAAAACAAAAGAACTATTGAATTCCTGTGACTTGAACCAAACCCTTACAGCTGTCTTGTAGATTAAAATCCGCAGCATGTACCAATGAAGTCTTCTCTCTCATAATATATAATACATCAGAGCTGTATATTCCTATTTATTTACTTACTTTCGGATCAAATACATTAACTATTAATCATGCATTATAACCTCCAAGCATATAATACTAGTCTATACTAATATTATAAAGAGGTACAATTATTAGGTATTTTATCTTTCTTTACTTTGTATATTTTGTATGTATATATGTATTTATTATTATATTTTGTCTTCGCAATTTTCTGTACTATTGCACCTACTGTTTTGTCTCCGCATCACCCTAAGGTAGACTGGTAGAAAATGCCCCAGGCATTAAGTCCGCTTTTGTACATTATGTGCATAAAGTTTAAATAAATAAATAAAATTTGTTTATAAGTTTGTATGTTTGTAAGTTTTTATGTAGGGGGTAATCTCTGGATCTACTGAACCGATTTTGATAACTCTTTCAGTAATAGGAAGCTAAATTATCCCCGAGTGATAGAGGCTATACATATAGAGGGAAAATATTCCACGGGCACAAATTGCAACGGCTAGTTTTATAAAGGGTGTAACAAGACCCTTAACGAAGCCGAAAGGCACTTGTTCTCCCCGTCACATCATTGCGATCATTTTTTCTTCTAGACCATACCTGGGAACCTTCTATTTACGGAGATATTGGGGGTCAAAGTTCCAACTTTTTCACAAGTATTTATTGAAATACATGTTTTTAATGCTAGATATTTACTTTATACTTCTCGACGACTGCTGTACTATTCAATTCATCCACCAGCACCATGTTGTGAGAGCATAACTTTGAGTTCTACCATAAAACGTAACTTTCACCCAAAAAAAAACCTTTCCTAGCAATAATTTTTGCGTAAAGTTACTTAGTTTGATTTACATAATCCTTTGTTGACGGCTTCGTGAAGGTTTCGTTTACACCCTGTATAGCCTATGACTAGTGTTTATACTAAGTATGTATTTTAGTTTTGCCAATAACTGGGGAGTTACTTTGACGTCTTATAGCAAGAGTAATTCCAGTGTGGAAAGGAGACAGAGCTATATAGGTCGTCTAGCACCATCTCTTTCCCACACTGGAATTGCTCCTGCTATAAGACGTCATGGTAGGCCACCAGATCCGAATTAACGCCCTGCCTGTGAAAAAGTGAAACACAAAAACGTTTGTATTAGACCCATTCATTACGTATATAAGAAAAATAAAGAACACAAAGTTTAAAAAAAAAATCATTTGTTGAACAATAATTTATTTTAATTTAAAGCAATTTGATTTTAATAAAATAAAATCTACGACTGCGTATGTAAATGTTGGCACTACAAATATTTAATTCGAATTACAAATTAGACAATGGAATAAAACAAACATACAATGTATATTATCTTTCAAATTTTACGAGAAAAATTCAAACGTGGTCTATCCGAAATAACATAATGTTGTGAAAAAACAATGAATTACTCTTATTTAATTATTGAAAACCTTTTTATTCTTTAGAAACTAATTACAATACTTATTTTAAGTGATAGAATAACTCTGTATGTCTGTTGCCTAGCAGCTGAACGGATTTGAATAAAATTTGGCCTAGGGATAAACCACGATCTGTATTGGGACATTTGGGACACTATTGATCCCAGTGTAGTTCGTACCCGTGAGATAATTTACGAATACCACGCAGTACCGGTAGGTAACTATGTAACACAGGCCTAAAAATCAAACGAAAAGGCCGGCTTTTATAAAGATTAATTCTTTAAAACCATAATAAATGTGGAAAACACGCAACAAACCATAAAAAGATCATCATAAAATTAACGTCTAATTAATAAACTAAATTTAATTCACTCTTCCAAAAAAAAAATTAATACCATATGACATTTACACGATGCTAAGCCGATCCTTCCACAGATAACCAAAAATATTCCCAAAACGTAAATTATTTTCAATTAAAAAAAAAAGTATAAACAGCAGGCGACATCCCTTTTATAGTTTTACCTTTATTAATGCGTGTTTTTAAAGAATTTATGTTTGACATTTGTGGCTGTATGCGCCGGCTACCATTAGTGAAAAAAAAAACTAGTGGGTGGGTGCATGCTATGACTTTTTTATGCAAAGGATAGCAGAAAGGGATGCACGTGCCGTTTTTGAAAAAGTGTTTCGAGTTTTTTTGGTAAGTTAATAGTTTTGTTTTAAACAATTTGGAGAGTTTTTTTTTTAATGAAGCACATTACTTTTCGAACGAAGCTATTCAATATACAGGGTGTAACAGGACCCTTCAGAAGCCGTCAACCAAGCATTATGTACCTATGAATTATGTAACTTGACGCAAAAATTATTGCTGGGAAACGACTTTTTTGTTTTGGGGTGACAATTCACGTTTTACGGTAGGAATCAATATAAAGCACTCAAACCATTGTGCTGATGAATGGATTGAATAGTAAGGGGGTCGCTCGTGGAGGTCTTTAAACTAAAAATCTTGGTCAGTGGGTCATCTTACAAGTATTTGAGGTTTTCAAGGAACTTTGACCTTGAATATCTCCGTAACTAGAAGGTTCCCAGGTATGGTCTAGAACAAAAAAATATCGCAATGACGGGGAGAACAAGTGCCTTTCAGCTTCTTTAAGGGTCTTGTGACACCCTCTATGATCTGATGAAGTTAGGTAGGATAGGCTGTTTCTTTTGGGAAAAAACCAACAACTTAGAGACATGAAATTCGAGACAACTTTTAATTAAGTTCAAATATCTAGGTATTTAAATAATATTAAGTCTACACTAACTTGTCTCAATTCGTGAACAATTCTAAGTCATTATAATATTTCAATTGTTTCATAACTTCCATATTTGTTCGGCCGCTATACAATTTGAAAGGAGGTAAGTTAGCAACCATAATAAATTCAGAGACAATGTTTTGTTGGAAGCTTAAACTAAGTTCTAGCAATATTTTGTCTAGCAACAGTCTTAAATTTTAATAGAACGTCTTCATCAAGTTACAAATAAAATAATTATTTTGTTAGAAACAATAATTTGTTTGTTTAGTTGCTAATTGCTTGTGAATTTTAAGCAACATCATAGGGTCCCATTAAAATACGTGGACAAATTTTAACACAGCGTTCAGTTCGTCTAACCAATCATATCCAAGGAAAAAAAAACACTGATTAAAGTGATTTTATTTTGACATAAAATAATAAATTGCCGGTGGCATTCTCACACAGAATAAATATTATATATCCATTAGGTCAAAATAAAATCACTTTAATCAGTGTTTTTTTTTTGCTTGAATATCTTTGGTTAGACGTACTTGAACGCTGTGTTAAAATTTGTCCATCTATTTTAATGTTTTTTTTTTTTTTTGAGAAGAGGCCTTTGCCCTTCATTGGTGCAGTAATAGGCTGGTATTATTATTATTTTAATGGAACCTTATATAACATACTATTAATCGAGTACACTTACATAATAAATGAGTACTGCTTCAAATTAAAAAATCTAACAAAGAGACAACTAGCGCCATCTGTCGCCATCGCTAACACACTAGCGTTATTGACATGAAGCGAATAATAATTGAACTCCTACGCATTCTATGGTAAAGAATAGCATTGGCTTGTGTGGTCCTGTTGAAACCTGTGAATTTTACACAAAATTCCAAAGAATGACGCATCTACACCAAATACCCGTATAATGATCAGCTTAGCCCGGGGGCAGGCTACGTTTAAGGGCTATTTCGATAATTCCCTTCAATTATCTTAACACAGTAATTTACTCAATTATTTAAACTATTTTTTGGAAATTATGATTTATTGTGTGGGATCTGTAATAACATTATAACATGGCATTATATCAGTTTTATAAAAAAAAAAAAACAACATTACGTTCTCTAGTTTTTTAACTACTTAGTTTGTTTCAAACTCGATACACCTTTTACTTAAACCATTTGGGGCGAATTTCACAAAGGAAACTAAACGCGATCAATACATCTAAATCTAGTACAAGAGTTGTCAATGTCACCTTTGCTGTCAAGTAATCTACACTGGCTCTCAATTTTTTTTAGATATGAAGTTCCCCCCTGAATAGAGTATTTTGTACTGTAAATATAAGAATTGTAAAACCTAACTACTAACATTCAAATTCTACGTTTGTAAAGGCACAAACAAACCCGGCAGTGCAATTGACTAAATCTCGTAAAGGCGCGCACACACTGACACAGAGTTAATAATGAGAGCTGCAATTAAGGCGTGTGACACACCTGCGGGTTTGCACTGAATGCGTTTTTATTACTCTATATACATTCAAGTTTATTAAAATGCTCACAACGTGATGTCTGAATACATACAGTTCTTTCAGAGTTATTTTACCTATGACAGTTGCAATAAAAAATCAACCTTCTTTGTATGAAAATAAATATTACTATGATTTTGACAGACTTATCTGCAGTGACTGCAACTTAACAACATTCTTATTGCTATGAGTATTAAGGTTCATTGTGATTTTGACAGATATGTAAGGGAGTGAAACTTTGAAAGGACTGCAACAATATACTTTAAACTCTCTAAAGAATATTTTAAGGGTGTCTTATTGTAAACTATCTTACCTATAATTATAATAAAGACGTAGATCGTTTACAAAGTAACACGTGTGTAATTTTCTTTAATTATTTCGTGACTTAGCGTGAGTTAGTATGTAAATTAAGTTTTTGAATTTTGAACTGAGAATATAATTGTTCGGGGTATAATTACAGTTTGTGTGCCAAAAGTTATTGCCAGAAAGTATTTTAAATAAGATCAAAGCTTATATTTTTATATAAAATCCTCTAGCTCGTTGAAAAGGCTTTCAGTTTTTTTTCAAACATCACAGAACCTTTATGAGTTCATTAGATACCTTTAGCTGTGCCTTTAGTTGTTCTTATTTCAAATAATTTTGCGTCTAAGCCAACGTATAAAGAGCTACTAGATGACAAGATGTTGGATGCAGAGACAGCTGTATGGAGTGAAAGGGACAGCGACTCGAAAACGTATTCAGTATACATCATTCTGAGCCCCCCACATAGAAATTTTGCCACACTTTTGTAGTCAACAGCTGTTGCAAAGCTGCCTACAAAAGTGCAATACATAAACGGCCAAATTGTATGGAACTGCTGTTTTTTTTTAAATTAACTGATTTAAAATTTCGATGTTGGGGGGCTCAGAATGATGTACTGGATACGTGGTAAGTCCTTTTCGCGACGGTGTCCGTTTCAACCCGTATACAGGCTGAAAGGAACACCGACATTATAAACCACGTATTCAGTACATCATTAACTAATCACACCAGTACGAGTACAATGATGTATTATGTGTTATTTTCATTTATTGTTACTTTTTGGACATCGCCAAACTCAGGTTCAGACTAACTATGCCACTAACTATGCCACCACATTCTTAAATGTGATGAAAGACCTTTCTGATATTATACTCTGTATATACCTAAGCATTTCCTTTGGTATATACCCATTCAATATTTCTACTATTTCACCAGTCCTTAAGTCTGAACATCCCTGTAAAAGTGGTTAGTATGACGTAATATTATCATTTATATAAACTCAGACAAGAGAGTTATATATTAACGAGTCATAGTTCTTTTGTTTCTAAACAAACGTACGTTTAATTTTAAGACTAATAGTGGCATAAGTCTAGTTGTTTAGCTTTTTGTGGTAGATCCGATTTTCAGTAAAAATGTTCTAAGTTACTGGTAGCAGATTTCAGGTAATGTACATGAATAATTGTAGCTGTTTGTATTAAAATAAAACGTTAGTTTATTTAAATAATCCTGCTGAAACCAGAAAATATTGATTTCGTACAACCACATTTCGCCAGGTTATGTTTTAAGTCCCATGTGATAGGGGGGAGCCTATTGCCATCAAACCAGGCATACATCCAGACTCCGTGGTTCCTACTGAGAAATTTCAGATGGAAAAGAATGGTTTTTCCCATAAGAAATTTACAGAATTAAAAAAAAGGACAGAAGTGTTATAGGTAACATTTTGACGGAAATAGGAATCGAACCCAGGACCTCATGCTCAGCAGTCGCACTTGTGACCACTACACCAACGAGGCAGTCTGTTCATGCGAACGGATTTTGGTTTTTTATAGAATGTTTAGTCAATCTTTATTGTAGGCTACAACAGAATAGAATAGAAATAATTTATTTACATTGAATGTAGGTACATACATTTTTAATTTATTTATTATCAACATACATCTACCATTACAGCTACCCAATGCGGTAAATGCGCCTTAATTAATACTTAACTTAATTGTTACTTATAACTTATACCTATAACTAATTACAAACAAAGCATTCCTTGTGAATTCACCCAGAGAACAACAGAATAAGTCTGTATCACTCGCTGTGAGGTTGAGCGTGCGGAGTGCACGCGTCAGCGGCGCGGCGGCGCCTCCTTCAAAAGGTTGGTCCGAGCACGCGGTTCCACTAGCAGTCGTGGCTGCCGTCGAGTTGTTACAGTAGTAATTATTTGTTCCTGACATTCTACCATTTGGCATGCAATAATTTATACTTTTAAATAATATACAACTTCAATCTAAAAACTTTTACAACATATAAAAAAACAAAACAATATTTATTAGCCCTCACAGGACGAAATAAAACAAAGATATGGTTACATTTACATTAAGTACAACAAAATTATAAAAGTAGTAATAAAACTATAATTTTAAAAAAAACAACGAAATTAGTCCTGTACGAAGCCAAATGGATACCAAATAGATACTAGCTATCTTTGTTTAGACCGTACCTTTACCATTTTGACTAAAGTAGGCTGGTATATTTTCAGGATGCGCACGTACCGGCCTTGCTGTTCTCATGGTTTCAGAATCTAACATAACATAACCTCACGCCTGTAATCCCCGAAGAGCTAGGCAGAGGTGTACCTAAGAGTACCTACACCCACAATTTGCCAGTTATGTTTAAGTCCCATGTAATAGGAGGCGAGCCTATTGCCATCAATCAGGAGCAAACCCAGACTCCATGGCTGTCATTGAAAATCCCATAACACTTTGCCCGACTTGGGAATCGAACCCAGGACCTCTTGCGCAGCAGTTGCTCTTGCGACCACTAGACCAATGAGGCAGGCTTACAGAATCTAATGAATTTAATGCTTGTTAAGGGAGCCATTACTAACTACGCAATCAACATCAAACCCAATCAATAACTACAATTCCTACAAACAGATGTCGATGAGAAATCCAAAATCTATAGTAGTTGTACAAAGAGCAAAAGTTTGACAAAACAAACTGGCAGTCCCTTTTAAAAACCATTATCGTTCAAACGGAGCCACTCTGTGCGAGACTCTAGAGCTATGCTGGGTTGGGGTGCTACTAGCAGCGGGTTTGGGATGTACGTACTTTGTGCCACTTTTCAGTATTCAAATACAAATCATTTAAGAGGAAATGCCGGTGTATTTTCTCTAAACAAACACTCTCGCTTGTTTTCTTTCTGGTTTATGATTTTAAAGCTATGATTTTTTACAGTTAAATAAATATCAACCTTTTCTATGTCCCTATGTTTTCCATTTTCCAACCTTTACAAAATGCTCAAAATAGGTACACAGCATATATCCTTCTTATTCAGTTTATGAAATGTCTTTTAAATTGGTCTAATATTGGAGGAGGAAATAGTCGAGAGCCAAACCTCGAATTATGACTTTTTACTTGTCGGATCTGTAGTTGTCCTTATCGCACCAATGTCGAAATCGCGCTCGTAGAGCGACTACGATAGTTTCTTCAAATACCTACCGCATTTCCTCCACAAACCATGACTTATAATGGAATGGAATCCCCACTGAGGCACAAACTGTTTCCACGTATTCAGTACATCATTCCCCCACATGGAATTTTTCAGCAGATAATTAATATATTTTTTTAAATTAAGGCACAAAACTTTGTGAGAGACTGGTACTACGTGTTAGGTATACCTGTATAGCAGATCACCGGGGCACACGGTAGATGGTTATATACTAAATATATCTGAACAAGAAATATTTTGGATTTTGCTTGATTGAATAAAGAAACAAGCTATTTAGCTGCTCTTTCAAAGCTTGGAAACTGGTGTGAGTCTATCTGGCAGGCCCCAACGAGATTTATCAACAAGTGATAGGTTTACATAAAGACATTATTTTGTACCTATAGAAAATAAGTAAGATACATTCGGTACCTCAACAGTTTTTGGTTAAATGACGTTTCTATGAAGTGTCTAGCTAGCGGGCCCCCCTACGATTTTTATTGTTATTACACTTTCAGATCGCCCAATAGTGCTCGGAGTTATGTAGCTTACAAATTAAAAATTTCTACTTTCTGTAAGCTATACTTTAGTAGGTATTCGTTATTTAGACAAACGTCCAGCCAGCAGGCCCCTTTTTTAAGTACTACTCTTTTATATCATACAAAAGCATTAGGTGCTTGATAGTATTATTACCTTACAAATCAAAAATATCGACTTTCTGTGAGTTACACTTCAGAAAATATTCGTTATTTAAACAAACGTCCGTAAACACACACGTCACAAAAAGTCTAAATTTTGGATTTGTAAGGTACATAATAGTTTTTAACTCCGAGCACTATTGAGCGATCTGAAAGTATAATAACAATAAAAATAATCACTAGGGGCCCGCTAGCTAGACGTCTCATGGAAACGTCTTTTAATCAAAAACTGTCGAGGTATGTACAAAATATATCTTATTTATTTTCTATAGGTAAAAAATAATGTCTTTAAGTACCAGTTTCACTTGTTGATACATCTCGTTCGGGCCAGACAGACTCACACTGGAAACTGTTATCTATTTAATTATTGCTTGAGAGCACTGCATTTCAATAGTACATTATTTACGATTTACCACCCAGGAGAGACCATTGTTTTGACGAACAGTACATAACGATGGAGATGGAGAACAGGGGTGGCCCAGTGGTGGCGGCCCCGACTTACGCACAGTAAGTCGTGGGTTTGAACCCAGGCAGGTGCATTACTTTGTGTCATTTATTTCATCACCACTGCTCTCAAAACGGTGAAGAAAAACATCGAGAGGAAACCGGCATGTCCTAGAACCAAAAAATCGAAGACATGTGACATCTACCAACCCGCACTGGGCCCGCGTGGTGGATTATATCCCATTCCCTCTCATAGCGAGGAGGCCGTGTGTCCCAGCAGTGGGATCATTGAGTCTGATTATAAATGTACTAGCATTGCTCGCCCGCTCCGCGTAAACTCCGCCGCTGACACCAAAAACCAACATCGAATTAATAGCAAAGAGCAATTCAATAATGCTCCAATGATTTTTAATATTCGAACAATTCGCAGCCTCGATGTATTGTCCATTCACCGAGACCAATTTTTGGTTGAAAACGTCGAACAAGGCTAATCAAACCCTGACCAGTTTAACAGAAAGTAGAAATTTGCTTGTTGAATGAATTTAAAAGCACATTCAGACATGTGTGTTTGGTTGAGAATAATTATAGGGTTGCCGTAGACCAATATTTCATGGTTGATCAACCAACATCATAAGAAGGGATAGAATTTTCAATAAAGCGAGTTTTGAAATCGGTTTACACTGACTGCACATTGCACTTGCGATATTCGTTTTTGAAATTTTTATTTTTCGTAGCGTAAACACTATAAAATTATTATGATACACTCAATGATTTTAGAGTGGTTAAAATGTGAGGTTTGGGGTATCCGACAGATGTGATAATAGGTCTGTGTTTAGGTTAGACCTTAGACTGTTTGAAATCAGACACGGATTCAATGTGTTTTAAAACATATTTGTACGGCCGGGTCCGCAATCAGATAATTATGAACTTATGAAAAAATACGACCTCAAAAAACACGGCTTTATTTATTTATTTAAACATCATGTACAATAGTTGCACATAGGCGGACTTAATGCCACAAGGCATTCTCTACCAGTCAACCTTTGGGTTAAATAAGAAAAGATTGTGGTAGAGTACAAAACAAATATCTAAAAAAATAGCTTCTTACCTTCGAAAATTTATTTAAGTACTTATATTGATACTAATACACACTTTCGAGGCGACATGCAAGTACGTCAGTTGTGTCATTCATGCGAGTACCGTCGCGTCGCAAGGCGCCTTGCGATGACGCATGCTCTCAGCATTTTCTTTTTCTCCATAATCGCGTAAGGCCAAGGGGTTATGGGTATCTTAGAGGGAAGAAGAAAAATTTTAAAGACTTATTTATCATTTTATTTTTTTTTGACGACCCAAATAGCGCAGCGGTAGTGAGGCTGCCTTACGTTCTTAGGGTCCCGGGTTCGACTCCGGTAGGAGCAAATGTTTGTGTGATGAGCATGGACATTTGTTTCCGAGTCATGGTTGTTTATACAATGTATAATAAGTATGTATTTACAAACAAAAAGTATCTATGTATCTATCAACTATCTGGTGTCCACGACACAAGCCTCGTTGCTTAGTGTGGCACCTAGATGGCGCTGAGTGTAATGTCCAGCGATATATATATATATATATATATCATAACTCGTCATCTGTCTAGCCCTTTCCCAGCTGCCGGGGTCGGCTTCCAGTCTAACCAGATGCAGCTGAAAACCAGTATTTTACAAGGAGCGACTTCCTTTCTTCCACAACCCAGTTAGTACTAGGCAAGACTAGTCGTCGAAACTTTCGGGCCACGGCTACCTGTAACGACTGTCGAAGATCCACAATTGACAGCAGGGACGAATGGATTAACGTGCTTTCCGAGGCACAGAGGAAACTCGATATGTAATGGGTGGTCACCTATCCACGAACCAACCTAGGCAAGCACGGTTTAACCTGTAGATCGAGCCGAGCGGCTGTGCCACAACTCAAGAGCTCCTGCTCACTTATCAATTTCCCAATTGCGTTCAGATAGTTCATGATTAAAGAAGCAACGGGGCAGAATTTAATCAATTTGCAAACAAAACGGTTTGGTTTTATTTTATTTTTGTTTTCAATAACAGATCTCTGCATTTTTCCAACTAGTGGATCTGCAGTTTGGATAGCCATATGTTGCGTACAATTCTTATATGTTTGGTTTCTTCCACATGCTGCATATTTTCATTTATTTTTATCCATCAGTAGACTGCTGGTCTTTCTCTTATTTATTGGCCCTGTTCTCAACAGGGCCAATAAAATATAGTCATCAGGCCTTTTATACTCACATGATCAGGCCGTATAATACACGAGCCAGTTCATTAATTAAAGAATCTCTTTCAGCTCTTTCAACACCTAATATATTTTTTACTAGCGACCCGTCCCAGTCCGTCGCAAGCATGCTTATGTTACTCAGGGTGAATGTAGCTTTCTAATGGTGAAAGAATTTTTGAAACCGGCCCAGTAGTTTATGAGTTTATTCATTACAAACATACACACAAAATACACATTTTTCCTCTTTATAATATTAGTGTAGATAGGTTCTGCAATTCCATTTTGTAATCGGGTCTCCTGACCGTTGCCTAAGAGCTGTTTATCAACGAATTGCCATACCAGAGGCAAAGCAAAGAGCGTTGCCATCCAAAAGGTAGAAAAGAATAAGCTATAATTATTATAGGTATCTTACGTCGCAATAGCATCAAAACCTCTTGAAACATCGCTGCTTAGCTGCAAACCGGATATAACGGTTCCATTGCAGAGCGAATTTCTTCTATTACCGAGTTCACTAACAGTCGACCACATTTCAACCTTGTTACTAAGGCCATAAGGGTGAATGGCAGATCGTCAGTAATCTCGGTAGTACAGTCACGAGCACCAGCATGTATTGTGGCGTTGAAAAATAAAAAAGCAAAGCACCACTTCAAATAAAATATAATTACTGATTAAATAACAAGAAAAATTAAAATTAGTAAGTGTAAAATGGCCAGTGATTAAAAAATAATAATAATGATGATTAGTATTGGTAATGTAAAAATAGGCAATTTTGCCTGGAACGTTCCGTGCAGAAGGACCTTTTTGACATTTACAGTATTCGAAGTTAATATAGATTTATATAATATGTATTTAGAATAATTGTTCAAAAGAAATACATCCGAAAATTTTAGATCTAATGATAGTCCACCACGTACATCCACGAGGATTCCAAAAAATAGTAATCAAGCTATACCTGAGTTCAGATGAATAATATCTAAATAAAGTAACTAGATACGGTTCAGTGGGTCGTCTTGGGAGCGGACACGTAGTTCAGGAAAGAAATGACGTCGCGTGACCCACAGCAGATTGTTGATTTTGAGTAAAAAGGAAAAAAATTGCCTTGAGGTTTCATGCGGTAAAGTTCAAAGAGGCTTTAATGCAGAGGGAACGCTGCAGTATGCACTAAGCAACTTTTAAAAGTTTCTTTCACATACTGTATTGATCGCAATTTCATTTTGTTACTAACATAGTATCTTGGAACTCATAATACGAGTAATATTACAATTATTATTATTTTTATTTACATTGGAATAAAATTAGTCGTTGGTAGTAGTTATTTATTTTATTTTTCATAAAATTAGTCTTATTTCAAAGTTGCAATCGTTGTAGCACGAGAGAATCGCATTTGTTTTTTTTTTTTTTGATTTATACAGCGTGTGACAGAAAGGGTATAATCATATGGAATACTGTGGTACGGACCATCAAACTGAACAACTTTCTCTATGGGACCACCATCGAAATCGTAAAAAAATAATCAGCTGTCCCATACATTTGGGTCGAGTAGGTATTGAAATTTTGTATAGGACAGCTGATTATTTTTTTACGATTTCGATGGTGGTCCCATAGAGAAAGTTGTTCAGTTTGATGGTCCGTACCACAGTATTCCATATGATTATACCCTTTCTGTTACATGCTGTATAATTTGTGATGATGCTCGTGACTATACGGTCAACAACAGAAGTAACTTAACATTTCGGAATTCATTATTTGATGTACAGGACTCCAGCTATTATTTTTAATATTTTAGAAGGTTAGTCTTTAAAATATTCCTAACTCTTCAATACCTTGTTAATTACGAGTAATATCTAACAAGTTTTTATTAAAAAACCTACTTTGAAACTTTGAGTAGTGTTAATCTACTTCTGATGCCGGCTGTACATCATCTGCCTAGCTTTTATACAACTTCGGCATTCGGTCTAACCCTATACATTTCAATGCTACCTACTTGTTGCGCCATAGAGTAAAAGACTATCCACACTTCCATAATGCCCTGGTCACCAACCATTCGTAAACCGAGTAGCTCCATACATACTACACTCTTGAACCATATAGGCGATGCATTCTTGACCTATATATGTCGTTCTTACCCCCGGGAGTACTATGCCGTCAGTTCGACGGAGAAAATGCTAAGTTGAACCATTGGAGATAGATAGATCGGCTGGACTACGAAACGCAAATAAAACTGTGATTGAAGATTTTGTTTTTTTTTTGAAATGTTCGTTTGTGCACATAGGTTTATCCTCATTCGCAAATCTCACAATCAAACGTAAGGTTTGCTGTAAGAAAACCCAATTCTGGGTTAAGCTCGCCGTTGTACATAAGTTATATATTGTAATTTTGTGTGTCCTACTTTTATATTTTGTGTGCAATAAAGAATAAGAAGATGGAAGATTTTGGCTACTTTTGGTTTAAAATCCATCCATCCAAAAAAAAAAATTATATAAGCACTTATAGTGATACTAATACAGTACATATCTTACTCTCTTATATCTTACTTATTATTATAAATGCGAAAGTATGGATGGATGGATGTTTGTTACGCAATCAAGCCAGAACGACTGAACAGAGATAGATTATATTTTGAAATAGCACATGAGCTTTTTTGCTTATCCCACATCCACATCCTAAGAATTTCCACGCGAACGAAGTCGTGAGCAACACTTAGTATTTATCTAAATGTATGAAAAGTTCAACCAAATTGTTTTCTTCAAATAGTTATAACAAAGCCATTATTATTTTTACTGGAACTCAATAAGATATCTATCATTATTTCTGCTTCTCGAAATGAAATGATTATCTGATCGTAATTAAAACAATAAGATATCTTGACCCTGGCTTTGAAGAAACGCCTACGACATCGAGATTAATTTGTCACGTTAAATTATTTTGGAACTTAGAAAAATAAACATTTAGTGATAAATCAGGCTAATTTTTCGGATGGGTAATCATCAAATGACCCCTCCCACTCTGGGCGGAGTGGAAGTGAGTGTCAGACTTGTACTGACTAAAACCCATCCATGTTCCTACTTTTGCCCTTTGTGTTCCAGGGCCGCGGTATCTCTTTCGAACAGTCCCACAATCCTGGCAGGAACAGGTTTTCAGCATGGCCAACAAAACCCCCAAACCCAGACAAACAGCAAATATACGAAACTATAGAGATGCAAGATCTACAAGATTTTGTAGACGTAGTATGATTATTATTTTACTATATTTGATGCCTGCCGGGGCCGCGGGACTGTTCGAAAGAGATACCGTGGCCCCGGAACACAAAGGGCGATGAAGGAACATGGATGGGTTTTAGTCAGTAAAAGTCTGTCACTCCCTGCTGCTCCGCCCAGAGCGGGAGGAGTCATTTAATGATTTCCCAACAGAAAGAAAAACGGCCGCCAGACCTTACTTATTTTCTCACTAGCTGTTGCCCGCGGCTTCGCTCGCGTTTTGGTCGGAAATTATCCCACGGACACGTTGTAAATCTCACTCGGGGATAATGTAGCTTCCTTTTAGTGAAAGAATTTTCAAAATTGGCTCAGTAGATCCAGAAATTACCCCCTACATACAAACTTACAAACAAATTTTACATCTTTATAATATTATAAGTATTGTAAAGTATTAGTATAGATTAACAAAATGTGTGGCATCAAGTAGTGTTAGTATGTACTGTGAACGTATGCATACTTGCTAACTTGTATGTGCCGACGGCCAATTGTTAGTTATTACCCACTCTACTGGACCGATGACCTGGTGTAGTTTGCGGGGATCCGCTAAATGCGAGTCGCGCAGGACCGGTTAATGTAGCAACACTTGGGGGAGGCCTATGTCCAGCAGTGGACGTCTTTCGGCTGAAATGATGACCCACTCTACTACTCTGACGAGGCAAGTGTCCCAGCAGTGGAAACAGTACAGACTGACTTTGATAAGTCAAAGGAGCAAAGACACGATCTTGGTAGGTACACGAAAAAAGCATGTTCATTATAAAAGGAACACCAATTACTAGTGCCATGACTCTTTAACTCCTAACAATTTAAACTATTTTTTCATAAAGTTTTTCTTGCTATTCTTGAAGCGGTTACGGCGTCCACAAAGTCTGTCGAAGGCAGGACATTTCCCGACCAACTTCTCTTGTAAAATAATGCAATTAAATATTTCCGCTCTCAATATTTTTTAAGAGTTCCAACCCAAGGATATTGTTCGGCCGATAGTTCGTAACTCCCTTTGTGAGTCTCATTTTTTACTGAGGAAAAACTTTGCAGCTACACCTTTTGTAAATTTATAAATAGATTAAAACATTTTTGCTTGAGTAAAATTAGCGATGCGGATTTTATAAACTTGTTTTCTTTTAACTCCTTAAAGCAGCGCAAGTTTTCGAGAAATTAAGTTTTTGAAAAGTTTAACATGCTTTTAGATGTTGTTTTAAATTTTAATTAGAATTTCGAAAAAAAGGAAATCGTGATTATAACAGTAAAAGCTATGAATAAATACGTACCTATCAATGTTATGTACATTTATATCATGTAAATCACGCCGTTTACCCTAAATTCTATTATAATTTCTTTATCGTAAAAATTACTTTATACAGCGCTCCATACTTGAACATTGTATACAGTTACAAAAGAATACCTTTACTCATTCACGTTTGCACGGAAAAACTTTATGTAGGTACCTTCCTCTCTTTTAACACTTAAAAAAAAGAAATCCAGCACATAAAACCTGTAACAAAGCGGCAACAAAACCCTCACTATAAAAGGATCCACTAAAAAAATAACGTTCGTAGCGAAAGCAATTACGTCTTCTAAAATATACCTTTTAAAAAAATTACTCTTAATATTTCACCGTAGTGCGCAGTCTCAAAGGGTGACGCAACAAAATCTTGTTAAAGTTAATGAACAAACTTAGAGAGTCTCAGTTAAATTAGACACTTGCTTTGCCACCCTAATCGGGGACGCGAAAGCGTTGAAAACTACCGTCGTATTAATAATGCCGTCGCATAGTATGTTCGAGTAATTCTGTATGGTTTTGTGTTTTATAGGATAGGATAGTGTTTGGTATAATAATAGTAGTCCTCTTGACCGTTTTCGGTCACAGCGGCCAATCTCAACGCAGATTAGAAGATTTTAAGTGGCAACGATTTTGATTTTTTATGATCTTATTTGTTAGTAGTTGGATTTAAAATGATGTTTAAATGTTTCATGCTTGCTAATTTTAGGGAGAATATTGTATAAAATTGAATTGGTAGTACAAAATTGAATTATTGACATGACCTTACTCGACAGTGGCACCATCTGGTGCGCTCAAAAACGATAGCTAGACTCTTTTTCAAGGCATTAAGCTGTGCGCTAAGGTATATTGACTCGATCGATTTTTTCGATTCTGAGAAGACTTCGATAATATACACACATCAAAAGTGTCTAGGGATCAAGCATTTTTATGTGGATTTCTTGAGATTGAGATGTGGCTTTGTAATAAATTTATGATTTTATAAATTTATATGGATCCTTTTTGGTGCATTTCATAATTTGAATCAGGAACTGTGAATCAAATTCGAGTAAAAGATGAAAATCAGCTGTCAATATTTTCCCTATAAAAACATACAACGCATTGAAGACATTATTAGTGCTACTGTTTCCCTACTACTGATTAAAACCAACGTTATTATGGAGCGGCGACGTCATTTAAGCAGGGAAGAAATGCTCAGAGCCGTGGGAATGATAGAAGCTGGTTCCCGGCAACGTACTGTGGCTTTAGCTCTGAATACAAGTCAGAGTGTTATCAGTCGACTTTGGACACGTTACCGAAGCACTGGTACCGTGGCTGAGCGCCATGGAGGACGGTATCGCTGCACCACACGGAGACAAGACCGATACATTCAAATCTTAACTCGAAGAGCTCCAACAATAACCGCCATGATGTTAGCCGTGAGGCTTCATCACTCTTCAGGGAACTTAATTAGCGACCAAACAGTCAGAAACCGCTTGCATGAAGTGAACCTTCATTCCCGAAGACCGCTACGGGTACCACCTATAGCAATGCACAATCGTAGGATACGATATCAATGGGCTCTTGAACACAGAAATTGGGCAGAAGAACAATGGCGTTTCGTGTGCTTTTCTGATGAGTCTCGTTTTGGTATGAGACCGGATACAAGACGTATACGACACTGGAGAACCCCTGGACGCCAACAGCGATTAAAATCCTGCCAGGAAGTCCATCCTTATAGTGGTGGAACCATCATGGTATGGGCGGGTATTTGGATCGGCGGAAGAACTGAGTTGATTTGGATCAGAGGCAACCTCAACGCTCAAATTTATGCTGAGACGATTGTATCAGACGTCATCGTTCCTCTACAAGTGCAAATCGGTCCCTTATTTCAGTTAATGCATGATAATGCACGACCGCACACCGCAAGAGTTGTAAGACAGACTCTCGCCGCAGCTAACATCAATGTCCTGCCCTGGCCTGCTCAGTCGCCAGACTTGAATCCGATTGAGCATGCATGGGATATGCTACAGAGAAGAGCTCTGCCGAATATGGAGGGTATCCAGTCGCAAGAAGACCTTTTTTTGTTGTTGCAACGAACATGGGCGGCCATTCCACAGCGTGATTTGGATGAACTCATTTTGAGTATGCCAAACCGATGTTCTTGTGTTGTTAGTGTTCGCGGTAGAAACACGGATTATTAATTGTTTAAGTTACCCAATAAAATTTTAAAGAAAACTGTTATTTCAGTCTTTTTTTCGAACTTTTGTGTTAGTGGTTCAAATGTCAAAAATCCCTTTATTAGGAAAATGGCAAATTTCTTTATTAATGCAAAGGTGACTTGGTTTATCGTTACTGTGACAAACGAAAACACTTTATTTGATGAATCCTTAAAGAAAATTTTAATTAATATCAATCAGGAGAAAAGTTATTGCAAAAATATATGTTGATCCCTAGACACTTTTGATGTGTGTACTTATCTTAAGTTTATCACGAATAATACTGTACGATATCATTTATCTGACGTGACATAACAGGTATACTCAATAAGAAACGCCTAAACAAATATTTAAGGGTTAAATTCCCGATAATTTAGAACGTTTACTTTCGGCGCTTTTAACTTGAACACCGGTGCACTTCCTGTTTGAAGTATGCAAGGAGCACGTGTTCGTGTTATTATTGATATTGAAAGTACTAGCTTAAACCTTCGGCTTCACTCGCGTGGATGTTGGATATTGTCCCACGGGATTTTAGGTACTACAGGATCTAGAAAGAGAAGTTGGGACGTAGGACCATTACCCAGGTTATGGTCTACCTGTGTTCCAAATTTTATCGGAGTCTGTTCAGCCATTTATGCATAAAGAGGTAACAGACAGATCTAATTTTGCATTTATACTTAATATTAGTTGGAATGGATGAAAATAAGCGTTATTTTAGTATTTTTTTTAGACTTGACGTTGTTGACTTGTCCCACTTATTCCCTCTTTCTAATTATTGCGATTACTGTGGTTGTAGGTCAATCTTTGAAAATGAGTCCAGCTCCTTCTGCTCTTGGTCACTAAGTGGTTATTTTTGTCCATAGCTCCTTCGACATGCAACAGATATATTTTCATTTGTATTGGAATTCATTTAGATGGCGCCAATTCTGACCTCCGCGGGACATTAAATGATAAAACTTAGCTGCTTTTAACACTACGGGTTACCCACAACAATATTAATATTTTGTATTCAGATTTCCAATTCTAACTAAGAAATACTTTACACTTATGATGTAAATAGCATGATTGCCTTCTAAACGATTTCATGACATAAAATAAAAATTGTAATATAAAGAATATGAAAATAAACTTGCTTTTATGAGTGTAAATACTCGTACTTCACCCGTGGTTTTATGACAATTTTATACAGTGTTATTATGACTATAGATATGAATATTATGAGATTATATGAGTTTGTAATTGAGCAGTCATATCATAAGTTTTCTGAAGGCGTTTCAAGTATTTAAAATGGCCTGCCTAACACCCGCAATTTTTTTTTAAAGTCTCGGCCACGCTTAAAACCTATAACCCAGGGTGTAAGTTCAGACCCTTTACGAAGCCGTCAACCAAGCATTATGTACGTAAAAAAAATGTATGTAAAAAAAAAGACTAAATACATAAGATTTGCTTTACCGCATGTTAAAAGTAGTGATTGTGATATAATACTGAATAAAGAGAAATTAGAATTCGTAGATAAAACTGTTTTCCTGGGGATTACGCTTGATTCAAGGCTACAATGGAGTTCTCATTTAACATCTTTTGCGGGGTGGCTAAGTTCAGCAGCATATGCTATTAGAAAAATCCGTCAATTTACTGATGTAGATATCGCTAGACTGGTCTATTTTAGTTATTTTCATAGTATAATGTCTTATGGGATTTTGTTATGGGGACGGGCTGCAGACATTAAGTCTATATTTATTATGCAAAAAAGAGCCATCAGAGCCATATATAATCTTCGTAGGTGCGACTCTCTAAAGGAACTGTTTAAGGACATAAATATCATGACGGTACATTGTCAATACATCTATCAAAACATAATGAACGTAAGAAAAAATCTGCATCTTTTTGGTAAAAGAGGTGACAGACATAATTACAGTACTAGAAATAGGGACCAATTAGTTCAGCCAGGCTTCAGACTCGCTAAAGTAGACTCATCTTTCATGGGGTACTGTTTGAGATGCTATAATAAAATTCCATAAAGTGAACTCAATGAGACGAAATTTAAAACATGCATTAAACGCACTCTTTGTAAGCAAGCATATTACAAGTTGGACGATTATATCGCTGATAAAAATGCTTGGCTCAATGCCGGTCCTGCTCTACAAGGACAGGGACGCACAAATTGATAACATTAAATAGTATTGTTGGAGCTGCTGAAGAATGTACAACTATTTTTGCATTGTATAGATTCAATCTCTTTAGTATTATATAAAGCCCATATTGTGTGAGTACCAGAAAGCTACCATTCACTGGAAACCTACGTCCTTTCTTGACCTGAATGTGCTCACTCAAATGTTTCGCTGATGGTGGCGCGTGTGTCGGATCATTTAGTTTCCTTCAAAATGGTTGAGTTGAATGGTGCTGATCTATGCGTCGTGTTCGTGAACGGGCGCTGTCAGTGTGACTGGTCATCTCTTAGTTGCCACGGCTTATTTGAATTAATTATTTTCATTTTTTGAATTGTCTTTTTTGTTTTTACTGTGGACACTTTTAATGTGCACATCTTGCTACATCGTTCTCACATAGTGTACCATCTCAACATGAATGATGTAACCAAGGTTTTGTAACAATATGCTGATTTATAAGAGCGTCCATGGAGTTTCCTGCCCATTCTTTTCCATAGAGATCTACGCTAGGGAATGGGCAACTACAGTACTTTCACAGTTTTTATGCCTTGTGACTGGGACTGTAGCTACATTTAATCGTTATCTTTGTTTCGACAGTTCAAAAGTGCCTGTAACTGGCCTACTTGAAATAAATGCTTTGATTTTGTACATCAAACTAAGCAACTTTACGCAAAAATGATTGCTGGGAAACAACTTTTTTTTGGGGTTAAAAAATCACGTTTTACGGTAAAACTCAATGTAGCACACTCAAAACATTATGCTGATGGATGCTTTGAATAGTAAAAGAGTCATGGAGGTAATTAAAGTAAAGTTAATACCTTAAAAACTAGATTATAGACATAGAGAGAATTAAAAAAAAACTAGTGCAAAATTTGGAACTTTGACCTCCAATATCTCCGTAATTAAAAGGTTCCCAGTTATGTTCAGTGAGAACAAGTGCTTTTGGCTTCCTTATGGGTATTTTTACACCCTTTATAAATCTATAGCTGGGGAGGCGGAGGAGCTCGTGGCAAAATAATAACAGCCGGTCGGGTCGATCTTTAGGTTAAGCCGTGCTTGCCTAGGTTGGTCTGTGGATGGGTGACCGCCCATTACATACCGAGTTCGGAAAGTACGTTAAGTCGTTGGTCCCGGCTGTCAATTGTAGATCTTTGACATTCGTAACAGGTAGTCAGTGGCCCAAAAAGTCTGACAACCAGTCTTACCAAGGGGTATCGTATTACCCAGTACTAACTGGGTTGTGGAGGTCAGATAGGCAGTCGCTCCAAGTGTAAAATACTGGTATTCAGCTGCATCCGGTGTGACTGGAAGCCGACCCAAACATATTTGGGAAAAGTCTAGGCAGATGATGAATCGATAGCTGGTATCAATACAAACAATTTACTTAATTGATCTAAGAAGAGTTATTGCGATTTTGAGCTGGGTGAAAATGATCAAACCATTTTCTACCATAGAAAACGGAATTTAAGTATAAAATCAAGAAACCCTACTAAGCATCTAATTTTAATCTATCCCCTTGACATAAAAAAAAATCAAGATTAAGAAATCTCAATTTTCAATTAGAAAACAAAAATCAAATCTAAATATCACTCATCTGAAAATGTATTATCATTTCAAAAACATTTTTCAATATTATTTTTTCTCTAAAAAACACTATCACAGTTCTGCAAATATTTTAATCAGAGGTAGCGTAATTGAATTTGTTTCAAGGTTGGGAGGTTGTCTCTTACTAGAACAAATATTATGCCACAGGGTTGTAGTTACGTAAATATTACTAGTAAAGTTAGGTTTTTGTTCACTGCAAGATGAGAGAAAGAAAGACAAAGTATTTGTTTTTCTAACAAAATTAAATACCTTTAAGTAAAAAGAAAATACCAAAAAAAAAACAAATATCAGAGATATTGGTCCTGTACGAGGCCAAAAGGCTCCTATCTCAACATGGTGCTGATGCTTTCTATGGTTTAACTACTTACCTATCATCATAATCAGTCTACAGTACATAAGCCTCTCCAATCGCACGCTACGTAACCCGATTCTTGGCAACTCTCATTCAGTTGGTACCAGTAACCTTGCTTGTATCGTCGCTCCCCATTGCAGATAACTCTTGACAATCCGTGGTCTCTTTTTTTTCGGATGGGAAATCATCAAATTATGACTCCTCAGCTCTGGGCGGAGCAGGAGGGAGTGTCAGACTTTTACTGACTAAAACCCATCCATGTTCTTTCATCGCTCTTTGTGTTCCGGGGCCACGGTATCACTTTCGAACAGTCCCGCAGCCCCGGCAGGCATCGGCCCTTGCCTTTGGACCCCTTCCTTTTACTGACATCTCTGTGAGGCGCGCGTGGAACACTCGAGCGCCGTCGACACGGCCTGTCGTCATAAAACGGACGAACGGCGTGCTAGCCCATAGCTCACCGTCCACAGGACAATTCGTGGTCTTCACTCAAGAACACGATAATAATCTTTTATAAGGCTACCCAATCAAATTGTAGTATAACAGTAAGGGAAGACTCATGAAACAATGAACAGGACTGAGTGAACGCGATGGCTACTGGGATGGAATTGTGCCCAGTTGATGGCTATAAGAGTAGAGGAAGGCCAAAGAAACATTGGATGGAATGTTTAAAGGATGATATGGCTAGAAAGAAGGTGACTGCTGAAATAACGAGTAGCAAAGTGATATCGAAGAAGAAATCATGCTGCGCCAAACCCAAATAAAATGGGATTAGGGCAGCAGAATGATGATGGCAATAGGCTCGACCCCCATTAGATGAGACTTATGCATACGTGCCGAAATGTGAGTGAACTATAGGTACATCCCTAGCTAACCCCTTCCCTTCGGGGTTTACAGTTAGTGACGGTATGTTATCTATCAATATCGCGTCATAGCTTTTACTGGATATTTGCCCTAAAAAACCTCAAAACTTGGGAAAATAAAGGTTTAACGTGTACAAGCAAACGGTATAATTTATAACAACTTAATTTTATGAATCCTTTAGGAATATAACGATCTAGGATTAAAATAACTCTAATAACGAAAAAAAATATGATAAAAAACCAGCCCAGGGTAGGTTTTTAGAAAGGTTTAATTTTTTAGGATTATAGAATGTAATAAATGGCTTCTTTTTTGCAATGAATAGATAACTGGAATTAATAAAAATGTTTACGGTTATTCCGATAAAAATGTTAATTTCAGTACCCACAAGTGGGCTGTACGGCCTTTCGTTTAATTTAAACCTTTTAATTTTGTATCAAGATAGAAATAGATGGTTGGGTTGGGTTTGTTTTGTAGGCTGGATCTTTACTACAGACTATTTCTTTGTTAAATACACAAACATGATTATTTCTTGTTGTATTTACTGAGAGTTCTCTACATGTGTGTAGTTTAGTCTTAACTATGTTAAGGTAGGCTTGAACCATTTCGGGCCTGTGGACGGTGAGCTATGGGCTAGCTCGCCGTCCGTCCGTCTTATGACGACAGGCCGTGTTGACGGCGCGTTCGTGTTCCACGCGCGCCTCAAAGAGATGTCAGCAAACAGGAAGGAGTCCGACAGGACCGATGCCTGCCAGGGTTGCGGGACTGTTCGAAAGAGATACCGCGGCCCTGGAACACAAAGGGCAAAAGAAGGAACATGGATGGGTTTTAGTCCGTAAAAGTCTGACACTCCCTAGCACAGCCCAGAGCGGGAGGAGTTATTTGAAGATTTACAATCCGAAAAAAAAAAATGGCTTGAACCATTTGTAGCTGAATACCAGTACCTATTTTACATGGCCCAACCCAGTTTCTGAATCTTTCAAAGTCTGACAACCAGTCCACAACAGTCAGACAACCAGGAGTATATCTCTTAGTAAGACCGGTTGTCAGACTTCCAAGTCTCTGACCTATTACGAATGACAAAGAACTGACAATAAAAGCCGGGACCGCACAGTCTCGATATGTAATGAACGGTCACCCATCCACGGACTGACCTTGACAGGCGTGGCAGACCTCCGATCGAAGCTTGTGTCTGTTATTGTTTAGCCACCAAGAAGGACCCAGGAAAGATAAAAAAAAATGCTGACGTAGAAGTAAATTTTTACAAAAAAAAAAAACAAATTCTAAAACGCATTAATTGCCAGTCTTCGTAATTTCATCAACTACCTCAAACTTTTCGCCCAATTAAAGACCACACAATGTCGGTAAACAGAGAGTAACCCGATCGTACTGACGGTGCATCAAAAGACGTGGTGTCTGAAGACTGTTTGCGCTGTCATCGACCTCAAATATTTGATCATGTGCACTTGTATAGTGCACTCCAAATGTTTGGTAAACTGAGAAAGAATTCGGCGGATCATACTTGAAAATAAGCACTTAAAATGGAGCTTCATAAATGATGTTATCTTAGGCTGTTATCACATGACACCCTCACGCCTGATCGGCGGATCTCACGTCGCATTATCTTGTATGAAATCTGTTGATGCCTAACACACGAACACCGACTGACCGTGCCTGTGTTGCCTTTGACAGATTACGGAAAAAGCAATATAGCAAAATTTGAAATCACACAATATGTATTGCGTTGTTTAATTTGTTGAGTTGAAAGTTTTTTTTTCAAATATGCTTACTTTGACATGACGCTACTGGAAAGGTCATCAAGACTGTATTAATTTTGCTCTCAAAGCGTTCCTCCAAAACCTTGAAAATGTAAATAGGTACAAGGTCACATTCGATACCAATAATACAAAAATGTATCCCTTTTTCCTTCAAACTTTTGTCTATGAGCAAAACTTTTTAGTAAAGTCTTCTAAACAAAAAACTATTGGAAAAATATCAGTATATACTTTGTTTCGGAAAAACGTATAGAAGACTTAGCTCAATTCCAACTCAAAGCCGTTCGACGGGTAAGTTTCGAGGTTACAGATTACAGACATGGGTAGGTGTACGAAAAATTAATACTAAGTTTACCCAAACAATAGGATCTCCGATCGGTGATCTCCGCAGGGTGGCTGGTAGAGACTGGATGAGAGTTACTGAGAATCGAGTTGAGTAGCGTTTGATTGAGGAGTCCAGCAGTGGACTGTTATAGGCTGATATGTTGATGAGGATACAATAGGAAACGATTTCCTAAATAAATGGGGTAAATGATTTTTTGGTAACTAACTTTTCATTTAATATTTTTTTAACAATGTCATGCACGCTGTATTGCTGCTGCTGCATACTTAAGTAGGTCATAATATGCTTCCATTTCCCAACTATATTGGGGTCCGCTTCTGGTCAAAACTGTGCCTATACAAAAGATACAAATGTATTTTTTCTCAAAAAGTCTCCATGAAAAATCGTTCAGAGAAAATATTACGTAATGCCCAAAAACACAACCTTCCTCTTGTAAATTCAAAACTCGACTAATTTCAGCTCAACCAACTGCCACGTGAAAAAGTTAAACGCTGATCAATCCCAGGACTTTTAATAGGATTTTTTTTCGACTACCCACACTCTCCACATACACCCTTAAGTTACCTCGCTTTATAATGATAGTAGCTACTTTTTCTGTACCGCAGAACTTTGAATAAGAAATATGAAATAAGTTTTTGCATAAAATATAACTTTTGCGAAAGCTGTCGGCCGTCAAAAAGAATGGGTATTTAGATACGTATAAAATGTTGTATAAATATGTTGTTTTTTTGTCTGTTTATCAACTATTGTTGCAAAACATTAATAGGATGTATTTTAGGACAAGAGTGAGGCTGAGAAGGAAATCTAGATGTTACTGATTGATTAATTGTAAATTTGTTGTAATTTTACTCGACTTTTTATTCGACTTCTGAATACAGTAACGAAGATGAAAAAGTAGGTTTACTTCGAAGATGATAAATTTTTCAAGTTAGAAGCCGCTGTAATGATTGGACTTTGGTTCTAAACTTATCCCCTTTTAATAAATGTCAGACGATTAAATTCAAATTAATTCTTTGCAGAAAAAAGTGAACTCACGGAAGGCATTATAAGATAATTGCACACTTTTTCCTATCACCGATCAGAAGCGATTACTTCGTTAAAGATCGTAAAAGGTCGGGACGTGTCGGAACCTTATTACCGGCGGAACGTCGAATGGGACCGTTCGGAATGACTTCGGAACTCGACTTCTGGCGCTGCAATTTAAAACAAAGTTTCGAAAATGGAACGCTACGAGACTCTTAATTGAAATAGTTGAATTTTTCGTACAAAGATTTTCTGGGACTCTTGTGTTTTTTTTTTCGAACTTCAGAAGTAACTGTTCTAAATTCCAATGTAGATTTGTTTTTTTTATTGAGCGGATTTAGAAACTTCAGTTTTGTGTTTAAAAGATTAATGACTTTTGTGCTGGCTTTGATCGAACTGACGTAGATTTGTTCGGGAATGACGCCGCTTTAATCAAATTAAATTCCCAATACAATTCCCAAATACAATTTCAGTGTGGAGCTCCTCTGCAGGATATTATGCCCCACTTGCTTTCTTGCCCATCCTGCACAGGCTTACTGCGTCCAGGATTTAAACGAAGCCAACGAAAGAGCTGTGTAGGTGGCTATATACTGGGCGGGTATTAATTGAGTCTATCGACACGCAAAGAAGAGAATCAAGTTAGAGACTGTTGATGTATATGCTTATAGAGTAATTAAACCTATACAGGGTGTAAGGGACAGCCCTTTACAAACTGATGGGGTGAATTCAGTATATCATACTAAGATGACCGGTAGAAGAAATTATTTCAGGAATGTTATGGGAATCCAATTAAGATTAGTTTTATTTACTCATACGCAATGTATCGTTACCGTGGCAAAACGCACGTAGCGAACGGCAAGCGCGACGACGAGTTTGATGAACTCTGTGGCTAGGCAAGGAGTGAACAGCTGTTTTCACGCGCCGTTCGTTAGAGTATTTCAGTATTAATTGTTGGATTTTTGATTTTAGCCGTATTAATTACATAAATGGAGTGCTGCGTGCAGGGATTGTAAGTTTACATTAAAATAAAGCAATAGTAAGGTGCCCCGGGGCTAAAGCAACGACGGGGCTATTGTAACTACACACATCAAAAGTGTCTAGGGATCAACATATATTTTTGCAATAACTTTTCTCCTGATTGATATTAATTAAAATTTTCTTTAAGGATTCATCAAATAAAGTGTTTTCGTTTGTCACAGTAACGATAAACCAAGTCACCTTTGCATTAATAAAGAAATTTGCCATTTTCCTAATAAAGGGATTTTTGACATTTGAACCACTAACACAAAAGTTCGAAAAAAAGACTGAAATAACAGTTTTCTTTAAAATTTTATTGGGTAACTTAAACAATTAATAATCCGTGTTTCTACCGCGAACACTAACAACACAAGAACATCGGTTTGGCATACTCAAAATGAGTTCATCCAAATCACGCTGTGGAATGGCCGCCCATGTTCGTTGCAACAACAAAAAAAGGTCTTCTTGCGACTGGATACCCTCCATATTCGGCAGAGCTCTTCTCTGTAGCATATCCCATGCATGCTCAATCGGATTCAAGTCTGGCGACTGAGCAGGCCAGGGCAGGACATTGATGTTAGCTGCGGCGAGAGTCTGTCTTACAACTCTTGCGGTGTGCGGTCGTGCATTATCATGCATTAACTGAAATAAGGGACCGATTTGCACTTGTAGAGGAACGATGACGTCTGATACAATCGTCTCAGCATAAATTTGAGCGTTGAGGTTGCCTCTGATCCAAATCAACTCAGTTCTTCCGCCGATCCAAATACCCGCCCATACCATGATGGTTCCACCACTATAAGGATGGACTTCCTGGCAGGATTTTAATCGCTGTTGGCGTCCAGGGGTTCTCCAGTGTCGTATACGTCTTGTATCCGGTCTCATACCAAAACGAGACTCATCAGAAAAGCACACGAAACGCCATTGT
Organism: Eugnorisma glareosa; assembly: GCA_947578425.1. Taxonomy (NCBI): domain Eukaryota; kingdom Metazoa; phylum Arthropoda; class Insecta; order Lepidoptera; family Noctuidae; genus Eugnorisma; species Eugnorisma glareosa. The sequence goes on from OX387964.1 coordinate 19,678,136, forward strand.
TCTTCTGCCCAATTTCTGTGTTCAAGAGCCCATTGATATCGTATCCTACGATTGTGCATTGCTATAGGTGGTACCCGTAGCGGTCTTCGGGAATGAAGGTTCACTTCATGCAAGCGGTTTCTGACTGTTTGGTCGCTAATTAAGTTCCCTGAAGAGTGATGAAGCCTCACGGCTAACATCATGGCGGTTATTGTTGGAGCTCTTCGAGTTAAGATTTGAATGTATCGGTCTTGTCTCCGTGTGGTGCAGCGATACCGTCCTCCATGGCGCTCAGCCACGGTACCAGTGCTTCGGTAACGTGTCCAAAGTCGACTGATAACACTCTGACTTGTATTCAGAGCTAAAGCCACAGTACGTTGCCGGGAACCAGCTTCTATCATTCCCACGGCTCTGAGCATTTCTTCCCTGCTTAAATGACGTCGCCGCTCCATAATAACGTTGGTTTTAATCAGTAGTAGGGAAACAGTAGCACTAATAATGTCTTCAATGCGTTGTATGTTTTTATAGGGAAAATATTGACAGCTGATTTTCATCTTTTACTCGAATTTGATTCACAGTTCCTGATTCAAATTATGAAATGCACCAAAAAGGATCCATATAAATTTATAAAATCATAAATTTATTACAAAGCCACATCTCAATCTCAAGAAATCCACATAAAAATGCTTGATCCCTAGACACTTTTGATGTGTGTAAATTATATCTCCGTTATGATGGGATTTTTAAATATAACTCCATCTGTAAATTACGGAGCATACCATATTGTTGCGTGCAAATAATAGATGGAAGCACTGCAGCTAAAAATGAAGGTAAAACAGGTTGATCTGTCAAACCGCCATTTTTAAGCAATTTTGTACAAACGCACGTGGTGACACAAATCTACAAAATATATGTTTTAAAGTGTTTTATTGCTGGTGTTTCAAGTGGAGTGCAGAGTTGACAACCGTAAGTAGCTATAATTATTTTTTGCTTATGGATTGGTTAAAGCTACAACAAGATATATATGTGTATAGTTACATTTTCCCCGATAATAACCTAAAATGGGGCAATTGTAACTTTGAGGTTAGTTGCATTTGCCCCGTGTCGGTTTGTATGAAACCAAAAAACAATAGTGTTGTGCCATGTCGATGTTTTAATTCTGTGATATTTATTGATATTGTGCACATTACTGGATTAGATATTAATATGATATAGACTAGATATGTCTACCTACTAACAGTACTGTACTACATTGAACATAAACCATCTTCAATATTTTAAAGGTGTATTTTTATCTGTAAAAGCCTCAGGGACAGTGGCTTTTTCTCCAACTAAGAGAATTTAATAATTTTAATGTTTTTATCAATATACGACCTAGGACAGAGCTACAATTTACAAAAAAAAAGTATTAACAAAAAGCTTGCAGGCTTATTTTGCGCTTTCGCTTCAAATTAATCTATTGTTTTAGATGGTCCGGGATTATAAACGGAAAACAGAAATAAAATATTTTCAGGACAATTTGTTAAAAGCATTGGAAGCTGTTAGGAGCAAGGAATTGAATACGTACCAGGCCGCTGACGTTTTTGAAATTCCGAGGTCAACTTTGGTGCACCGTTAACTTCTCATAAAGACTGACAACACTTAAGTTTCTTAATTTCTTTTGAACAATATTTGACTTTTTTTTTGCCTTTTTAAATGTTACTTCTCTGACAACTCGTAAGTTTATTTCTTAGGAACAAGAAATTCATATATTTATTTGATTTTTTTAATTTTTACTGTGATTGTTAAACAACTCGTAAGTTTCTTTTCTTTCTTATTAAAACACTGTCTTAATATATCCTGCTTTTATTTTACCTCTTAACAAACATCCAATAAAATTCGATTATCGACAAACGTGAAAAGTAAATTCACCTCACTAACTATTATCGAAATAGTTGCAATTGCCCCTGAAGTTAGGAAATATTTATATTACTCCAAACTGAGCTTAGATACGTGGACTTACGTTTCAAATTCCCCTACGATAACAACATTGCGTTGAAAATCTCTGTTTATAATAATTTTAAGACCAACAGAAACACTACGATTGTCATTAGTTGCATTTGCCCCTTATCGGGGGTAAATGCAACCTTTTCTACCTCTAGTAGAAAACCGTTTTCTTATTTAAATTTCTTACGGACTCTCTTTTCAGAACTAGGTTCTATGTGATTCTAATGAAATTGTTAATCAAGTAGAATTAGCAAAAAAATAAAATTTACAGTAAAAAAGAAACTGCACAAAATCTAAGTTGGAACCATATTTTTTCTAGTTGCAATAGCCCCGGGGCACCTTAACTGAAAAAAAGTACAATTTTCCGGAGAAAAATTCCGGTGGAATATGATTCAAAATAAGGAGCTGAATGCATTGTCAGTTAGTGGAAGGCTGTCCCTTACACCCTGTATTATGTCAAAGGAACGAGTAAATCATAACAGGAGGAGTAATTAAACAAAAATATGGAGCTAACTCCCCAAATTGTGAAAATAAGCAGCATTTCCGCATTTTACGAGCGGCGACAACTTTTTAACAACTCGGTAACTCGCTGGGAATTTTCCTGTAACCTTAAAAGGAGTGTGGCTTTAAGTTAGCCTGCCCTAATCCTGTACGACACACGGAATTGTTTAAAAGGGTAGAAAAAAAAATCGAAGGATGTTTCTGAAGCCGGCCTCTAGTAAATAATTCTTGAAGTGGGCTTGTCTTCATACATCTTTTATGCGGTGTTATTTATGTGTTTCTGCGGTGTACATCTGGCCTTATTCTTTCGAATGTGCGCAAAGAAAAATGAAACAAGTTTCGGAATAAATAAAACTTTTACTGTGGACCGTGATGACGCGGGAGCGTTTTGGAGCATTGCTCTCATGAGTTGAGATTTTTTTCCCGAAAATTCTGGACGGCTTACCAGATAGGTATTTTATTTGTTCTAATAATAAATATTACAGCAGCGGTGGCCCTGTGATGGCGGCCACGACTTATGAGGAGTAAGTCGTGGGTTCTAACCCAGGCGCATTACTTTGTGTAATTTATTTCATCACCACTGCTCTCAAAACGGTGAAGGAAAAAATCGTGAGGAAACCGGCATGTCTAGAAACAATAATTGGAAGACATAAGGCGTCTACCAACCCGCGCTGGGCCCGTGTGGTGGATTATAAACCATTGAGAGGAGGCCTATGTCTCCCAGCAGTGGGAACATTATATGCTGATTATTATAAATCTGTAAGGTTCCACCACGATCGCTTAAAACTGTAATCGGTGCCATAAAACTCACACGTTTTCCCATGGGACTCATGGGAGTAAGCAGAAGCTACCTTCTTTAAGTACTAGTTTCACATAGTCCAAGTTCATGCATATGCTCTGTCTTTTCTAAAGAACATGGCCAATAAGGTGTAGTTGTAGTTTAACTTAGTATTAATTAAAATTATTTTCAGATATACACTTACCACTGCTTGTCTCTGCATCACCCAAAGGTTGACTGGTAGAAAACGCCTATGGCCTCCGCGTCTGTACTTTGTGCTTGAAGTGTTAAATATATAAATAAATAAGGTATAATAAGGTAGGTATATCCTTCTAGGGCGTCCCTTACGTTGGTATGTCCTTGTAGGGCGTTGTATGTAAAAAAAAGTACTTATTTTATTATAATTCCTTGGCTGCCTGAGCATGAGGTCCTGGGTTCGATTCCCAGTAGGGCTATTGCGTATCTCTGTTGAGTGATCATCACTTGGTGAGTTTTGATTTACAATGAACGTTCTTGTTGGTTTCAACTGACACCCGTGCAGAACTGTCATTGTATATCAAAACTCGCCAAGTGATGATCACTATGAACTGTCAACTGAGATACGCAATAGCCCTGCACTTCGGGGAAGGTGTTATTAGGTTTTCCATCAGGAATTTTTCAGTAGCATCTGTGGAGTCTGGATTTAAATTTACATAACAGGCGAAATGTGGATGTAGGTACACCTCTGCCTATCTCTTCGGAGATTACCAGACGTGGTTTTGAACTTTTGATGTTTATTAGAATTCGCCAACTATTCAAATATTAATGTTCAACAGTTATTCTCTTAAAATCATCTACCTACAATAGGGAATATGCATGTAATTTTTTTTTCACTTAAATCAATAAAATGCAGTACTATCAACCCAAGAAAATAATTAAAAGTTAATTTCAACTACTGCTTGTCGCACAAAAAAAATATTAAACTCCTACAATTTTCTACGACAGTTCAAACGTCTATGACTGTCGCGGCCATTCAAATCATAGCATTTGATGTCACTTCCCTCTATCTGCCTTGTTTAAATCATTTTTTTTTGCTCCTAATAGAATAGTTTTACTATAATGTAAGTGCTTTATTAAAGCAAAAATTGCAATAACAATATTATAGTAAAATCTTAGTGAAACTTTAAGTACTTTTCAAATTAAAGTATTTTTTTGACACATATGAATCGATGCGTTTTATGTTTGCGTTCCGTTTCACCAAAAACACGCTACATAAATTATTTAATTGTAAAATAAGTGTTGTATTAGAGAATTAAACAAGTGTACCACAATGTTTTTATGGGCCAATACAAGGCATTTTTAAGAAATAAAAAAAGTTTTGTATATCTTGCATATACCCTATTAACAATATTCAAACAAAACAACCAAGAGAGGCCATTGTTTTGACGAACAGTACTTAAAAATGGAGATGGAGAGCAGCGATGGCCCAATGGTGGCGGCCCCGACTTACGAACAGTAAGGCGTGGGTTCGAACCCAGGCAGGCGCATTACTTTGTGTAATTTATTTCATCACCACTGCTCTCAAAAACGGTGAAGGAAAACATCGTGAGGAAACCGCCATGTCCTAGAACCAAAAATTCGAAGACATGTGACATCTACCAACCCGCACTGGGCCCGCGTGGTGGATTATAGCCCATTCCCTCTCATATAGAGGAGGCCGAGTGTCCCAGCAGTGGGAACATTAAAGGCTGATTATGCTAAACAAAACAAAGACAACCCTTTATTCACGTGCAACCTTCCATAATCCTTCGGCAATCCTCGCTGACCTTCGGGGCACTTCGTATCCCTATTTCACCGGTACAAAATGGCGGGAGCGACGATAAAAACTTCGTCCTCTGCATTATGAATACGACCGCAACTTAGGCGAGGACATGAAACAATTTGTTCCTATACCAGTTGGTATCTACACTAGTATGTAGATTCTGTCATTTGGTCAGGTTATGTAGAAAAACGAAGGAAATTAGGAAATTTAGGGATCTATTTTTAAACGTGGGTCAATTTTAATTTTTAAAACTTTAAAACTATATTAAGTAGCATAGATTTATGGTTATAGTTACATAACATAAACCCCGAAGGCTTAGGCAGAGGTGTACCTTAATATGTAATGTGGGTACATTTCACCAGTTATGTTTAAGACCCATGTAATTAATAGGGGGCGAGCCTATTGCCATCAACCGGGCACAAATACAGACTCCGTGTCTGCTACTGAGAAATTCTTGAAGGAAAAACCAAATAACACTTTGTCTGACATGGAAATCAGACCCATGCTCAGCATGGCAGTCGCGCTTGCGAACACTAGACCAACGTGGCAGTCATGTCATGGCAAAATGTTATACTTAAACGAAACAAACAGTTTGAATCGAGAATTATCATTGACTGCCTATACATAAAGGGTGTAACAATACCCTTAACGAAGCTGAAAGGCACTTGTTCTACCCATCATTGCGATAATTTTTTTGTTCTAGACCATACCTGGGAACCTTTTGGTTACGGAAATATTGGGGGTCAAAGTTCCAACTTTTTTTAAACACATGTTTTATTGTCAGATTTTTACTTTAAACACCTCCACGACCTCCGTACTATTCAATCCATCTATCATTGACTCAATGTTTTGAGTGCATTACACTGAGTCCTACCGTAAGGCATGATTTTTCACCCCAAAAACAAAGTCGTTTCCCAATAATAATTTTTGCGTAAAGGTACTTAGTTTTATGTACATAATACTTCATCCCACACGAAGCCGTCAAGGCTTCGTGAAGGGTCCTGTTACACCCTGTAAGTTACTTAATCAGATGTATATATAACGCTTGGTTGTCGGCTTCGTTGGGGACTTGTTACACCCTTTATAGGGTGCTACACGGAGGCCTTACATTTAAGGCATCCACAAGTTAGTCCAGTTAAGCACAAGCCAACATCATAGGGTCACAAGCGAGATGTAATTACGAATAAAAAAACCATTTTGTGGTCGCTTTAATTTGGCGCAACGAGGGACGACAAACCGTACATATTCAATTTTGCCGGCCGGCCTGTGTATACCACCAACCCGAATTTTCAAACGGTTTAAGAATTCGGGCTGGTGTAGTGTCCAAAAATTATAGTCCACCCTTCTTTATGACTCATTAACACAGAAGAGCACAAGCTAGACACTTGCCGTTTCGACGGCGCGGTCGTGTTCCACGCGCGCTTCTAAGAGATGTCAGCAAACAGGAAGGGGTCCGAAAGGACCGATGCCTGCCAGGGTTGCGGGACTGTTCGAAAGAGATACCGCGGCCCTGGAACACAAAGGGCAAAAGAAGGAACATGGATGGGTTTTAGTCAGTAAAAGTCTGACACTCCCTCCTGCTGCAGCCCAGAGCGGGAGGAGTTATTTGATGATTACCCATCCGAAAAAAAAAACAAAAAAAGAACAAGCTAGACACTTGCATCTTAATCTTGCTCACTACAAAAGTCCAAGACCTTTGATTTTTCGTATTCATACAGTGCCTATTGTATAATTATCACTTGCTTCGGTGAAGGAAACCATCGTGAGGAAACCAACATGCCTGAGACATATATTTCTCCTCGGCATGTTAAGCCAAGTCAGAGCCCCGTGGGCGGCAAAAAAACTCTGACACCAAGTTAGGCACAAACCAAGAACCACACGATAAAGAGAAAGAGAGAGCAGTGTCCAAAAATTATAGGCCCCCATTCTTTGGGACTTATAAATACAAAAGAACTCCCCAAGCTAGAAATTTGCCTCTTAAACTTACCTACTACAAAACAGTAACGATTACTATTAACAGTAAACTTATATACATTATCAGCTGATAAAATAACTCTCATTTCAAACGTCCAGAGAAATAAATTACAAACAGTTACAAAGAGAAAAAGATCTAATTTCTTAAACCAACTAGTTAATATTTCAAACTGCGCTCATAATATTTCAAACATTAACACTTAATTATTTTAAATTGAAATAACTTGCTCTTATTAAAAGCCAGTGGAAAATTATGAATTAAAATTAAGTAATAAAGCAGTATAACCGTATTATAGGATTAGAACTTTAATGATAAAATATGTTTCACAATTCAGCGTTTCATTAAGTATGTCGTTTTTGAAGACAATTTTAGAATTTTGAATTCATTTTAAAATGTTAACTTTGGAGTCTTTTGTTTTAATTTTAAAATGTGAATGAATAAATATGACAGCATTGAAACGTTTTTGTAGTATTTACTTACCCATAATTAATTTAAAAGAATTCGGGTTTTTGTTTCATTTGATCCTAGACAGTCTGGTAGCTGACCTTCAAGACTTGCCTCTATTATTGTACAAAAATGGCTACATTGAATGTGAGGCTATCGAAAGAGCCTATCCGTGATGTAATTTTGTGTGTGCTACTTTTAAATTTTATGTACAATAAAGAATACTAGCGACCCGCCGCATAGTGGGCTGAAAATAACGTTTCATAGACATACAAATTGTTTTTCTAATTTGACCTGTTTCTTTATTGGAATCTGTTAAGACATGCTTCTTATTGATATGTTCTAAGTATGAAGTCATAAACCACAGGAAAAGATACACTTTCGATTTTTTTTCAGAAACTTTGTATGGAGAAAAACATAAAATAAGCTATATCTCGGCTGTCGCGTGAGTGCGGGTTAGTTTCTTTCACATGATTTTTGCTCTATTTTTTTGCTAATTTTTGATGTATAACACCACCCTCGCAGAAGTGCGATTACTGAGAAAAAAATAATTTAAAAAAATATATTTTTTGTTTCCATCTACATTGGCTTTATTAACAAATTTTAATCATATATCTCTAAAAATCATAGCATAGCGGTCATATAATAACTGCAGTGCTGTTTAGCTTTCACAATTTTATAATAATAAAAAATATGCGGCTTATATTATAGACATATGTTTTTACCTAATTTGTTTATGACACACTAATGGGTCTTGAACAACCTTTTTGAAACAATAGATTAATTTTAATCAGTAAGTACCTACTTACCTACCTATTGTTTTGTTTCAACGAAATCATTATGCACCTGCGGAATTATGATGGCTCATTAGGCAGGTGCGTAATAATTTTTAATCATTACTAAGAATTACCATTAATATAAATAGTAAAATACCATTATTTTGTCAAAAAACAGAAAAATAAAAAAGACACATATAAAGAAAAAGCCGACTGTGTTAAAGGTACATAATTAATTTAAATTAGAAAAGCAGATTATTGCAGGTAGAATAAACAAATTGTACATGAAAATAGAATTACGTTTCAAGGCCAAAGAACTAACATACCTATTTCGTAATTTGTTTATTTCCACCTGCAATAACTTGTTTTTTTTTTCAATTTAACAGCAAATTAAAAAAAATATACAACAAAACAAAGTTAAAATTATTACATAGAATAATATTATTTTTATAATTAATACACTAAAGCTTACTCTAATATAAAACAAACGATTCCTTCATAACCTAATGTTTACAATAAATCTAAGCTTACTCTAATATTCATCGCTATCACTAAATTCTGAATCTAGTTCGGATTCCGAATCCAACTGCGAAACATCACAAAATTCTAATTCGGTTTCCTCCTGACTCTCTAAAAGAGTTAATGTTTCTGGAAAAAGACTTTTCTTTTTCTTTTTGTCCATTACAGGCCTGGTTGCCGAAATGTGAGGATCGAAGAGAGCAAAAGCATATTTAAAATATCCTCGTTACTTTTCTTCGAGCTCGTACGAGCTCGTAATAAGGACTTCCGACGATTTAGAGAACACCATTCTCGAAAAATTTCTAGGAAGAAAAGTAACGAGGATATTTTAAATATGCTTTTGCTCTCTTCAGATCCTCACATTTCGGCAACCAGGCCTGTAATGGACAAAAAGAAATAGAAAAGTCTTTTTCCAGAAACATTAACTCTTTTAGAGAGTCAGGAGGAAACCGAATTAGAATTTTGTGATGTTTCGCAGTTGGATTCGGAATCCGAACTAGATTCAGAATTTAGTGATAGCGATGAATATTAGAGTAAGCTTAGATTTATTGTAAACATTAGGTTATGAAGGAATCGTTTGTTTTATATTAGAGTAAGCTTTAGTGTATTAATTATAAAAATAATATTATTCTATGTAAGAATTTTAACTTTGTTTTGTTGTATATTTTTTTTAATTTACTGTTAAATTGAAAAAAAAAAACAAGTTATTGCAGGTGGAAATAAACAAATTACGAAGTAGGTATGTTAGTTCTTTGGCCTTGAAACGTAATTCTATTTTCATGTACAATTTGTTTATTCTACCTGCAATAATCTGCTTTTCTAATTTAAATTAATTATGTACCTTTAACACAGTCGGCTTTTTCTTTATATGTGTCTTTTTTATTTTTCTGTTTTTTGACAAAATAATGGTATTTTACTATTTATATTAATGGTAATTCTTAGTAATGATTAAAAATTATTACGCACCTGCCTAATGAGCCATCATAATTCCGCAGGTGCATAATGATTTCGTTGAAACAAAACAATAGGTAGGTAAGTAGGTACTTACTGATTAAAATTAATCCATTGTTTCAAAAAGGTTGTTCAAGACCCATTAGTGTGTCATAAACAAATTAGGTAAAAACATATGTCTATAATATAAGCCGCATATTTTTTATTATTATAAAATTGTGAAAGCTAAACAGCACTGCAGTTATTATATGACCGCTATGCTATGATTTTTAGAGATATATGATTAAAATTTGTTAATAAAGCCAATGTAGATGGAAACAAAAAATATATTTTTTTAAATTATTTTTTTCTCAGTAATCGCACTTCTGCGAGGGTGGTGTTATACATCAAAAATTAGCAAAAAAATAGAGCAAAAATCATGTGAAAGAAACTAACCCGCACTCACGCGACAGCCGAGATATAGCTTATTTTATGTTTTTCTCCATACAAAGTTTCTGAAAAAAAATCGAAAGTGTATCTTTTCCTGTGGTTTATGACTTCATACTTAGAACATATCAATAAGAAGCATGTCTTAACAGATTCCAATAAAGAAACAGGTCAAATTAGAAAAACAATTTGTATGTCTATGAAACGTTATTTTCAGCCCACTGTGCGCCGCGGCTTCGCTCGGGTGCAATGTTATACAAATAAACCTACCTCTTGAATCACTCTATCTATCAAAAACAACCGCATAAAAATCCGTTGCGTAGTTTTAAAGATCTAAAAATACATAGTGACAGACAGACAGCGGGAAGCGACTTTGTTTTATACTGTGTAGTGATGCAGATCAGAAGATGCTGTCCAAGCACGGAAATTGAATCTAAGACCTAATATTCAGCAGATAGCGTTTAGCGATCACTAAACTACAGAGGCAGTTCAAATGAAAATTATGTATTTAAGAAACACCCACATCTAGCTGTGACTATAACTAACAAAGCTTCACATAAATACCTTGTCATCCTATGAAATACAACGATTTATGCTTCGTTCGGCCCACTGAGTTTCGTCCCACATAAAAAAATCCTGGGCAACTCCCAAACAATATGCTTCCTTGGTCCCAAAATTTAATTTTAATTATCATACAAGATGCTTTAATCAACCTTTAATGCCTTACAGACGAAGCTTTTCAAGTCTTTAGACATATCATAACATAACGCCTGTAATCACCGAAGGATAAGACAGAGGTGGACCGTTAAGTACACCCATTTCGCCAGAACAGTTACCTATGTTTAAGTCCAGTTTAATAAGGGTATATAGTAAAGGTAAGCCTATTGCCATCAATTGGGCACAGATTCAGACTCCAGGCTGTTGCCGTGAAAATCCTGATGGAATAATGGTACCATGATCTCATACACAGCAGTAACTACGACCGCTGGACCAAAGAGCCACTTCACTTAAATACCTGCTTATCCTAATAAATATAGCGTACTTAAACATAAACCTTCAATGCCCTTCAGACGAAGCTTTTAAAGTCTTTAGTACGTTCAAAATGGCGACGTAACCCATCATATAATTTTATGCGATGAAGAAGACAATAATATTGCAGTTTTATTGCGCATGTACTTTTATGTTTATTCGGACCCTGGACTTTTATGTTTATTCGGTCGAGACATAACAATAAAAATGCTTGAAATTATATCTCGTATAATATGTCATTTTAGCTATATATATTTTCATATGAGTTTTTCACAGAGTCTGTCTTTAAAAATGGAGTCTGTGGTAATTCCGTCATCGGAAGAGTGCCACTCGCTGTCTAGCTTCGAAAATGTTTTCTCAGTGTGATAATTATGATAAAGTTGGACCAAAAAAAGAAGTTTGGTATCTGAAAAGAATATACAGACAGATATGCGTTTGTATTCAGTAATACTATGAAACACTTAACTAAGGGCCTTAATATCTCTATTGGAATTTTTAGTTTCTGCGCAGAATGTTGAATTTCCATTGCACGCTTTTATTTACTCAGACAGATTCGTTCAGGATTAGGGTTACAAAAAACGATCAGAAGGCTGTATTGACTGTATTTGTTATGTTTATGAACAACGAAAGCGTATATCCTACTGTCTCTTCTTTATGCTTCCTTTTCACCCTAGTTCACTAAATACCCCATAACCCACCGTAGAACGAGCATGCAATTAAATAAGTATACATACAACAAAAATAAAGTGCATTCGTAAACAGCCGAACTTCCGCGAGTGCTCCCGAGCTTGCCCGAAAGTTTTCGCATACCATTCGGAGTTTTGCAATTATAGTGACGAAAACGAGAACTACTTTACGGGATCTTTATTAACTCAGTCAAGGAGTTGATTCGTTTGCTCTTGCTTTAGATACAGCATGAATGGTACTTAAGCAGGATGATTTTTGTGAAAGACTAAACTGTTTTACATGGATTTAGGGTGTATTATCGCTGGCCTCGCTTCTACATTCTGGGTCTAGGTAGGTACGGTCTTCTATAGTAATAAATACTTTCTTGGATCTATGCCCCCCTAGTACTGTTCGTAAGGTAACCCAGGCCCTTATCTAGCACGACTGTACTATCACTACTCGATCCAAAGTTTTTGAGTTATTATTCAAAAATACGACGGGGTCAACGGGAACTATTTTTAATATTTTAATCAATTCCCGCTGACCCCACCAATACGGAATACACCGGGTTTAGTCGCGAAACGGATTGTGTTATGGGAGTATTTTCAGAAATCTTGACGTGGTCTTAATAGTCTTATGGGTTACTGATTATAATGATCGGGAAACAGAGAAGCCGGCAGTGAATCCCACTGACTGGTAATTCGCACAATATATGTCGAAGCATATAGCAAACGTGGTTTTCTGAAAATGCAATACTCTTTAATTTAATTCCCTACCTTCGTGTCAATCTGCGGAAGCAGTCACACACTTCTAATCTAACTGCTGATCTCAAAATTCTAAGCGAAAACATCGAACTAAAATTTCGTGGACATGAGAATCCAGCACCAGCACATACCAGGCTCGTCTGGTGGATTATAGCCCACTAGGCTCTCTCTCACAGGAAGGAAGCCTCTCGGCCATCAGTGGAATTGTTCTGGGCTGATAATGCTGCACACTTCATATCAAACATAAAGAAGCTCAAGCTCTTAAACCAATACTAGCGTTTGACCGCGGCATTGCTCCCGTTATGGACGGAAATTAACCGACAGGAAGGGTAACCAACATGACCCTATTACTACCTAAGCTCCGCGTTCCGTGCTGTCCGTGTCATGATTCGTATAGAAAGACAGTTGAAATTTTCGCGGAATGTGTTTTTTTGTGGCTGCTATAACAAGAAAAATAAATAAGAAATACGGAAACCCTCATGCGCGAGTCCGACTCGAACTTGACCGATCTTGAAATATAGCGTAGAACACTCGGGGATAATGTAACTTACCATTTTAGTGAGAAAAAATAAAATTGAAATCTGCATTAAGGAGTTCCCCCCAAGAAAATTACCCCCTACACACAAAATCTACCTCTTTAGAATATTTATTTTATTTTATAAAGATATAATTTTATTTTATTATTTTCGGAAAACTTACAGCTAGGCAGACATAATAGTTTCGTTAATAACAACAATATGGCCAATTACAGGTTTTCACAAATAGCAATACAATCAATGTATAAAATAGTTAAATTAAAAAAAAAATGTTGAACTAAAAGACAGTGTTAAGGATTAGTACACACAAAAACATTTATAAAAAAAAAAGTACTACTTGATACAATACAATGGTTATGGGTTGTCGAAGAAGTGGTTGCACAGAGTCTTCTTTAATTTAGACACGCTTGTATTCAAGTATAGATGTGTGTTCTTCTGTAGTCTTACACCTCTATGATTTAGTTCCAGTACTAGCTGCATGACAGAACGCAGACTGCAACGTGTTTGCAATTAAACAACGGAAATGTGACAGTTGGGAGCTTACTACTCAAATAATCTCCTGTCTCTCAAGATAATATTACGTTAAAGATAGATACTAACATATATGTTACTACTTAAAGCAGCTAGGCTCACTGTCTGGGGTGAAGGGTAAATGATCAACCAGTCTTACCAAGAGGTTTTGTGTTCCTTAGGTATTTAGGCTTTTGAAGACGGGCAGATAGTCGCTCCACGAAAACATGGTAATCAGGCTGCAGCATCGGATTATAATGGAAACCGACCCCAATATAGTAAGGACAAGGCTTATTTATTTATAGTTTATTTCCACATAACGACACGGAGGTGACGAACATCGAAGGACGCAGCATGCAACGGCGACACGAATGCGGGATTACGAGACAAAATCACGCCTGGTTTTCATAACATTGCACAATGCACATATCCTACTTGTTTATTCTTTGTATATTTTTCTTTGTTCTTCTTTTTTCTTGTTATAATATTTATCCTGTTTTGGCTTCTCTGTATTTATATATTGTAACCAGTAGTACTTTCGAACACGTTATAACACTTATTACCTACTCACATTTTTATCCTAACTCGTACCTACATACACATTTCATAAATTAACTCAATATCTATTTATTGTACTTAATCATTTACCTATTAATATACTATTTTTGAAACTGTTTTCTGTATGTCACTTACCCCCTCAAGGTTCATTGGAAGATCAGCGTCAGACAGCCTCACCTGTCTGGCATTAATGCTGAAATGGACCTTTTTGGCGCAGCCGTGAGGCACACAGTACAGTCATACTATGTGTTTTCTCTTTTTTGTAACTTTTTTAAATATTATTGTGTGTGTGTGCCTGATGTACTGACGTCGAATAAACATTTTTCTTTCTTTCTTTTTCTTTCTTTCTTTCAGAAGGCTACGCATATGATTCTGGATAAAGGATATATTCTACCGATTCATAATATCGACTATAATAATTTTGTGATGGTCCACATGACACATAAAAATAAAAATGAAAACACGCGATCAAAACGCAATCGCTCGAAATGAAAGCAGGTGCTGCGTGGCGCATTGCCAATATTAAGTCAGGCCAGTGGCCTTGAAATAGCTAATGCTAAGTTTGGTGTTCATTCGGCTTAATATGATATAACACCACGCCTGTAATCCCCTATTGGGTGGACAGAGGTGTACCTAATAGTACACCTACATTTCACCAGTTGTGTTTAAGTCCCATGTAATAGGGGGCGAGCCTATTGCCATCAGACTCCGTGGCTGGTACTGAGAAATTCCTGATGCAAAAACCCAATAAGTAACACTATGCCCGACCTGGGAATCGAACCCAGGAACTCACGCTCAGCAGTTGCGCTTGCGACCACTAGACTAACGAGGCAGTCTTGCAAGTTAATTCGAGATACACTTAAAACATTGTATGAAACTGTTTTACGTCCATTACATCACTATCTCAGGTCCAGTTGAAAACCAGCGCCATGCACTAGTTGTTGGGCATTTTGCTAAACTGGGCCTATATTTGGCGCCGTCGCGTCGTTAGATCCACAATAATTATCTTTTTTTTATTTTTAGGTCTAAGTTTTGTGTGCACTATGTCATGTGCCAAAGAGAGCCATTTCCATTCTTTCTTCTCTATATGTGGAATACGTCCTGATCAATTTGAATACAAACCCAATCATTCTTTTATTTCACCAATTCAGACCCACCCAGCGAAATTCAGCTGTATAACAGTTGAATTTCGCTTCACCTGTTTCGGCCATAAAAAAAGTGAATACTTTCTTAAATCTCCATATTATCATCACTCAAATCATAATGCGAACGCACATAAAGACCTCAAATAAGGGTGTTTGCACACTATCAAGCTGCCAGGCGTGCAGGTGGCGGAATTCTGGCAAATTGCCAATAGCATGCAACCGCGGACAAGCTTTATCACATTACCCGACCGCTCACAATCGCTCGTGTATTGATGTGATTTTAAAACTATCCGGTAAGATGTTCTTCAGTTTTATTTGATGATGTTATCTTGGCTGTTTAAGTGTCGTTAGCAGATTGGATTAACCATAAATATTTTTTTTATTTCAGATAGCTGTTGCCCGCGGCTTCGCTCGCGTTGTTGTCGGAAATTTTCCCATGGGCACGTTGTAAATATAGCCTATAGCACTCGGGGATAATGTAGCTTCCTATTAGTGAAAGAATTTTCAAAATCAGTTCCGTAGATCCAGAGATTACTCCCTACAACCTCACAAACTCACAAACTTTACCTCTTTAAAATATTAGTATAAACAACATAAAGATCCGCGGTAATGAGGTCTTTGGTAAATTAATAGTGATAGGAGATAAAGTGATTGCGGGTTATCTATACAAATAAATAAAATTATAATTTCAATATATCAGCTTTTTACTGAATGCATTAAATTATGAAAGAATACGGTACTTTTATCAAGAAAACATTATTTTTTATTTTTGTCTGTTTGTTCCGGCTAATCTTCCAAACGGCTGGACCGATTTTAGTGGGACTTTCACTAGCAGATAGCTAATGTTATAAGGAGTAACTCAGGCTAATTTTATTATAACAGAAGGATTAGGGCTCCGTGCAAAAAAAATAAAGCCGATGAAGTTAACAAAATCAGTAACATTTTTATATTAATTCCAAGTGGACGAAAATATCGGGTATCAGCTAGATTATAAACAATAAGCTTTTTCTATTTTTTGCAATGGTTGTGTTTTGTATTCTAGTGTGTAGCTGATAACTAAACATCACGCCTGTAATTGCCAAAGGCTTGGCAGAGATATGTACCTGATAATAGAGTACACCCAGTTTTTGCCAGTTATGTTTTTGTATAGGAGGCATACTGTTTTAAGTAAAAAAAACGGCCAAGAACGAGGCGTACTCACACGCACACACGGTTCCGTAGCACCAAACAATATAATAAAAATATTTTGAAGGCTCATTCATATGTTGTATTGTTTTACATTCAACAGCAAAACTAAATTTATTTTTCATAGTATGTTAATGAAAAACAATAACGATAACGATGATAAACTAATCTCAAAAACCAAACATCAAATCTTATTTAAACCAATTTTGGTTGAAAGTTTTATTTACGTTCTACAATCCTAAATTTTTTCAGAATTTTCTTACTTTAGAAATTAGAGGCGGGGGACACTTTTTACCGCTTTGGAAGTGTCTATCTTTCAAACGATTGACTTTGAGAAAAAAATATTTTAGAAATATCAAAGTCATTTTTAAAGACCTATTAAAGACACCCCGCACGTATAAGTTTGATGAAAAGCACACACGGACAGACAGACATGGCGAATCTATAATGGTTCCGTTATTTGCCATTACGCTACGGAACCCTAAAAAGTCAGCGTTTTATACAATTTATTTATTTTTTGTTAAATGTCCGCCGCTATTTAACGCTTTATTTGATGTTAAGTAAAAATCAAGCAAAATTAAAGAGGTTATTTATTAAAAACAACTAACCTAATCCTGCATAGCCCAAATACAACACACCAAACCTAATAACATCCTACCCTGCTAACCAACATTCTGACGGAACCTAACTCTTAATATTTACACATCATCTTTCACTCGGACAAGAGTTGAGCGACGATACGACGACGACACGAGCTCACCACGACTTGAGCGATGATAAACGATCCGAGATAGTGAGGATATATGGCTAAGATTAGAATTTGGGAAGGTTTTTACATGTTAGGTGACGTTGTTCTAAAATAATTATACTCTCATCGGGAGGACCCTAGGAGTTGCCAGCGGGCGATAGATCAGGGAGTCTATTGTCGTCGCATTACATGGCCCTCACGAGTGGTGGGGATGTCTCAGGTGTGCCCGAACATTGCCAGAGGAGTTTGGTTCGGGCTGCGCTGGATGGGTTTCGAACGTCATGCGAAGCCGCAAAGGCGACAATACGCTCACGGCTGTGGTTTTTAGTGTGTGCAAGCCCCACATACCATCTCTCCGGACGCTGCGGTATACGTTAGGTAATTTTAACCGCTTTATAAAAATACTAGCGGCCCGTCCCGGCTTCGCAAGGGTGCCTATTTTACTCAGGGTGAATGTAGCTTTCTAATGGTGAAAGAATTTTTGAAATCGGCGCAGTAGTTTTTGAGTTTATTCATTACAAACATACACACAAAAATACAAATCTTTATAATATTAGTGTAGATAAAAAGGTTACATTCTCATAAAGAAATGTGAAGATAACGAAATCCATACAAATAAATTAAATTGAAGTTTCTGTTTGTAATATCAAAATAACAGCTTTTTACTGAATGCATATGAAAATATATACTGCACCTATAACAAAAACACATCTTTGTCAATTTTTGTTTGGTCTGTTTGTTCCGGCTAATCTCTGAAAAGGCTGGACCGATTTTGACAGGACTTTTAATGGCAAATAGCTGGTGTCATAAGAAGTAACTGTTGAGAATATCACGCCGCGCAGCTGCCACCGGGCGACCGCGGGCGGGGAGCTGAGGTGGCGGAGGGGGCGCTCGAACTGCGAGCGCGCACCGGCCGGCACAGCACTGCGTCATCGTCCACCGAGTGATTCATTACTCATATTTAATTCACGCCCATTCAGATTTAGTTAACCGTTTGTTCTCCTTTTTACTTACATTTCTTATAAATGCAGTCCACTATTAATTGTAACGTCACCGTGTTTCAATACTCATAACACCTCGAGGATATTAGCCATTCCTCTGCATGATCCGGCTCGAAGGACCATGCAGAGGAATGGAAAAAAATACAATTTCCAAAAAAAAAACGGCCAAGTACGAGTCGTACTCGCGCGTAAAGGGTTCCGTACCATCGTATTAGGGGAACCCTTCTTAATTTATTTGTTGTTATAGTGACAACATAAATACACATTCTGTGAAAATTTCGAATGTCTACCTACCTATTACGGATCATGAGATACAGCCCGGTGACAGACAGACGGACGGACGGACAGCGGAAGCTTAGTAATAAGATCCTGTTGGTTACCCTTCGGGTGCGGAACCCTAAAAACTATATCTTCGTTTTAACTCGGATACGTTTCAAATCCCCAGCTTATTGCGCTTCCCGTTGCACTTTTTATTTATCAGTAAGACATAGTGCCAACTGCCAACAGTATTATAATTCTGTAATACAGGTTACATCTACCATACGTGGTGGCCCCCGGCCACCGTAGGCGCGGGCCTGTGGACGGTGAGCTATGGGCTAGCTCGCCGTCCGTCTTATGACGACAGGCCGTGTCGACGGCGCGTTCGTGTTCCACGCGCGCCTCAAAGAGAGTCAGCAAACAGGAAGGGGTCCGTAAGGACCGATGCCTGCCAGGGTTGCGGGACTGTTCGAAAGAGACACCGCGGCCCTGGAACACAAAGGGCAAAGGAAGGAACGTGGATGGGTTTTAGTCAGTAAAAGTCTGACACTTTTTGGGGAGGGGTTATTTGATGATTACAAATATGAAAAAAAAAAAAAAAAATGGTTACGTCTACCGTACTTCCTCTCCATTAACTATTTTGACGCTGAGCACTGAAAACCTGATTCTAATCCTCCAAAAAACTCACAAAAACGAAAATCTTCAAAAAATGCTCAAAACAAATTTAAATTTAAATCTCGTTTGCGACACGCTGACACAGTAGCAGCAGAGAGTGCCGAATAAATAACGAAGGCGTCACTTCCGGTTGCGTTCGGAACAACTTCCAGTTTAACTGAATTAAAAGCTTGCGAGAGTTGTGTCTTACTAACGAACGTACGTTACTCGGAGGCTGTATTAGGTGTAGATGGAGATTGAGATGAATTTTGAAATGTTAAAGAGGGAAGTTTTTTTTAAAGTTTACTCAAGAAATATACTAAAAGATACCTAAGTACTGCTATGTACTCATACCGTAGGTGTACTACATAACTATTTGGGTAAACAAGACTCTCCGCAATGACATGATTTCCAAGATCCATTGATAAGATACCAACATATATTATCATCGTTATACATAAAAATCTAAAAAAAACTCACTATGCTCTTCGCGCTCATCTCCGAAACCAGCCAACTGAGTTTTGGACCCGATATGTGGCCCCTTGCGAAATAGAGTCAGGTTTCAGTTTTGATGTGACTAACTGAGTTCACTGACGGTCGCCCAATTTTCAATCTTATTACTTAGGGCAAAAGGATGAAAAATATCAGACCGTCAGTGAACTTTATTTAAAAAAGAAAAATCCTAGATAAATAGTTAACGGTGACGAAACTTACAAGTAATTTGTAGTCATGCTCGGAATAACATCTTTATCTTTGTGTCATTAGAATTTGGACACCATACAACTACATAATTATTTGCAAGTTACTGATTTAATAATAATAATATTTATAAATAAATATTATTAAAATTCAGACTTGGTCCATAAATTTGTTAGTAACAATGTTCTTAACCTAGTGTTAGTAAAAATACAAATCCAAAGTAGTTAGTAACAATGTTCTTAGTCTAGTGTTAGTACAGGTACAATGGTTAGACGCTTGCTCTTCTTGCGTGTAGGCCTATCCAGTGCGCCATCAGTACAGAGTCCCAGCGGCCGGCACACGCGGCCAGAATGAATACGACCACCACTACTATGATGTATGTACTATGATGTACTGATTTACCTAGCTTATTTTTTCGCGTTATTTTCAGAAATTATACCTAGGGAAAATCCTGTTTTTTTTTAAATGTAGCTCTATAACACTTGGGGAAAATGAAGCTTTGCATAAGTGAAAGAATTTTCGCAATCAAATCAGTAGTTCCGAAGATTCTCCCTTAAATCCAAACTTTACCTCTTTATAAGTGTATATGTCTCCACCGCTAATTCCTCCACTTTTCTTTCTTAACCCTTCACTTACCCCAACTCACTAGGTTCCATTTGGAAGGGAACTGTCCAGGCGACACGTAATTCCTCACTCCGACACAAGCCTATCGACAAAGTTACACTACATCCAGATCATTCCTCCTAAACTCCGTTTTAAGTTCCGATACAAACATTAGACATGTAAAAGCTTTCGTATGAAATAGAATGTTACAGAAAATCAACTTGGAATAACTCTATGGGGTTGCATATATATATACAGGGTGTAACAAGACCCTTAACAAAAATATTGCTGCGACACGACTTTTTTTTTTGGAGTGAAAATTCATGTTTTAAGGTAGGACTCAATGCAACGCACTCAAAACATTGTGTTGATAGATGGATTGAATAGTACGGGGGTCGTGGAGGTGTTTAAAGTAAAAATCTTACATTCAAAACATGTTTCTAAAAACTCGTGAAAAATTTGGAACTTTGACCCCCATTATCTCCGTAACTAGAAGGTTCCCAGGTATGGTGTAGAATAAAATAATGGTCGCAATGACGGAGAACAAGTGCCTTCCTCGCCCTAGGCTTTGTTAAGTCTTTTTTTTTTACCGATGGGAAATCATCAAATAACCCCTCCCGCTCTGGGCTGAGCAGGAGGGAGTGTCAGACTTTTACTGACTAAAACCCATCCATGTTTCTTCCTTTGCCCTTTGTGTTCCAGGGCCGCGGTATCTCTTTCGAACAGTCCCGCAACCCTGGCAGGCGTCGGTCCTTATGGACCCCTTCCTGTTTGCTGACTCTCTTTGAGGTGCGCGTGGAACACGAACGCGCCGTCGACACGGCCTGTCGTCATAAGACGGACGGACGGCGAGCTAGCCCATAGCTCACCATCCACAGGCCCGCGCCTACGGTGGCCGCGGGCAACCACGTGGCCCCCGACGCCCGGTGCGTCTCCCGCGGTGGCTGGGACGTGAGGTTCTCTCCCTCTCACGTCCCGCCACCTCCTTCGCTAGCATGACTGCTTCGCAGAAGGAGGTGACGGCGTCCCATTCCGTCTCGCTCCGGACCATGGATTGAACCAGGGCCGGACGCGAGAGTTCGCTGCCGCCGATTGCCGCTACGAGGACACGGCGTTGCTCCGCCCAAGCGGAGCAGACCTGCACAGTGTGCTCCACCGTGTCCTCCGGTCGATCCTCGCAGTGGTGACACCCGGGCGTTTCCTCCCGCCCGATTAGGTGCAGGAACCTCCCGAAACAACCATGTCCGGTGAGGACCTGCGTCAGGCGGAACGTGAGGGCGCCGTGGCGCCTCTCTAGCCACTCCTCAAAGAGGGGACTTACCGCCACTATAGTGGCGTGCCCTGCATTGGGTTGCGACAGTCGCTCTCTCCATGTCGCCAAGAGATCACGCCGGAAGTCTGTCCGCTGAGCGACAATTTGCCGCGGCAGCGGAGTTTCCCCCCGGCGTAGTGCCTCCACGCGCCATTCATGCAGGCGCGCGAGGACTATCGCCTCCAGATCCCATGGCGGCAATCCGGCAAGGAGGCTCGCCGCCTCGCCGGAGATCGTGCGGTACCCCCGGATCAGCCTTACGGCTATCACCCTTTGGGGCGCGTTCAGATAATGGGCGGCTCGCCGCCTCAAAGAACGCGCCCACACCGGGGCCCCGTAAAGGGCCATAGACCGCACGACCCCCGTGTAGAGCCTCCGGCAGGAGGCGTTTGGACCCCCCAGGTTGGGCATGAGCCGCCTGAAGGCAGCCCCGGCCCGTTCCAGTTTGGGGGCCAAACGTCGGAAATGCTCCACGAAGTTCCACCGGCTGTCGAGGACGAGACCTAAGTACTTCAACGTCGGCTCGACGCCGATGGGAACCCCTCCTACCGTCAGCATGGATCCCGACGGTGGCGCATTCCAAGGCTCATGAAAGCACATGGCCTCGGACTTGTGCAATGCCACCTCGAGACCCAATTGCCGGATCCTCTCCACGACTATCGCAACCCCGCGTGTCATCAGCTCGGCCACCGCCTCGTGCGACCTCCCTTGCGCCAGCACCAGCGTGTCCCTGAAGGCGTCAGCGTAGTTTGCTACGCTGACGCCGTCAGGGAGGTCGGCGCGCAGCACCCAGTCGTAACCGATGTTCCACAAGGGCGGCCCTAGAACCGATCCCTGTGGAACACCGCACGACATCTCTCGCCGGTTCCACTCTCCGCTGCAACCAGGGTAGATGACGTACCTGTCCGTCAGGTAGTCCCCGACCACACGACGAAGGTAGGTCGGCACCCGGTGATACCGGAGTGCCTCCCTAATGCAGCTCCAGGGCATGGAGTTGAAGGCGTTGGCGATGTCGAGAGACACCGCCAAGATCACCCCACCCCGGGACACCGCATCCCCCGTCGTGAGGGCTCAAAGAGGATTTTCTCCTTTAAAAGTAGACATACATGTAAGGTTTAGTAGATATGTTGCAGTCAAAACTCTTAACAAGTCAAAAGTACTTTTAACTAGCAAAATCAGTCAAAAGTAGTTTTAACCGTATGCTTTCGACACTACTACTTTTGACTGAAATAACAGTTAAAAGTAGTTTTGTCCAATGGAGCTGGTTAAAAGTAGTTTTGACTAACTGATTCCGTCTAAAGTGGTTTTGACAGGTTATAATATCAGTCAAAACTCTTACAAAGTTAGGGAGGTCGATAAAAATTATATACCTACTTTGTTTTTATAACTTTTGTATTTTCTGATTACCTATTTTAAGCACATTTTTTTAAATGTACTACTTCTTTGTATTGATTGTAATACCAAACTTTCGTAATTAATGATTTCACCTTTATTTACATTCTGACTAGATACTTTTGACTGATGCTTTAGCAGTTAAAAATAGTTTTGACTAAGAGCGTCAGTTAAAACAACTTTTACCAGCAAATTTGGAGTCAAAAACACTATTAACTAATGAATTTCAGTCGGAACCACTTTTGGCCAACTTGTTCAGTCAAAATTACTTTTACCTATTTTATTCAGTTAAAAGTACTTTTCACTGGTTAAGAGTTTTGACTGGAACAGATATACCATCTAGATGAAATTTAAAAGCAACAAACTTGTTAAATGAAATCACATACGATTAAATAGTTATCCCTTTATTTTATAGTTATGTGATAGGAGGCAAGCCTATCACTTTTAGGTGGCTACTGAGAAATTTCTGATAGAATATAAAACTCACTTAAAAATAAAATCGATTCTCCTGCAATGACGTTACTAAAATAAAGGGTGTAACAAGACCCTTAACGAAGCCTTCAACCAAGCATTCTGTACATCAAACTAAGTAACTTTACGCAAAACAGTAGAACTAATGGGACTTTTTTTTTCCCACTATAAATCATGATCATTGACCAGTTAAACCATTCGAGATGTTTATGTTTTTTTTTGTTCTTTTTGAGCCATAAAGGAGTCGGGATGATACTTCTGCAGTTATCTGTATCACGGCTCCAAAACATCTCCACCACGTCGCAGAGACGTCTCTATTTTCAATTATACCAACTAGGAATTTGATTACGAATCCTTTTTGGAGTTTGCAAGTTCGTTCTTTGTTTCCCTTTCCGTTCAAATTGAGTTAGTAGGTGGTTGAAATGGATGCGTCTTTGCGCTTGTCAGCTTATTAGTACATAGTTTTGTGTGGTGACAATTTTGGGCCGAAGTTCTTGAAACTTGATAATGAATACTAATGAACTCATAAAAAAGCGACAGCCTCGTTGGTCTAGTGGTTGCAAGAGCAACTGCTGAGCATGAGGTCCTGGGTTCGGTTCCCAGGTGGGCCAAAGTGTTACTGGGTTTTTCCATCAGGAATTTCTAAGTAGCAGCCACGGAGTCTGGATTTGTGCCTGTTTGATGGCAATAGGCTTGTCTCCTAATAAATGTGATTTAAACATGGGTGCAAAAGTGTACAATTGCTGCTACTACTACTAGATGCATATCAATAAATTTTGAGTACGAATACGGTTGGCTTAAAGAGCAGGAAAAGGCCAAAGAAACGATAGATGGAGTGTATACAAGACATTGTAGCTAGAAAGGAGGCGACTACTGCAGTCTGCACGACGACTATAGAGAAAGTTCAGTCAGTCTTCAGTTTATCCGTGATCATGGAGCTTGCACCAGTGCCGAAATATCGGGAACTCAAGATGGTAAATATCCCATTTTTAATGATAATGATGACTAATAGAGAAGTATGAAAGACGAAGACATGCTTCGTCGACCCCAAATAAATTGGGATAAGGATATGAGCTTGATGATTGCTAAAAGTGCTCGACATAATCACCATTTTATAAATTACTAATAGCTGTTGCCCGCGGCTTCGCTCGCGTTTTGGTCGGAAATTATCCCACGGGCACGTTGTAAATATAGCTTAAGGCACTCGGGGATAATGTAGCTTCCTATTAGTGCAAAATCGGTTCAGTATTTCCAGAGATTACCCTCTACAACCTCACAAACTTTTCCTCTTTTTATTATTAGTATTGATTACTTGATAATCGCCGTTGGTTGTTGGATCTGCAAAAAGCCAATATTATTTATTTATTAAATCTTTATGCACAAGTAAAAAAACTGTACAAAGGCTTACAGAGACAACATATAGTAGGTGCAATAACAGAAAAAGTGACTAGAAAATATTTATAACTAAAACATATAAGAATAAATACATGTATACATACATATAACAAATAATATATAAAGTTAAGTGAGTTATACAAGAAAAACTACCAAAATTTAGTTTTGAGACGAATCTGCCAACTTCTTGCGTATATGTTCTCGAGCTTTCACTTTGAAAGTGAACCGACTGGTCGTCCTGATACTCTGAGGGAGCGCATTCCAAAGAAAGACCGCCTGGACAAAGAAAGAAGATTTTATAAAACCAGAGCGGTGAGAAGGACATCGTAGAAGACAGTTATTAGCGGAACGAAGATTCTTGCTGTGCGGTTGAGCATAAGTATTGACAATTAGAAGTCAGATAAGAAGGAGAAGAAGGTTTGTGAAGAAGAGAAAACAGGGTTGTCAAGGCCCTCAATGCTGCACTAATCATCATGCTATTACTAATTTCTTTTTCGAAATCTCTTGGCCTCTTTTACGATCCTCAAAAGTAAGAAAGAGGAACCGGTCTCGAACATTTTAAAATACAGACAGAAGAAACATTTTTAGTAGATTCGTTGCAAGCACTTTGAAGTTTACAAGTTGTACTAAAAGTACGTTTAGTTATTCAGCAACGCGTTAAGTTGTATCTGATAATAAACCTACTATGTTGCTTAAAGCACTGGGTACAGTTGTGGCAGTATTTACCATCAACTATGTTGCGTTGTGAATGTTAAACTTAAAACACCATTCACCTTATAGGGGTATGAAGAACAGGGTGTAAAGTTCTTCATCCTCCATAGAAAAGGATCCTCCGACCAGAGAGACGGATGTTTTGTCTGGTGGATCCGACAGACCGTCAGGCTTTTCCATGTTCTTAAGGTGAAAGCTCCACGGTATCCCGCGAAATTCAAACTTTTTTACGTTTTTAGCAATTTGCAGGTCAGTGTCAGGTTGTATGTTCATAAAAAAATTTGTCGCGCCAGTAACACGTATGTAGTTACAGATTTATAATCATTAAAATGATTAATAAAACCCTTTAAGTTCATTTAACCCTATTCTGTAACTATTTCATGAAAAAGTCATTCAATGGGTTTAAATGAACTTAGAGGGTTGCATTGAACGCGGGCCTGTGGACGGTGAGCTATGGGCTAGCTTGCCGTCCATCCGTCTTATGACGACAGGCCGTGTCGACGGCGCGTTCGTGTTCCACGCGCGCCTCACAGAGAGTCAGCAAACAGGAAGGGGTCCGAAAGGACCGATGCCTGCCAGGGTTGCGGGACTGTTCGAAAGAGATACCGCGGCCCTAGAACACAAAGGGCATAGGAAGGAACATAAATGGGTTTTAGTCAGTAAAAGTCCACTCCCTCCTGCTCAGCCCAGAGCGGTATTTGATGGTTTCCCAAACGAAAAAAAAAAAGGGTTGCATTGAAGAAAATTTGAATTTCGCGGGCTACCCTGACGCTTCCACCTTATGTCGCGGAGAACTTTAATATCGCCATTTTGTAATTTGATGTTAGTTCTGCATTTGTGGCATAGATGGCTCTGTAGTACTTTTTGTATTAAGTTGCTGTAGTGTTTTTAGTGTCGCTACAACTTTTAGTAAACCTAAAACTTTTGGGTACTGGAGGTCAGGTAAACAGTCGAACCGTGTAGTACAATATTAGTGTCTATGTAGCTGCATCCGGTTAGACTGAAAGCAGACCCTAACATAGTTAAGAGAAGGCTAGGCATATGATGATGATACGGACTTTAACCCAGGAAAATATCCGGGAGAATAGATTCGTCTTTTAATTCGACTATACAAAGCTACGGCAGTACGGAATTTAAAAGTAGGCGGTGTGATAACGCCGTGCTTCGGAAAGCACGGCGGGTTAAGCCGTTGATCCTGAGCCTGATCTCTCTCCCGTCGTGTCAAAAAGAGATCAGACGCCATTCGTGCCGTTTGCTTTTAATGAGTATGGGCAGAGAGTGCACCTGTATTAGCGCACACTTTGTGCACTGAGGCATTTCCACCATGACTGAAATCGGTCGGGAGTACTATTATTAATGTTAAAGATAGGCAATGTGGAAACGGAGGAGCTCGTGGCAAAATGAAAACAGTCACTCAGGTCGATCTTTAGGTTAAGCCGTGCTTGCCTAGATTGGCCGTTGGATGGTTGACCGCCCATTTCATACCGAGTTTCCTCCGTACCTCGGAATGCACGTTAAGCCATTGGTCCCGGCTGTCGTCTGTAGATCTTTAACAGTCGTTACAGGTAGTCAGTGGCCCAAAAAGTCTGGCAACCAGTCTTGCCAGAGGTATCGTATTATCCAGTACCTCCATGTAAAATACTGGTATTCAGCTGCATCCGGTTAGACTGGAAGCCGACCCCAAGATAATTGGGAAAAGGCTAAGCAGATGATCAGGCAATGTGGAGACTTTTCCGATGATTCTAGCCGACGGTGACCAAACGATGGCCGTCCGTTCTCTTGTCTGCCATCTAATAACATATAGCGAAGTACAGAAACACGAAAATGTCCACGTGAACACAAACAATAGCCGCCTGCTTGCAACAACATTAACCTATTTCTCGTCTGTTGATTTTTATAACTTGCTCCGACTTGCAGCTGACACATTTCTCTAATTGAGAATAACGTTGGAAAATGTTCTGTATTTAGAACGAATGTATCATGAAATGGCTTGTTTACACCTGCAGTCTTAAAAGGGTGACATTAATAGCAAAATTAATTCTAATATATTGCAACCAGTAGTACTTTCGAACACATTATAACACTTATTACCTACTCACATTTTTATCCTAACTCGTACCTACATACACATTTCATAAATTAACTCAATATCTATTTATTGTACTTAATCATTTACCTATTCATATACTATCTTTGAAACTGTTTTCTGTATGTCACTTACCCCCTCAAGGTTCATTGGAAGATCAGCGTCAGACAGCCTCACCTGTCTGGCATTAATGCTGAAATGGACCTTTTTGGCGCAGCCGTGAGGCACGCAGTACAGTCATACTATGTGTTTTCTCTTTTTTGTAACTTTTTTAAATATTATTGTGTGTGTGTGCCTGATGTACTGACGTCGAATAAACATTTTTCTTTCTTTTCTTTCTTTCTTTTAATATTATGAGTGTTTTCAGTATTAACAAGGTTCGTAGGGAAAGAAAACATCATGGAGATTTTCACATGAATTAAGCTTATCAAGACGAGACAGAATTTAGATATTTATTTCACGTTTAGGTGTTTATAACTGGAGACAACTAAAACTTCAATTATTTAAATAGCTTTGTTATATATTTCACCGGAATTTTAAACATAACAGCCGAAATATGGACCAGCTTTGCTTCTTGGCGGGGTTTTGTTTTATTTTATTTTGTATTCTTTTCTAATCATTTAGTCTCAATATTATATTAAATAAGGGAAGTAGTGAGTCAACCCCAACAAAAGTATTTTTATTTACTGGTTACATGTAACTGTTGAGGCATAATAAATTTTTTATTTAATTTTAGTATAGTATGTTCCTCAAACCTAACGTAACACTTCCTGGATTACAGGCATCATCATTATTTCAGCCGAAAGACGTCCACTGCTGGACATAGCCTCCCCAAACGGGGGGTTCTGCCATAATTGCTACGCTTGGCAGGCAGGCGGGCGATTGCAGTACGGTGGTTAAAAAGCACAGACAACGCTGCTGCCCATTCTCCGGTAAGATTACAGGCATAATGTTTTGTTATATCACGAGAGAACTAAAAAAATATCCACTCAGATTATAAGCACATAAATTACACAGCCAGTCTTCTGTACTTACCATTAGCTAACTGCGTATATATCCGACGTGTGAACACGCCTTTATCCGAGCAACAACTTCTCCCAACACAACGTTCTTACGTTTCTTTTCTAATCTTTTCCCGTTTTCCTGAGGCGTGTTCTGTCTTGTGTCATATTATTTAATTATGGGGAGGACACAGCCTCCGGCGTTCGTTAGATAAAGCGAATCATGTCTCGTCTGCGGGGACGTCTCGTTGTTTTCCTAAAATATATTGTTGTCTTGTGTTGTGTACGATTGTTCTGTGCTGTTCGGTAAATAGAGAAGGGAATACTTATTGTTTTTATTTTTCCTGAAAAAACTGTATACGAAAAACTGGTAAACTGTTTCGTAGATTTAAAAAAAAAATGAAACTATTCGGCCTTCAATTTTTATTCTGTTCAAAGTATCCAAGATAGACTATCTGGAGAGCACTGAATCGATTGCTTTTCTAAGAAGGCTGGTGCAAACATTACAAGGCGAAATGGGAAATTGTAAGTGCAATTGTGGTACTCCTGATCAGACTTTGCCCACCCGCTGAAGTGTACCAAATGTCCGTACACCTGCACCTTTTGACGATCTACACAACACGTAACGTAACATGGCCACTTACTGAGCCCAAACACTGCCCATAATGTGTATGTAACGACGATACGAAAAGAAGATGAACCATATATTTATGCTGTATTGGCTTTCGTACGTTTTTTCTTAGGTGATCTCTGAAAACTGCGATGGGCTCACAGAGCCCGATTATGTTGCCCGGGGCTGAGTGGTAACCTACTTGTAGCATAAACGCTCAATGTATCAACTTTTTTTGTTCCGTCCTGTTGTAATAAATATTTGCGTTGTATGTTTTTTTTTTGTCATTATTGCACATCATGTTTAAGCGACTTATAAACATTTTTTCTATCTTACCCTAGCAAAGAAATCGTATCCAGACATTTTTAACCCTGCATTTGCTGGTAATAAAAGCGAAGCAAAGCAAAGCGAGGCAAACGTGACACATAAGCATAAAAGAGGAAATTACGTCACACGGGGTCAGCCAGGAAGCATGGTCAGGGCTCACCAACATTTTCTAGCTTGAGCTGAAATTTTGTTATTTTGAACCAGAATATTTCTAAAGAGAAAATTGTAATTGAGAAAATTCGCAGTGGTTTAAAAATTGTCAAGTTTAGAAAAGATGGTGTAGTACGTACAAATAAAACTTTAATCTTTTTTGCAAAGCAAAGTAAGTCCTGCATTTTAAGAGGGAAATATTTTAAAGGTAGGCAGTAACTGCAGAACTACACGTGCTACAATCCTTAGATACTCCTTTTTCTCCGTCCACCTTTTTACATCTGGCCATAGACTTACACTAGTATTTCCAGAACTACGGAACTAATCTTTCTGACCAACATCACAAAAAAAGTCAATGTCTTTCTAGGGTCGGCTGTCCCTTTTACATTGTCATTACAAAAATTTTCTGCATTAATTTACAAAATAAATACTGTTTTCTCTAGAACCTGAACTAAACTGAAACTTATCTCGCAAAGACACATCAAGTTCTACTTAATTGTTGAAATAAAAAAAATAAACAGAAACCTTATGTAACAACATTCGTCTAGTTTTCCTATCATCCCTACCAAACCATTATTTCCCTTTGTAACCCCTTCAAATACAAACAACCGTTCAGATAATCTCCACACCTCTGCTTCCAAAACAATCATAATCCCCGATTCCCAATTCAAATTTAAATCGTGGAACGTTCGCGACGTCTGCACCAATCGAAAATTAATAACGGCCCATGCTCTTTGTTTATTGGACGCACTAATCGGATCGTCGGCTTTCGGCAGTCGGCAGTCGGCTTTCGGCGAATAAGCGATGTCCCGTACTGTTTTTGTTTTAATTGACATCGCGCTTACATTTGCGATTTTAATTCGATATGGAGGATTATGAGGGTTTTAATTGTTTCATTATAATTTTGTTTTTCTAATGATATGTAGGTAAGGTTTGATAGTTATTCGAATTGCAATTAGAGTTCTTTACTCACTCGGCTTCACGAAGCCGTCAACCAAGCATTCTTGTACATCAAACTGAACCCTACACAAAAATTATTGCTGGAAAACGACTTTTTTTTGGGTGAAAAATCATGTTTTACGGTAAAACTCAATGTAACCAACTCAAAACATCATTGTGTGATGGAAGCAATGAATAATAAACAGGTCATAGAGGTATTTAAAGTAAAGTTATGACCTTAAAAACTAGCATAAAAAAAAAAAAACTTGTGGTAAAGTTGGAACTTTGACCTCGAATATCTCCGTAACTATAAGGTTCCCAGGTATGGTTTGGAACAAAAAAAAAATAGCAATGACGAGGAGAACAAGTGCCTTTCAGCTTCGTTAAGGGTCTGTTTACACCCTCTAATTAATGTTAAATTAATAGAATCTTTTAATTTCGCTCTTTTTTTATTTTATTGGTCTAGTCAATATACCATTAGCAATAATACTTAAACTGTGACAAGTGGAGAAATGAAGGACCACGTTAACTTAGATGAAACAAAGAAAATATTTTTATTTGGCAACAAATAAACTTGTGCCCGTCGCTGGTTTTCTAATGACGAAAGAAATAAGTGAAAAATCAATGGTCTGTTTTGGAACGTATAAATAGATATAACAACTTACTTAAGTCAGAGACTTTTCAAAAGTTAACCCTTTCCGGGACCAGTACAAACCTAACCCTGAAAAATCACCTCACACATCAGCAATGACGGTTCAATCAGGTTTACCGTCCCGGGTCCCGTTGTACCCGATCACACGTACTTCATTAACCCTCTCTCACTACATTTGAGTTCGGTTAATCGCTCGGAACACTGAGTTATAGACGGTGTGAGGACGATTGGACCCGTCAAAGATGTAGGTGGCAGCGAGTTGGATGTAGATAATGTAAGTTTTTGGGTGATTTGGTTATCAGACGTATAGACGACCCAAATGGCGCAGCGGTAGTGAGGCTGCCTTACGTTCTTAGGATCCCGGGTTCGAATCCCGTTAGGAGCAAATGTTTGTGTGATGAGCATGGACATTTGTTTCCGAGTCATGGATGTTTATATGTATAATAAGTATGTATTTATAAACAAAAAGTATCTATGTATTAATATCAACTATCTGGTGTCCACGACACAAGCCTCGCTGCTTAGTGTGGCACCTAGATGGCGCTGTGTGTAATGTCCAGCGATATTTATTTATTTATTTATTTATCACCGCTTATCAATTAGTCTTCTTCTTCAATCGGTCCTTCATTACTGAGGATCGTGGTCACTGGACCCTTTTAAACGGACAATCTGCCTCCATCAACTGCGGTCCAAAGTTGCCATCACCACCTGCTGAAATTTGCTTGAGGACATAGCCTCATTCACTTGGTAGGACCATCTTGTTGGCGACCGGCCTTGTGCTCTCTTGCCTTCGGTAATCAAGCAAGCTGAAGTAGCAATGAGCTGGCCATGTCAGACTAAGCTAGACTGGATACAGAAGGCGAAGGACAAGGTGTTGTGACGCTGCTACTAGGAGAACTAGGTCCAGCAGTATTGTGATAGGCAGAATTGACTGACGATTAATCGATTAGGTGTATTTTTTTTCAAGGATCGTTGCCCTATACTAGGAATTTGTCCTATATCGCGGGAGCGTTTACAAACATTTAAACTCACATACATAAATAGCTAGACCCAGAACAACTATCTGTAGGTGATACAAATATATTTTTCGTACGGCAATCGAACCCGCGACACGCAGCGCAGCAGCCAATCGCCAAGCCGGTAGGATAAAGCAATACGGGACCATAAGAGTAGAAGAGAATCTAATCTTGGCTGCTTACTGACTTCGAGATGCTGAAAGACTATAGAGGTCTTCAGCTCCCAAGGCAATTGAAATGAGTTTTCACCATTATCTACATAACCTTTTCCTAACAAGGTCGGAGTCGGCTTCCAGTCTAACTGGACGCAGCTGAGTACCAGTGTAGTACTTGGAGCGACTGCCTATCTGACCTGACAACCCAGTAAGTACTGGGTAATCCGGTACCTCTTAAAATAAAACCGTTTTTATTCAGAAAAAAAAAATCTAGATACACCTCACCGCTTTTGACTTGTACCAACGTTAAACTAAAATTAGGAATAACCAATGACATGGCAAAAATTTTATGGGTATGCCATAGCCAGTGTATGTGACACAGGACTCGGTGAATTAGGGTTCCCTGTGACGTCAGAACCCTAATGGGAGTAATGTTCAATTGCTGTAAAGGGAATTTTCGGTAAACAAGCTATAATCATAAGTTTCCAACAATTCTCTTTTTTTTTTTTTTTGTAGAAATGTAATACTTTTTCTCGTTTATTTATAACAAGTTGTTGCGCGCGGCTTCGCTCGCGTTTTGATCAGAAATTATCCCACGGGCACGTTGTAAATATAGCCTATGACACTCGGGGATAATGTAGCTTCCTATTGGTGAAAGAATTTTCAAAATCGGTTCCGTAGATCCAGAGATTATCCCCTACAACCTCACAAACTCACAAACTTTACCTCTTTATAATATTAGTATAGACTAGCTTATGTGCCCAGCTTCGAGCGTCTGGTTGGGTGCATAGGTCGCAGAATACTCTTTGAGATTGAGCATAAAAGTCCTTGTACTTGTGTTATTTTTGAATATTGATATCCGATTTAATTGCGATACTGCATTAAATACATAAATGTGATAATTTATATGTGTAATAGACCACTATTCCTCGCAGCACACCACACACCACACATCACACCACATAGCACGCCAAACCACATACCACACATAACACTGCACTATTTATCACACCACACTTTACATCACTTGCACTGACTGGAAATAAGTTTTATAAGTTTTATTTTAGTGTTAATAATTTACTTTATTTTTAATTTAGTTTTAATTTTTTTTAGTTAATTATTTAAATTACAACCTTGCTATATATTTCTTAAGATTAGTATGTTTAAGCTAAATATGTACTTAGGTACTTACATTGCATATTTACCCATAAGGTTACAGTACACTATTAATAACACCAACTCGTGTTAGTATAAGTGTACGACAATGATGTTGAAAGAGCGGGGCCTTCTAATACAGGCATTGTTTGCTTAAATGAGGGCTCCAAACACATTAACATGTAGTGTAATGTCTAATTAATCCAATAAACTATTTTGTATTTGTATTGTACTATCAAAGTGGTGGAATAATTTAGATTTGTCCGCTATACTTAAGCTTAAATTATAAAAGTCGATCTAGTCGACAAAATCATATTCTTAAACATTCATAACAGCATTTATCTCTACACAATGTAACATTTAATCCTTGGTCTGGATGTACTTGATGAGGTCAATAACGCGATTGGAGTATCCATACTCGTTGTCGTACCAGCTGATGAGCTTGACGAAGTTGTCGTTGAGAGAGATAACGGCAGCAGCATCGAAGAAGGACGAGTGGTTGTCACCAATGAAGTCGGATGACACAACTTGCTCGTCAGTGTAGTAAAAGATACCGTTCAGGGGGCCGTTAGCTGCCTCCTTAACCTTCTGTTTGATAGCTTCGTAGCTGGCGGGCTTGCCCAGACGGACAGTGAGGTCGACAACGGACACGTTCGCAACTGGCACGCGGAAAGCCATACCAGTCAGCTTTCCATTCAGAGCAGGAATGACTTTGCCGACGGCCTTGGCAGCGCCGGTGGAGGCGGGAATAATATGAATAAAATGTAATTTACAGCGAGGTAAACCTGTTTTAGATGAATACCATAAATCACTAAACACATAGCATCATCGAGCCTGTTATCTCCGAAAGGTTAGGCAGAGGTGTACTAACACTCGCGGGCCTGTGGACGGTGAGCTATAGGCTAGATCGCCGTCCGTCCGTCTTATGACGACAGGCCGTGTCGACGGCGCGCGAGTGTTCCACGCGCGCCTCAGAGATGTCAGCAAACAGGAAGGGGTCCGTAAGGGCCGATGCCTGCCAGGGTTGCGGGACTGTTCGAAAGAGATACCGCGGCCCTGGAACACAAAGGGCAAAGGAAGGAACATGGATGGGTTTTAGTCAGTAAAATCTGACACTCCCTCCTGCTCAGCCCAGAGCGGGAGGGGTTATTTGATGATTTCCAATGGGAAAAAAAAAAAAGGTGTACTAACACTCCCATTTCGCCAGTCATGTTTATATTCCATGTAGGTAATAGGGGGGAGCCTATTGTCGTCAACAGGGCACGAATTAAGAGTCCGTGGGAGCTACTGAAAAAAATCTGAAGGAAAAACTTCAATAACACTTTTGCCCTACCCTGACATCGAACCTGGATCGTGCCTAGCAGTTGCACTTGCGCCACTAGACCAACGAAATAACATGCAAAAAATTATTAGTTATGGCATCAATGTAATAATCACCTACAGGTAAATACCGCTTAAGGGACTCGATGATGAACATAATGAAAACATGGATGTTTTAAAAAGAAACTGATATATCTGCGTGCATCAATGACCTGCGTGTTTTTCTATCTACATTCATACATATACTCACACCTTTTTCCCATGGGGGTAGGCAGAAACCACAGAACGCCACCTGCTACCATCCTTACATACTCCTTTTGCCTCATCCACGTTCATATCTCTGGTTATACACGCACGCCGGTTGCGAGTACTGCGCACCGTAATCGGAATGTTTTATTTACTTGCGTATATTTTGGGACACATTTATATTTCTCGCAACTGTTAAAATGCTATTGTCAGTTAGTAAAAACTAATTATTTATCGGGTAGACTGTAATGAACTTGTAGATATTTGAGTATTTTATACACTGTTATATTTTTGTTTATGGTAACATTGATGTTAATTTGAACTATTTTTTACATTGTCTTAATTAGTTATGAGAACTTTATAGTAAGATACGGTTTATTTAAAACTAATGAATTCAATTGTTTACACTTTGATTTAAATAGAAAAAGTAACAATATCGATGGACAAAGATTAATTCAAGCTATGTATATTTTCACGTTACCCTCATTGCATTGGATATTTTTCTCGACATACAGGCTAGTTTGATGTTTGAGTTTTAACGGACGGTTTTTGCCTTGTAGCTCTTGTTGAAAAGGTCGAACTATCGGTTATTGCCGTGATTGAGACGATTATAGTTGCTAATAATGTGTAAACATATTGATGTGTTACAATATAGACTACTAGCGACCCGTCCCGGCTTCGCACGGGTGCAATGTGTACATATAAACCTTCCTCTTGAATCACTCTATCTATTAAAAAAAACCGCATCAAAATCCGTTGCGTAGTTTCAAAGATACATGCATGCATACAAAGCATACAAA
Organism: Eugnorisma glareosa; assembly: GCA_947578425.1. NCBI lineage: Eukaryota > Metazoa > Arthropoda > Insecta > Lepidoptera > Noctuidae > Eugnorisma > Eugnorisma glareosa. The sequence goes on from OX387964.1 coordinate 19,714,366, forward strand.
GGGACATAGGGACAGAGAAAGCGACTTTGTTTTATACTATGTAGTGATGTTACATTTTTGTGTATGTGAAATAAACTGATAATACGTAATAATTCTATTTGTGAACTTAATACCATCAGTGATCTAACACAACTATTGTAACCATCCACTCAGTAATACATATACAATTAGCTATAATTTAAACTAGCATCAAACGTCAAGCCACCGAGCGTCTTTCCCATAAAAACACCATTTTACAACAAACAGAAAAAAGCCGCTTGAGGACGCTGCAGCGCTTTAATTAATCAATTATCTTGATGGCTTCGAGCGACGAAAGTTATAGTCAACTTACCACTTTAGACAGACCTCTCCCACTTCCCGCTGTTCTACTAAATTCAAGGGGAGGAAAGGAAATATGAGGGAGGACAGAGGTCTTTCTAATTGGACGATTTAATGGCACGCCTTCTGATTGTTTTAACTATCACGTTTTTTATTACGTTGGTATAGTGAATGGGTTTTTATAATAAGTTTTGAGGAGTCTAGTTTTTGCATAGTTTGGTAAGATCGTAAAAGGTGCAAGGCAGTAGGCAGTAGGCCACTAAAGGCTATTAACCTGCAATAACGCTGGTGGGATTGCGATTGCCATGGCGCCGTAGCGGTTTACTAACTTTTGGATTTTATTTAGTCTGATATAAAGTTTAATTTTATGTTATTACGTAAACTAACTATTAGTTAGATCTATCTGACTATGAGTTTTTATCCTGCTGATAAAACGCTGATAATACGAAAATGACGATTACCGAACTTAGACCACCACTGCCCAAATATGTCCACGACTAACCTTCAGTTCAAAATTCATAATCACTAGTTTATGAACTGTTGAAACTATATACACAATCATCAAAAAGCCATCCGATTAATTTTAATGGCCATTTCGATTGAATCGAAATCGAAAATATGTAATTCCGCAAGAATTACAAAATGATTGCCATTTTGAAAAGTAAATATTTTACCACGACAATCATTTGTAATCAATTTTAATTTGAATTTCGGAAATTCTTTCCGAATCAGAAAATCCTTTTGACCCTAAAACTCTCTAAATAAAGAACGTAAATCAAAAGTCTTTAAAATCGAATTGCAGTGTTGGAAACTTCGTAGCCTTTTCAATTCCTATTAAATCTCAACGAGACACAACAAAAGTCTAATCTCTTTAAAGCGGCTGCAAAAAATGAAGTCGAAGTCGGAAATTAAAGCCGCCGACTTCCGCCGGGAGACAGGCTCGATTTGTTTCAGAAAACGAAGATGGCTACCGTCTGTCGAGGCCGAGATCGCAGCATTGTGATTTTAAATGAAATCTTAATAGATGCAAATGAGGATTAGTTTTTCATTCGCTGCGACAGAGGGCACCGCTTTCTTCGGATGACTACACTTGAAATGGAAAACTAGTTGAATCTCTTTGTCTTTTTAAATTGGAGTTAGATGAGTTGAGGACCATCTACAGCTGTGAAAGGGCTTTTTGTGGGGAGGATTGGTGAACAGGATGACAACCCTTGTAAACCGAATTTAATTTCATTATTGAATTTGTGTCGCTTTCGAGTAGCGGGCGGTCGTTTGCAACACTAATAATTACAATCAATTTACACTATTATTATAAAGGGGTCAGTTTGGATTCTGGATGTAGTCTCCGAAACTGCTCGTGCGATTTCAAACAATAATACACTTGTTAAAGGCTACACTATTCATGACTATTGCTGAGTGCCAGTCAGTGCCAGGATAATTATGTTAAAAATAAAAAACTTCACGCAGATGAAGTCTGTTTTTAAATGTGTTCTTGTATCGTATGTGGGTACAGTCTCTCTGACAATATGAAATTAGGTGTACCTAGTTCATTGATGAATATCCGACTACACCAAAATTCCACAAAAAGTAGGACCAAGATGTAATAATTCACAATGAGATGCCATATTCAGTGGTGTGAGGAACTTGTTCTAAAAGAACGTTCACCTATCCAAAACTTCAGCAAAACTCACCAGATTAATTGATGCATTTATCATTTATTTAGTCATCCCCCGGTTTTGTCAGGTACACAATCCATCAAAGTTATTAGCTATCGGTAATTCCCTATCGGGAAACGTAAACGGTAACCGAAATACCGCATCTATCGGCCGTCAAAACGTGATTAAATACCGTAACTCAGAACAACTGAATTGTAAACAACGCCATCTATTAGCGGCGGTGAAAAACTAGAGTTGACAGTTGAGATAACGTTACGGGGTTCCAAAGTTAAGGGGTTCGCAGAAGGTCTACTAGGTACCTATTGTATGGCAGCTAACCAAGGCATGCATAGGCTCACCAGTTGGCTCCCCGGTGTCCACACTGACTGCTTAATTGGTCTAGTTGTCGCAAGCGCTGAATATGAGGTCCTGGGTTCGATTCCTGGGTTGAGCAAAGTGTTGTTGGGTTTTTTCCGTCAGGAATTTCACAGTAGTATTAGGTACACCTCTGCCTAACCCTTCTGTCACTACAGGCGTGATGTTATGTGATGTTGTCCACAGAAACAATGATATTTTGTTGTGTTCCTACTGACTGGGACACATAAGGTTCAATATGGCTTATCGAAGACCAAAAAGTAGCGTGAAGTTTGTGTCTCTCATCTCAAAATGGTGAACATGAGACATCGTTAAGAAACCGGCATATAAGACACTAGCTCGCGTCCCTTCGCTTGTCATGGACCATAGACAATAGTCTGTAGCGTTGACAAGCGAAGTCGGAACGTTCGGTGCGGCCGAGCCGATTATTATTAATATTTTAATTTAATCATTTTTGTTTGTATACTTACAGTGTTTATTTTATATAAGTGAATATTATGTGTTTTTATTTTTTGTGTTAATGTATTGTGTGTTCGTAGTTGTGACCGTGACGTCACAGTGGGCCCTATCAGAATACCAGCGCTGCGGTATTTGTTTTTCATATATCGCAGCATCATGCTGACATAGGAGCCTTTTTGGCCTCGCACAGGTCTTTTTTATTATTTAGTTTTAGATTCTTTTTTTTATAGTTATTTTTTGTTGTTCCTGTGCTTGTCCCAAATAAATATTTTTCTTTCTTTCTTTCTTAGCTGTTGCCCGCGGCTTCGCTCGCGTTTTGGTCGGAAATTATTCCACGGGCACGTTGTAAATATAGCATATGGTTTTCGGGAAAAATGTAGCTTCCTATTAGTGAAAGAATTTTCAAAATCGGTTCAGTAGATCCAGAGATTACCCCCTACATACAAACTTGGAAATTTTACCTCTTTATAATATTAGTATAGATAGTATAATAGAAGTATGGATGAGAAATATTGTGGATTCCAAGCCCACTCCCTCTCATAGAGAAGAAACCTAAGCATAAGATACTGGCAAATCGTGCGTTCCTTTTGAGTAAACCTTCTGTCTCCATTATGCAACGTTTTAACCCACAGAACCACCGCGGGTCATTTAGAACCGATAGCGCAGATTTATGCGAAGTGATTTTTAACCCTGTATAATGCGAAAGCTAACGGGTTGGGTCGCATGACGGATGGCATTTGGACCGAATTTCCTAAATTCGTGTGTTTCGTCAGTTTTTTATGGCTGTTGTGCTGTTTGTTCTTCATGATTGATTGTCGGGTATTGACGAGGTAATATGTTCATTTATTGTGGAGGGAACGGTAGCTGGTACATATCATGCATCATTAACCCGAAGGGTGACTGGCCATGCTAATATTGAACATGCGAAAGTTACTCCGTCCGTCTGTTACCTTGCCACGCCTTAACGGAAAAATGGATTGAAAGTAGGGATATATGGAACGGGGGGAAATTTGGAGCAAAGGTCGACCATGTTCTGACTAAGATAACAATACAAAGACACTTTTACCTGGGTAATTATGATTTACGAGCTCCACGTAAGCCGCGAGAAATCTGCATTATATTAGTGGGCATCTAACAAGGAAGTGTGCCACCTGATGGTAAGTGAAACCTGTAATTTTCTAGTACCAAAGCTGAAATCTACGTCAAGCCTTTATTGAGATACTGATTTACGAGAAAAGAAGCCCAGATCATTCTGCTGGCTTTATATCAGTTTATATAGGATTAGTGCAGCATGTTGTATTATTTCATACATCTGTAATTATGTTTTCCTCTTTGTAGCATTTTCATGTTTCAGGCATTTCATTAATTACTGTTTTTGGTCTTCCTCTATTTTTATAGAACGACTGTCGAACTTTTTGGTCTGAATCTGAATCTCCAAAGAACAATCAGCAAGTATCTTGATAAATATTCGTATCAGTGTGTAAAAAACCCTTTACAAGCCGTCAACGAAGCATTCTGTACCAATGTGTATACAGCACTGCGCAATGTTACTTAGTTTGGGGTAGGCGCTGGATATGAAACAGATATTTGCTTTAATAAGAGAAATTACCTCCTTTACATAATATTTTTTCTACAAACCTATTTAAAATTCCCAATGACTCATAGTGTAACTTTTACAACCAGTTGTAAAACAGTTGCGTGACGAGCGCGGAGTTAGGGCGTCCCTATGCCCGGGGGACCGATAAATAGAACAAGTTTATGGCACACGACGTGTTTTTCAACAGTGCGTGCAATACGGTATTAGGGACGCGTGGATTATTTTTTTATTGGTGACGTCATTCGTAGTCCTCAATTTAATTAAATAAATATTCAAAATTTGAAGACATTAGACATCTACAAACCCGCACTGGGCCCGTGTGGTGGATTATAGCCCATTCCCTGTCATAGAGAGGAGGCCGAGTGTCCCAGCAGTGGGAACATTATAGGCTGATCATGCTTATGCATTGAAGTCCACTCCTGGACATATGCCTCTACGAAACACAGCTGTACCATAGCATCCTATCCTCCGCTTTCAGCATCTGGGACAGACTGGTCTGATCCAGGCACCTTTTCAAGATCGTCAGTCTATCTAGCTGATGGGCGTCCAACGCTATTGTTACCGGTATTTTTTTTGTTCATTCCAGGACTTGGTTGTTCCATCGAATAACAAAATAAATAATAAATGAAATAAATATAATGAATACAAAAATAACATTACGCCTGTAATCCCTGAAGGGTTAGGTTAGAGGTGTATCTAATAGTACACCCACATTTCGCCAGTTATGTTTAAGTCCCATGCCATAGGGGATGAGCCTATTGCCATCAACCGGGCACAAATACAGATTTCGTGGCTGCTACTGAGAAATTCCTGATAGAATAACCTAATAAAACTTTGCTCGACCTGGGAATTGAACCCAGGACCTCATGCTCAGCTCAACAGTCGCGCTTGCAACCACTACACCAACGAGGAAATAAATATGAATACCTACTTTTAAATAATATAACTTATAATTAACATAACAATTGGGTACTTAATTATTATAATTAATTACGCTTAAATAATCCGGTTCCGATGATACGGAATAAGAAATATCCATTTCCCGTAATCCTATATTATAATTTGTCGTGGATATTATCTCTATGTTTTGGGTAAAGCGAGGAAATAATAACCGAGGTAAACAATTCTAAGTAAAAGTAGATAATATATATTCTACTACATTCTGAGAAGTTTCGTTTAATGTACATACCGGGTAGATAAGCCACCATCACGCATGATTCCTCAAAAGATTAGGCAGACATCGTCATCATTTCAGCCGAAAGACGTTCACTGCTGGACATAGGCCCCCCCAAGTGTCGCCACACTGACCGGTCCCGTGCTTCTCGCATTCAGCGGATCTCTGCAATCTTCACCAGGTCATCGGTCCACCTAGTAGGAGGCCTTTCAATGCGACGTCTTAAGGCAGAGGTCTAACAGCACCTAATTATAGTAGACCACATTTCCGTCAAAGTGCTATGTTTAAGTCCCATGAAATAGGGGCCGAGCCTGTTGCCATCAATCGGGCCAAAGTCCTTACTCCGGGCAATAACTGAGAAAATACAGATGCAAAAACTCAATTTACACTTACCCCGATCTGAGAATCGAACCCAGGATGACTAGTTTATCAGTAGTGCTCGCGACCACTAGACCATAGAGGCAATCAGGTAGATATAGTTTCATACAAAATGTATTTCTCCGAATTTATCAGGCCTGGTAAGTCAATTTTCTTCCATCAATTTCGTATTTCCGAACCAAACAGACGCACCCTGTTATTATCACTCAAAAGACATCACCCTGTGAAGGGGACATCGCATTTTTAATTCTAAAGCGACGCACCATCCATTTTCCTAAATCGAACACGTCATCAATTAAATTACTTACCCCTATTGTGACGCAGCGAACATGTACTCTCAAAACCAACTTAAATAAATCCTAAATCATTGAAAAATGAGTCTTGGCATTCAGGAAATAGAAGCTATAGAGACTGTAGGTGTAACTTTGTGAGGGGAAGCTAGGGTAAGTTGGTACAGTAAGGAAATTTCTCTCGAATTTTCTCTTAAGGGAAGCTCTTTATATGGTCTCTTGGGAACCATAGTGTATGCAACTTGTAGTCTGCAGCGTCTGTTTGTCTTTGACAAGGGGAAGTTTTTGTTTGGACCATAAACATGTTTCGAGGATGTCGATAAAGTATAGTGGATGATGTGGACACTCGTTTATTGGTTTTGTATGGGAAATTTTGCTAAAACATTCTGTAGAAAATATTTTCTTTGGTGGAAATAAGGATTTTTGAATCAGTTTTAGAAAGCCAAAATTGACACCCCTTCTGTCATTTACGGATGGTAGGTAGAAAGACACTTAACTGAAAAGTTGTGTGGTAATCGGTTATCGTGGTATGAACATGTAGTAGATGTCTATAATAGTAGAGGAGAAACGATGGATGGACTGAGTGAAGGATGATATGGCTAGACAGGAGGTGACTGCTGAGATGACGAGTAATAGAGAAGTGTGGAAGAAGAAGACATGCTGCGCCGACCACGAATGAATTGGGATAAGGACATACGAATTATGAGGTAGAAGCACACCTAATCTTTCTGCAGTTTGATCTGTCACTGCTACTCACTAGCTGCTAAGCAACTAAGAAATGAAGATGAATGGTGGATGTTTTCAGAGACTGTTTTGTGTACTTACTTAATATTGGGGCTCACAACGTGCAGATTGTAAACCTTATTTGAATAAATCACTTTGAATTTTAAATAAGTATCTTATTTTTTAATAGCACTTCAAGTGAGTGCAATCTAATAAATCCAAAGAACTTAAACAACAAGAAAATACTTTCTTAACGGAAAAGCGCCAGAGTAGCCCACGAAATTCCAATTTTCTTACTCATTTTACAATCTGCAGGTCAGTGTCAGCTTGTAGGTTGATTAAAATATGATTCGCGACCGTAACTAAATATGGTTTTGCAGAGTTATAATCATTAAAATCATCAATGCAACCCTCCGAGTTCATATAATCCCATCGAATAACTATTTCATGAAGAAGTAATTCAATAGGATTCAATGAACTGGGCAACTTGAAAAACGTAAAAAACACGCGGTCTTATCCTGGCGCTTCTCCCCATAAATACTCGAAACTAAAAAAATTGAAAACAAAACATTCAAACAAAATAGGCAGCATTAACAGTTCAACTTTGTCTACGAACACAACAAAAAAAAGAAAAAATTTCCACCAAGCTGGACTAAACTTTGTCTTCTATGATTAATAAGTTTTGGATTTTCGTGTTAGGAAACAAACTTATACATAAGTACGTATGTGCTTACGTGTATTTGTGTAAATGTCTAATTACACATACATATTTTGATACATATTTATAGTATTTTGAAATATTATTTTATTTATACTTGTAGTTTATATTTTATATAAGTACACCTACCAATGTTTGTCTCTGCATCACCCAAAGGTTGACTGGTAGAAAATGCCCATGGCATTATGTCCGCCTCTGTTCTTTGTGCTTGAAGTGTTAAATAAATAAACTAACTTCTCTTTAAGAATTTCTCAGTAGTCGCCTCGCCTCCTATTTCTTAGAAATATTAGTGTCGAAATGTGGGTATACCTTCTATATTAGGCATACCCCTGCCTGTCGCCTCAGAGAAATACAGGAATGATGTTTAGGTATGTATCAAATCCATACATGCTTGTTCAAACAGTTCCGATTCAAATGATTGATATTGGGATTTTCTTCCAAGAATTTCTCAGTAACAGCGCAAAATACCCCTATTTTGCGCTGTTACTGAGAAATTCTTACCGTCCGTCTCAATTTGTCAGAACATGGCTGGCTTTTAAGGACTCTTATCGGACCTTGTCAGTCTGGAATATCCGATAAAATGCATTAAAAAAAAAAGTAAATCTTCTTTATTCTTAGCTTGTCGCTGATTCTAAATTGTGTCGGCCCAGAATTGAGCTACTAGTTTGGCGCTTTCGGTAGCGTCCATCAGTTCCTGTAGCGAAAAAACAACAGGAGACGCAGGACACGATATATTAAGTGCCCCATCGTTTGTGGAATGATTATTAATAAATCTCCACCTGAAAAGTGAATAATCACTGAAAAACAGACATAAACCTTCATTTTATCGTAACTTTGCAATGAATCGGTCAACAAGACGTTATTTTTTAATATTATTTTGTACCTATCAGAATGTTGTCTTATTTAACCCAAAGGTTGACTGATAGAGAATAACTTGTGACATTAAGTCTATCTATGTACCACTTTTCTACATGAAGTTGAAATAAATTTAAATTGGCCCTACGCATGTACACCCTAGCTGCATTGGCCCGCCCTACACATGTTGGAAACCAATCTTAAAGTAATTGAGCGTAGTTAAACAGAAAGCGACCATCGACGAAAACCGCGTTTTGAGATATGGCCGTGTTTAGGTATTTTCGCTGCTATTTTTTATACAATACGAAAATGAATTAAAAGTGTTATTTATATCAAAATATACAACAAAGGCTACAAAATAAGCAATTTGAATATACCAAAATACTTTGGTTTTTGCATGAATTTTCGGTTTAAAGTAGTAGTTGCGTTCTGCTTTATGAAACAATTAAATAAAAACACTTTTGCAGAATGCTTCTATCGAGATGGTCTTATTCTGCTTTTTGAGATGTGGCCGAAAAAAAAAAAAAAATAGAAAGCCAAAATAATGGTTTTATTCTGCATAATTCTTAATACTTAATTTACAATAAAATTATAAACTTAAAAAAGAGTAAAAATCAACTTCAAAATCAAAATCGATCTCTTTCTGCTAATAAGAAATTACAGATAGATATGTGTCATTTTATATGACAAAAGTAGACCATTATGAGTGGCTTATAGTAGTATCGTGAAAAAATATCGTTAGTCACGAAAAACTATTTTGCAGAACTAGACCATTGCGATGGTCGGCTTCTGCAAATATAAAAATGAAACTAAAATATTATAAACGAAATTTGCAGAAGCCAGCCAACTTCGGTGGTCGGATTCTGCTTAATAATAATCACGCGTTTCTGGATATTTTGTTTGATCAAAACCAAAAATAGTCGTTTTTAACACAAAAAATTGGTGAAAATGCTACATGGTCTCATTTGACAATTTAATATCTTGAGTACAGATGTAGTTTGAAAAAATCGTGTCTGTGGAATATGTGAAGGAAAGTAAATCTTATGTCATGGGCATTCTAACTCATCTTCGCAAAAATCGGGGTTGGTCGCTTTCTGCTTAACTACGCTCAATTGTCAAAGAGTTTAAGTAATAAAACAACCGAAAGGAACAATAAAACATCTAACTAACACATTGTAAATCAACAATTATTAAATTCAACTGAAATTGTAAACGAATAGATTAAATTGTAAAAAAAAACTTGCTTAAATTGTAAACAATTGCCGATATCCTTCCAGACAGACAGTGTAGACGATTGATTCGTCGAAAACGTCAGAATTATACTGTTCCATTTCTTTCTGTCAGTTCACTCCACTCTAGAAGGGGCGTTTATTGATGGTTTACTCAAAACTGAGCGGTGATAAGTCTCTTATTGAGTGGGCCGGACTCGAATGGAACACATGCTGAAAATGTTTTTTTTTTTGTTTAGTTCCCAACTGATACGTTTTCATAAAATACTATTTTTTGCATTCGTGTGAATGAGTGTTCTTTGAAAATACTTGTTACGTTGTCTGCCCTAGAAAAATTATAGCGAATAAGATGCTCGAAACACCTAAATGCAGGTCTAAAATAAATCATAGCACTTCGGGGTTTCAAACAGTGCAATTAAAATATGTATACAATTAAGGTAACGCTTAACAATAACTCTGAAGTTAGCAATTAACAATCCCCGACTGTGATGATACCGAATAATCCCCAAAATCATCGTGATCGGAATGTTACTGTAGTATTAAATTATTCATAGCTACATTTCGATACTTATTACGTTCGCCAACGTCCATACTACGTTGAATACACCGGTTCTCGTCCGATCAACGAAGTTAAGCAACATCGGGCGCTGTCAGTACTTGGATGGGTGACCGCCTGGGGACACCGCGTGACATTGGCCTTTTGCTTTATTATTATTTTAGATATTATACTAACTTGTTATAGATTTTTAATTGGTAATTATGATAATTTACGCGATGCGTTTTGACGGTCAATGCTCCCAAAACAGTGCAAAAAAACATCACGAGGAAAACGGACCAAAGACAATGTCTGGATATGTGTTGTAGTCTGAAATAAAATATTATAGTTTAAAAAAATACGCTTTACAGGCGATTTTTGGGGATTTTAGTTCTCGTATTCTTCTCAGCAAACCCAATTGATAGGAAATATTATGGGAGTGCATAAAAATAATTAGTCCGCGCTCTTTGGGGGTCTGCCATACTGGATTTAGAATGACGTTACTTACCATGCATTTTCATCCAAACTAAACATGAGCCACAAAATTTCAGTTCAATCGGAAACCGGGAAGTGATAAGTTTTACTGACATGTCCTAAAGACATCTTTTTGTTTAAGTCGTATGTCGCTGACCGGTGATGTGCCTGTTGGCTGCGTGGTGAATTGCGGTCACAATTACGAGCCATGCAATGAACATTGTAATCTACGTAAATCACTTTCAGGCAAATAAATTAAACTTTCCTTTAATCTGGTATTCAAATACTGAAAGACCTCAAGCTGTGGCTGTTTAAAATTATAATCATTCTGTTATTTAAATAAAATAGGGTTTAGGTATCTGTCTACATGTATTCTAATTCTACTAGCTACCTACCTTCATACTTATTTAGTATCTAGTGTTACGAATGTATGTATACGAATAGTTAGCAGTGGCGAAGGTTCTATACAACTCGATTCCTACCGGCTTCCCTTTGAAAAATGGCACAGCGAATATTCTATAGACAAGTAATTTACTCACATTAAAGATGTGTACTCCGGCTTACCTCTTACAAAAATTGACCCTTCGCTACTAATAGTTAGGATTTTATCAGTGTACTCAGGGAGTATATAACACCCCGTGCCTTGGAGAGCACGTAATGCCTTCGGTCCTGAACCTGATATTTCCCGGTGTCGTGTGGGGCTGCTTCCCACAGGGGGACCATGCAATGCACCTGTGTCTGCGCACACACTTGTGTTCTTTATAATGTTGTGTTATACATATTCAAACCTTTGTCAATTAAGTTGAATTCTGCATCCTTACTAATTCTACGAATAACATAAGCCGCCTAAAAAATTGTATTTGACAAAAAAATAACCAATTTCCAAAAAAACACTAAATAGTGAAAAATAACTCGGCAGTCGGTTTTTTTTTAAATCACCTAAATCGGACCAGTAATCACAGAGTTATGAGGTAACCAAAATTACAAAGAAATATACAAACTAATTGAGAACCTCTTCTTTTTTAGTCGGTGAAGTCGGTTAATAACATCATCAAATCACGCAAAAACTTAATTCTAACACTCTCAAACACTCAATCTCACTCAACTTTTTGCCAGCCACGAGTACATCTCTGCTGCCCCCTTTTACGCTTGAGTTATCTGCCGTGAATTGCCCCTATAAGTTGCACTGGACACTTTAAGGGCCCGGCACCAATTGCCAAGCTTACAAATAGATTTTTTATCCATATAATCCAATATGGGGCGAATCTTCTTTGGCCTTTTGTGATTGAGAGCGTCGGCGATTTTTTTTCTTTTTTTTTTGGCGTATTTGTTGGTAATTGGCTGCGTAGGTTTTAGTTTAGGGGAAAGATTTTCACATAAACCACGTCTTGTATTATAATAACGTAGCCTTCAAGGCTAAATGCACGGTGCACTGAATTTTACAGCTATATCCGCGCCTCAATACTGAAACGAATACACGAGAAGTTTTTTAATATTTTTTTTTCTGGTTTGGTAACACAAGAATGAATACATATTGTTTATCCCACTTCTGATAATAGTTTCACGAATATTTTTCACAATAAGATAACAATAGAATATGTAGGCAAAATCTGACCATACACATACTCACACTTTTTTCCCCAGTGGGTAGAGCAGAGACTACAGTACGTCACCTACCACCATACATACATAAGACACCTATCTCCTCCTCCTCTCCTTTTCCTTTTCCGGCTCCTTTTTAACTGACTTCCAAAAGGAGGAAGTTTTCAATTCGTCAAAATGTTTTTTTTTTTTGTATGTATATTCAGCGATAATTCTGAAACTCGACGGCCGATTTCAAAACTATTTTTTAATTGAAAAGGGGGACCTCAGGGGTGGTCCCATATTAATTTGGTCAAGTTCCGATGAGTGATTTTTGGGTAAATATCTTTAAAAACGTATTTAATTTACTTCTTCTATGGAGATAGTGCTAGAAATAAATTAAAAATATAAAAAAAAACAACGCCCCCTTTCATAAAAAAAAACTCCTAAGGCATTCTTAACATTCGGCGGCGGCGACCTCTCGCGTCCAGCCTTGGTTCAATCCATGGTCCGGAGCGAGACGGAATGGGACGCCGTCGCCTCCTTCTGCGAAGCAGTCATGCTAGCGAAGGAGGTGACGGAACGTGAGAGGGAGAGAACCTCACGTCCCACAGCCGCCGCGGGAGACGCACCGGGCGTCGGGGGCCACATGGTGGACCCCGGCCACCGTAGACGCGGGCCTGTGGACGGTGAGCTATAGGTTAGCTCGCCGTCCGTCCGCCTTATGACGACAGGCCGTGTCGACGGCGCGTGCGTGTTCCACGCGCGCCTCAAAGAGATGTCAGCAATAGGAAGGGGTCCGCAAAGGCCGATGCCTGCCGGGGCTGCGGGACTGTTCGAAAGAGATACCGTGGCCCCGGAACACGAAGGGCGATGAAGGAACATGGATGGGTTTTAGTCAGTAAAAGTCTGACACTGACCTGCTCAGCCCAGAGCGGGAGGTGTTATTTCATGATTTCCAATCCGGAAAAAAAGGCATTCTTAACATACATAAAAATTACCGTTATATCTGTTTGTAATTTCAAAATAACAGCTTTTTACGAGCAATTGAATGCATGAAAGTATTACAAAAATCTATATTTTTATTTTTTGTCTGTCTGTTTGTTCTGGACCGTTTTTGACAGGACTTTAACTGACAGATAGCTGATGTCATATAAGAAGTAACTTAGGCTACTTATTACTTAGGTGTTTTTTTTAGAAAAAGTATTAGGGTTCGTTGCAAAAAAAATAAAACCCTTGAAATGTTAACAAAATCCGATTTAAATATCGTGGGTATTATTTTTATAATTATTTCACGCGAACAAAAGTCGCGGGCAACAACTTTTAACCAAAACTATTAATTTAAACAAAATCATCACTACCCATGATTGATGATCGTATCCCATAAATATTCTCTGCTATCTTAATAATGGTGTACGATTCCCCTTAGCTGGCGAGACATGGGTACCCCTAAATTGGTTGAAATTGTTGTGAACCGCATAATACCAAGTTTTGGGTGAAATGATAAATGGGTAGGGGACGTTATGATAAGCGGTATGCAGGATGAGGTATGCCGAATTAAAATTGTTAATGTTACTCGACATATTTTGGAGATGTTTGTGTTGAGTGAGGAGTTCTGGAGTGAATGGGATACGTATTTCAGAGTATTTCGTTTGCATTCCAATGATAACAAGTTGATAATAAATGTATTTTTTGGATTTAGGAATCGTTTCCAAGTTAGTATAATGTTGCCGTGCCAAGCTAAAAAGCAGTTTCTTAAAATAAAAAAAATTGAGTTTAATGGCATCGGATAGCTTAGATAAATAAATACGCATTTAATTAATTAAGCCAATTAGCAGTATGACCAATCTATTTTAAACGTTAAAAAAATCCTGTTAAGAAAAAGAAAACAATCCGTAATGTGTACCTATAACAAACTATACAGAGTGTAACAAGACCGTCAACCAAGCATTCTGTACATCAAACTAAGTAACGCAAAATTAATGCTGGGAAATGACCTTTTTTTTTTGGTGAAAAATCATGTTTTACGGTATGCCTCAATGTAACGCACTCAAAACATTGTGCTGATGGATAGATTGAATAGTACGGGGAGGTGTTTACAGTAAAAATCTTACGTTAAAAACAAGTATATAAAAATTAAAAAAAAAAAAAAAAAGTTGGAACTTTGACCCCCAATATCTCCGTAACTAGAAGGTTCCCATGTATGGTCTGGAACAATAAAATGATCGCAATGATGGGGAGAACTGAGAGAGGAAATTTTAATCAGTAAATTAATTAATTCCGAACCAAAAAACTTATAAATATGAAACAACTATTCCAATTAAATACATAATTGTTAATTTAATTGCTTTTAATACATCTTTTCTCACTAAACACTAAATTGAGTTCAGACTTAACTTGTATAAGTTAGTTTTGTCTTGTAGAATGGCATTATAATCTTAAGATATTTCTGCAGATAAATCTTAATGAATCGGCTTATTCGTGCTATTTACTGCATAAAGGTTTCTTTTAATTTCAATCAAAGCATACAAAGACGTTTTTAGGCTTAAGATATTGTTTGATGACTAGAATACCTGGAATATTTCTAGATTAACTAGTATCTCAGTCGAATTTCTTAGAAATTCGTTTGATAAAGTTATAGTTAGTGCTTTTGCAATGTAAATTTAATACAAATAATTACATTTAATATAATGAAACGTAACTGCCTCGCTGGTCTAGTGTTTGGTACCGCGACTGCTGAGCTTGGGGTTCTTGGTTGGATTCCCGGGTCGGGCCAAATGTTATTGGTTTTATCCATAAAGAATTTCTCAGCGATTCTGGATTTGTGCGCGGTTGATGGCAAAAGGCACATGCCCTCTATTACATAGGACTTAAACATAAATGGCAAAATGTGGGTGTACTATTAGGTACACCTCTACCTAACCCTGCGTGGATTACAGGCGTAATGTAATGTCTTACGTTAGGAAACATAATTGCACTAGGTATTCTGTTTATTAATATGATGGCGTTCGATAAGGGCTTGACGACTAAAGCGATCTCTTCTTCTTTGTCGTTACTCCTGACACGCCTGACAGAGTGGTCGTGGTCAGCATGTCGCAGCAAGACACCGTGCTGCCATGATTCGCCTTACGATGCGACGCCATCCCTCCCTGTCGGCTGTAATACGTGTGCACTCATGCAGCGGACCACCCACTGCAGACTTGATCTGGTCAGTCCATCGCATGGGTGACCTGCCACGCGCTCTCGTGCCTTCCACTTTCCCCTGGACAACAAGCCGCTCAATAGAGTCATTGCCTCTCCGGGACACGTGACCAAAGAACAGAAGAATTCAAGCCTGGACTATAGCTGACAGACGCTGCTTGATGCCGAGTTCTTAGAGAATGGATATGTTGGTGCGAAATTCAGCAAAAGCGATACACCGACCCGATCCTCCTGTTTTTAGGGCTATCTTTTCAGCAAGCCTAAAATATGACTTATCTGGCGGTTAAAACACAAGATGGGTCACGAATTCACGATCATAAAAGTATAACACGATCATCAGCACTGAGGTAGCGAGCATGAAGAAGAATATACCTAGTAAGTCGGGTAAAAAGTGTGACACGATTACAAAATTTTGTACTAAGACAGTTCAGTTATTGTGCAAGCTCAGCTTCACACGTCGTGTCTAATTAATTGCTCATATGTTAAAACTCGATACTGCGTTCCAAAACTCAAATTGCCGATGTAGGTCACAAGGCTGAAAAACTGAAATGGAACTGGACTGGTCACGTCTGTCGCATGCCGGAGGAGCTGTGGGCTAAAGTAACCACACAATGGGTAATTAACAGCAGGAAACGGCAACGCGGCACGCCCAGAAGAAGATGGCGGGACGAACTGGACACTCTTCACAAAGATTGGCGAGTAACAGCACTAGATAGGGATAAGTGGAAAGAGGGATGGGAGGCCTTTGCCCAGCAGTGGGACACAAATGGCAAATAATAATAATAATAAACTACTTGTACTCCTGGACACGGCTTGTATTGTTAGGACCCTGCTTCCGATACCAGTGGACCACTATTTTTTTAAATGCTTTTTGAAAAAAAAATATAAAGTATATGTATAAAAATGAATAAACGAGATAATAATGTTAATTATCATTGTAAGCTACATGCACAGTATGCATTGCATTTGCTCGCGACTTCACACACGAGAACTTTGATTTTTGACCTAAGGGAATACTCTCTTACACCTTACTACATAGGATTGAAAGTCTATGTCATGGTTTATATCCGTGCCAAATTTCATCGAAATCTGTACAGCTGTTAACGCGTGACAAACAAATATACAGACTCACTTTCACATTTACGAGTTTTATAATAGTAAGGAGGGATGCATATACTTGTCCACTCGATTACATCCCGTACCCTTAAATCCCTTAAGACACAAACAAAACGTAAACAATACGGTTAATTAATACACAAAGACATTCAAAGTATTCAAACAAAGACTTTGAATTCAAACCCGGGTCGGGTAACGGTACCCTAATTCACGTAAATCTTTAATTCTAGTATTCATCCCTCTCGATCGAGAATTACTCATTCTCTTTTGTCAGGGGTGGTGAACTTTAACACACAAACTAAAAGAGAAAACTTTATAAGGATTGATAAAGCTGCTAGAACTTGAAGTTATAAAAGTAACAAAACGTATCATTACGCCTGTAATCGCCTAAAGGTTAGACAGAGGAGGTAATACAGGTATGTATTTCAAACATATTTCATCTGCTAATATAAATGTATTACAAAGATCTTTTATAAGACACTAGCGACCACGTGCACAATTTTGTAATGAAGAAAATGAGAAGCGTGGCTAGTGATTTTATTTCTTTCTGAAAAGGCTGAAAATTGCGAAATCGGCCGAGATATCCTCTAGTGATGCTCCGTCATACAATTGATTTTATTTCAGTATATATTATTATGTAGTTTTCCCTAGATATTAATGAAATTGATTAAAAAAATCAATACGGCAGCGTTATTTTCGTTAGTCCCACCCGCCGAAACATCCTCAACCAACTATAAAAGATTTTTTCAACAAGTATATCACTCAAAAAGGTTCACCACCCCTGTACCCTCAAGGTGGCTATTACGGTATACAAGTGGCGTACAAAACATTCGCAGTAGTTCCCCCAGCATGCTCAGAACTTGTGCCTGTTACTCTGCATCCGAATCACCTCAGGGAATAACCAGGATGCGGTGGTTCAAGATCTAGGGGGAATGGAAGCGGCACGGTGGCGTGTGGTGGAGTTTTGAGAAAATGGTGAGAGGTTTCTAACGATAGATTTTGAAGATAGCAATGCAAAAAAGACCAGGTATAAGGCTAGGCAGACTTAGATTGCAAAACTGTCAAAAACCATTGCTTTTCATTGGATATCAATACAGAGTCAGTAAAGCAAGGAAAAACTGTTACCATGAATTACACACAAAATTCTATAGCCCCCATAATAAAAAATGTAGAAGAATTAAAAAAAAAATACTGCATTTTCGTACAAAAGTATAAAAATACAACCGATATGGCCAAAATCTTTAGACAAGCTGATTTTTCCCTTACACCGTGTATTTATTTATAAATATTTTCACCTCCATTATATTATAGGTAAAAGAGAAAACCGCCCATATAGGTAAAAGAGAAAAACCATACAGGTTTTTGTCGTATCGTTAACCGTATGTAATTACTAGCGTACCGCATCACGTACCCTATACATTCGTGACCATAACTCAAGGAGCACAAAAGCCCCACATACGCATTATCTAATTTACTATTGTTTCAAACGAAACTAATTTCTTTGATCATAAATTCAGCAGCCCCTAGTTTATATTATAGTTAAAATCCAGAAGGAACTTAAAATGTAACGATCGACTGTGAAAAACTATGGAGCAATGCGTTTTAAGAGCATGTTTGCTATTGGAAAATAGATAGGCGCTTTATACAATAATTTTATTTAGTTTTAAGTATCGATGGTAGTCGGTGGTAGAAGTTGTTTGCAAGAGAGGATCACGACCCTCAGTAATGAGGAGTACGGCTTGAGGAGGAGGAGGAAGTATCACAAAGCAGATCATTCCTACCATCACTCTACGTCTACTGTTGGTAACTTTTATATTTCATTGAAAGCACCAGTACTGATCAGATCTCTTCGAAGAAAAGCAATTATAGTAGGCGCGCTCAGTACTTCTAAGTACTGGGCAGACTTTTGTAATTACATTACATCACGCCTGTAAACGCGGGTTAGGCAGAGGTGTACCCATTAGTACACACACTTAGTATGTTTGAGTCCCATGCAATAGAAGAGCGAGCATATTGCCATCAACCGGGCACGAAACTCCGTGGCTATTGCTGAGAAATTTCCGATGGCAAACTCAATAACACTTTGACCGACCTTAGAATCGAACCCAGGACCTCATGCTCAGCTGTCGCGCTTGCGACCACTAGACCAACGAGGGTCATTATTCCCCCAATTTAATCATTCAGCAAAAAAAAACTTTCTAATCTTAATACATTGTATGTTTGTATTCCACTGTATACAAACGGTTCCGTATATCTTTCAACCACGCGGCATTTCCTTCAATAGAAACATTAATTTCCCGAACACTTTGTCTGGCCTCTGGACCTTTTTAACCATTTTTAGGGCCATTAAACTAAGCGCATTAGACGAAAGGGCGCAAAACTGATCAAGTGTAAATATCTAATGTTTTTATTTGCGCCATTTCGAAGGGTCATAGGCGGGAATGTTGAATGCTGGAATAGAATTTTATTAAGGTCAGTTAGTCAGTTTTTTTTATTTGGGTATAATTTATTATTTGATTTATGAAGAACCACAACAAAGAAAAGAATCGATAGCTGGGACCTTGCTCCCGTCACCCGCGGACTACTATTTTTTGTTTTGTTTTTTTTTTTCAAGAAAATATTTAAAAAATGTCAAAAATTTGCTGAAAGAATTATTAAAGGATTAATTTAAGTATTTTAGACAAAAAAGAAGCAAAAAGCCAACGTCACGCGGTGTTCCCAGGCGGTCACCCATCCAAGTACTGACCACGCCCGATGTTGCTTAACTTCGGTGATCGGACGAGAACTAGTGTATTCAACGTAGTATGGACGTTGGCGAATGCTTAGTCGAAATGTAGGTATAAAACCTACTGTGATGAAGTTGTGGCTGATGTCGTCATTGTTGTTTTTTTAATTGAGCCTTCGCGTTAAGAGAATTTAAATTAAATAAAAACTAAACTGTCTCCTTATTAACATAATATTTACAAGTCAAAATTAAAACTATCTCTTGTAAGTTTATCGTATTTTGAGCAAAAGTAAAATATTTAGTGATTTTATCAGTCTATTCTTATGTATAAAATAACATCACGCCAGTAATTACCGAAGGGTTAGGTAGAGGTGTACCTAATAGGACAACCTCATTTCGCCAGTTATATTTTTAAGTCTCATGTAATACGGGGCAAGCCTATTGCCATCAACCGGGTACAAATCCAGACTCCGTAGTTGTTACTGAGAAGTTACTGAGAAATTCCTGATGGAAAAACCCAATTAAAATTTGCTCGACTCGTGTATCAAACCCAGGACCTCACGCTCAGCAGTCGCGCTTACGACCTCTCGACCAACGAGGCAGTCTATTCTTATCCATGTTCTAAAATCCAAGTCACACAGCAGGGTATAGAATCAGGCCGCATTAATTTGGCAAAATCGGGCGACATTTTGGCAGATGTTAGCTTTAAATCGTTATCGTAATTGATTGGACCAAGAGACGACTTTTTACTTTATTTATTTTTTTGTTTAAAATCATTACTGTTTGGGTAATGGCTTGGGTGGCGCTGGAGTGTCAGCCTTAATCGTGTTGCTACAAGATGGATGGTGTGCAATCTTTAAGTGGTGTGACTGTAGTCAAAGTAGGTACAAAGATGTTTTACATAAGTATATAATATTGTAAACAGCTTTTTAGTAAATTCCGTGCGACAGAAGCCTCATTTATCACACTATGTTTCTGTGAGTAAAATTAAATATAGTCAGTACAATAAGTATAGCAAGTAATACTACAGTTATTTCAAGGCCTACCCCTAAGTACTCTTGAGAGAATGAAAGAAAAACTAGGTAAATTATTTTTAAAAATACCCACCCCACCCCCTCTCCGCCCCCCCGCGCACCTACACCCTTTTGTATCAGACCCTCGTCCGCGTGAAATTATTATTATTATTATAAAAATATTTCTTCCGTATTTGAATCTGATTTTGTTACTAATTTCAAGGGTATTATTAGCTATCTGCCAGTAACAGTCCCGTCAAAATCGATCCAGCCGTTTCGGAGGTAAGCCGCAACAAAAAGACAGAAAGACAACAAATATTCAAACAAATGTTTTTTTTGTTATATGTACCGTTTACATTTTCATACATTCAGAAAAAAACTGTTATTTTTAAATTACAACTGACACTTGTATTTTATTTATTTAAATGTGTAGAATAAATAAATCTAAAAAAAAAACTTTAATTATTTAAGTTAAAACAGAATTAAACAGAGTCACAATAGACACTTTTGCAAAACCAGCCCACACACTCACCAAAATTAAGTAAACCATTATAATAAAAGAAAGAAAAAACTCAGACATTAGATAAATTCAACTCCAACGCAACTGTAGTTAAATCAAAATAAAAATGCAACCAATTACTTTAAAACGAAAGTCGGGGGCTCTGTAGTTGAATGCAAATATAAAAAGGAACCCTGGTTACCCCCCGCTGCCCTCAAATACCCCCTTTCACCCCAACGCGGCGTCCCCTGGGTAAACATGGGGGATGAATTAAAATTATAACGAGTACCACCACTTATTTATGTATGTTAAGTATTTGGTTTCGTGTAAATTATAGTGTTATGGGATGGATGGATGTGGATGAACGTCTGTGGATCATTTGGATGGAAATATGAGGATGTTTAATTTCATCTCGACCTATCTATAGACGCCAGCACATCAAACTTCTAAAATCTGACAAATGTCTTTATTAGATTTTCAACTTTATCGCTTAAGCATTAGGTTCAAGGTTGATCGGGAAAATTTGTGAGTTTCGGGTAGTACCTTTCACCCTTATTACTTAGGTCATAAGGGTCAAAAGAGGCAGGCCGTCAATGTACTCGGTAGTACACACCGATAGTATTCGGTAGTACGGTGCTATCTTCGTAGCATTTTTCCCTCTTTAGCGAGGTACCAATTATTTGATCTCTGGTACCAAATAGTACCAAATAGCTCCAAAAACTTGGTATCTGTCGAACGTCTCAGATCTCTCTTGGTACAGTCATCATGACGCCGGCATATCCCAAGATACGGGTAGAAAAATGATGAATTGTATAATAAGTACTTAATAGATAAAGAGGAATTTATCAATTATCGTCACAGTCTTTGATTTTTAATGACCGTTTTCACAATCTAATACCTAAATGAATCCCTAAATATTAGGTACTGAGTGCTAGTATTTAGGTATTGATTTGGTTGTCGCCTATTGTTAATGAAAACGAACTCTAAACTTCAGATTGCTGTTAACCTGTGCCTCAGACACGGGGTCAAACGAATTCCTTACGGAATTAATATTTTGCATGGTTAAGTGAGACCTACATTTGTTATTGCATTGTATGCAATGGTAAGTAAATAAATTCAGACGAAAAGAATCCTTGAAAAAATAGGTTTAGAGTTATTTATGTACACGCATTCAGAAACAGGAATACTAGAATTTGTCTCACTTTCAAAAACCTACATTTGACTTTAGTGAGAGGTCCCAAATGATTTCCTAACCAAAATATGGGGCGTCTACTAAAACATCAAAAGATGACAGTAGCTGAATTTTAAGCAGCGCCCGACTATCAACAATTTATATTTTATCGACATTTGGCATATTTGCATGCTTCGTGCACGTGTTTTCTCTAGAGACTGCGGAAAAAGCACATGTGCGCAAACGGGTGTTTTTCCCCACACTTTTTTGCGAAGGGGTGAAGTGAAACTGTATTTGGAGAAAAAGTTTTTACACGTAACTGTGTGATTTTCACTTTAATGTGACAACATCGTTTTAGACTTTAGCAACAGTGATATTTTGTAAAAATTCTTTCTGAATTTGCGAGTTGCAGACCAGAGTACTTTTAAACAACATAACATTACGCCTGTAATACCTGGTGGTCTAGGCAGAGGCGTAGGTACCTAGGTAGATAGGAGTTATGAACCATTCCCTCTATGTCGATTCTCGCTATGTCGATTCGTGAAACAAATGACATCATTTGTTGAAGATCCATTTTTCGCCGGAGGCGTTAAGTCGCCTGTAATAGGAGACAAGTATATTATTGTCATCAATCGGTTATAAGACCTAGGCTGCTAAAATCAAAGAGAAACATTCACAAGTTTTATTTTATGTTTTAAATGAATAATGGCAGAGTTCATAATTGATTCAGATTTTCAGTGATTCAAAGTTCAAATCTCTTATCAACGATGCGTGTCAGTATTAACTATGATGGATAACCTAATCACAATAGAGAAATAGACCATTTCCTGCGACAGCCAACTCAATGGCTTAAATAGACAATGACAATCACGAAAGGCATTATTTCTTAATTGTTTATTTCATGCATTCCTCATTATTTTCAATTAAAACATAAATGGGCACGTTAACGCAGATAAACGACTTTAATTTTTCGAAGTCACACTACTCGTACTACAATAAATTATGTGTAAGTAGAGAAAATTTGTATGTTTGTTTGTATGTTTCTATCTTTAAAATAGCTGGACGGATTTGGATGCAGTACCCACATAGGTAGACCGTGATCTGGATTAGGAGAAGACACCTTATTTTTTTGGTAGTACAATCCCGCGGGATAATTTCTGACTTCCACGTGGATGAAGCCGCGAGCTATCTACGAACTAGGAAGAAATGTCAACACTCCCTCGAAAACAAACATTTATAGAGGAAATAAAAAAAGTTCGCGTGTCAGATATGTATTGTAAGTTGATAGGGAATTAAGCGGAAAGGGCGTAATAAACGGAAACTATTATTTCTATAACAGGAGGGTTGGGCAATAGGTTAATAAATTTTGAAATGCTGACAGCATAATTTGGATCGATTAATTATGTATTACCATACTTATTTGATGAATCATGCTCTATTTGTGTTTTAAAAGTAATGTTAGATTATTTTTATAGGGTCCCAAAATATACCTACATATTTCTTTATTTAAACTATTTATTTAACATTATGCACATAATGTACAAAGTCTACCTTAGGGTGATGCAGAGACAAAACAGTAGGTGCAATGAAAATTGCGAAGACAAAATATAATAATAAATACATATAAACATGCATACAAACAAAATATACAAAGTAAAGAAAGATAAAAATAAATAAACATAGATGGAGAAAAACAACAAATTAATCATAAAAGCTTATTCTTTTTGCGATTATTAAATTCTTTAGGATAAACCTTTGATTTATGTTATATCAAAAATGTAACCAAAATATTGAATTACATCAAAAGTATTACATTCTTTGGACTTTGTGACAAAGCCAGATATAGCCCACATCTTTGACCGCGATCTTTCTCTAAACGTTATTTCCGTTAGTTACGCGCCACTGACAAAGTAAAAGAGTACTAACTTGACTAACATCACAGCTTCCAAGGAACATCGAACTAAGAAAATTCATCGTTTACCCACATAACCAACAGTCACAGGAGCCCATAAATTCAACCATAATCCGACTGGATACAAGCTGAGTGGGGGAACTAATGGCTCGTCTAAAACACAGCGAAACTTTTAAATTAGTACCGAATCTCGGAGTTATCGCGCGGAAAATTGACGTTGCTACGGAAAAAACGACCCCAAACTATGTAGGCCTTGATGGTGAATTTGTGGGGTTTCTTTGACATAAAATCAAGATTTATGTGACTGCATATTGATGGAGAATAATCTTGGAGTCAAATTAAGAACTGACGAGGGAAAGAAGGCGGAGCACTCTTGTAATTTTGGAGTCCTTGAAGGTGCTGAGAGTAGAGTCGTATTGATCTTGGTGGAAACGTATCTTACAAAACACCAAGGGGCAGTAACGCGTATATGGAGAGTAAGATATCAGATCATAAACCCAGCTTTAAATCTGTTTAGGCTGAGTATTAACCAAAGCGATCTTCACGCGAACACAGAACCGTCAGTTGACTTAGTGAACGACAGACGCGTGGCCGACAGAAGGCATGAGGTTTGAGTGACAATAAGAACGCGATGAACAAGACGATCGTGTATTCACGTGACCGATCGCTTTGGTTACGATGCGGGGTAATAAGTTGTACTACGGAATAAATAAAAGGGGACCTCCTTTATCTGTTCTGTGCTAATTAATATCAATGCCGAGAAAAAGAACAAGAAATATTGGCATGATTTTATTTTTCAAGTTTCTTTCTCATTGCTAATGTTATTGTTAAATACAAAATAAACGAAAATCTAAGTATATAGGACTAAAAATACAAAAAAAACATCGTCAAACGGCTTGTATGAAGCCCAGCTTCTTATAGAATATTAGTTCCCACCGTTTTAGTTTGTTTATGGGTGCATCCTTGTCTATCTTCTTACTTTTTTTGTATTTCCTGAAGAAGTCTGCGTCGACCTGAGTAATAAGGACTATTATGAACAACGTGTATTATATTTTGTTTTAGATTTATCATCGATTTTCGCAAAAAGGTTTTCATTATAACCTTTTTGCGAAAATCTTGCCTTGAATTCAACCGAATCCAGTTTCATAAGAGAAGAAAATGTTACTTCTTCGATATCACGTCACACATTGGTAATACACTTATGACTTGTAATCAACAAGATATCATAGGAATCTTTTGACTCTTATGACTTGATCTTTTCAGTCTACAGAGGTCTACTGCTGGACTTCGGCTTCCCCCAAACGTTGCCTCTTCTATCGGTTCTGTACGTATCACTGCCAAGGGATTCTTTGACTAAATACAAAATGTAAGAACAAAGACAAATCATAGATACTATTAATCAGAAATGCAGTACTATTAAAATAAGGACTATTATCGCCAGAAAACCAAAACTGGGGTAAGTGCGGTATACATTTTTATTTTCAGAGGTTCTTTTAGCTACAGCTAATATTGTACCCAGACTAACATTTGTGTACATAATTTCATCACCACTGGTCTCAAAATGGGGATGGAAAACATTGTGAAGAAATCGGCTTGTCCTAGAACCGAAAATTCGAAAAAAATTAAAATCCACCAACACGCACTAGACCTGCGTGAATTATGGACCACTCATCTCTCATCCCCAACAGTGCGAACTTTAAAGGATGATAATGCTTAAGCTCACCTTTATTCTCTGATCAACATTGTCCCTGATCCCTGGGACGGGAGCAGCAGGGGCTTCCGTCTGGTTCTTGGCCCTGGGGTAGAACAGCCACTTCTTGGAGCCAAAGCCATCAAGCTTGAGGATCTCCTGAATGCGGTCCTGTTTCTTTTTCGTTGCCAAAAACTTTGATGGGTGTTTCCTGTGATTGCTTGCTGTGAATGAATAACAATTACATAATTATGTAAATCATGATAAGGTGTCAAAAAAAAATCTAACAATACTTGGGCAAGACAACTATATTAACAGGTGGCATGTATTTGTTGTCATCGCGGGTATATCCTAAATGAGGCTGGCACATGAACGTGGAGCTTGACACAAGCAAAAAGACGCCTATACCCAGCAGTGGATGAAGTCGGGCTGTGGATGAAGATGATGTGAAGCTTTGATGGCTTCTTGCGATAAGGTACAGCATTTAAACATACAGGAATCCTGAAAATAAACCACACTAAGAGTGTGGTTTATAAGCAAGGAAATAAATCATAGAATTGATCATCTTTTTTTATTAAAGAAGATGTTCCAACATTTTACAGTAAACAACTTATGTGGCCAGTGGATAATGGCCAGGGTATATTGCGTTGTGAGGCCCAAGGTGGGCAAACCTAGCAAAAAGTCGCGGAAACCAGCCGGATGCGAGAAGCACAGGATTGGTTGAGGTAATGACTCTCGGAGTAGGCCTTTGTCCAACGACATAGGCCCACTCCGAGAGTCATTACGTCAACCATTCCTGTGTTTCTCGCGTCCAGCTGTTGAGCAGACAATGAGGTCGATGCAAGCAGATGATGAGGCCGAAGTAGGCCTTCTTCTTTCGTGTCGATGGATTTCAAATGACTATCAAATTTCTGGGGCCCAGAATTTGACCACGTTAATCGCGACCGCTCGCACTTTGGCGTTTTTTAAGTCCTATTAAAATGCAGGCATAGGGACACTTTGTACAGCAAGTTTCTCCAGCAAGTGGGTCTGGTCGGGAACATTGCATTCATACTGTGCATCGGAAGGATCTTTACTACCACATGCTGGTAGAAAATAACAGATATAAAACCGACTTACGTGTAAGATACAAAACTCTAAAAGCGTCTAGAAATCCAGGTTCCTTATAGGTTAGTTCGCGAGGACGTGTTGTGCCAGAACGAGTACGACTGTGACTCCGCGTTCTAGAGCGAGACTGCGACCGTGACCGTGTTCTCGAAGCTGTTCTCGACCGTGACCGCGACTTCGATCGCGTTCTAGTTCGGGATTTGGACCTCGAACGCGACTTTGCGCGTACACTGGTGCTCCGTGAGCGAGAGCGTTTTGAACCTCTGTATTTCCGCTCTCTTTGTTTTGATCTACTTCTTCTGAAAAATAAAATAAAAATATTAGCAGTTATTTGGCTATGCCAATAACAGAAGAATGATATTTTGAGAAGAAGGTCTCGAAACCTCTATTTGTTAACATTTTAACAGGCTTTTAGCCAGCAGTGGGACAGTGATTGGCTAGTACCAATATTATTATCAGTCATTTGTTTCCTACTGCAGGGAAAAGGCCGTACTTCCTTGCTTCCACTTATCACATCCTTATCCCGAGCTGTCATTGGCCAATCCTTGGGAAAGGAGTCGAGTTCAATCCAAAATCTCCTTCTGGGCTTGCCGCATTGTCGTTTGCTGGTGTTTGGGACCTACAGAATGGTTACTTTAGCCCACAATTCCCCCAGCATGCGACAGTTGTGCCCAGAACAGTTCCATTTGGGCTTGGCAGTCTGGTCATCTCTGTGTACATCAGTTATTTTAGTTTTGGAATGTAGTAAGGAGTTCCTTATGCGATCAGTGAGTTTAATTCCTAGGGTGCTGCTCTCCATTGCTTGTTGATAGACTCAGAGAGAGGATTTTTGACGCATGGTTAGTTGCAAACATTTAACACCACAATATTCATTTTCAAGCATTGCTCTATTAACGTTCATTTTGCCTATATCTAGCCATTGTATCTTTCGATTAAATAATGATAATGATTATGAAGAAATCTGCTGGCTACAAATGGCTGCTGCATAATTCCCGAGTCAAACAAAAGTCAATTGTTTCAGAAACTTTGGCCACGAGTTTCTGTCTCAAAGTACCAACCAACTTCCCAGACTTCAATAACCTTGAAACCAGCGCTGTGCTGTGGGCCCCCATAGCACAGCATCATGCTGAATGGTACCTGTTTGTCGCAGTCATAACCTGCAAGGTGTCAACTTTTTTTTTTGTTTTTCCTGTTGTAGGTATTTTAAAATATTTGTTAAGCGTTGTATGTGTATTGTTTATTTTATTATTTTGTCATTTTGTATGCACGTCATGTCCCTGGGACAAATAATTATTTTTTATTTCTTGCTTTTCTTTCTTGACGTAGAAAAGCAAGCTAACAAGCAGATTCAATACCTGGGTCTTTCCCGGTCCTCATTCAATGTTCCAAGCGAATAATATTCGCCAAAACCATCTCCATGATCAGGGTACTCTCCTTCCGGGGGTCGCATCGGCGGGAACGCTGGTGGATATGAGTACCCATAGCCTTCCATCAACGATTAACAATTCAACACCATGTAATACAAAAAATCACGGATAATTTTTAGTAATTTTCATTTGGACGCTGTCACTGTCAAATTTTGTCTTCTTTTAGTTTGGAACTCCTTTGTTTTATTGGAGGTTGGTTTTCTTTCTTCTGATTTATTTGTGTGGTCAGCCAGTTTTGAAATCCTTGATCCTCAATACAATCTTCTGCAAACAATGAAATACGGGTAAACCAAAAAAGGTATGCGTCAAAAACATTGTGAAGTTCAGCTAGTCTCGCTGGCCAAAACTGCGCCACTTCCATAGTTTCGTCGGCGGCAGCGCAGAGGTCGCTTTAGCTGCATGTTTTGTGGCTTGAGAGGTGGAGCATGGTTTGCGACACAGTTCCTCTTCCAGAGAAAAAGACAAGTGTATAAACATTATTGTGTGTACTATTTCATGTTTATTACAATTACTACCAATCAGCATTTAAAGATTCTCTTAGTAGTATCTAACAGCTTACTCGAAGATGATTGAAACTTTTGTGCTTATTCTGATTTTGTAAGTAAAAATCTTAACCGTCAAAACAAACTCGTTTGCTACTTTTTTCCAAAAACCTTTTTAAGATTTAACTTTTGAACAAAACCCTCGAAACCCTTTTAAACTTTTTAAATAAAATTATTTTTTTCCCCAAAAAGTCATTAAGCCACACCATCAATACGAAAATCAAACTCGAAAATTTTCTAAGACATTATTATCGCAAAGACTTACATTTTGCGAGTTTCCAATCGATTGTAATCGAGTAAAAAAGTTCTGGAGTAACTTATCGATTTTGAAAGAAAGAACAATTAAAGAAGTAAGATAAATTAGGAATCGATGAATGCTTAATGGTTCCCTCCATTAGAGGGTTTTGAGTTGCCGGAGCAGTTTTTTTTTAAAGGAAAAATTTAACTACTCTCCTTTAAAGTTTGAGGGGAGGACGCAGATATAGAGAGAACGGTTGTGCCGTTAAGTAATGAAAGGATGATTTTTTTTTTCTGTTTCTTCTTTTATTGGCTATCAAGACCTATGACCCTACAAGAAATCACTACTAGAACAAAAAACTATAGAGCAGTCACCATAAAAAAAAAAATGTTGTAAAGTCTTGGTCTTAATTATCACGACGTCAATGAGGTGGATGATAATAAGGCTGATTTGATGACGAAAGTAAATTAGGTACCTACAGTTGCTGCAAGATTGCAGAGACATGCAGGAGAAACAAACAAGGTGAGTTCCTTTTTGTGCCATTTCATTTGACAGCCTTACTTAAATCTGACGCGCAGAGCATCATACTGATCTGACGAGCGATGGTTCTAGTGTTTTAGTACAACATAATATGGTGGGGGGTAGTTTTCATTTTCATGTTTGTCGGACGTGAGTGAAATTAGAAAATAACACTCAGTTGTTGTTCAGTACACTGATCTTTATTGGTAATCTAACTTAGGTTCCAAAATAATAAGCGATGCTCACAATATTTAACGATTTAAAATCAATTTAAATAACCACAGTCAGCTGTCAGTGGTCAGCTGTCAGCTGTCATCTGTCGTTGATAAAAACGTCAAAACCAAACCCACTCAAGCAATATTAAAATGTTTGAACTAAACGATAATAATTGCTTGACATTCCATTATCCCATCTTCAAAAACTACACTCTGCAATCCATGGGTGTGATGTTAATGTATAAATGTTAATGTTAATGTGGTAAATAAATGTTAATGTTAATGTGGTAAATAAATGTTAATGATAATGGTGGTATGTTAATGTGGTAAATAAATGTTAATGTATAACTACACACCACCGTCTGCTATCTATGCTATGCCCACGTTGCGAGTAATTCGCACCTGACCTTTCTCAAGAACATCATTCATAAGGTCAGTGAGTTCCCTTCGGTGTTAAATTTTGGCCCTGTAACATCTGCACAATCATGCCACTTCCAGAACCCCTAACTCTTCGCCACAGTGAAGGCAGTACAGTGTTCTTTAACTCCGCTGCTCACAGCCGCGCACCGTGGTCTATTCTTCACTTACTTTTTAATATTCCGCAAGTTTTCAGCTCATTTAGATTTTATACTAAGTGTACTTTGTTATAGCAGTCCGCTAGACCAGCGTGGCCGTTAGTGGGGTTTTAAAGTGCGCCCAATAAGTGGAATTTATTTTTCATGAATTGCAAGAATGGAGAGAAAGTTGTTGGTAGTGTTGAAAGATTAGAAGCTTGCGTTTTTAATGGATGTGGCGATTTTAACTTTACATAGAATAATGTTGTAATAAGCAAGGTCCCATGAAAGCCAGACCTACGTAATTTTATAACAGCTGAAACTTTTTCTTATAGCTTATTAAAGATAAGTTGAATTGGGTATTATGAAAAATCGGTTGTGGTGGTTTTGGTAGATATCAGGTGGCCTACCATGACGTCTTAAAGCAGGAGCAATTCCAGTGTGGGAAAAAGATGGCGCTAGACAACCTGTATAGCTCTGTCTTTTTCCCACACTGGAATTACTCCTGCTTTAAGACGTCGTGGTAACCCCCCAGGTAACAAAGTTATGCTAAGTAACTGCAGAGTTACATCAAATTATAAAACGTGATTTTATATTATGATTCACGTCCTCTAAAGCCAGACACTTCGTTGATGGAAAACCTTCTTTTTTTTTTTTTTTTTTTGTTGTTGGGAAATCATCAAATGACCCCTCCCGCTCTGGGCTGAGCAGGAGGGAGTGTCAGACTTGTACTGACTAAAACCCATCCATGTTCCTTCCTTTGCCCTTTATGTTCCAGGGCCGCGGTATCTCTTTCGAACAGTCCCGCAACCCTGGCAGGCGTCGGTCCTTACGGACCCCTCCCTGTTTGCTGACTCTCCTTGAGGCGCGCGTGGAACACGAACGCGCCGTCGACACGGCCTGTCGTCATAAGACGGACGGACGGCGAGCTAGCCCATAGCTCACCGTCCACAGGCCCGCATGGAAAACCCCCGCCGGACACATTTGAAGTATGTCAAATTGTAGGTGAACTTACATCATTTTACTATATCTGAATTTCATTAATGTTACTTGCAGCGGTCAGGTACTCCCACAGAAAAATTTCAGCTTTATACAATGACGTGGGTCTGGCGGTCACGGGATCTCCCTCTATAAGGCAAGTCCTTGGCAAAGACACATGGCGATTCGAGTAAAAGAATCCTTGAATGACAATGACACACCTACCTTACTCTTCAAAGTACAGTAACTTGGATTACTTTTACATTGAAGTTACTGTGTTTTAAGTAACGTAGGGCAGCGTCGGCAGCAGATGTACTACTCATGAACAAGTAACATTTAATTTAAAAAATCAACCGACTGCAAATTGTATTAATATTTTTGTAAAAGCCGTATAATTTCCTTCATTTTTAAACCTTACTCATTTTACATTTGTTAATATTAACGACTTACAATAAAATTTAGCGCCAAAAATCCGCCATTTTTTTTTAAACACCTATCTAAGAGCACTTGGGTTTTTGAGACGAATCTAATGATGGTAATAAATAAATTTACAAACAAACATACAAAATATGCGCGAAAAACATAACCCTTCCTTGGCAGTCGTGTAAAAACGTGTCATAGATTTGAGAAATATCAAACAACGTGGCACGTCGTGAATAAAACTGGATGCATACACTTCTGCATACAAGTTGTTTGTTGTCTAGTACCTAAATAGGATAGGAATAGGAGTTGGTTCAGCATGTCTTCTTCTCCCACACGTCTCTATTCGTCATCTCAGCCAGTCACCTCCTTTCTATTTATATCATCCCTATTGGTACACACGGCTACACAACAAGCTATACATTTCCAGTTTACGCTGATATCGCAGTTTATATGATTTCCGTACAATGCGAATGTGTAGCCGTGTGTACATCATGTAACAATTAAATTTAAATGTGCATTCTTCAAGTCTTGATTTGATCATGAACGCAAGAATTGAGACACAATAAGTAGATACCAGTATTTTTATCAATGTTTTGGGAGACTAAAATTAGTTTTATAATTTAATTTATGAGCTCTGAGCTACCAGTTTCTGGTACACAGGTGGATTATTCCTTTTATCTGTCGGATAAAATAATCCATTACTCACCTTTTACAAAACCCACGGGAAGGGTTTTCCTTATCTTGGTCATGGTCCTAATGGTCTGTAGCTCGTAAATTAATTAATCAGCTAATGTTGGCTTTTCCTTATTTAGAATTTAAAATAAAAACTTTTAACGCAATTTACTAAAGGCGTCTGTTGCTTAGTTCTAGCATTTTGTATGACACCATGCACGCATTCAAGACTGCATTAGTACCCAAAAAGTGGTGTTTGGAACTTACATATTTCACTAGTTATATCACCTTCAACATGGCAGATATTCAGTTGTTGTTGTGGTTTTGTCCAGGTCGTCTCATCTTCTACATTTTCTGCCGCGACGCCTTCTTGCTGTGTTAGGCCTCCAGAAAGTGGTTATTTTGGCCCAGAGCTCATTGGGCATGCGGCATGCAGCATAAACAATGTTCCCACGTCTGGGACACGTACCTTCTCTCTGTGAGGGAGAATGAGCCATGATCCACCACGCGGGAGATGTCACATGTCTTCTATTTTTTTCTAGGATCTGCCAAGTTCCCCCACGTTGTTTTCCATCACACGTGTAAATTGATTCGTATAAATTAAGCACATAAATAATCAATGAGCTACATTCGCCCACAGTCCTCATTCCACCCCGATAACTGTAACAGTTTTAATAGTACGTCAAACTTAATGAAAAATACCACATAGGCAGGTTAAATAAACAGAATTTTAAAGTAAATAAGCCGCGAAATTCACAACATGGCTCATTCCCAGTCAAAGCTTGGTAGTTTTTTTTCAAGTGGCAACAAAAAAATTGCAAATCGTACTAATTAACTGAAAATAGCTAGTACCTGTCGGGGTAACCTACTTCTGATGTTGGTAGGGTTACCTTCTAGTTTTTAAACTTTGATGCAAGTATTAGAACTGCCTACAAAAGTTAAGTGTAAGAGTTTTCATTTTAATATTTTACGCTGGCAACTTTACCCTTTTATTTTATTCGTGTCGCTCAGTAATTGGTTGGCGTGAAATGGTGGGAATGGGGTTAACTTATATGATAAGTTATACTATCGAAACGTTCTGTTCCGATTACTGCAGTTGTACTTGGGCGGACCAGAGACTCTAGCATAGCCGCGCGGTGTAAATGCAATGTATAGGGTGACTGGTAATTAGTGACCGATACTTAAACACGTGATTGTAGTCATGATAACAAACAACGTTTCCAAAGAAACATTTTTTTATACTCATTCACTTTAATCACAATAACACAACAGCCGTATAAAATTCGTGCGGGCGCGCCTGGGATCTATCAGCTAGCTGGTATAGCCGCATGCCGCCGTTGTCCCATACATATGGGTCGAGTAGGTATTGAAATATTGTATGGGGCAGTTGCTTATTTTTTGTGATTACGATGGTGGTCCCATAGAGAAAGTTGTTCAGTTTGATGGTCTGTACCACAGTCTTCCATATGGCTATAACCTTTCTGATAAACGCTGTATAATATTTTCATCATTTTAATAATCTATTCATCTTTTTTGATGAAGATTGAGCTTGTTGCAACCAATTTAACTAAAATGCAATAGAATAATTGTATTTTCGTTTAAAAATCCACGTATTTACGTTACATTTACACCGTTCGCTCATGCTAGGGCCTTGTAGTGTGTTTAGCATTCAACTAACATAATAATTGTATAGTTATGCCTGTATTTGCCAAAGGGTCAGACAGAGATGTATCCAAAGAACACCCACATTTGTTCTCATATAATTATGTTTAAGTTTTCCTCTCCATTAGCAGTAGTGCTTACGACCTATGAGGCAGTCGACTTTGTACATTATTAAGTCATCTGATTCAAGTATTGCCTAGATACAGTGATCAATTTATTACTTATAAAGTTAATAAATCAAACAACGTTTTGCCGTCCCATCAAGTTCAAAAATCATCCGCGAGAATATCCCACCACAAGAAAAAAAAAACGCGTGATTTTAAATTAAAATATTAGAGCTTCAGAACTCATATTCTCAGTAATTTCGCAGATGGCAACCCTAGATTTTTCCTATTTGAATATAATTTGTGCAGTGGACGCAACTGAATTGAAACTCAACTCTAAGTTAGTAACTACAAAGTTGATTCTTGGATGTTTGTGTGTGCTTTACAGTTCTTCATAACTATTTGGCTGAAAACCGGTGTCATAATATAGCCGGCAGGCACATGACGTCACTGACAGAAGTGACGTCATACTAGAGTGTTGCCTCTGTTTTGATATTTTGCTGCAATATCGTTCAGTTTTCGTAATTTCGCGTTCTGAAGGGAAAGTTAATTTTGTTTGTGGTTTGGCATCGGTTGTGATGCATGTTGTATGCTTTATGGTGTGGGTCTGAATTTCCAATAGCCTACAGTCAGTTTATACTCATTCATAAACACGCGCCTTTCCCCAAGGGGGTAAGCAGACCCTACAGAAGGCTACCTGCTCCGTAGCAGGTAATCCACTCATTCTATTGTAGGATCTTTACCGGTTAAGATAATTAGCAGCTACTATTATGTATGAA
Organism: Eugnorisma glareosa; assembly: GCA_947578425.1. Taxonomy (NCBI): domain Eukaryota; kingdom Metazoa; phylum Arthropoda; class Insecta; order Lepidoptera; family Noctuidae; genus Eugnorisma; species Eugnorisma glareosa. Next base: position 19,749,274 of record OX387964.1, read on the forward strand.
CGCAAACGAAGCGAAAATACTATGTAAGAACCGTTTCTTACATAGTATTTTCGCTTCGTTTGCGTTCATACATAATAGTAGCTGCTAATTATCTTAACCGGTAAAGATCCTACAATAGAATGAGTGGATTGATTGAAATGCCATTTGAATCCAGTCACTTCTCCTGGGGGTCTAAAATGGCCGCTTTAGCAGAATCATAACAGGAATCACATTCAGATTCTTATAATGATCACATACGATATTATTAATTGACACTTTATTGTGACCATTTTACGAATTCTAACCGAATTCATATTATTATCCTACTATGATTCTGCTGAAGTGGCCATTTTAGCCCCCTAGTATTGACAGTAGTTATAAAATAATAGGAGCCTGCGATCAACTCAAAACCGTGTTCTTCAATGTCCCTCTCACCGAACTGACTTCATTCACCAATCATTCTTTGTCCTAGTCTATTTCTCTGTGGAATGCGCTTCCCCAGGGAATCAGGATGGCAACCAATCGTTTATCTTTTAAAATTAAAGTTCGCTAATACATTCGGAAGAAGCTGGCAGTTTCGTCACAACGGTAATGTTTTCCCCATTATTTGACTGTTTATTTTTGTTTAACCGTGTAAATGTCTATTTACACTAATATATATTTTGATATATATATTTATGTTATTTGATATATATAGTATTTTATATATCCTTGTAGTTTATCTTAGTATTAATTCAAATTCTTTTCAGTTATACACATACCACTGCTTGTCTCTGCATCACCCAAAGGTTGACTGGTAGAAAACGCCTATGGCATTAAGTCTGCCTCTGTACATTGTGCTTGAAGTGTTAAATAAATACCTATGATCTGCAGGGTTCCGGGAATTTACTGCCTAGAGCCAGGCGTATATTGTGATAGAAAGGATGTCTGCATTTAGCTTTCAGAGCCTTCACATGCTCTTTGAATATACTCCAATCATTTAACCCTAAAAGTTTCATGTTACAGGTACGAGGTGTAACTTGAACTTTTCGCAACAAAAAATGTCATTCCAACATATTCTCGGACAGCTAACAAATTCCTTTATTCAAAAATTTTAATAACATCTAAAATTCCGTCCGTGATTCTTTGGTTTACCCCTGTAAATTAGTTTCGCTAGTACACGCCCGCGGGTTCTCTTGCATAAAATTTAGATTTTCCCTCAGCGTCCCAAGGGGCACATATCAAGTTTTGCCGAGATGAAAATGTTTGAAAAGCTTATGACGGCTTTGTCCTATCTATGGTACATGAGCGGAATTTGCGGGAGATTTTTTTGGTGTTTCCTAACAGATTGTTTTTATATTCGAGAGTTATTATGAACTCGTAGATACTTGTCTGTCGACTGAAGACTGGACTATTTTCTTGGGAAAGAGGTAACTAATTTGATTGTAAATTGCACAACGCATAATATTCATAAAATTAGATGATATTTTTTTTTTAATCTTGGCAACTTCATATTTCACTTGTTACTATACAACGCTCTCTAAAGATGGCGACTTACTCATTAAAGATGATTTTGATGCTGAATTTCATGATTTCCGAAAGAATCTCCACTCATCTCCATCCACTCTTCTATTTATCTACACGCAGGAAAATAAAATAGATATAATATTAGGGACAGATAGAGAGTACATAGGTATACTGCTTATTTGTTGAGAAATTTCTGCCAGCATATCTGCGAAAGGAGAAATGAAATAGTAATTTAGAAATAATGTAGTGTGTGAGAAAAGGAAGAGAACAATGTGTTTAAGTACCTATAATTTCAATAAATTAATGTTATTTGTCTTTGTTTTGCAACATTTTTAAGTAACCATAATGGTACAGAAATAGGGGAGCTTTGCTATACTCAATTTAACACCTACCTCCTTGCAGGAATCGTATAACATTTTACTTTACGATTACGACCAAAAAAATAAATTCTTACAGATATTATTTTAACAAGATTTCCTTGAACCCTCTTATTCGTTTACACCTCAGCCAATTTCTTTGATATCCCTTTGCTATATAAACTCGGTATTGATAACAGTCAAGTCAGAATCGAGAGCGCGCCACATCAAACGATCTTCTCGTACAGCGTAGAGGTGTGTCTTTGAATATCGAATGTAAATAGTGATGTGGTAAGTCGTACAGAATTCGTGGCGGATATTTTTTTTGCAGATATGTCTTTATCCAAACGATGTCCTTTGTTCCTATTATGTCATCAGCTGTCTAGCCTTTTCCCAACTATCTTGGGGTCGGCTTCAAGTCTAACCGGATGAAATGAGTACCAGTATTTTACATGGAGCGACTGGCTATCTGACCTCCATAACCCAGTTAGTACCGGGTAATACGATATCCCTTGGTTAGACTGTTTGTCAGACTTTCGGGCCACTGACTTCCTGTAAAACTGACTGACAGACTGTCAAAGATCTACAAATGACAGCTGGGACCAACGGCTTAGCGTACTTTCCGAGGCATGGAGGAAACTCGGTATGTAATGGGTGGTCATCCATTCACAGACCAACTTTGGCTTAACCTGATGATTGATCCGAGCGGCTGATTTTATTTAGCCACGAGCTCCTCATTAGTTCATATTATGTATTTGTACAAATTAATTTTTATTTTTATTTTCCAAACCACAAAACCGCAAAATAAAGTATTGAACAAAAATGTTCTGGAAACATAGTTTATGTAGGTCGCAATTAAAGAAGAGTGAGTGTGCTGTAAATAAAGAATTCCTGATGCGTAAGGAAAAATATCCGCAAACTGTGTTGCGGATATCACAAGCACTTCACTATCCCGAAATCGTTTGAATCGAGTGCTAGAGACCAAACGAAACGGCAAGATCGACGCACTCGAAACAGTTCGAGGGCTTTTTTAAAACGAAACGAGTCTTCAATAGTACTTAGTACCCCTGTTAGAGTCGGTGTCACGCGAAAGGTGCTTGGCGAGAATATTTTTCGCGAAAGAAGAGAAATAAAAATGATGTCGTGATTTTTTTTTTGTGTTTTGAGAAATCACTGATGTGTGTTAAGTTCACACTTGGATATTTGTGTGAAGTGATGATTATAATATTTTGTTGAGAGAATTTCTGAGAAAGTGCGATTTTGAGTATATTGATGAGGTGTAACCAACGAACCGCAAGCAGCGAGCTCGAATGTGAACGATGCAAAAGGAGTAATATATTATACAGGGTGTAACAAGACCCTTAAAGAAGCCGTCAACCAAGCATTCTAAACATCAAACTAAGTAACTTTACGCAAAAATTATTGCTGGGAAACGACTTTTTTTTCGGGTGAAAAATCACGTTTTACGATAGGACTCAATGTAACGCACTCATAACACTGTGCTGATGGATGGCTTAAATAGTACGGATGTCGTGGAGCTGTTTAAAGTAACAATCTTACATTAAAATATGTTCTTAAAAAAAAAAAAAACTTGTGTAATAGTTGGAACTTTGACCCCTAATATCTCCGTAACTAGAAGGTTCCCAGGTAGGGTCTACAACAAAAAAATTATTGCAATGACGAGGAGAATAAGTGCCTTTCAGCTTCGTTAAGGGTTTTGTTACACTCTTGTTGTTAAAAGAGTAAGTCATGTTATACATTATGCGTTAAAAGGTCCTAGCTGGAGGCGTTCTGTAGTTTCTACACGCTTAGAAAAAGTGAGTGATTTTATGTTGCAAGTTTCTGGTGGAAGTTGGTGAACTGACTCGTTGGTCTTGTGTGAGGTCCTGGGTTCGATTCCAAGGTCGGACAAAGTGTTATTGGTTGAATATTCAATTCCGGGTAAATACAAAGGAACCTGTCAGAATAACAATGTCTTTCAGTATAGGCTATAACAGACACACAACAATCTTAACAATTCACAGTTGAGATCCTATTGTCTTCGCTGCATCCAAATGGAATGAAGCCATTAGAACATCAGTGCAATCTTCCATTGTTGCATACAAATTGGAGCATTGGCACTATTTGCTAACAAGAAATAACACACACAATCATGTTCATCCTGCATTAGAAATCATCTAATATCAGGGCGTCAAAATATTCGAATACCAAGCATTCGAAAGTCCTCGAATGAGCGAAGTATCCGTTAACACCCGAAATCAAGCCGAAACGCGAAATACCTTTTCGAAAGTAGAACGAAAGTATTCGAAACTCGAATGCGCAGAGTACCCGGTAAGCCCAGCAACTTGCCACTTAGCCACACTCAGGCGCGCGCTCCCTAATGACGCAACTCGCATTGTACCAACTTTTTCATCCGGACTTGCATGAATATGGACTCGGACGCCTTTGTGAGCGTCCCTCCTTCCTCGCAAATCTGCAAACTTAACCACACACCCTGAAAACGACAACTATTTCGAATTTGAACTTTCTAGCTCGCATGCTACAGTTCTGTCCTGACTGAAGACGTTGCAAAAACAAGTTTGTTAGAAGGTTTTTTTATTTATGTTTTACGTTATTTTTACACGAGCCTCGTCCTTTCAGTGAGGTCCATTCACGCTTCGGAGTATATAAAGAATCTGGTTCTAATTGAATCTTCATTACAACCTACAGCTCAAAAAGATTTATTTTTCTATTTCGTTTTCCGGATTTAGAATTTGGGTTAGTGTTTTTCTTTTCGTTTGTTTTAATTTACGCTCGTGTAATTAATTAAGGTTCCTTTTATTTAATTATTTTTTCCTGTACCTATGAGGAATTGACAGCCAGATTTAGACTCGTAACTGGTGAGTTCAAAGCGTAAACTGGCCTTTGTGGCTAAGCTGTGGCTTTGATCCACTGTAAACCATCCATTCTGTCTATTTGCTTGGTGAACATGTCAGATGTACTACTGCTAGATAGTGTATCTCCTGAAACGATTTATTTTTAGGAAATTAATAAGATTGTCCTTAACTTCCAGATCTTGGTACGTAGAGCTAATGGAAGTACTGTACGCTGGTATACGCTGGGATGGTCAATGCTATAATAATTCTGGCGCCGCATGGGTGCAATTTCATACATATAAACCTCCCTCTTGAATTAGTCTATCTATTAAAAAAAATTGCATCAAAATCCGTTGCGTAGTTTTAAAGATCTAAGCATACATAGGGATAGACAGCGGGAAACGACTTTGTTTTTAACCGACTTCAAATAGGAGGAGGTTCTCAATTCGTCAGAACCATTTTTTAATTTATTTTTGATTGTATGGTCACCGATTACTCGAAGATGGCTCGACCGATTTGGATTATTTTTTTTTAGTTTGAAAGGGTCTTCCCAGGTGGTCCCATGGTCATCAATTCAGGATCTGATGATGGGATCTTAGAGAAATAGAGAGGACTCTTCAAATTTTATAAGCACACTTGAAGCGATTTGGGTAGTTTATGGAAGATTACTTTCTCGGAGTGGTCCCATTTCAATTCGGAATGAAAAAGTTCGGAAATAGGCAACGGAACTCCTCAATAAATGATAGCAAATGGACTGGGATTGCAGAAATCTCATGTTTGTCTATTGTTTACACCAGTTCATAACATAACCACACGCCGGTACGCTGTGAAGGGGTAAGCACATGTGAACCAGTAAAAAGTGAAAAATAACAAACTTTTTTGCAAAAAATTAAACCGACTTCAAAAACACAAAAAAAGTAATAAATAACTTTTTAATATACTATGTAGTGATTTACACTCACTTTTAGTTGGAGTTTCTTACCAATTTCTTTTTTTTTTAAACATTAAAGCACTGTAGATTTATTTACAAAAAACACCTTCATAAGTATCTCCAAGAGAGATGGGCAACGATCGTCTCACACTGGACGCCTGTCGGAAGAAATCGCCGTTGAAGTAGCCCGCGGTGAAGGTGGTGTGATCTGATATGATATTGCACAGGATAGAGAGGTTTGGAGTGAGAAAGGGAAAGAGTCTCCCACTGCTGAGCACCTTTGCTCTAATAGGATAACACAAAAAAAAAGGATCTCCAAATTTGTTTAACCAAAACGGTGTAATTCACAACCAAAACTACGGGTTTCAACTAGTGTGTGAAGTCTTGCAAAGGTCCATCTATCATGCGTTACTCAGGTGTCTAAAAAAGCAAGATAATGTGCTCTAAGTGTATTGTTACTCGGTAGGTATCACCTGAGACCTTTGTATGATATTGTATAAGTATAATTAGTACGTACCAAAAATAACTCTTATCTAAAGAGAGTTTTTAAGAGAGATTGATTGTGGAAACAAATTAAAAAAACCATATTCTTTAGTGGATTTGGCTATACTTAATATTATAAATGGAAAAGACTGCCACGTTGGTCTAGTGGTCGCCGGCGCGACAGCTGAGGTCCTGGGTTCTATTCCCGGGTCAGGGAAAGTGTTATTAGGTTTGTCCATTAAAAAAATCTCAGTAGCAGCCACAGAGTCTGTATTTATGCCCGGTTGATGGCAATAGGCTCGCCCCCTATTATAGGGGACATAGATATAACTGGTGGTTGTGGGTGTACTATTAGGTACACCCCTGCCTAACCCTTCGGGGAAAAAGTAACTCTGTCCATTTGACAGACGGATATACCTGACCTAATTTAGGACGAAGGAACTTCTTATCCGGATTAGACGTTGCCGTGGGATAATTTATACTCAGGCGGGCAAGTCCGCGGAAACACCTAGTAATTATTATTCGTATAAGTAATCAGCCAGAAAAAAAAGTCCTACAATATTTTTATGAATGTCATCAACGCCTAGCTTTTTCCCAAATATGTTGGGGTCGGCTTCCAGTCTAACCGGTATAGTATATGCTATACTTACACTTTGTACTATACTTACAATTGTCATACCATATACCATTTATCATCCTTTTTATTGATTTGTTTATTTATACTCAGCGAATCGATCTAAATAAGATTCGTTTTCATTATATTTGCTGAAATAAAATTAATTTTCAATGTTGTGACATGTACGTCAGATTTGCCAAACTGACGTACATTCTTTCTGTCATAGAGTTTCTTAGTAGCTTAGTCTATGATGAATACTTTTTGGTTTATCTATTCTAAATTATATTTTTCAATGTTTAGCTGTAATATTGTATTTTATAGATAATAATGATTGTTTAGTAATAACTTAATTTTAAATAATATTTGTAAATTCTTTACGCACTCATGGTTTTATGAAGTAAGTCTGCTATGTCCTGGCCGACTACACTTGTCAGATGAGATTATTATATGGCCGCAAGAAGAAAATCTGAGATTCAAAAATGGAAGGAGACTACTGTGGAAAACGAGCTGACGAGGCAGTCGAGACTAGACTAGACTAGACGAGAGAGCGTTTTCTTAAATGTGAGACTGAAGAATCCTTAAAATTGGAGACAAGACAGATTCTTGAAGGTGATCCATCTAAAGCTACACCTGGGACTACTACTCCCAATCTTAGTATTAAAAACTGTCGTTGTGCCATCCCTGCTGTTCATCTCGCGGAGCTGCCCTGGGTCTAAAAGCTGGTGATCCAACGCTAAAGATCTACCAGGACCTCAACTCCTGTTCTTACAAACGCCGCCTTCCTGAGGAGCAGACCTGATTCATCGTCCTACATCTCCACCTCTACATTTCATCGTGCTTCAACAGTGCTACTTAATCGTGTAAATATACTCAAAAACTGCTTCCAGAGTGCGGGTTTGATACGTCTTTTTTGTAAACACTTGTATTTTTTATCTCATTTGTAAAACCATCCATATCTCTATTAAATTTTTAAATGTACAAGTCTACTCTTATCCTTTAATTCTTAACAGGATCTAGTAGATTTGTTTCACCGGATGCAGCTGAATACCAGTATTTTACATGGAGCGACTGCCTATCTGACCTCTACAACCCAGTTAGTACTGGGTAACACGATACCCCTTGGTATGACTGGTTGTCAACTTTCGGGCCATTGACTACCTGTAACGACTGTCAAAGATCTGCAAATGACAGCTGGGACCAGTGGCTTGTCGTGCTTTCCGAGGGACGCAGGAAACTCGGTATGTAATGGGTGGTCACCCATCCGCGGATCAACCTAGGCAAGCGCGGCTTAACCGAATGATCGACCCGAGCGGCTGTTATTATATAACCACGTACTCCTCATGCCACATGCTCCTCATTTTTTGTGCATGTTTCCTTCTCCATTTATGTTAAACTAACTAGACATATTTGTAAACCCTACCCCACCATAGTAATAATTTTCCTAATAAATCTGGTACCTACATTTTCCGAGTGCTGCTCGTCCCCTTGTTAGTTTACCCTATTATAAACACCATGATATATCATTAGCCGAAAACCTCACAAATCGTAACTCAGCTTACCTTCGCTTGGGGTTATTTTGTAAATAGCAATTGCTACTAGTTGCTGCCTTGAATTCAAACGATAGTTACAGTTTTAAAACCAGATTGAGATAATTACAGGCTTGTTGAAAATTGTTTTCCTCTCTTTGTTATTTCCAATCTATTATGAAGAAATTAATAATAATTAATTAATGATTAATTTATTGATTAATATTATACAGGATAACCGATTTAGGGACATCGAAGTGAACGCGTAATTAAAAAAAAAACCAGCTGTTTCTTACAAAAATGCAATAGCTACACGGTCAAAATGTAGGGTGTTTTTATGGTGTTTTTTTATTTTAATTACCGATGAATAATGTCTATTTTGTTTATTTAACCTTCATGTACAATAGTGGTACATAGGCAGACTTAATGCCATAAGGCATTCTCTACCAATCTTTGGGTTAAATAAGAAAACACTGTCGTAGGGTACAAAATAAATATCTAAAAAAATTAAAGAAGATCTCAAAAAAAAAATACAACTTGCTTTAAAAAATGTATACATATAATAAGTACTTACATTGATACTAATACACAATTAAAAAATAAATTAATACATTTTTAACAATACCAAAATAAAAAACGAAAAACCTAATACTAATTACCATGACTCGACTTCTAATTGAGAGTTAGGTAGGTATATAATATTCTGATTAAAATAGTGGTTACGAACTTTTCTCTTAAAAGTGAATTTGCTTTCAGGTTTTTTTAATGCCAAAAGGTCTATGTGGGGAGGGGGCTCAGAATGTTGTAATGGCTACGTGGGTAACCGGTTTAGCATCAGTATCCCTTCCACCTGGATCTAAGAATATGTTTTCTTTAAATTTGGTCTTATTTCTATTCTATCTAAGCATCTATATATATATTTCATCGCAGATAATCTTTATCGAAGATGGCAATTCAAAACGAATGCTGTGATCCATTTACACATAGTATGATGCCGAATACTGTGCTAGTTTTCAATCACATGAGATATTTTATAACTATTATTTATCTTTTGCACAGCAACCGTCGCACAATCATCGTACAACCACCCCTATACTAACGTCCACACATAGATCCCCGGATTTGAATACCGACCAATATGTTTGTTAGTACACACTCTGCTGACGTCACAATACTCACAACCCACGTCACACTAACAAGCCTCCGTGATACGACAAATTGTAAACGTCTTTTATCTAAAAACCACCATTTCACATATACTGTACTACCAAAACACGTAAGCAAAAACCGACCTTATAACATAGTGTTATGGTCCATGAAATTACGAATGTTTAGTATATGCATGACGGTTGTAAGCATTTTGTTGTTTGACATAGGATGGAGTCGCGATTCTGAACAAATAACACGGGTTTATGTTATTTACTTAATGTGTACGGATTGATATCTGGATGTATATATGTTTTGTATATTTTATTTTCATGTGAAATTGTTTACGATTGAATGTTATGGCTGCCATATGAATGAAACATATGAAAAGCCATGTCTTGGCGTTATGTGAATACTCGTAACCGTTGTTATGGTAAAGACAGGCTGGGATGACGGATGAGTACACACGGCTATACATCAAGCTATACATTTCCAGTTTATGCTGATCTCGCATTGTATAGGATTTCCGTACAATGCGAGGTCATTTTATACTGGAAACGTATAGCTTGATCTGTAGCCGTGTGTACGAAGGCACAGGCAAAATCATAGTGTTCTGTACCTTCGCTAAATTCAAAGAAGTTTGTCAGGGAAAGTAGCTGCTATCTATCAGTTTCAGCGGATTTATCAAAAGCGTTTTTTTTTTTGTTTTACTGTCCCACAACACTTCACAAATTAGCGATGCGCGCGCATCAGCGCTTTTTTTTAAGGCAACGGCACAAAAAACAGCCAGTATTACTAATAAAGTAAATTAATATTTTTGTGTTTTTGTTACAGATAAATGGTTGTAATTTATTGTCAACAATTAATTAAATAAATTTATTAAAAATAATTAAATGTTTTTTTTCCAAAGTTAATTTTATTCATAAAATGTTGACCACTTTTCTAACATAAAAACTCTTTGCTAAGATTTAAAAAAGTACCGTTCGTTTTAGACGGAGCATCTTGATAAACCATGCGTTTTACATTACAATAACGCACAAGTACGTAATGAGATACAATACGGTATTGAAATTGGTGAAATAAGAGGCCTTTTACGAGCAAATGTGTTATAACAGTTGTTTTGGCGCATTATTAGTGCAAAATAGATACATAAAACTGTCAATAAGGTCGTATAAAGTACTAAATAGTACTATAATCGCTGTTTTCATATCTATTACAGTGCAACACTTTAAAGATTTTTTTTGCAAGGTCCTGTAAGCGTTCTAAGAGCTAAATTATAGAACTTAAAGCTCTCTAATCATATAGAACCAAAACGCTCTGTTAAAAACCTTTATAGTACAAGCAGTCACAATGGTAACGATTTAAGGCCTACTATATCATTCTTTGGTTATAAAACGCCTTGGTTATAGAACCTTTTGCTACTTGGGAATTGTATGTCTGAACCACATTAAAAATATTGTCGAATTTAATTATTGTCAATTTTGTTAATTTTACTGCAAGTCTGCAATACAGTTGCCGGCGCAACTGTATTGCAGACTTGCAGTAAAATTATTAAATTGCCCGTTAAGGAGCACTGTTACGCAACTACCCTGCTGGTAACCTGAGTCATTTCACAACAACTTGAGACAAAATTCAATGAATTTTCTTCACCTTATTAGCTCATTATCTTTCAAGATTTTTAATAAAAGTTTACCTTTTGATGTTATTTCCATAGATTTCATCACGCACATTGCGTGCTTACTTATTAATTAGGGACGCCTTTGTACATCAAAAGCAATTATTTCGGACACGCAATGAGATTCGTACTTTGGACGGATTAGAATTAGAATTCTTGTTCTTCCTTATAAAAAATACGCTAAAAATTATAATGTTCAAGTGAATTTTACAGAAAAACCTATCCATATAAAAAGAGAAGGTAATTACTTTATATATGTCGCATTTTGTGACTGTTTTAGGTATACAGGATGAAGGAAAACCGACGCTAAAAAAAATCTGCTGTGCCATACATTTTGACAGTGTAGAAATTGCAGTTTTGTCGTAAGGAAAGTTTTGAGTATGACTGTTGTCAAAAACTGAAGGAACTTCGCAGGAATTTAGGAAATTAAAAAAAACTCAGGATGTAGCACGCAGTGGGCCAACTTTGATTTATAGTGTTTGACATTGAAAAAGAAAGCAAGGACAGTAAGGTAAAACGCCTGATGAAATACTAATAGCTTTATCTTAATTTCTATGAATTGCGCCGAATTAAGTAGAGCCAACGGTAAGACTGATGCTTCAACAACTGTGGATGGGTATAAGAGTAGAGGAAGACTGAAGAAACGATGCATGGATGGACTGTGTGAAGAATGATAAGGCACGAAAGGAGGTGTTTGAGGAAATGACGAGTAATAGAGAAGTATGGAAGAAGAAGACATGCTGCGCCGACCACGAATGAACTGGGATAAGGGCATGAGAATGATGAGGAATTTTGCAGGAAACAGATGTTTTTTTTAATAACTGACGAAATATTTCTATGTGAGGGGCAGAATCATGTACTGAATGCGTTGGTACCCGTTTTAGCGTTCGGTTTCCCATCCACCTTGTATACATTGCCTTTTTTTTCGGATGGGAAATCATCAAATGTCTCCTCCCGCTCTGGGCGGAACAGGAGGGAGTGTCAGACTTTTACTGACTACCCCTTTCCTTTGTATACACTGCCTTGGGAATTGATGTTACTTTAAGTTTTTGGGTTAAGCTTAATTTCTTAAAAGACAAATAGATAACCTGAAAATCTATGTATCCTCATTAATGTTCAAGAAACTAATGCCAGTAGTTATGTACCAATTTCTTTTATCAAATTCTTATACTTTACTTATCAGGTTAACTTACAACGTTCACACGTTAATTATCGCCTAACGAAACAATTGTTTGCAATAACAATAAATTAATCGTTAATACGATTAATCATGCAACAATGATGTAATTTATATTAATTAAGGAAACAACGCGAGTAGTGCGACCAACTTAATGAGAATTACTTAGATTATCCCGGGATTATTAATGTCGATATCATGTATTTATTAATATTTCAGAGGAGCTCGTGGCTCAATATCAAGAGCCGCTCGGGTCGATCTTCAGGTTAAGCTACGCTTGCCTAGGTTGATCCATGGATGGGTGACCACGCGTTACTTACCGAGGTTCCTCCGTGCATCGGAAAGCACATTAAGCCGTTGGTCCCGGCTGTCATTTGTAGATCTTTGACAGTCGTTACAGGTAGTCAGTAGCCCAAAAGTCTGACCACCTGTCTTACCAAGAGGTATCGTATTACCCAGTACTAACTTGGGTGTGGAGGTCAGATAGGCAGTCACTCCCTGTAAAATACTGGTGTTCAGCTGAATCCGGTGTTACTGGAAGCCGATTCGAGTTGGGTAAAAGTTAGGCAGATGATTAATCGTTCTGTTCTTTACTAAACGTACTACCCCACCACTTGTCGTGGGTGAGTGGCATTGCAAAAGTCAAGAGAATGGGCAATTAAAGCTACTAGACATTGGTTGTGGAAACGAATTTTGGTATCTTATATGGTAGTTTAGAATGAAGAAATAAGTAGGGCCTGGTAAGTATATTTATGTTTTTATAACTTTTTATTTTCTTCCAGGTGAACACACCGAACACAGATGACCTTGTGCAGGAAATCCGCTGGATGCGGACACAAAGGCCTAATCGTTGTGGCGATGCTTGGGAAGGCATACCACATACCATCAGTAGGCCACTATTGGCTGAAATGATGATAAAACATAATTTGTCAATCACAATCTGACACTGTGTCAATTCCAATATCAGGTTTTTAACGTTAAGACAGTTATTACATCCGTCTAGTTCTGTCCTTCATCTTTTACCCAACTGTGAAAGCTTATGTTCAAACTCAAAAGTACTTACTCCCCCCATCTACCATCATATTATAAGCACAGTCACCGAAATCCACAACACACTAATCTGTAACTTGGTCACAGTACCAACGATGATGGATAGCTACATTTGCAGCCCGAAGGTCCGGGTCCACAATAAATCATTACGGATCCGGCTCGAAGGCCCACGGACCCGACGGCCCGTAAAAAAAGTAATTCCTTCATCACGCCATTTTTCCCGCTTTTCTCTTGAGTGAGTTTAACTAAGAATTAATTAACGAACGCAACAGGTTCACTGTAGGATATTTTTGGTAATAAAATGGTTAACTTCTAATGTAATGGTTTTGGTGAATTTTTTGGATTATGTTATTTTTGTTACATTCCGAGAAATGTTACGTAGATCTTGTTTAAATTTATCCCTATTAAGATGACATCATTTCTCATATTGACATACTTGGTACTTGGTATTTTTCTTCTTGAAATGTATTATACCGTGGTATAAATATTGACAAGTCAGTAAGGTACGCAGCAGCAAAGTATACCCATGGTGTCAATTTTTAATCATCCGTACAGTCACGAACACCAATATGTTTACACTTTCCAAAGCAATAAAATTTCTAAAACAAAATAATGTATACAGTATACACGTCCGCAGTTTTCGCGAGTAATAACGATTGTAGCGTGGAAATAGGATCTTTTCCATAAAATGTGACTTCCAAAATACTATGTCCGTAACAACATGAATAATCAGAACAGGAGACTTGTTGAGAACTTGTTGAAGGGGCTTGTTGTTCTCCAGTTTAACAGGTGAAATTATCACTAGCAACTTTATTGTCTTTGAGATACGTTGGCAGAGCATCACGCAAAAAGATTCAGTGGTCCAGTGACCACATAAAACACTAACCATCTTCATCCAGGCTGAAAACATATGGCAGTATGGTTATTTTGGAGTTTCAATGGCATTGTCTCGAGGGCATTATTGCTAAACATTCGGGGAATTGTTTGTAGAAATTGTATAGAAAAATCAAGATGGCCGCGTTAGTTTCCACCTTGCTTGAGTTATAAGTCGAGTTACACGATAACTGACAAATGCTTGCACTGACTGGACAGGTCCACTCAAATCTGTGTGGTTCTTTCTTCAAGAGACCATCTCAGACACTAATCTACATAGTCCTCATGTGAGTTAACCAAGATTATGTCTGGATTTTAAAAGAGACTATGACCTCTGAGTTTGTTTCGGCTGTTTCTTCTCAGAGTAGTCAGGTACGAAACACCGGCCCCACCTAGTTTAAAAAAAAATGACGTGTAAAAGTGTTTTTGTAAAAACCTGAACATCATTATCACCATGGGCAAAAAGTATGGGGCATCAGTATAGCAACAAGTTCCTCTAGACGATTTATGTTTGTTTTCCTCATGAATCCTCATTTTAATAACGGTCATCCTGTTTATTCCCATCGCTGTCCCATAATGCCCGAAATTGCCCTATAACGCAATTTATAATGTAAATTATTTTAATAAAGTCAATCCCACTGATTTATGGTCACAAAGTTTTAAAATAAACTTTACATTTTGAAACTGAAAAGTGAATTTTAAATGTTTTATTTTAAATTAATTTAGTTTTAAATTTTCAAGGGGTATTAAGAAATAGTTTATACTGATATCGAAATGAGAGAGAGAGGTGATAAAGTTTGTAATATAAAAACTTGGTGAAAGTGTTTTAGAATGTTGTGATAAATAAAATATGTTGGATTTTTAAGTAAATTTTTGGTCTGTGGTTTTTGGTATTAGAAATAAGTGACTTTGTGGCTGTTTCCATTGCATTACAACTTAATAGTAGAAATTTAGTAAAGGTTATGGTTGCAACCATAGAAATAAAAAAAATAAAATAAAATAAAAACATTTATTTCAATTACAATAGGCATTTCGATACATGTTATTGGAGATCACCTTTTAAGCAAGGAATTGCTTGTATTAGGAGACTCCGCACTTCCACTTGTCATTTTTAAGCAATTGAAATGTAGACAATTTAAAAAAATTATAAAAACCGCTCAGCAGATTAATGAGCGTAATGTAGAAAAGGGCCAGATCGCGCGTGTACGTGTATCATGGGTGAGTGTGTGAGTGAGTGTGTAAGTGAGTGTGGGTGTGAGTGTGAAAGTGAGGTTGTGTGGTGTTTAAGATAATGAGATAATGAGTAAAGCATAGTTCACTCTTTCCAATTAATATCCTGTCTGTTTGTTTATTTGTCACGCTTTCTAGACAAAGCGTAGGACCAGACAGACGTAGGTTGTCGTTTGTCGGTTTGCCCTGCGACAATGTCTTGGGATCGAAAGAAGCTAGATAAGTCTTCATTCACTAACCTTGCGCACGACAACCCAAATGTAATTTGGTTAATGTAATTTGGTTATTAAAAAGTAGATACAATAGACTCAACATCGTCGTAGGTTTTAGTTTTAAGCCAATTGGTTACAACTTTTTTACAGTCCCGGAGCTTCATGGAATATATTCGTAATTCTTTATTCAGCAGGTTGTATAGAGAAGATGATTGCCTTGAGTATTGCCTTTTAGCGAAAGCAGATCTAACCTTGACCGTTGGAGCGACTAAGTAGCTTCTTCTACTTTTTGGCTTAGAAGGGTCATACGGAAGGGATGTGTGTTTTTTTAGTGAAAGTTGAAGCAAATAAAGCTTTCTTACAGACAGAAGGTCAGATAATAGGTAGAGGCTGTGGGTGGGGTACCTATAGGGTTTAAAGAACATGACCTTAAGTAAGGTTCTCTGCGCCCTTTCAAGTTCCAAAAATTTTAGTTTTGTAGTCCCTCCCCAGCAAGACAAACAGTACATGAGGATAGATTGGGCCAGTGAAATGTATACTTGCTTCAAAAGTTGCTTTGAAGCCGCATGTCGCAGTGTTTTAAAAGTCCAAATCAGTTTCCTAAATCTTTTCATAATAAGCTCGGTGTGCATGTGCCAGGACAAGCGCTGGTCAATCATAACACCCAGATATTTGGTTTGCTGTAATCTGTCAATTTTTAAGCAAGAGCAGCCGGGGATTGGGGGGTTGGGACAGTTATGAATTTTTATATGGAAATCTTGAGATGGTTGCGAGTTATTATATTTAGTAAAGCAGATGTAGTTGGATTTGGAGGCATTTAGTGTGAGGAGACTATGGTTTAGCCAGGCTGCAATCTTCGCAAGGCCACTCTCGGCCAACCAACGAACATTATCCCAAGTCTTAGCAGTGAAGACAATGGCAGTATCGTCGGCGTATGAGAAAATGAGTCCGCCATCTATCTTCATGTTGCAGAGATTATTAATGTAGATGAGGAATAAGGTCGGCCCAAGAACACTGCCCTGGGGAACTCCGAAAGTGATGGTTGACTCGGAACTGGTATATATCGCAATAAATATCATAGAAATATAAAAACAGGAGAAGTGGCAAGGGAGCGTGTCGGTGACGCCGCGACGAGCGCACGATAAGCATGTCATAGGGCAAATGGCCGTCTCCGCGAACTAGTGTGCTTTCGACCGCGATCGTGACAACTTATAAGAATACCGTGTTGTTCAGTGGTTTCTTCATATTGCAAAATGTGGATAAAAAAGTACCAGTTTGCGCAATTTTTACGGACATGTCGAGGGCTTTTGATTGTGTTGATCACGAAATTCTGATAAAAAAGCTTGACATCATAGGCATTAGAGGAAATGTACTTAATCTTTTAAAGTCATACCTTAACAATCGTAAGCAGCACACAGAAATATTTAGAATATGTCTTAAAACTAAGCGCGAAGAAAAATATTTATCTAATGCTAGAATTATTAGGTATGGCGTACCACAGGGCAGTGTGCTGGGCCCTTTATTGTTTTTGCTGTATATAAATGATTTACCTCGCCACATTGAACATCCTATGGTCTTATTCGCTGACGATAGTACTGCCTTGATTAAATGTATTGACAAAGAAACATATGAAAAATGACATAAATGATACCCTAATAAATATTATACGCTGGCTTGACCAAAATAATTTAATGATTAATGTACCAAAGACCAATGTAATGCATTTTTATCAACGGATTCCACCAGAACTCTTACATCTACACTATAATAGACAAAAAGTTGATCAAGTAGTAGTTTCAAAATTCCTAGGCATTATGATAGATAGCCAATTAACTTGGAAGCCACAAGCAGAAGAAGTATGCAAAAAACTTAGTTCAGCTGCATATGTACTCTTTAACTTATCCAAAAAAGTAAATATGGCCACAAGGTTAATTGCATACCACGGCTTAGTCGCGTCAATTTTGAGATTCGGCATAATATTTTGGGGAAATTGTAGTCTTCAAGGTTTTCAAGGCTCATAAACGTTGTCTAAGGGCTATGTGCAATCTAATAGTAACAGATAGCTGCGTACCCATATTTAAGTCCCTAAAATTACTAACATTCCCATCACTTTACATTTACGAGGTGGCAGTTTTTGTTAAATCAAATATGCACCTTTTTAATAAAATGGCCGAAAATAGGAACCGGCCAATCAGGAGACAGTGTAAAAACCTGCTAATTGTTAGTGGTTCCGATACCGCCCTATTAAAGAAAAGTATCATATGTATGGGTCCGATAATTTTTAACAAAATACCCGATGTAATAAAAAATGAGACACTTCCGCTTTTCAAAATTAAATTGTCAGATCTATTAATTAATAAATGTTATTACTCAATTGACGAATTTCTGACCGATAAGACTTTACTGACTTAATTGATAATATGACATCTCTGTATCTGTACCTAAATGATGAATGTAATTAATTTGATCTCTGAATTCTGTAAGGTGATATCTGTTTTTATATTGACATTCCAATTCCTCATGTTTTTTATTTTTTTTTAAGTTTGAATTCTAATTATAATTATGTACTTATTTGCACGCCTGTTAGGGTAGGATATGGTTCCGAGCTTTATTATTGTATTCCATCCTTGTGTATACCCATATTTAAGCAAACTAAATGATTTGATTTGATTTGATTTGATTCTTGTAAAAATCGAAGCTTAAATAAAACTGTAAATAAACAACAAACTATAATAAACTATAAATCATAGAATCACTTACTATGTACATATAATTTACTATACTTGTCTTTACATAGTATTTTACTATATTTGTCTTTAAAAATCAAATCGTAAAATATTTCTTGCTCTTACTATGTTATTTTTGTTTTCAAATATCACAGCGACTGTACAAGTTTTGCAATAAATACATTGCTCCTTAAGCACTACCAAAGTTTGTCGCTAAGTGACTGGACAAGCAATGTAAAAATCACAAATCGATACATTTTAAAGTATATTATTATGCATCGCGTAGTACGGCCGCTGCTTCTTGCGACGAGTGATGTGCTTGTGCGAGATTCAACTAACGTAGGCTATCGAATTCGGATTGACGTAAGAAATATTGCTATTATAGTTTGTTTTTCAATATTATCAACCATTTTAACCCGGTTTTTTGACGTATTTTCTTTATTTTACAGCGTAGTAGAGAAATGCGTAACAAATTTTCGTAAAGTAAGTTAATTAAATTTCAGTTTAATAATCGGTGGAGTGTTTTTGGCTTTGAATTGACAATTCCTGCCCAATTCCTGTTTTCACCAACACTATGTGTCACCTAAGTCAATGGCTACTGAACGTTCTCACCAAAGTGGCACGTAACTGAACGTCTACTTTCTGTTATCACCAACACTAAGTGGCACCTAACTCGATGCCTTAAGCCCGTTTTCACCACTTTTAAGCGATACCTAACTCGACGCCTTAAGCCCGTTTTCACCAACACAAAGTTACACCTGACTCGATGCCTTAAGGCCGTTTCACCACCACTAAGTGTCACCTAACTCGATGCCTTAAGCCCGTTCTCACCAACACTAAGTGTCACCTAACTCAATACCTAAAGCGCGTTTTCTCCAACAGTAAGTGACGCTTAACTGAATGCCCAATTCCTGTTTTCACCAACACAAAGTGGCACCTAACAGAACGCCTAGTTCCTGTTTTCACCAACACTAAGCGACACCTAAGTCAATGCCTAATGCGCGTTTTCACCAACAGTAAGTGTCGCTTAACTGAGTGCCCAATTCCTGTGTTCACCAACACTAAGTGTCACCTAACTCGATGCCTTAAGCCCGTTCTCACCAACACTAAGTGCCACCTAACTCAATGCCTAAAGCGCGTTTTCACCAACAGTAAGTGTCGCTTAACTGAGTGCCCAGTTCCTGTTTTCGCCAATACGAAGTGGCACCTAACTCGATGCCTTAAGCCCGTTCTCACCAACACTAAGTGCCACCTAACTCAATGCCTAAAGCGCGTTTTCACCAACAGTAAGTGTCGCTTAACTGAGTGCCCAGTTCCTGTTTTCGCCAATACGAAGTGGCACCTAACTCGATGTCTTAAGCCCGTTCTCACCAACACTAAGTGGCACCTAACTCAATGCCTAAAGCCCGTTCTCACCAACACTAAGTGTCACCTAACTCAATGCTTAAAGCGCGTTTTCTCCAACAGTAAGTGACGCTTAACTGAATGCCCAATTCCTGTTTTCACCAACACAAAGTGGCACCTAACTGAACGCCTAGTTCCTGTTTTCACCAACACTAAGCGACACCTAAGTCAATGCCCAATGCGCGTTTTCACCAACAGTAAGTGCCGCTTAACTGAGTGCCCAATTCCTGTTTTCACCAACACTAAGTGTCACCTAACTCGATGCCTTAAGCCCGTTCTCACCAACACTTAGTGCCACCTAACTCAATGCCTATAGCGCGTTTTCACCAACAGTAAGTGTCACTTAACTGAGTGCCCAATACCTGTTTTCGCCAACACGAAGTGGCACCTAACTGAACGCCTAGTTCCTGTTTTCACCAACACTAAGCGAGACCTAAGTCAATGCCTATTTCCTGTTTTCACCAACATAAAGTGGCACCTAACTCAATGCTTAAAGCGCGTTTTCTCCAACAGTAAGTGACGCTTAACTGAATGCCCAATTCCTGTTTTCACCAACACAAAGTGGCACCTAACTGAACGCCTAGTTCCTGTTTTCACCAACAATAAGCGACACCTAAGTCAATGCCCAATGCGCGTTTTCACCAACAGTAAGTGCCGCTTAACTGAGTGCCCAATTCCTGTTTTCACCAACACTAAGTGTCACCTAACTCGATGCCTTAAGCCCGTTCTCACCAACACTTAGTGCCACCTAACTCAATGCCTATAGCGCGTTTTCACCAACAGTAAGTGTCACTTAACTGAGTGCCCAATACCTGTTTTCGCCAACACGAAGTAGCACCTAACTGAACGCCTAGTTCCTGTTTTCACCAACACTAAGCGACACCTAAGTCAATGCCTAATGCGCGTTTTCACCAACAGTAAGTGTCGCTTAACTGAGTGCCCAATTCCTGTTTTCACCAACACAAAGTGTCACCTAACTCGATGCCTTAAGCCCGTTCTCACCAACACTAAGTGCCACCTAACTCAATGCCTAAAGCGCGTTTTCACCAACAGTAAGTGTCGCTTAACTGAGTGCCCAATTCCTGTTTTCGCCAACACGAATTGGCACCTAACTGAACGCCTAGTTCCTGTTTTCACCAACACTAAGCGACACCTAAGTCACTGCCCAATGCGCGTTTTCACCAACAGTAAGGGTCGCTTAACTGAGTGCCCAATTCCTGATTTCACCAACACTAAGTGCCACCTAACTCAATGCCTAAAGCGCGTTTTCACCAACAGTAAGTGTCGCTTAACTGAGTGCCCAGTTCCTGTTTTCGCCAACACAAAGTGGCACCTAACTGAACACCTAGTTCCTGTTTTCACCAACACTAAGCGACACCTAAGTCAATGCCTAAAGTCCGTTCTCACCAACACTAAGTGCCACCTAACTCAATGCCTAAAGCGCGTTTTCACCAACAGTAAGTGTCGCTTAACTGAGTGCCCAATTCCTGTTTTCGCCAACACAAAGTGGCACCTAACTGAACGCCTAGTTCCTGTTTTCACCAACACTAAGCGACACCTAAGTCAATGCCTATTTTCTGATTTTACCAACACAAAGTGGCACCTAACTGAACGTCTACTTCCTGTTATCACTAACACTAAGTGGCACCTAACTGAACGCCCAGTTCCTGTTTTCACCAACACTAAGCGACACCTAAGTCAATGCCTATTTCTTGTTTTCACCAACACAAAGTGTCACCTAACTGAACGTCTACTTCCCGTGTTCACCAACACTAAGTGGTGCCAAACTCGATGCCTTAAGCCCGTTTTCACCTACGCAAAGTTACACCTATACTGTCACCTAACTGAATGCCCAAACCTCGTGCTTACTTTTTTTACGTATTTTTTTTTGTATACGCTGCGCGCTGTGCGTGTTTTGTGCACGCTGTTGCTTTGAATACGTTATAGTAATCGGCATGGTTCAGAAGGTAATAGTGACTTTTGCTTACAATAAGTCAACATAATAAAATGAACGACGATACCGTGCGGTGTTTTTCTGTGGGTATGTTGTACGGTGCATGGTAAATACACGCTGTGTTCGATAGGATAAGGTTTATAATTGATTGTGTAGTACGTTCTGTTTTAAGAATTGCGGATGTGTGCACGACTGCGTATCTATTGCTTTTACTGAATTGTATGTGTAGTAGTTCACACAACACACACACAGTTCGTTAGTTGTGTGTTGTTGGTGGTTGGAGAAAACGGAGACAATAGGTTGCGATACATTTTCGTATAACGGGCATATCTCCTTATTTATTATATCTATGGTTGCAACCGTAAATCGGTACACCGAGCAATCGCCATGACGCGATGACGGAATGCAGCGTCACTGGTAAATTGGAAATTTCTGCTCTGGTTAGATATCTAGAATCTTGTGCTAAATTCGTACTAATCAGTAGTAGCCGATGTTCCTTACATCGTGTATAAATCAAAGAAAAATCTACAGCAAAAATATCTCAATATTTAAATGCATAATTCACTCAAAGTACATAAGTAGAGTACCTAACAAGATTACGTTGAATAAAAAGGTCGCCGGACGAACATTTCGTCTGTCTTATAAATCACGTTACATCTCTCCGTGCAAACTTTTCAATTACAAGCTTTGAGTGGGAATCTGCGGTGGACGTGGGAAAAATGAATGCGGCACTTTTGGGCACCCCCGAAAGGATCAGCTAATGGGTTCATATCCTCTTTTACTAATGAACAACTGCGTGACAATTAT
The DNA here is from genome assembly GCA_947578425.1 of Eugnorisma glareosa. Lineage (NCBI taxonomy): Eukaryota > Metazoa > Arthropoda > Insecta > Lepidoptera > Noctuidae > Eugnorisma > Eugnorisma glareosa. Next base: position 19,771,780 of record OX387964.1, read on the forward strand.
TATTGTCACCGACAAATATTTTAAAAGAAAATTATTTGAATTTTAATAGTTTAATATACACTGGTTGCTGGGGGTCCGACGCTATTAAATTTGTCGCGGAGATCGGCCGGCGACTTAGAGAAAGGGGCGGTGACCCACGCTCTGGTTCGTTCCTGGTGCAAAGGCTAGCCCTGGCAATTCAGCGCGGAAACGCTGCAAGTGTCATGGGCTCCTTTGCGCCAGGAACAACTATGAGCGTCTAGTGACGTAAGGGTTTTTTTTTTATTTTTGAATTTAAAAAAAGAAAATAAAAAAATAAAATATTAAAAAAAAAAAAAAAATCTAATAGTAAAAGTGACTGCCTATGGATCGGTCGGACCAGGACAAATTGAAGACATGGTTCTGGCTGGATATAGTTATCTCCATACTCCATACTCCACACCACACTTACTGAAGTATTTGGCAATGTCAACAAATCAATATCAAGCAAATTTCGCAATTTTGTGCGTTTGACCAAAAAAAAATTGTTACCAAGACGCTAATATTCCTGTAGATGGGCAGGTATGTAATTACATTTTATTCTAAGAGCCCTATAAACTATATGGAAAAAGCTTAATATTTTCGTCATCGAGGGATATTTCCATGTACTTTTCTGTCACATTTCAACCGACTTTCTTTAAAAAGGAGGAGGATCTCAATTCGGTTGTATGTTTTTCTTGTTTTTTTTTTTCATTTTTGTTACCTTATAACTCCGTCATTTGTAAACCGATTTGAATTTTTCTAGTTTCATTTGAATAAATATACTTCCCGATTGATCCCATACAAATTTCATCAAAATCGGTTAGGTAATTTGGTTTTTTTCCTCACGTTTATAGACACATCACGCGACGTCGCGTGATAGTGCCTCAATTATGTACGAGCCATAAAATAGCGGCCGCAGCCGTTTTATGCCACTAGGGTAGACATTCAAGGAATTTTTAATAAGGCCATCAAGGTAAGTTCAGCATTTTGACTTGGCAATGAACGTGTTAATACGTATTTTTTCTTCTTGGGCTATGTTGATAACACGATGATCTCATATTAACTTCTAGTTGCAATGTAAAAATTAATTCATGACAAGAATTTTTGTGTTACGAGTATACTACAACTAAAATGGGAAAAATAAAAATCTTTCGGCGAAAAAAAACCGACTTCGGTTTTTTATTTAAATGGTACTTACTAAAATAAACTTTAATATTTTCAATGGGTTTTTGTTTACTCAAGACATCAGAGTAGGTATAGGTAGTACGTAATTTCTCGTCACAACCCCACCTTAGCTGGCTGCGTTTCCACCAAAGATGAGCGAGGATGTGTGTGGAACTAACCTATATCGCTATATCGCTTCTTTTTCACAGCATGAGCAATTCTAGCTATGTGATTGGTTAGTTCCACATACACCTCTCGCCAAGCATCCTGGCTCATCTCTGATGGTAACGTAGCCTTAAACCGCATCCAGCCATCACCAAGTTTCTCAACTCCTCAGAAACAAGTCTGGGCCCGTAGCAATCTCCAGAAACACAGCGAGCCGGTGCCTTAATAGAAATTTGAATAAAATCAATTTATTTTAACGCGGCCCCCGCTTATCGTCCCCTTAATAGATTGCTGTTCGGGAAAAATAAATGAATTTAACTCCATACAAGTATTTATTTCGAGTTTTTGACGTGAGTTATAGAGCGTGTGTGTTGTCGTTGTGTTAGCGAGAACAGTGTTTTTTGGCTGTTTGAAGTGAGTGGAGGAAAGCCTAGGTTCAGTCAAACTCTGGCGAACCGTCTGCTGACATCGGAGACTGTTAAATAATTATGTATAGTATTCGTATAGCATCATTCAGAATCCGGTGTCCGGAGCCACGTCGAAACTTTGTCCGTATCAGAACATCGAAACCAATAGACTCCCTTCGTTCAGATTTTTGTGAAAACTGAATTGCTTTAAAATAGTCTCCTGGTAATGACAGGTCTTTTTGTAACAGTAAGAGGAATGATCGAAATGTTTGTATTGGAAGGAAGTTTTCATCGAAATTGTACTGTACAAGAAATCCCTAATGCCATATTAGCTAAACAAGCTTTGATGTTTTTTGTTTGTTAGAAACTTCAACAATTCATCTCATAAGGATTACCTTTTGGCAGCCATCCAAATAATACCTCATTTCTAGAGAAATACTCCCAAGTTCCAAGTTTGAGTAATAACGGTCATACACGGCCTGTTTTCCCGCGATTCCCATAAAAGATAATCAAAATAACTCCTCGCAAAGTTACTAAGCAATCTTTGGCACAAAGCTAATGGTACAATTCCGACGGGGACCGCAACGGCAGACAGCACTTCCATGGCCGACCGCACCGACATTTTCCACACCACGCTTCGGCGACACTACCGCGTGTTGCCGTTTTCTTAGAATAACATAGGACTCAGGGCCTGTCCCTCTTACAGAATACTACTTTAATGTCATTTCACTGTGGGAAAGAGATGGCGCTATACAGGACATCTAGCTCTATCTCTGTCTCACACAGAAGTAAGATTAAAACAATACTACTATAATCTGACAGGACATGGTAGGCCACCAGACTTGTCAAGTTGTCACTGTGGCTCGTCATTGTGATTGAGCGACTTTTGGTACTTCGACCTTCAGTACCTTTGCACTTTCGGAATTACAAAACGATGACGATGATGGCCATTGATCCCAGGACCTTATGCTCCGCAGTCGCGCTCACAACTACTAGACCAACGATACAGTCTTCGGAACTGGACCCTAATATACAATCTTTGGAGCAAAGCTAAGATAGTTTTTCTCGTTTTTCATGTGCCAAGTCCAAGGGTAAGGTCAGGACCAATGAAGCGATCTGTAACCGTATATCAACGTCTGTAACTAATTCTAAACATGTCTATGCGTGTGCTGAGTATATTTCATCTGGCAACACTGCTTTGTCTATGATGTTGTGAGATGTGTGTTTGATATATCTTGATGGTTTTTAGATTTAAGTGGGCTTAGGTATAAATCTATCAATTCTGTTGTTGTGAGAGTAAGATGGCAAAAGTTGAAAGTAATAGATTAGAAAGAGATTAAAAAGAATGATGTCTTCACTAACGACATCTTTAATGTTCTGCAGCCATATACAACAAAAACATTTTATCACTAAGTGTTACTACACCGATTTGCTAATGCGTAATGATAAGGCAACTTTTTTGTTTGCCTATCAACAGATTTCAGACACTAAACAAGCTTTAAAAATCACTAGTTTCCTAAGTTGCTACTTACGGACGGGTGACTGGAGTTGTTGCTTAGGAATCTGCTTACATTTAGCATAACCTAGCTTTCCTTGGCGTGCAAATCGGCATAAACGTAATCAGTTGCTGACTAAAATAGAAGAGCATTTGAAATCGATCTAAACTTACTCCAATCAGACAGAATCATGGGATATCTTGATCTCGGTGTAAAATAACGTATAAATTACAACAGATGTTTAGGAAACTTGCCTTCCCACAGAACGAGTGGCTTGCCCATTCACTACAAGACCCTAATTGAGTTTCGACAGCTATTTATTTACGCAAACGATTATCTAAATTGCGTTAACAGCATCTGTTACTTTTCGCACCCGGCGGCCTCTTGGACTATCACAAGGTCGGGATACAGAGTAGTGAATGATAGGGTAATGAGATATCATGGGCTTTTCAGTAGGTACTTTTAACAACTCAATATTAATTTATTCATCTAATACCGTTCTCACTGGCTGGGGCAGACCGGCCGATCCTCTGTGTGAAAAAGAATAGGGTACAAATTGATGAATGTCACATTTTTTCGATTTTTCTCTGTTTTGAGAGCAGTGGATGTGATAAAAAAACTTACTATTTGTTATTTTTATTACCCGACTGCGCCAGAAGGAGGTTTATGTTTTTCGAGAGTATGTATGTATGTATAATTGTTTGGCACGCTCTGTGGCCTGAAAAGGTCGATGAATTTTAGCTTGAGAGGTGTCGTATTCGTATTTACTGTGAGAGTGACACTATATCAAAATAAAAATTATTCAATATAAAACAAAAAAAAAACGGTAATTTAAAAAATTAAAAAACCCGACTGCGTAAAAAAATAAAATAAAATAAAAAGCATAGAACATAGGGACTTAACAGTCGGGACCCATTAACATAAATAGACTGGCTTAAATCGTCCCAATAATGGGTCCCGACTGTTTAAGTCGCTATGTTCCATGCTTTTTTTTTTTACGCAGTCGGGTTTTTTAATTTTAAATTACCGTTTTTTACGCAATGGTGAACCAGAAGATTTAATTTTGATAAGTACTTAAATTAATTTTGATACTTACTCATGGCATTAAAAGGAGAACTTACCTCTTATTTTTTAGACAGACCGATAGTTTGAGAATTGCTTATAAAGAAAAGTTACAAATATCAGCAGTAAACGGGATGTGGACACAGTTCAGTACAGTTGTTTGGTGTTATAATTATATAGTCTATTATAATTTTTCTGTTTCAAATGATTTATAAATGGTGTATCAAGACCCTTAACGAAGCCGAAAGGTAGTCCCCATCATTCTAATATATTTCTTGTTCTAGACTATACCTGGGAAACTTCTAGTTACGGAGATATTGGATGTCAAAGTTCCAACTTTTTCACAAGTTTTTTTTTAAATACATATTTTTAACGTAATATTATTACTGATAAACACCTCCACCCCGTACTATTCAATCCATCCATCACCACAATGTTTTGAGTGCGTTACATTGAGTCCTACCGTAAAACATGATTTTACACCCCAAAAAACAAACTTAGTTTGATGTACATAATGCTTCATTGACGGCTTCGTTAAGGATCTGGTTACACCCTGCATCTACTAACATGGGAACTTGTTAATTGGCCATATTTGCTTTAAACTTTTACTTACTGTCTGCTTATCTGTTAGTAATAAATAAGCATCTGGATTCACATGTAATTTACTAATGCAATCTTTGCATCAATCATTTCAAAATCTCTCTTCCTTCTCAGACTCGAAAAGAAAACCAAATTAATCGCAAAACAATCCAATTCCTAAACAATTTTCCTACTCTCTAGGGCGCCATTACCAACACAATCCATTCCGTTGCCTCTGTTTCACAACTACTCTGTGCTCCTAGACCAGGAGCAGTAAATTGTACCGGAGCATTAGAACTGCAATTTGTGTATTGTTCAAGTGAGGGGCTTGAACCCCACGACAAAGTTATGGATTTTGGAGGACCCTTACGTAGTTGAGGTCACAGGGTGTATGTGTGTTTGAGATGCAATTTTATGGCTGTTATGAGTGTAATGTATTGTGTTGTGTGGAGCTATATTTGGGAGCTGTGTTGGTGCAATATGTTGATGTTGAATTGTTGTGCATTATTCAGCGAGTATCAGAAATAAATGTGAATATTTAAGGCTGTTGAACATCTTAACCGCGAAAAAATATCCGCTGGACCATACATTTGGGCAGTAGTAATTATTATTTCGCCATTTGTTTTTATTTTAACACAAATGTACTAAAAATCTGTTTTTTGATTAATTAAACGCAATGATAGTGTCCGTTTTTTTAAATTGATGAAATAACGCGTTTGGATAATCGCGGAACCGGCAAATTGCGTTCGGATACACGTGAAGATTGTAAATTATTGTTTTATGATTTTTGTTATTATCATGATAACTACCAAGGTGTAATTATCAAGGTATAACTATCATGAATAATAATTATCAGTTTGAACCCTGCTATACATATATTCATTTTTGTTATTGTAATTTTCTGGAGATGAAAGATGATGATTTTTATAAGAACTATAATTAAAATATAGTTTAGTTTGAGAAATCTCATTGATAGTCTTATAATGTTTTCACAGATTTAGATGGGTTTACTATAATTAAAAACTATAATCGCGGCCCTATCAAGTCTCAGCTTTGGTTAAAATAACTTATTTATTTATCTAACTTTAAGTGACAGATTGTTACAGAATCGTAACTTATTATTGACTAGCGGCCCGCCCTGGCTTCGCACGGGTGCAATGTTGTAAATATAAACCCTCCTCTTGAATCATTCTATCTATTAAAAAAAACCGCATCAAAATCCGTTGCGTAGTTTTAAAGATCTAAGCATACATAGGGACAGACAGCTGGAAGCGACTTTATTTTATACTATGTTGATATTGACGTATAGGCAGGCACTAACAGACCACCGTATCCGTCAGTAAATTTCTTCAAGTACCATAAAACAGCTATAAGGAAAATAGCTCTAAATAATATCTCTTAGTTTACTACACCAACAGTTGTAGGACCATTATTATTTTATCATTGTCTTTTATTTATGTAACGAATTATTGGACACAATTTGGGAAAATGTACCAATACAATATGTTACATATTTTTATATGTTACCCAATTTCGTACTGCATTGTATGTTTCTTTGTTAGGGTTTCCACGTAGAAACTTATGTAATGAAAATCTGTCGTGGAAAAGATGACTTCTATTATTATCATTTTTTTATTATTATTTATATATATATATATATATATCTACGCTTTAGGGCTATTTAGAATCCTTTTTTTTATATTATCATAAATACATTTTAAAAACCTTACCGTAGCGTTTTGCTAAAATTCTTATTACAGAAAGACATTAATAAAGACAGACTTACATCAGAAATGAAATATTTCAAGAAAATAATATATATTCTTCACCAAATTAAATTAACATTGGTGTCCAAAAGAAAGAATTCGCACAAATCATCTCCTATCCAATATTCCCGTTTCACCCCTACGCAACCCTACACTTCCGAGCAATATTACTAATACACATATAAGCGATATCCACTTATTTGTCTCGACGCGATCACGTGCCAATTTTATAGCATCGCCACTCGTAAATTGAAATTGCGGCCCGTTTTCTCGACAGTGTACGGACAATGTTGCTGATGTAGTGTCCGAATTTTTTCGGCCAGCAGTGTAGGTATAGCTTCCGTAATATTTGTTTTGGTATCTTGTTCTCTGCTTGTGTCTATTGGCTCAGTTATTATTAATTAGGGAGGGTAAAATATAACGTAAACATATACTTTTCTGTTCACTAATAAAACGTTTAAGTACTTGTTTACATTATTTTTGTAACTTGCTTTAATTTCTTCCAACATTTCTGTTTGAGAAAATCGCTTATTGGAAAAATCCCGAATCCTCTAAGAATTCTCGTGTTTTTGTAAACGTTCACATTCTATCACAGTTTCAGTGTTACAAAAAATTTCATCGGCCCACATTTTTGGCAAGTTGAACGTTTTTTTGTTGAATTTTTTTAGCCTTTGTCTTATTTCTAATGAAAATAACCATTACATACATAAACTCACGTCTTTTTCCCATGGGGGTAGGCAGAAACCACAGAACGCCACCTGCTACGATCCTTACATACTCCTTTTGCCTCGTCCACGTTCATACATCTGATCATACACGCACGCCGGTTGCGAGTACTGCGCACCTGACCCTTCTGAAGAACCTCACCAATAAGGTCAGTGCTTGTCCTTCTAGGGCGTTCCTTGTCACTCACATCTGCCTTGTAAATACCTAAAAAAAATATAACTACCAGTAAATAATCCAAATACGTGTATTCTAGGGTGTAACAGGACCCTTCACGAACCCAGCATTATTACATCAAACTAAGTAACTTTACGCAAAAATTATTGCTGGGAAACGACTTTACGACTTTTTTTTTGGGGTAAAAAATCACGTAAAACGTGATTTTTTACCGGTATATTTGTAGCGGCACTATGAGAATACTGCAGCAACATTGAACAAAAAAAAAGTACTACAGCGCCATCTATGTCACAGACGAGGAACTAAACATCGAAATACATTGAAATCCTACATCGTGCAAGTTAAGTTTTCCGCGACTTAAGAGTATATAGTAGAACCCGACAGCTCACCAGACATAACACCCGTCTGGTCGCAGGATCCTCCCTTTTCTAAGGGGGATGAAGAACTTTACACCCTGTTCTCCGTACCCCCAAATTGGTGACCCCTACGTGATCTTAATGACGTCACGTTGCTCGAAGGCTGCGCTGACGTCCATCACGTCGGGGTCACCAATTTGAGAGTAAAAAAATCAGCTGTTCCGTACATTTTGAACGTGTAGGTATTGCACTTTTGTAGGAAAGAGCAGGCTGTTTTTTTTTTTTAAAACCAGCCAAGTCCGAGTCGTACTCACACGCACGTAGGGTTCTGTAGCACCAAACAATATAATAAAAATATTTTGAAGGCATTCGTTCAGTTGTATTTTTTTACAATGAAAAACAAAGTTATTGCTGCAGTTTGATGAAAAAGTCCCATATCTCAAAAAATAAACATCAAATCTTATTTAAACCAATTTTAGTTGAAAGTTTGTTTTACGTTCTATAATCCTATATTTTTTTCAGAATTTTTCTCCTCTTACTTTAGAAATTAGACGGGGGGGCACACATTTTACCACTTTGGAAGTGTTTATCTTTCAAATGATTGACTTTGAGAGAAAATAGTTTTAAGAACCTCACCATGTCATTTTTTAAGACCTATCTATAGACACCCCGCACGTATAGTTTTGATGAAAAAAATATTTTTTAGTTTCAGTTCCATGTATGGGGAGACCCCCCTTAATCTTATATTTTTTTTTATTTTTGTTTAACAACCTTATAGCGGTTCACAGAATACAACTACCTACTAAGTTTCAACTGTGTAGTCCTAATAGTAGAGTAGTAAAGTGGCTGTGACATACACGGACAGAGAGACTTAGCGAATCTATAAGGGTTCCGTTTTTTGCCATTTGGCTACGGAACCCTAAAAAAACTCAGTACACTCAGAATAATGTACTGAATACGTGGTAACAGCTTTCGCGTCGGTGCGGTGTCCGTTCTACCCTGTAGATGATGTGTTGAAATTGTAATTTACTCGAACATCTTTATAACAGGTGTAAAAACTCTCATAACAAAGAGTGGCGCTTTTTCTTCCCGATCATGCAATAACGCAAACTCTGGCTCACCTGCTGTCCTGCACTTCCACCTGCAGTTTGAGGGACCTGTCCTTCCAAGGCCATCACCAACGCCGTGTAGGTGGCAGAGTTCTGATCAAAACTAATTTGATGACAAAAAAGGGAATCATCGTCACGACGAAGAAGAAGTGCGATCAGTTTTAGTTATACGGAGATATTAAAGATCGAAAGTTAACATTTTTCATGCGTTTTTTTTTTTAAATACAAGTTTCAGATGTTGTAACTTTACTTCAAATACTTCCACGACCCCCGTACTATTTAATGCATCCATCAACATAATGTTTTGAGTGCGTTACATTGAGTCCTACCGTACACCATTATATTTCACACCAAAAAAAAAGTAGTTTCGCAGTCGTTTTGTGCAGTTACTTTTTTTTTAAAAGTTAGTTCACAAAACTGATGTACAAAACCAATAAAAAAGTTACAAAACAATATTTCTGATTTACATCTTCTAGATGTGAATAAAAAAATTAAAAAAACAGCTAAAAAAAAAAAAAAAAGCAGCTGTTCAGTACATTTTGTCGAGTTATGCGCACATTTTTTTCGTGATTTCAGTGTTGGTCCCAAAAAAAATCAGCTGTTCAGTACATTTTGTCGAGTTATGCGCACATTTTTTTCGTGATTTCAGTGTTGGTCCCATAGTGAAAGTTGTTCATAATGATGAGCACAATGACCCTTTAAGAGGTTTTGTGTTTATTCTGTAACACGTTGCAAAAGAAAAAAACAAAAAAAAATACAATTAAGACCCTAAGTTTAGTCCTAACTGAGTACTTAGTTTGATATACATAATGCTTAGTTGACCGCTTCATTCATACACTCTGTATATCTTAGTATAAAACAAATTCATTCCCGCTGTATGTACGCTTACATCTGTAAAACGGATTTTAATTCAGTTTTCAGCAATATGTAGAAAACAAGAGCAATATATAGAGTGATTCAAGAGGAAGGCTTATATGTATATTAATCACCCGTGCGAACCCCGGGGCGGGTCGCTAGGTATATTATAAGACACAAAAGGACATTTCTATTGTAACCATAACCTTGCCTACGATTTACGACACCCAAGAGACGAATAGTCTATTTTTGACAGCCAGCAACGAACGGCAAGGTCAGACCCAATGATTAATGATCGCGTAGTATCTTGTATACCCAGACAAAACAGCCTGAGTCTATCAGCTCAAAAACCTAACAATACGCACTTAGTCTTCAAAATACATTTCATCCGCAGTAACAACGTTGAGTTTATATAAAATGTCGACCATTCCCGCAGAATCGCCGTGGGACGTTGACAAACCGTTCGGGGTGAAAAAGATGTATTTTTCTACGATAAAATTCGGGGTGACTGCTGACTATAAATTTTCCTTCGAAAGCCACATTGAGGTGATTTTCGCCCTTTAATATAAGAAAACGATTTAATATATAATTTGGTATATTTGTCAGGTTAATAAGATTTCCTTTGAGATAATAAAGGATGGTGACCGATATTCGGATGACTGGTTGGCAGACGGCTAGATTGGAAATCTGAAAAAAAACATAGGTTTAAAAAACTTGATTTATGATATTGGAAGTTTCATATCTAATATCGTCATCAATTTGAGATATTGTCAGTCTAGACAGTGATCTAAAAATTCTTAGGCTTCCTTCGTTACTGAAAATAACATTAGGATTTAAAGATTGAACAAGCATTTGCGTAATCATTTGTAGACGATCAAAATACCTACATAGACATCTGTGATCATATTCGTAACGGCACTAGAAAAAGTACTACAGCAACATAGTACAAAAAGAAACTACAGTGGCATCTATGGCAAAAACGAAGAACTAACATAAAAGTTCTAATTTAAGTTCTCCGCGACTTAGGAGCATTCAGAAATCAGACAATAACTGCCCAAAAAACAGAACACCCGTCTGGTTGGAGATTCCTCCCTTTTTTAGGGGGGATGAAAGACTTTACACCCTGTTTTTCATACCCCTACATAATTAAGTTTTTGTTAGATATAGACTATCAAACTAAACAATTTTCGCCATGACACCTTAGTCGTAATCGCGAAAAAAATAAACAGATTTCCCGTACATTTCGGACAAGCGATAACGGTGACCACTATATATATTATGATGGCTGCACTTTTAGACCTTTACTTAACATAATATAACGCCTGTAATTCCTAAAGGGTTAGGCAGTACCTAATACTACACCCACATTTCGTCAGTTATGTTTAAGTCCCATGAAATAGGAGGCGAGCCTATTGCCAGCACCCGGGCACAAATGCAGACTTCGTGACTGCTACTGAGAAATTTATGGAAAACCCAATAATACTGCCAGACCCGGGAATCGAACCTAGTATCTCATGCTCAAAGTATAGTACTTATTGATAAATGATAAATGATGTTTATTTTCCAAATAGGTTTTTAAAAACACTTTTACACGTCTCTTTTTTTTAAACTAGATGGGGCCGGTGTTTCGTACCTGACTACTCTGAGAAGAAACAGCCGAAACAAACTCAGAGGTCATAGTCTCTTTTAAAGTCCAGACATAGTCTTGGTTAACTCACATGAGGACTATGCAGATTAGTGTCTGAGATGGTCTCTTGAAGAAAGAACCACACAGATTTGAGTGGACCTGTCCAGTCAGTGCAAGCATTTGTCAGTGACCGTGTAGCTCGACTTATAACTCAAGGAGCTCAACGACACTATTATATTGGTATGTTGTAGCGACTAGTGACATGTAACTCGACTTACTTACTAGCTACGTCAGTTGAGATGCAATCTGATGTCCCCTTCGGCGGTCTCTCACGACTCCTTTGGAAATAAAGATAAGAAATGTTTGTTCTTGAGTCGTATTCATGTTAGTATACATTGTCGCGTACGACAGACCGCACGTCAGTGTTAACATAAAACAGTATAAGCTGGCCTTTTATTCTATTGTGACTCCTCACTACGCAAGGCCAGCTCGAGGTCCGTAAAATAAAAACAAAGGAATCTTGGTTACAGTTTTATTTTGGCAGAAAACATATTTTTAATTAGTTACTCATACTCAATGATATTATAAGTAAAAAGAAGTAGATATGGCACTAGCGCGCGTAAATTGTGGCAGACAAATGAAGCTATATGTCGTAATTGAAGTTCAAGCGCGATAGCTATCTCTTTCTGCATCATACGTTCCATATTATCTATCGCAGTCGCAACAACACAACGATATTTGAACGCCGCTCAGTATGAAAGTGGCGTATCTTTCTTGATAATATCATAGCTCATACTGTATTCTTTGGCTGGAAAAGTGGCCGGCCAGCATATTTTACTTTGCTTCAAGTTATACTTGGGGCACTTATTTATCGGCGTCAAAGTGAGCTTAAACTGGTAGTCTCGGTTTTCTAAGCACTTCCGGATCAGCATCATCTCAATTCGAGATGTTCTTCATTCTTTCTACAAAACTCTATGCTTGCTGCAACGCATACTTATATCACTAACGGTATCTCTTCGAATCAGAATCAACTTGTAAAAAATGAAGTGAGATGAAGCCAATGAAGCCAATCTGGTGCGTCGCTTATATCGCGTTAGTTTAACCCTTAAAAATCCATCCCCAACCAATAAGTACCAACAAATAAATACGCAAAACAACTTAACAAGAACTAATAATAAAACACATGACGACGTTTCCAGTATTAGCTCCCCAGTCAATTTCCTTAAGCGGCATATAAATCTCTCAGACGCGTCGGTCTCATCTTCTCGCGGAAATGCAGACCCGACCCGGCAGAGTTATAGTGTGTTTTAACAGGGGAAATGTTATAGTTTTTCACTTGTCTCCTAGTCCTTACTGCTTTATTTTCTATGTAGATTTTGTGGTCTGTGGGAATGAAGTAATTTTGTGTTGGTAGTAGAGTGTTTTTGTTGGGAATGAGAATTTGACAAAATAAATTGATAGCAGATGATCTTCCAGCACAATGACATTAGCACATTCTGTAGGTTTAAAAGTATTGTTGCTGATGTCACAGAAGTTTATAATTCTAAACTATATTGGAACGTTTCGAGACAGAAACGTGGTGACTAAAGTCACCCAAAAGGCAATGGAGAGGGCTATGCTCGGAGTTTCCTTGCGTGATCGAATCAGAAATGAGGTCATCCGCAAGAGAACCAAGGTTACCGACTTAGCCCGAAGAATTGCCAAACTTAAGTGGCAGCGGGCAGGGCACATTGCTTGCAGAACGGATAGCATTGGGGCCGAAAAGTTCTGGTGTGGCGACCGCGAACGGAAGACGTTGCGTTGGAAGGCCTCCCACTAGTCTCCCACTAGGTGGACCGATGACCTAGTGAAGATGACCTTCGTTAGATGTGTTCAAGAAAAAAATAAGAGAACATTTCCTGTCAACAGGATAATAGTATATATATAGTATTTTGTGTATCTATATATATGTATTACGTTTATTATATTTTATGTATTAGTTTAGTAAAAATAAGTAAATTTCAGTTTTAAAATGTTCGTTTGTGCACATAGGTTTATCCTCATTCGCAAATCTCACAATCAAACGTAAGGTTTGCTGTAAGAAAACCCAATTCTGGGTTAAGTTCGCCGTTGTACATAAGTTATATATTGTAATTTTGTGTGTCCTACTTTTATATTTTGAGTGCAATAAAGAATAAGAATAGAATAAAAAGATTATGGGGATCCGCTGGATGCATGTCGCACGGGACCGGTCAATGTGGCGACACTTGGGGGAGGCCTAAGTCCAGCAGTGGACGTATTTCGGCTGAAATGAAATGAATACCAGGATAAAAAGCACTTATGTCCCAACCTAGGTGTGTGACAACATCGAAACCAGTCCAGTCGTTTTCATGAAAAGGTAACAGATAAAATTACTTTCGCATTTGTACTATTGTTAGTAGGATTGATCGGAAAGCGGTTTAGGACATTTTTTCAATAAAACCTTCCCTCAAAATAAAACCGCGGCAGTAAATAATAATATGTTTTATGCAAGTGACAGGCTACACTGCACGAGTTTCTATTTCACGCGTAAACGATCCGAGCGCTGCTCTGTGCGCATCTGGATTTATGCGCGGCTGCGATGACGGCCTGTCGCGGTGTCGCTTCGCCACTGGTAGATGCATGACCCTGTCATATTTTATGTGAGAAAATTAGCTTTTACGTCATAAAATATTTGAAATATATTTTGAATTGCTGTCCTCTCATACTTACGCTGTAATATGAAAATAAGGTTCTTTTTAACCAAATATTTTTATAAGAGTACATAGCCAAGGAGTTTCTTGCCGGTTCTTCTCCATAGGAAACAACCAACCCGAACCGTAGACCTATCTTTTGGCGTTTGGTTTCACAAGTACCCAATTGTATGTGAAATAAAGGGTGTAACAGGACCCTTAACGAAGCCGAAAGGCACTTGGTGTCCTCGTCATTGCGATATTTTTTTTGTTCTAGACCATACCTGGGGACCCTCTAGTTACGGAGATATTGGGGTCAAAGTTGCAACTTTTTCACAAGTTTTTTTAAAATAAAATACATACTTTTATTGTAAGATTTTTATTTAAAACATCTCCACGACCCCCGTACTATTCAATCCATCCATCAGCATAATGTTTTGAGTGCGTTACATTGAGTCCTACCGAAAAACGTGATTTTCCACCCAAAAAAAAAAGTCGTTTCCCATCAATATTTTTTGCGTAAAGTTACTTAGTTTAATGTACATAATGCTTGGTTGACGGCTTCGTGAAGGGTCTTGTTACACCTTGTAAGTCGATGTTGAATTTTTTGAACATTAAATACGAAAATAACCAGATGTGTGAATGATTGAACGTGGACAAAGCAAAAGGATTATGTAATGGTCGAAGCCGCGCTACGTAGTTTCTGCTTACCTTTATGGGAAAAATGCTTAAGTGTAAGTATGTATGTTATCTACACATTTTTTATCTTACTGGATGGCAAACAAGTCAACGAAAATCCACTTGATTATGAACAACATCGCGGACGGCCGCGTGGGAATGTGCATCTACCACGGGCATCTCAGATGTGTTGCCATCCCATAGATACAGCTGAAATGTTTCAACTGCTTGTGATGACAGCGGCACAGCTGATGTGATGTGATACAGCATCGATGATTAGCAGCAGCAATGGGTTACAGCTGTAGTAATCTACTGGAAGCAATTCAATATAACAAGTTCAAGTCCTAAGGTTTATTTATCTAGTTAATAGCACACATAATGTACAGAGGCGGACTTAATGCCAATGGCATAGGCAAGGTTCTGAATACCTAATGTTTATCCTTAATTTCAGTCTTTCTAACCATTCTCATACGCATCTTTATCGATCCTTCTACATATTCTTTATATACCCCATATATCATAGGACAAGAGCGGGACGATAATGATACTTTTTTATCACACACGGACCAAACACCCGACAAAAAATCAGCCATCTACGCAAGCCCTTACAGAAACAGTTCCACCATACTCAACAAAACAAGAAGAGACCCGTGACATATTGGGACTGACAAGTTACGAATTGTTTGCGAAAACTTATCAAAGATACCGAAAATATGCCGCCGAAGACAATATTTTCGCTTATCTAGCATAATTTATGCGAAAACTTAGCGAAACTTGGTCACTTAGAGAGACGATTCGCTGGAGACGTCGATCGCGATAAAATCATACTTTTGTAGTAATAACGTTTCTACGGAGTTTCTGTTTGCCATTTTGTAATGTTATTATTCAAATTGTTGAATGTTTGGTTCGACGTTTCCAGTTCTGCTTAAATTGTTGTTTTCGGTACAGATAAGGAGTGTTTTAGAGTTTATGGTGCCTTTTTTATCAAGAACGTTTCCCGTGTTGTACTTTCAGATACTTATTTAAGAGTTTCGAATTGATATAACATCGGAATTAGTGATTTCTGTAAAAATGTTTTCCTATTAGGTTCAACAGCAGTGATAGTCTAGTGGTGTGACCGTCGGATTGCCAAGTCATAGGTCTCGAGTTCGAACCCAAGGCACGCACATTTTTCGGATTCATGTGCGTATTGTATAATTATCACTTGCTCCGGTGAAGGGAAACATCGAGAGGAACCCAGCATGCCTGAGTGATATTTCTTGACGGCATGTAAAGAAAGTCAGAGGAATGTTTGTCATTCTTTTACGCAAAAACATCTGAATGGATTTGGATGAAATTTGGCACACGTATACATAGTTTTTTAATCTGGATAGGATACTTTTATACTCCACGCAGGCGAAGCCATAAAGCTTAATCTAGTATTTAAATAAATAAATGAATATTTGCACTGTATTTATAGTTTTGCTTGATACTGATACTGTTAGCCTGCGTCATCCCACTGCTGAGCAATGGGCTTTCCCCATGACTTCCAATTGTTTCGATCCAGGGCTAATGTGGTTCGCGGGCCTGTGGACGGTGAGTAATGGGCTAGCTCGCCGTCCGTCCGTCTTAAGACGACAGGCCGTGTCAACGCGACGGCGCGTTCGTGTTCCACGCGCGCCTCAAAGCGATGTCAGCAAACGGGAAGGGGTCCAAAAGGACCGATGCCTGCCAGGGTTACGGGACTGTTCGAGAGAGATACCGTGGTCCTGGAACACAAAGGGCAAAAGAAGCAATATGGATGGGTTTTAGTCAGTACAAGTATGACACTACCTTCCGCTCCGCCCAGAGTGGGAGCGGTTATTTGACGAAATCCAATCCAAAAACAAAAGGGCTAACGTGGTTCATTGGTCGTTTGTTTTGTCCAGCTCCAGAATTCCCTTTTTTTATCTATTAACAGGGTCTACTTAATAAGGCTGCCTGTACATTGAAGCAGAGCGAGGCTGCGAAGCGGAGAAACGGAGAAATATTAGAGAGTGAATTGAAGCGGAGCGGAGAAACGGAGACAAATCGGTCAGACAAAATGGTTAATAACCAATAGGATTTAATACTGGAGCTGAGTGGAGATTGAATGCAATCCTATTGGTTAATATGTCGCCGTTTCTCCGCTCCGCTTCAATGGACAGGCAGCCTTAGGATGTAATTATATAGGGTGACTGGTAATTAGTGACCGATACTTAAACACGTGATTCTACTCATGATAACAAACAACTTTCCCAAATAAACTTTTTTTTTTTAAACTCATTTAATTTTATCACAATAACACAACAGCTGTATGAAATTCCCACGCGCGCGCATATGACCTATCAACTGGTAGCCGCGTGACGCCGTTATGTCTCATTACAATGGGTGGGTAAGCAGACCTCCCGCGCGGCTCGCAAGCCGGCTCCGTAAGCGGCGCCCGCGCCCGACCACACAGGCCGGCCGCCACGTGACTTTATCGGTGTACATAAGCAGTGTTGGTAGGTACCTACATGTTTAGGTTGCCGCTAAATTAAAAAATAATAACCAATGACATCAAAAACTGAGTCACGGAGCGTAGGCCTACGCTGCAGACGCGACGCTACGGCCGCCGCGTGGCCATTTAGGTAAACAGTGATGTACCTACACAAAGCTTCTCTGTTTACAACACGGTGAGGAGAGTAAAATAAATAATAAATTATCTAGTATGTTGGCACTTTACGTGCGCGCGCTACAATAAATACCTAAATGCATTATCTTTCTATCTAAACAAAATAACTTCAGAAATTGCGTTAGTTTTGTTACCTACACGATGTTTAGAAACGGCAAAGATACAGCTACATTACCACCTGACTTCTCGACTCCGGGAATTATTCAAGTTATTCCAAGTTTCCCATCACACTTTTCTAGGCTTTGGACTAGCAGTCTGTTAACGATATTTGAGTCTGAATCAGAAGCATGGCAATCAAAATGTATGTATTTTAATGCTTCGCCATTACCGCCTTCCGAGTAGTAACACATCACCATATCACTGTACTCACTCGCTGTGTAATTGTGCGCATGGGCATCAAAGAAAATCAAAACATGCGCCTGCGACGCGCTCTCCGGGGTGACTGTTTTTAGTGTTTTACGTCATTATTGCACTGAGGCAAAGGGTGCGGACAGGTGGGGAGCCCGAGACGCTACTAGTACGAGTACATTTTTGCCCCTTCCCGAGGTCAGACTATCAGCTGTGATAGTCTGACCTCTATAGATTGTGCCTACTTTTTATGTTGGGCGCGCGCGTTCCTAGATATTTTGTAGTTATGCCTACATACGTTGCATCTTAAAAGTAGTTATACTTAAGACTACTGTGGAACACGCAGTCTTTGGATATTATTTTTTAATTTAGCGGCTACTTAAACATGTAGGTACCTACCTACACTGCTTACGTACACCGATAACGTCACGTGGCGGCCTCTGCTTACCCACCCATTGTAATGAGACATAACGGCGTCACGCGGCTACCAGTTGATAAGTCAAAAGCGCGCGCGTGGGAATTTCATACAGCTGTTGTGTTACTGTGATAAAATTAAATGAGTTTAAAAAAAGTTTCTTTGGGAAAGTTGTTTGTTATCATGAGTAGAATCACGTGTGTAAGTATCGGTCACTAATTACCAGTCACCCTATATATGCGATACATTTTTTAACTTTGTTACTAAGCGGCAGATTTAGTAAACAAAGCAGTTTCTAGATTGCTTCAGAAGACGGCTCTCTATTATAATTGGGTTATAAATTACTCAATTAATAGAATAGAATAGAATAGAATAGAATATCATTTATTTCTGAGTATATGGTAGGTACATAAAGGTCTTACAATTTATATATAGTTCACATATACTACCGTTGCCGGTGTAGAAATATTATAATTTTAATGTGACTCTAATACACCAATGTTAATTTATATAGCGAAATAATAAAAAATAAAAAATTATACATTTACAGTACTTTACGTAATTTAGACTATTAATGGAATTATAAATGAATTATTAAAACTTATGATCAATGAATTCGCTAACAGAGTAGAAACACATGTCCAGAAGCCAAGGAAATATTGCACGTTTAAATTTATTTATAGGAAGCTGTCTGATATGTGATGGCAGCTTATTGAAAATCTTTATCGCCATGCAGTAGGCATTTCGACTATACAAACGAAGTCTTTGGGCCGGTACTAGTAGTTGTTTTGGGTTTCTTTCTTCGATTCTTTTGGAAACGTGTTCAGTGATGGGGAATAGATAAGAATATCTTTTAACAAATAAGCAAATTTCATATATGTACAGACATGGTAATGGAAGTATCTTTAATTCTTTAAATAACGGTCTACAATGGTCTAAATAATCAGCTCCACATATGGCTCTAATACATTTTTTTTGAACTGTGAAAGCCCGGCCTACATCCACTGAATTGCCCCATACAACTAAACCATATCGCAACACTGAGGAGACATATCCGTGATACGCGTTAAGGACTGTTTCTTTATTGGCTATACGTCTTAATTTACGAAGAGCGAATACAAATCTGTCCAGTTTACTACATACTTTGTCGACATGTTCTTTCCAGTTTAATTTGTTATCAATGTAGATACCTAAAAATGAAGTTGATTGTACTGGCTGTAAAACGATATTGTCATAAAGTATTGAAATCGGATCAAGTGTAGTATTATGTGTTTGAAACTGTACAATTTTAGTTTTGTTTAGATTGACATGTAAATTATTCTCCTGTAGCCATTGCACTGCATTTTGTAGTTCATTATTAGTTTCTGCTTCTATGTCAGTCTTGTTTAAACATTGAATGGTTAATGTCGTATCGTCAGCAAATAATGTGCATTTGTGTTTTAGGGTCTTGCAGAGATCATTAATGTAGATCAAGAATAAAGGAGGCCCCAAAATGCTCCCCTGTGGTACACCGCAACTGTTAGTTTTAAGTTCAGATTTGTATGTAATCTTCGTGTTATTTGAAATTTTTGATATTAACGTTCTTTGCTGGCGATTCGACAAATAACTTTTAAACCAATCAAGCGCTATACCCCTTACGCCATATCTCTCAAGTTTGCAAAGTAATCGCCCCGGAGATTGAGTGGAAATTGACAATTCACGGCTTTACGATGTAACTTAAGATATTCGAGATACTATGGTATGTATCGTGTACTGACAACTTTACGACCTATCTTGAAAATTAGATATTGTGCGAAGACCATTCCATAAATCTGTTGGTGTGTCATTATGACATACCCAACTTAACATGTCGCTTGTATCGGAGGTGTACAGTAGATGCCTGACCCCAGCTTGGCCAATTATGTAATATGAATCGAGCTTCATACATAAATATAGTCTCCTAACTGCTATTAAGAAATTCCTATTGAGAAACCCGCTCTAACTTTGCACAATAACATTTTACCTAACTGAGGACTTACTGCCGCATTCTTCTAGTGGTCGCAAGCACGACTGCTGAGCATGAGGCCCTGGGTTCGATTCCCGGGTCGGGCAAAACCTAAACTGTGGCCTAAACTGTCATTGGGATTTTCCATCAGGAATTTCTCAGTAGCAGCCACGTAGTCTGGATTTGCGTCCGGTTGATGGCAATAGGCTCGCCCTAGTACATGGGACTTAAACATAACTGACGAAATGTGGGTGTACTTTTAGGTACACCTCTGCCTAGCCCTTCTGGGATTACAGTCGTGATGTTATGTTATGCTAACTTGAGGATCGAACACAGTACCCTGTGCTTAGCAGTCACTTTAGTCAAATTCAGAGCAATAAGACAGTAAATCTATACTAATATTATAAAGAGGTAAAGTTTGTGAGTTTGTAGAGGTAATCTCTGGATCTACTGAACCGATTTTGAAAATTCTTTCACTAATATGAAGCTACATTATCCCCGAGTGTCTTATGCTAGATTTACATCGTGCCCGTGGGATAATTTCCTACCAAAAGACGAGCCAAGCCGCGGCAACAGCTAGTCTATTGTACAGCTACAGACTTGAGACAAATCAAAAATTAAAACTCCCCCCCTCTCTCATCTCACAAAAGTTGTTAGTCACAGGAAATAGGTTACTGCGGTGAAATAGGAAATGCTATGGAAATTTTACAATGTCGTCTGGGGCCCTTTATAGCCCTTTTGGTCATGGGCTGAGTGATAAAGATGGTTTCCACTATGTTAGGGGAGGGTCTGAAATGTAAACATGGAAGTGAATTTGTGTTGGCATGAAATCTTTTTGTGAAAAATATCTGGTTAGTGAAAAGATTGTTAGTGTTTCTTGTTGTAATATGGAAGGAGCTAATCTGAAAACAATGGACAAAAATAGAGGAGTCGTTTACCTTAATAAATTTCAATATTTGAATGAGGAACCCTCTGCAGGAGGGTTCCTCATTCAAATATTGAAATTTATTTAACAATTAAATATAAAAATCAAGTAAATTACTTGAAATTAAATTAAGAGTTAACTAAAAATGAATTTAAATAATTTAACTTACTTTTACCCCAAATTTATAGTTTTCTTTGGCAATGTTACAGACACCCATCTAAATTATATCGCCATTATATACCCATATACCCATTACCCATTTATATACCCATTTTAATTATATCTATATCGGGACAACCTTTTGGAGTCTGCTGTTGGCTGTCAACAAGGTGACCCCCTCGGGCCAGTGATTTTTAGTTTAGCTATTCATCCAATTGTTCGGCAGCTAAATTCAAAATTTTACGTTTGGTATCTTGACGATGGAACCTTGGGAGGCGATGTAGATTCCGTTTTAAAAGATCTAAATTTCTTAAAACATGAACTTCATTCCATTGGACTTGACCTCAACCTTTCAAAATGCGAAATATATGTAGCAGACAATAACGACAGACAACTGACTCTTTCAAAATTTAACGCAATAGCACCTGGCATCAAAATTATAGAAAAAAGCTCTCTTCGTCTCCTTGGTTCTCCGATCTTTGAAAATTCTTTTCCCGATTTTATCGAGGAAAAAATTCAAAATTTCAATGATGTTTCGGAAAGATTGCTCCAAATTAACATACATTCGGCCATCACAATAATTCGTTACTGCTGTTTTGGCCCAAAATTAACTTATTTCCTTCGTGCTTCCCCTTTATGGAAGCACACTCACCTTTTGGACAAAATGGATCAAATTATCAGAAATACAATATCATTAATTTTAAATGTGGCTTTGGACGACCGAACTTGGGCACAAGCTACTCTTCCCATTCGTATGGGAGAACTCGGCGTCCGCTAAATTTCTAGTACTTATTAGTTTACCGCCTTTTAAATCCACGGTCCATGGCACTGAGAAATTAATCAGGAATATCCTGGCTTCCACACTGATTGATTTTGATGTGCCGTGCTTCTCCGAGGCTATCAATGCCTGGAAACTCGCTTGCCCCAATTCTGAAGAACCCGACCATCCATTTTCCCAGAGACGGTGGGACGAGCCGCTCTGCAGAGTAGTTCAGAATAATTTACTGAACACGTCTGCTACTACTGCTGAGCGTGCGCGTCTGCTGGCTGTGGGTGAGTGGGAGTCGGGTCTTTGGCTTCACGCACTACCATCGTCGAACATAGGTACGTTGTTCGACGACACTACTTTCCGCCTCGCTGCTTCTCTACGCCTAGGTGCCCCATGTTGTTCTCCTCATCGCTGTCACTGTGGTGAAGTTGTCAATAGCCTTGGACACCACGGCCTATCATGCAGCCGAAGTGTGGGCCGTTTTGCACGGCACGCGAATTTAAATGACATCATCCGACGAGCTCTTGTCACCGTCGGCGTTCCAGCTATTTTAGAACCCAATGGCTTGGCACGCGACGATGGCAAGAGACCGGACGGCATGTCTTTGTTTCCTTGGAAGATGGGTAGGCCTTTAGTGTGGGACGCAACTTGCGTCGATACTCTTGCGCCGTCCCATCTTCCAAGCTCATCGTGCTGTGCTGGCGCCGCCGCTGCGGCTGCAGAGAACCTCAAGCGGCGTAAATATAGTAACCTTATTGGTAACTATATTTTCGAGCCGTTTGGGGTTGAAACTCTAGGTCCGTGGGGTCCAAGTGCTCACAGCCTTTTCAAGGACATTTCCAAATGCTTAGTTGACACTTCCCGTGACCCAAGGGCTGGCTTTTACCTTGGCCAAAGGCTTAGTATTGCCATACAACGTGGCAACGCCGCCAGTCTCTTGGGAACATTGCCAGTTGACTGCGTTGAGGAGGAGTTTTTTGACGCCATTTTTTAATTATAATAAATAAATAAATAAATAAAGTATAAATAAACTAGGTTTAGGTTACTTTCATTTATAAATTTTAATGTATAGTAAATACCGGTATAAATACCGGTCAATGTGACCTAATTTCATTATTATGGCACTTATATTTAGTGTTGCCATTGAATGTAAAACAATATAACATAACCTTCTGCGACTGAGGTGGTAGTCTATCGGACACCACCAAACACAAAAAACGTTGCCAGATCGTAACATGGCGTGATGTAGCTCTGTCTTGCTCAGTACCTTCCCGTAACGGCTCGCACTAACGGTCAGTGAGGCGCGGGCGGCCCTGCGGTGTGCACGTTAGGAGTTTTCGACTTCCGGTGTCCCACAGACGTAAGTACAGCAATAAACGTTGATTCTGATAGACGTCACCTCACCAATATCGTTTTAGATTCATAGTGTCTGCTAGTCGTTTCATCAGTAAAATATTAATACTACCATAGTGTCTCTCAAACATAACCTCACATTTAATTGCCTTAACTTATAATATTCATAATTTTTAGATGACGACTCAAAGTACAGATAGTAGGCCACCAAAACGAGACAGCAGTGGAAGATATACAAATGATGATGGGCAGATTGAGGAATGGCTTGAAGAATTAGAAGAAGAAAACGAGTTTAGCGATTTTGATGATTCGGTAGAAGATCCTAATTGTGTGGAAGGAAATAATACAGCAAGAGGAAAACGAAAACCTCGTGGAACAGAATGCCCAATCGAGTGAGAGCGATTTTAACTCTGAAGACGAGGAGCCTCTTAGCTCTTTAGTTTGTGGTGTTCAAGATGGTCCAAACTACATTGGAATTGGATTTAGCTGGTACTAATTCATTCGTCTTATATCAATCTTGTCCAGGTGCCAAGCTGCGAAGAGGGGACTTTTTACTATCTTTGATAAGATAATTGGTTCTTTCTAGCTTAAAAGAACGCGTTTATAATGACAGACTGCCCAGAGAACTCCGTCTTACTATAACGCGAGTTTTAGGCAATGATTTGCCTCCCCCTCCACCCGTGGCTCAGCTTCCAGGTCCAGCTGGAAGGAAGCTATGCAGCATATGCCCCAGTAAATTGAAGAGGCAAACAAAGTACCATTGATGCGCATGCAAAAAGCCAATTTTTTCTACAATGTTCTTCTTCACTATGTCAAGACTGTAAACCTAAGTTTTAGATTTAGGGTTAACTTTGAGACGGATTTGTGCGTAATTGAACCGTGATATCACGTTGTGTTTTTTGTTTTAGAGCTATAAGATAACGCTTAAAAGATTAATATTAACAGTTTTAAAGAAGTTTTATTATTTCGTTTTTTTTTAATAGTTTTGTAAGTTTAAGCGTAAATATAACGAAAATACTGATCTCAATAAATGATTCCATAATAAACTCGTTTTTTGTTTTGAGCATGCTTATTCATTTTTATTTCATTATACATAAACCCATTAATAGTAAAACAAAACTAGAGCCCTATTACTCCTAAAAGTTATAAACGAATCATGCTGTATATAGTGACGCCTGACAGACTACACCTCAGTCGAATGTTGACGAGAAACCCACCTCAGTTGCAGAAGGTTAAGAATGAGACTTAAAAAAAAAAATACTTACTTTTAGTGTTGCATGAAAAATTATAATTGTAAAACTGCATGAGAATGAGAAATAATAAAAGGCTTATTTGTTTAATTAAACCTCATTATTGTCGCCTTGAAAAAAATCGAGCCTTATTTTATAACATGGTTTTTATCTGATGGTTCTCTTAGTTCCGGAAAGCCAGATAAAATCTAGTTTCAGGTAATCTGTCTCGCGGGCCTGTGGACGGTGAGCTATGGGCTAGCTCGCTGTCCGTCCGTCTTATGACGACAGGCCGTGTCGACGGCGCGTTCGTGTTCCACGCGCACCTCAAAGAGAGTCAGCAAACAGGAAGGGGTCCGTAAGGACCGACGCCTGCCAGGGTTGCGGGACTGTTCGAAAGAGATACCGCGGCCCTGGAACACAAAGGGCAAAGGAAGGAACATGGATGGGTTTTAGTCAGTAGAAGTCTGACACTCCCTCCTGTTCAGCCCAGAGCGGGAGGGGTTATTTGATGATTTCCCATCGGAAAAAAAAAAGGTAATCTGTCTAATGATTCATTGGCTTGAATCATGACAATCTATATTGTCATCGATACGATAAAAAGAAATGAATAATCAAATGCTGAGCAGGTTGGGGAGCAAACCCGATAAAACAGGTAATATTTGAAAAAACAGCCCTTTTATAGAACTGATGTTTGCTTCAAAAAGACCTTTACAACCGCGACGTGCTTCAGTTTAATAAAATTAAGTGGTTTATTAGTACCTACTTAAACCACCTCACATTTTTCAATCCAACAGACAGAATTAATCAAAGATATTAAAGCTGCTAAAGGCCATAAGTCTGTCCGACACACAATTAGAGTTCTATACTACACTCTGTTCTGTTCTGTGTTGTTCTGTGTTCTGTGTTGTATGTTGTTGTGTTCTGTTCTACACTTGGGGAGCTTATAAACGACGGTCGCTGCTACTGACGTGGCTAATACTGGGCCCAATAATCCTGAAGTGTACCATAACATAAGATAACATCACACCTGTGATCCCTCAAGGGTAGGGCAGAGGTATGCTTAATTGTACACCCACATTTTATCAGTTATGTTTAAGTCCCTTGTAATAGATGGCAAATCTATTGCCATCAACTGGGCACAAATTCAGACTCCGTGAAAAAAATCTGTCCGAAAAATTCCTGATGGAAAAACCTAGTGACACTTTGCCCGAAACGGGTATCGAACCCAGGACCTCATGCTCAGCAGTCGTGCTTGCGACCACTAGACGAACGAGGCAGTCAGAGAAGAGTACATGAAGAGTACATTCTACTCAAAAAGTAAAAGAAGACCAGCTAAAGGCTACTAAAATAAAAGTAAGTTGTAGCCTACAACTTTCTTTAATTTGATCGTCTACGAAATAAGTGACAATCGTGGACATACCGACATACTTACATACCACATTGCACAGGGGTGTTCCCCTCATAATTCAATATAAATAACGTTGAGTTTCTCTCGCCATTCTTATGATGTACGCGGTGTGATGCAACGGGGGTGGACGGCTATTTTTGGATTTATATAGAGCTGTTGTTATTGTGTAAATAACTCCAAACTTACTACCACACGGTAGTAGTTGGAGTGACTTGTGTGGTTATTGCATGACAATATTTGTTATTGAACCTAATCATTTACATAATGAATACAATATTATATACCTACATTTAAAAAATAAAATAGCCTAACGTAACTAATTTAACAATAAACCAAAAAATAGCGTCAAAAAACTTCAGTTTATAATTTACTATTCACTTTCGAATACTGCAAAATAGTCAATGAACCATAGATTCCTGAATCAACATTCAGGGATCTCTGGTTCGTGTCAAGAATATAATATTATTGTGACCATTTTAATCAAGGTCTATCAAGTGTATCTGGTAACTTTGTTTTTGTCCTGACTGTATTTTAAAAAAAATATTTCGTACAATCAGTGGGAGATTAGTTACGTTTAAAATCCTCCTAAACCACTTGTTTTTCTCTAGCCAAACTAAGCCGATGTTAAAGCAGCCACTAAACTTGTACCGTCCAATACAAACAACTGTAACATGTCTACACAAATACGCAGACACACCAAAATGATACCCAGTCTCACCCACCAAACTCTATACACACATCGCAACCCTCACGCTACCACAAGCCAGGGGGCGACAAACATCATAGCTCCGTTCATAATCGTTGGAAGCAGACACGTTAAACACAGAAGCCTATAAAAATTGTGCAAAAACCATAAATTTTCGCTCACATTCAATTATTTGAGGCGCAGGAGTAGCGTGGCGGTCTGTCAAGGGAGAAGAAGTAATTACGGAATGTAATATGTGGTACGCACTTGTATAGTTTAGTGATAAATCGTCGAGGTACGTGGAAGGAATATGTGGGAACGGGGAGCCATTGCAATTTTGTGTTTCGAAATCAATTAGGTTATATTGTTATGTCAGAAAATGCTTATGTTTCACGCTGCATCAAAAATACTTTTATTTCAAAACTTTGTTTGCCGGAAGCAAGATCTACGCAAGACACAATAGGTTTTTAATTGTGTCGTATACTCGACATACGAAACGTTAATGATATAATTATTTAATTCTTTAAAAAAAAACGGCCAAGTGCTAGTCGTACTCGCGCATGAAGGGTTCCGTCTAAGTAGGCAAGCCCCCTTTAATTTTTAATCTATGTTTATTATTAGTTTTTTGTTATAGCGGCAACAGAAATACACATTCTGTGAAAATTTCAACTGTCTACCTATTACGGATCATGAGATACAGCCCGCGGACAGACAGACGGACGGATAGATGGACAGCGGAGGCTTAGTAATAGAGTCCTGTTGGTTACCCTACGGGTACGTAACCCTAAAAAGGACACCTTTTGCGACAATAAATGACTTTCTCAATTTTAATTTTTTTTTCAACGTGATTTGCGGACATGGAAGTATTACTGTACATTTGGAGCAATGTAATCAATCGTAGCAGTTTATAGTCTAGTAGTATAACCGTCGTATTGCCAAGTCATAGGTCTCGAGTTCGAGCCTCGGATTTTTCAGATTCATTTGCGTATTGTATAATTATCACTTGCTTCGGTGGAGGAAAACATCGTAAGGAAACCAGCAGGCTTGAGAGACATTTCTTCACTGCATGTAAAGCCAAGTCAGAGGCCCGTATGGGGCATAAAAACTCTGACACCAGTTTAGGCACTAACCACACGAAAATTAAGAAGTGTTATCAATAGAACAAGATAGTTTCACAAAAACGCAACAGTGTAGGGACCAAAGATACTTACTCACACAAAGCTAACAAAAAACAAAATCCATATAAATCGATTTAATCCCCAAATAGCCGTCACAATAGTTCCACACGTCCGGCTCACGCCACCATCACGCCACGGTCACGGCGCGTGGTCGCAGTGCGGCCGCATTTGTCACGCGGCTCAACCGCACTCGGTGCCATCCGTCATACGCTCTTGACTACATCGGCATTATGGCATAGATTATGGCATAGATGGTCCACCCGTCTTTTTTGGAAAATAGTGTTTAATGTTTGTGTTTGTGTGTTTAATAGAACGTTGGTGCGAATCTACATGGACTTTAAATAAAAAACAAAAATTCCCTAAGGTGATGTTTTTTTTTTGTTTGCTTATTATTTTTACGATATCAGTCAGTACCCATCACGACTGCGGAGTTTAGCTGTATTATTTTAATAGTGTCCTTGTATAACAATTTCTTGTTGTTGGTACCCAAGAGATGTTTTCAAGTCAAATTGACGATTGCTGTCAGGAAATGTTGAAACAGCTTCTTAATTTTTTTTGTAAAACTTTACATGCGCGTCGAGCGTGAAAATGCTTTATTACCATTTCCATGCATTCTGGGTTTTCTTTGTAAGACTCTATAGGTTCCCCAAAAAACCGGCCCATTTTTTTGTAAGTAGGCAGGTAAAGACTTCAATGCTTGAGCCGAATAACATCCAATAAAGAAATCGACGACGCGTTTGAAATGGCGAAGTTTTCCTGTGACACGAAGAAGAAGAGCGTTCTAATTATAATGAAAAAAAAAAAATGTTTTTAGTCAAATGTTATCTATAACATCTTATCAGATTTTTTTAAACGATTAGAAAACGAATGCAATTCAATTACGATATTTCTTGTAAATTTAATATTTTTAAGTTTAATACTTATATACACACATCAAAAGTGTCTAGGGATCAAGCATTTTTATGTGGATTTCTTGAGATTGAGATGTGGCTTTGTAATATATTTATGATTTTATAAATTTATATGGATCCTTTTTGGTGCATTTCATAATTTGAATCAGGAACTGTGAATCAAATTCGAGTAAAAGATGAAAATCAGCTGTCAATATTTTCCCTATAAAAACATACAACGCATTGAAGACATTATTAGTGCTACTGTTTCCCTACTACTGATTAAAACCAACGTTATTATGGAGCGGCGACGTCATTTAAGCAGGGAAGAAATGCTCAGAGCCGTGGGAATGATAGAAGCTGGTTCCCGGCAACGTACTGTGGCTTTAGCTCTGAATACAAGTCAGAGTGTTATCAGTCGACTTTGGACACGTTACCGAAGCACTGGTACCGTGGCTGAGCGCCATGGAGGACGGTATCGCTGCACCACACGGAGACAAGACCGATACATTCAAATCTTAACTCGAAGAGCTCCAACAATAACCGCCATGATGTTAGCCGTGAGGCTTCATCACTCTTCAGGGAACTTAATTAGCGACCAAACAGTCAGAAACCGCTTGCATGAAGTGAACCTTCATTCCCGAAGACCGCTACGGGTACCACCTATAGCAATGCACAATCGTAGGATACGATATCAATGGGCTCTTGAACACAGAAATTGGGCAGAAGAACAATGGCGTTTCGTGTGCTTTTCTGATGAGTCTCGTTTTGGTATGAGACCGGATACAAGACGTATACGACACTGGAGAACCCCTGGACGCCAACAGCGATTAAAATCCTGCCAGGAAGTCCATCCTTATAGTGGTGGAACCATCATGGTATGGGCGGGTATTTGGATCGGCGGAAGAACTGAGTTGATTTGGATCAGAGGCAACCTCAACGCTCAAATTTATGCTGAGACGATTGTATCAGACGTCATCGTTCCTCTACAAGTGCAAATCGGTCCCTTATTTCAGTTAATGCATGATAATGCACGACCGCACACCGCAAGAGTTGTAAGACAGACTCTCGCCGCAGCTAACATCAATGTCCTGCCCTGGCCTGCTCAGTCGCCAGACTTGAATCCGATTGAGCATGCATGGGATATGCTACAGAGAAGAGCTCTGCCGAATATGGAGGGTATCCAGTCGCAAGAAGACCTTTTTTTGTTGTTGCAACGAACATGGGCGGCCATTCCACAGCGTGATTTGGATGAACTCATTTTGAGTATGCCAAACCGATGTTCTTGTGTTGTTAGTGTTCGCGGTAGAAACACGGATTATTAATTGTTTAAGTTACCCAATAAAATTTTAAAGAAAACTGTTATTTCAGTCTTTTTTTCGAACTTTTGTGTTAGTGGTTCAAATGTCAAAAATCCCTTTATTAGGAAAATGGCAAATTTCTTTATTAATGCAAAGGTGACTTGGTTTATCGTTACTGTGACAAACGAAAACACTTTATTTGATGAATCCTTAAAGAAAATTTTAATTAATATCAATCAGGAGAAAAGTTATTGCAAAAATATATGTTGATCCCTAGACACTTTTGATGTGTGTATTTTTTAAATGTTATATTAATTAAGTTCACTCTCACTATGGTTTAAGCCAAAAAAATGTTTGTACGCCATTCCAAAATAGCAAAACATGTACCAACTTTTCATTTATTTAATATACCTGTATACATTTTCATGTTTTTACAACAGAAATATATCTTTATCTTTACTTTCTTACAACTCTTGCCGAGGCTATAAAATTATCCCATCTCCACAAGTACTTACTCTTTGCCACCCCTCAAGCAGGCATCTGTTAGGTATCGGTTTATTGCCGAACCAACCGCAAGTGTCCCGTTAAAATATTACCCAGTATTACCCGACATTACCGCTTATTACCGGGTATTACCGACGCGTGCCGAATATTACACGTCATTACAGTGGTCATAAGTTAAGAGGCTGTGGTAATAAGTGGGTTCGTATGGTTTATGTTGTCATTTTGACCCTAGTTTTGTGGTGATGTCAAAGGTCTTTTTATGGTGGTGATAATTTTATGGAGATAGTGCGTGGTGCATTCTTGGCGTATCTTTGAACAGAATTTCACTATTGTTTGTTTCATTTACCGTAATTATTTATTATAACTATCTTTTGCTCGGGGCTTCGCTCCCGTTATTAACGGAATATGCTCACGGAAACGTTCTAAATGTAGACACTCGGGGATAATGTAGCTTCCCGTCAGTGTATGCAACCTAAGCTTGAAACTATGTATTTTCAGGCACCATTACAAATACCTATGAAAGCTAAATAATATCAGTATTAACTGACTTTCTTCAAAAAGGAGGAGTTTCTCAATTTAGTTCGTTTTTTATGTTTGTTACCTCATAACTCCGTCATTTATGAACCGATTTGAAAACTTCTGTTTTCATGTGAAAGGATATACTTTCCGATTGGTCCCATAGAAATTTCATCAAAATGGTTTCAGTAATTTGGTTTTTTTTTCCCTTGAATATGTATTTTTTCTTCTTGGGCTATGTGGATGACATGATGGTTCCTTAATAACTGCTAGTTACAATGTAAAAAATTCTTTCGTGACAATAATTTGTGTGGTATACTAAAAATAGTAAAATAAACCGAGAACCGACCTTTTTTATTGTCTTTTTGGAAGTCGGTTTTTTTCGCTGAAAATTATTTTTAGTTCAGCAAAGCCAACAATCAAGCATTTACTTAGCTGCCTTAGCTGTTACGCAACATACAATCTTACAGCAGGTCAAAATTAGGCATAAGTTAAGTGCTATACGATTTAGTACGAAATACACACCTGCCCTGCAAATTATTATGGCAATGCTCCCAGTATGCCTTTTAATAATCAACCCAACAATTAGCATTACCACACAACATCCCATATAAACCATAACTTATATACATAACACCACAGACTGCTATTACCAGACCATAACCAACACACATAGAAGGGAGAAACTCCCATAATCATATAAACTTGACATAAAGATTAGTGCGACATCATGGTTATTAGTAAACTCAGGTTGGTACAGCTGGCTTCCTTGTGGCTAATCCTTTAGATGCTGCTTACGACACCATAGAATGTCATAGTCTATGGCGTCGTAAGGAGACACTGAGGGGGACACCTTATGAGTGTCGTTACCTTAGGATGTTCTCAGGATTATGAATGGGAATGTGAATTCTATCGATTTTTCAATAGAGCGCATAATAGTAATATGAGTAAATAAATGAGTGTATTTTTGAGTGATATTTCTTTCACGCCTGCATTTAGCCAGTTATTTTAAATCCCATGAAAAAGGGGCTGAGCTTATTGCCATCAACTGGGCACAAACCCAGACCCCGTTACTTTTACTGAGAAATGTACACTTTGCCTGACCTGGGAATCAAACCCAGGAACTCTTGCTCAACAGTCGCGCTTGAGACCACTAGACCAACTAGGCAGTATTTCTGATCTACTGCTATACTGTGTATACAAATTGATTGTATTCGAAGGAAAATATTAAATACCTATCACTTTTTCCGCACACTGGATAGCCAATGGCGATCTGAAAGAGGAAAGGTTCATCATAATTCATTTTCAGTTAATACACTTGTTTCAGATTCCACAAAAAAATCCTAGGCCTAAACGGCTTCAACTAGCAGTAGCAGTATATGACCATTACATAACTTAAAAAATATGACAACATTTTTACACAAGCATTCCTTACCACCATCCCGGAAAACGTGTAACGCGACACCTCTGAAACGACCCCCACTAACACTTAACAATTAGTCCTGTTAACATAATGGTAATTAACGCCATGCGTACAGTACACGAGAGTAGCGTACAGTCAAGGCTTATACCTTTGTCAGTTTGAAAATTCTTTCCTATCAAGTTAGTACACCTTGAAGGACCTTTCGAAGCTACGACGCTGAGCATACTGTTGCAGTTGCATATAAAGTTAAATGCGGTACAGACATTTTTTTTATTATTAATCAAAACACAAAAAAGGTACAAAATCGGACTTATGAGTTACATTATGATTCAATGGAATCATCAAAGCAGATTTTAATAAGCAAAAATAGCCCTTAAGGTGACGAAGGTGTTATAGACTCGACTGCACAGCACTGAACCGTACAGGACTACAGGTAACGCAATCATCCGCTTTAATGACGTCGTTAACTTGCATGCAATGTGCGATGTTGCTGTACTTGCGTGTTGGGCCGTCTGGCATATAGACGTAACTGCAAATTGGGAAAAATATAGTCAAAAATTAAAATCAAAAGTCATTTATTCAAATTAGGCTGATAATTAGCACTTTTGGAACGTCAAAGCTTACAAGGGACATTCCCATAACCCAGTTCATGTTTTATCCGTTTGCCATAAAATCCGTGAAGCCGTTAAGGCGTGAAAAGGTAACACAGACAGACAGAGCTACTTTCAGTTTCGTAAAATTTAAGGGATCACTGGAGTTGCACAAGGAGGAAGTCGTGTCTAAATAATAACAGTCATTAGGGTCGATCGTTAGGTTAAGCATTACTTAGCAAGTTTCCTCTGTGCCTCGGGAAGCAGGTTAAGCCGTTGGCCCCGGCTGTCATTTGTAGATCTTTGACAGTCGTTAAAGGTAGTCAGTGGTCCGAAAGTCTGACAAACAGTCTGACCAGGGGGTATCGTATTACCCAGTACTAACTGGGTTGTGGAAGTCAGATAGGCAGTCGCTCCATGTAAAATATTAGCAGTCACTCCATTTTATTATCCGGTTAGACTCGAAGTCAGCCCCAACTTATGTAGTTGGGAAAAGTCTAGGCAGACGATGACTTGGCTTGCCCAAGTGTGTTGAGGGTAAACTGAAACAGACGCCTGGCGTGGCGTCCATAGCAGCCATCTTGTTCTGGCCTATACTTAGGTCAAGACATTGTTTGAGGCCGATGGTGACGATTGTTAGTTATTTCGAGGTTTTGTTGTGTTCATCAATAATCTCAATTAATAAATTAGTACGCTACTTATTCTAAATGATACCTACAGAATATTCGATCTATCTAAAATGATCATCAAAATACGCATTTACCTCACCATGCAAGTCCACCGTGCTACTAAAAGGGGTCGCGCGTTTCTAACTACTGAGTACCATCAGGCTCGTTGTGTTATTAACATGTAAATGTGACGTGACTGTATGTTTGTTTGTCACTGCGCGACGGAATTTACTGCTAAATATGATGCGGCAGATATGACGGAAGTTACGTTATGTGTGTTAGCTGCGGAATAATTGAAGAAACAAAGCTTAAGGACATAGTGTATGTGAATTTTTTCTACAACTTGTATCAGACAGGTGTGGTGTAGTGGGAAATCAGCTGTCCTTTAGATTTGGACCGAGTAGGTATTGGTTTTTGCTTAAAAACAATTTGAGTGTACCTATATTTATTAAACATTTTTATTTTTGTTTAGTCGTTTATACACTTAATTTCATATCATCAATTTTTATTAGCATCACACCGATCACCCTTTCGGCCGCCATGGCAACTGAGTTTCACAACCAGTTGTGATAAAGGATATTTTTATTCTCTTTTGGCAACTAATTGTGGTGAAAAATGGAAGATTTTTTTTTCTTTAAGCGAAGTTTTATTCATTTGTTGGCAATCTTCGCGGTCAATCCATACTTTTCCTAGAAATACTAGCCATACTGATTTTTCCGGGCCCTATCATAATACCAGCGCTATGCTGCAGCTCCATTCTTCATGCCTTTCGGACTCGTACAGGACTAATTTAGTTTAATGTATCTCTTATATTTTTTCTGAAAATTTTAATTCAAATCCACGTACCAACATTTTATTAAATTATGTGTATCTACTATGTATATATATACAGACTACAAATAGAACTAGAATAAAGCTAAAAAGAAGACTAAAACTAAGTTCTTATTGTTTTTTCTTAAGTTTACTTTTTTGTTATTATTATTGTTAACTGGCTAATGCCTGCGGCTTCGACCGCATGGAGTTCGATAATTGTCCCACGGGATTGTACTACCGGGATAAAAAGTATCCCATGTGTTAATCCTGGTTATAAACTATGTGTGTGCTATTCCAAATCCGTTCAGTAGTTTTTGCGTAAATAGCATCCACATTCACAAACTTTCGCATTTATAATAATAAAAGGATAGGATTTAATCATATTGTTGGTGTATTCCCATTGACCCCACTGGCATTGCCCTACTGGTGGGGTCAAAGGAAAGTCTGCAATTTTGTTCCCGCTGGCCCCACTGCTCCGCGCCACTAGTGGGGTCAACGGGAAGTCTGCAATTTTATTCCCGCTATCCCCACTGCCATACGCCTTTAATCAAAGAAGTAGATTACGGATAAGGATTTGTTGTGTGAGACAAATAAATACTTTTTATTTCTTTGTTTCTTTGTCTACAACAAAACAGCTGAACTACACGCCGAAATTGTCACTATAAATACCGAGTAAGTATCTCTAACTACCACACTACCCACAGATTTAACGTAACCATATTGAAAACCATTACATAAGCCAGTTTGCATTGCAGATTCCCGTTAGTGCAATGCAAATACTAATAGATGCTCGCCATTGTACAGTGTACACTGCGGGACAAAAACATGTCGTCCATGGAAAATTGAATTTCCATAGATACGCCTGTGACCGAGCCGGGATGGGTTTACATTGGAATCTAATAAGTCTTTGTGTTTATCAAATGGTATTTTAACGGAACGTCACTTAAATTATTAGTGGGTTGATATTGAAGGTGTGAAGTGTAATGAGGATTTTGGTATAGTTAGGGTATTTTATGTAAGTTACCGAGGTTGCTGCGTGATCTCATGCCGAGCTTTTTCAAAACTATGTTGGGGTCGGCTTCCATTCTAACCGAATGCAGCTGAATACCAGTACTTTACATGAAGCGACTGCCTATATGACCTTCAACCCACTTAGTACCGGGTAATACGATACCCATTGGTAAGACTGGTTGTTAGACTTTCGGACCACTGACTACCTGTAACGACTACCAAAGATCTACAAATGACAGCCAAGATCAACGGCCTAACGTGTTTTCCGAGGCACGGATGAAACTCTGAATGTAATGGGTGGTCACTCATCCACAGACCAACCTAGGCAAGCGCGGCTTAACCTGAAGATCGAGCCCAGCGGCTGTTATTATGTTAGCTCCATGAGGAATGGAACTGTGCAATTAGAAAGGATTTTCGTAAATTCATCCCCTTTTGGGGCTGAATAAAATGATTAAGTAAATAACTAAACACAATTTTCTTTCTGAACAGATTATTTAAGGAAAAAAGTGATTGGACTAGAACCGGTGTATTCAACGCTGTATGATTTGTATGGACGATGGCGAATATTAACTTAAAATTACCGATAGTAGATATTAATAATATTAATATTAATTTATAAGTTATAAATAAATAATAATAAATATCGCTGGACATTACACACAGCGCCATCTAGGTGCCACACTAAGCAACGAGGCTTGTGTCGTGGACACCAGATAGTTGATAATACTACATAGATACTTTTTGTTTGTAAATACATACTTAATATATATATATACACATCCATGACTCGGAAACAAATGTCCATGCTCATCACACAAACATTTGCTCCTACCAGGATTCGAACCCGGGACCCTAAGAACGTAAGGCAGCCTCACTACCGCTGCGCCATTCGGGTCGTCATAGACGTAGTCGTAGATATTAAGTAAGTAGGTATTTTCTTTCCTCTCTTGGCTATTCTTATTTACTATATGGCTTTAAAGCCATAGGGTTATAATTATGTGGGACATACTTGTTAAACAACCAGGTGTATTCCCGCTGACCCCACCGCCCGTGGCCCCACTGGTGGGGTCAACGGGAATTGATTAAACCATTGATGCAGTTTTCAGCAAATGTGTAAAAGGAACACCGACGAACAAGCGGTTACCACGTACTCAGTACATAATTATAACCCCCCGTATAGAAGTTTTCAACGGTAATTTAAAAAAAATCTGCTGATGGATGTATCCATCAGGATTTTTTCCAAAACTCAAAGCATTTATTTCAATTAGACCTTCGCAGGCACTTTTGAAAGTCAGTAAAACAAAGGCGAAGCTACAGTCACAGACACAAGGCATAATAACTTGTGAAAGTACTGTAGTTGCCCATTCCAAACCGTAGATCTCTATGGAGAAGAATGGGCAAGAAACTCCATGGACACTCTTTTCAATCAAAATATTGTTATAAGATCTTGGTTACATCATTCATGTTGAGATTATACATATATGTGAGAACGATGTAGAAAGACGTGCACATTAAGAGCGTCCCGAGTAAAAGATTATAACTATCAACAATTTAAAAACAAAGTAGTTAAATAAACCGTGGCAGCTAAGAGATGACCAGTCCCAACTGACAGCGGCCGTTCACGAACATGACGCATGCATCAGCCCCATTCAGAATTACTTTACTCAAATCTATATAAAGTCCACCTATACAGCGTGTAACAAAAAGGGTATAATCATATGGAACACTGTGGTACGGACCATCAAATTAAACAACTTTCTCTATGGGACCACCATCGAAATCGTAATAAAATAATCAGCTGTCCTATACAAAATTTCAATACCTACTCGACCCAAATGTATGGGACAGCTGTTTATTTTTTTACGATTTCGATGGTGGTCGCATAGAGTAAGTTGTTCAGTTTGATGGGACGTGCCACAGTATTCCATTATGATTATACCCTTTTTGTTACACGCTGTATAAAATACACCTAGTGAAATCTACTTGTTAGGAAATCAGGCATTTTAATGTATGTTTTTAGATCAAAATATTATAACATCACGCATGTTCATCTGCCCAAACCTTCGGGGATGGGGTGTGCAGAGTTGTACCTACTAGTACACCCACATTTCGCTAGTTATATCTAAGTCCTATGTAATAGGGGGCGAGCCAATTCCCACCATCCGGGAACACAAATCCAGACTCCGTGGCTGCTACTGATAAATTCCTGATTGAAAAACCCAATAATACTTTGCTCGACCCGGGAATCGAACCAAGGACCTCTTGCTCAACAGTCACGCTTGCGACTACTAGACCAACGAGAAATAAATAAGGTTGATAAAGCAATTTCATCATATGATATAATTTTACCACATTAGCTCGTACCCTAACTACAGAACCCAATGTACGCCAGTCCAAATATGATTAATATTGCAAATAATTCGATCGCAGCAAGTTTTGTTTGAACACCTCTCCCTCTGCCAGACTCCCTAGGGAGCCGGCTTAATTATTTTAAAGTTATGACTAAGTGAATTACTTAAAATGTGTTTGGGTTGTAAACTTGTGATTGGGAGTTAGAAGCTTGGGTAATGTAGATTTGAGACGGTCGGAATGCCCTATTTGAGATGGTTAATTTCGATATTTTTTGTTATTATGTAATGGTAATACTTTTATTCATTATTATAATTAGCTAGCGACCCGCCCCGGCTTCGCACGGGTGCAATGTTATACATACATTTAAACCTTCCTTTTGAATCACTCTATCTATTAAAAAAAACCGCATCAAAATCCGTTGCGAAGTCAGCGGGAAGCGACATTGTTCTATAATATGTTATAATTATTAAAATCTTTCAAAAATAGATTAAAAATTTAACTGATTGTTACGAAGAAAGATGAAGGGAAAAACGTTTGTGAATCACTAAAACTGTATGTAAATACACAATGGTGGCCGTATTTTTTTTTTCATGATTTTTTCGAAAGGATAAACTCAGTTTACAAAAACTTTGTATTCGTTAACAACTGCATCCGTATAAAACTGTGTTGCAGTCATTAATGCGCATCTCCAATTAATCGAGACATAAGTAAACACAAAAACTAAAATTTAGCTTAAAAATATAAAAAACTAACAATTAAAACTTTAAATTAAAAATATAAAAAAACTAACAATTAAAACTTAAAATTAAAAATATATAAAAAGTAACAATTAAAACTTAAAATTAAAAATATTTAAAAACTAACAATTAAAACTTAAAATTAAAAATTACGTCGAAGAAGGCACCTTAGTTATAATGCTAACGGGTCCTGCGATAGAAGGCTGAATCTATAACATGGTTCCGTATGTCATGCTAACCTTCTTCTGTTTGATATCGCAGTCGTCAACGTCCATACTACGTTGAATACACCGTCACTCGTCCGATCACTGAAGTTAAGCAACATCGGGCGCGGTCAGTACATTGATGGGTTGACCGCCTAGGAACACCGCGTGACGTTGGCTTTTTTATTTTTCATGATTATTTAGATATACTTCCAGCAGTATTTTATAGATTTAGTAGTTACCTAGAATCAATAGAAAACTGCAGTGCAAGTACGTACTTTGCATCGATAAGACATCGAGATCGCTAAGGTTTGCAGTTTTATCGATCTTGTTATCGAATTTGGAAGTACGTAACACGCGACGATAAGATTTATCGTGGGCCGAATCGAGTCGCTAAGGATCGCTTGTCAAATGGCAACACTGAGGACGTCCAAAGACAAAACATATTTCTGTGGCACAAGTAAATCGACTAATGTCCGAGATATTTAGAAAATCCTTGCTTTTCATAGATGTTTGGCATTGTAAACCATGTTAAAGGGTTTATTTTAGAGAAACTATCAGTATTTACCAAAATATCCTTTATTTTGGTAAAAATACAGAAAATATTCGTGTTTACAATAACAATATTTCAATTATTGAAACATGGGTGTAATCGACAGAACCAAGGCAATCTAGCATTCCAAATTTGTGCTGGAATTCTTCTACGATGGCTCTTTTTTCAGCTGCACCTGGGAACTTCACGTAGGTGTGGAAAAGGTGGCGAACTATTGCCCTCGACAGTTCTCGCACAACCTTGCTCACAATTTTTTGACCAAGGCAACTTTGGTAGCTCCCAACTGCATAAAACCGTACGGCTATCAAAACCTAAGTCATGAAGTTTTAGTTTGTAATAAATCTGTATTTGGACTAGAAAATCTAGGTATTAGAAAGGGCGAGTTATATTAATAGGTTCCTAAAAACTTTAATAGGTAATAATTGTAGTGTATGATAAAAAAAAAAAAATTTAGGTTAGGTTTGTTTTGTCTAGATTTCGAATGAGGTAGGCACAGTAAAACCACAATACCACATTATGGACAGGGCGTCCAGTGGATCGTGTCCTCTGTACATCTCTGTCTCTTCTACTAAAATGACTGCCACTTCTCGAGTCACCGGAAAAAGACGAACAAAATCTTCTTCTGGAAGTTCCAGAGGATTTGTTCGTGTCTCTGAGACGTCGCCTCCGAATACGCATCACATTGTGATGGTGCTGCCGTTCTTCCTCATCACCCAGCAATACAACCAAAAGTCCTGAATCCATTATAATTATTATCGATAAGCCTATCGCACTTTTACAAGGTGTCGATAAATTACCGAGCTCGACAGCGTAAATAGGCGATCTCAACTGTCAAAATGTCGTTTCGTACTTGCATTTTCGTTAAAATTTTAGAGTTTATCTAGCGGTCGATAAAATAGTAGTTACGTACTTGCGACATCGATTCGAGTCGATAAAAACTCATTTTATCGAGAATAATTGTCAGATTTATCGAATCGAGTCCTACGTACTTGCACTGCTGATTCGACATCGCAAAGTATAGAAAAGGCGAAAATGATTTTATTTAAATAACTATTCTGAAAATAATTGTGACAAGTCAAGCATTTTTGTCTCAATTAATTTCCAAAAAAGGAGCCAACAGATATATTGCTATATTGAAAAGAAAAACATCGCACCAAAAAATCATCAGTAAAATCTTGATAAATCCCAAAATTGACATACAGAAAATTGAATTGATATCACTTCAGCGTCGACCCGAACCATGTACAATGGGCGCACATTATTTGCATTTTCATACAACTGGCCAATCTGCATTGCAAACTTCCACTACAGATATGCTAACTTGAACCAACATGTATCTAGGAACCACCCATTTGAAATTAAACCATGACTCTATAACAATAGGGTTTAATTTTCAATGGAGGAAAGTGTAGGCATGTTATATACAGGTTGGTATATTTGCTATACGTTGGGTTGTCATGGGTTGGCTTTGACGTGTCGGACAAACAATTGCTTAAACAATGTTTGGACGATGGCTCGTTTGTCAGAATTTGCCGTTTAATTCTCATGTAATCGGATATCATATGTAGTTGATACGTTTGTTTTAGAAATCAGATGTGACAGCGATTTTAATCGGAGGTTGACGTTGAGGTTTACTAGGGTGGTTATTATTGTAGTAACCGGTATCAATGCTCTGGATGCTGAAATTAACAACGGCTTCGCTTTGGTGATCAGTCCTGGTGTAAATTTAACTTTCAGCTTGTCAGCAAATCATCATCACTGCTAAATAAAAATAAGGAATAACTGTACCTAAATTAAACTGACCCCTCTAATAGCTATTCTTCTTTATAAGAAGGGTCTCCAATGTCAGAACCAAAATTTTATTTAAATTATTCAAAGTTTTGAAACCGCAACCACTTAGCGACCAAAGGAAAGTCTTTACCTTATAGTCTTTATCCCTTTAGATCCTTGCCTTATTCCTGCAAGATCTCCAGATACAGCAAATCGGTTCAGCCACCCCAGAATAAATGCCAACTGTTAATGTTTTTGCAAAGGAAAATATGCCATCAGGTTTAAAAAGTAACACCCTGTCTACAATCAATACAACAATAAATTTTATTACACTTCATGGAATTTTAAAACACCCATCAAATTTACACTTAGTGCCAAAACATTGGTACACTCGTCACGTCATCGATCGATTACAGTGCTCGCTCGTAAACTTGGCACTTTCAATTGCTAGACAGTGTAAAGTTAGATCCTAAAGGTGCTTCCTTTTTTAACAAAAATCAACCTTAATGCCAGGTAATAAGTTAGTTTATAGATGCCAAAATTAGCGTGGTTTTTTCAAGAAATCGTAATTTTATAGCGAATGTCTAGGGAGCTTTTGAAAATTTTAGGGCCTTCATTCACGACTAGTTTTAGTAGATATAATTTTTATTGCGATTTTAATAGTGTTTTGATCGCATCTCGATCGTTCGCATTTTGTTTTAGTACTTGAACAAGGGTATAAAAAAGGAGAGATATCTGTAGGTGATGTGTCTAGCAGATGTCTGTCTTTTTATGTCGAATAAATCGAAGTATAAGTTTTTCTAGACCTTTTATAAAATGGCTAGTTAGAATTTTAGGACTCTCTCATTTTTATACCTAAAATAACATAACCATGTCGGAGATGGTCATTGGTACGGGCTTAAAATGAATGAAGTAAGCGGTGGTAACATCACGCGACCTACATAGAAGTCTACACACACCAAAACGTACTTCCTACAGAGCCCTGATGGTGACAACTTGGAACCTGGACGACTGTCAGTGTCTGAACGCGGCGGAGTTGAGGCCTCTTGGAACTGTACCAGACTCATTGTGCTCCGTGTTATTGTGTTAAGTTGTAATCTCAAGTAATTCGTTAGTTTTGCTTGAAACAGTGTATCGCTCTCAGTGTCTTTTCATAGCATGAAACGAAACCCATCGTCTGCCCACATGATATACGAGCCTAACGGAATAAATCCTGACACTCTGACCAACATACTATCACGCCTGTAGTCTCCGAAGGGTTAGGCCGAGGTGTACCTAATACTGTATACGAGTAACATGCCAGTATGACCACCACCAAGAAACGGGGCACATTTCGTCAATTATGTTTTAAGTCCCATGCAATAGGGGCGAGCTTATTGCCATCAACCGGGCATAAATCCAGACTCCGTGG
This sequence comes from Eugnorisma glareosa, assembly GCA_947578425.1. Classification (NCBI taxonomy): domain Eukaryota; kingdom Metazoa; phylum Arthropoda; class Insecta; order Lepidoptera; family Noctuidae; genus Eugnorisma; species Eugnorisma glareosa. The sequence continues at coordinate 19,814,503 of OX387964.1, forward strand.
CGGTTACAGAGAAAAAAAAAAAAAAAAAAATTGGTATTATTTTTTTTTTTGTTCAAAATTATAATGGTGCCCATTCAATCAGAACTGGAAGACCCTTATATTCAAACTAAATAAGAAATAACATTTTCTCCGACGAAAAATCTTACAACAACCAACTCCTTGATTGACCCAAGAACAGATCCCACGATCACAGCCGCGGCACCCACTCTAACGATTGCTAAACTCATCAGTCAGCATTCATATTGACCGGATATTGAATAATGCAGGAACACTGCCCGGTTATTCAAACAAACAAAAAATACAAACCATTTTAAAACTTAAATATTTGACTGTGATAGAGGAAATACTATTTTTTTACTAGGAAATAATTTATCCACCTCTCTGCTATAATAGCTTGTTTTTTTCATGGCTTGTTTTTTTGTTATATCAATTTCTATGACTTTTAAGGATTTTTCCTGCGAAACTAAATTTAGGTTAAAAATCAGGTTAGATGGAGCGGATGGATGGAATCTACTAAATTTTGAGGAAATGATGAAAATAGGGACACGAAAATTTTGTATTTAAAAATTCATTCGAATATGTTTTTAACTTAATATTGTTAAGCCAGAACACTGGACTTTTCAGTACAGTAGAGATATAACCTCCACGGGCATTTAAGAAGGTACTGGTATGTTACATTGAAAGGAGATAGATACACCAGATAAACATTCATTAGAAAATGTGTAATGATCTAAAAATGTTATTCTCAAGTCAATCATTATTTTTTTGATACGCCTTCCTACTAAAGTTTATACTTTCATCTACCTACTAAAGTTTTACTGAGATTGGGTTCTCCCAATCCCAAAACAATGAGGAAAAGACAGCCCCAATGATATCTCTATACTTAAACTCCAACCAGGTTCTATAGAACGCAGACTTTACACTGCAGTTCAATTTAACGTAGGCACCGTCTAATATAAGCACCAAGTTTGTAGTTGGCATAATTTCGTATTAAGCATTCGCATACAATTAGAAGATGATCAGACGGCTGGCTGTGCAAACTGGATAGATTAACGAACTCCGTGCAAACACGCTATTGGAGGCGATTCGTGCGTCTGTGTGTTTGTGTGATTGTATGATTGCATGCGGTATGAATATGGTGGGGGTTAGATGTTTATGCATGAGGAAAATATTGTTCCAAGATTTTGTGGTTTAGACAATAATCATATAATTACAGGAACTTAACTATTATAACTTTGGGTGTAAAATTGACCGGCTACGTGTTTTTAATGTGACCTCATTTTGAGTAAATCACAGGTTCTTTATGAAAACATAACATCAGGGCTGTAATCCTAAAAGGATAAGGCAACATTTAATGTTTAAACGTCCTGTAAGGGGGGCGAGCCTATTTTCATCAAGCGGACTCAATAATATTTTTTCAATTAAAAAGGAAAAAACAATAATTTGGTATCTGAAGTGACACAATATTATTTCACTAAAGTGTACAAAAAATATAAATGGTTTCCATCACTATTGAGGAGCTCGTTACTAAATAATAACAACCGCTCGGCTCGATTTTCAGGTTAAGGAGCGCTTGCCTAGATTGATCCGTGGATGGGTGACCACCCATTACATAGATACTAAGTTTCCTCCCTATTTCAGTAAGCAGTCAAATTGTAAATCTTTGACAGTCGTTAATTAGTCTTACCAAGGGTTACCGCTATACCCAGTACTAACTGGGTTCTAGAGGTCAGATAGGCAGTCGGTCCATGTAAAATACTGGTATTCAGCTGCATCCGGTTAGACTGGAAGCCGACCCCAACATACCTGGGAAAAGGCTAAGCAGATGATGGTTTCCGTCACTGTTATTTGATACCTAAATGGAACCAACCCCAACTAATTATGATCCCAATTTTCCAATGTTATTCTAACCTCAAAATAATGTTAGCCATCACCATCGTATAGGATAACAAACAACCCATTCACTGACGGAATACGTAAATAGATGGCTCCATGCAAATTCGTTAGCTGCACATACTCGTATATGCACACTGATCGAGCGCATCTGTGATAGATAAATTGAATTAGACATAGTGTATTGGTATACAAACACAAAAGAGTATGCGTGAAAAGTCTGTGGTCGAGTGGTTGCAAGCGCGACTGCTGAGCATGATGTCTTGGGTTCAATTCGGGCAGTGTTTTTGGGTTTTCTCAACAGGAATTTCTCAGTAGCAGCCACGGAGTCTGGATTTGTGCCCGGTTGATGGCAATAAGCTATTACATGAGATTTAAAAAACATTACTGGCGAAATGTGGGTGTACTATAAGGGTACAGCTCTGCCTAACCCTTCGTGGTTTACTGGCGTGATGTTATGTTATGTCAAGCGTGAAAAGATTAAAAAAAAAAACCATCAACCTCACCAGTCACCACCAAACTTCATTTACATTATTTACATTTTTACTAGCCTGTACTGCAAAAGCCTTCCCCAATTCTTTCCATGTGCTCTTTTCCCGTGCCTCCTCGAACCAGCCCTCGTGGTACCCGTCCAAATAAGAAAGAAAGAAAGAAAACATATTTATTTGGCACAAGCCACAAGTGCACACAACCAAAAATAAAATTATAAACACACAAGAAAATACAATAAGAAAACAAGACAAGCCAGTCAAGGCAAGAGATAATTGTGTGTCTCATGGCTGCGCCAAATAGGCCCAGATCGTCTCGCCACCTCTTTTTGTGCCAGCCTCGGCGGCGCCATCCTTCTTCCGGCAACCATCATGTGGAGAGTTTTGCCCAACGGTCATCGTGCATGCAGCTGACGTAAAGATTCTTTACTTATTATAAAATGAAGTCGCTCATGTCTGTATGTGTGACTGTGTTGCCTTCTGAACTTCGCAACGGTTTTGACCTAACGCTCAATTTAAGCTAAAAGTCTTCCTTGACTATCCTTAGTCTTTCGCTAAAGATAAGCCCCATCCCGGCGATGTATGCCACAGAGAGGGCATTTCAGGATCCTTCCATAGGCCATCCTAGACTCTCGATATGTTCTAAGAATGTCCATTTAGTTTTTATTGCGAAAAAACCGATAAAACCGCAGATATAGATAAAGGATGTAACAAGACCCTTAACGAAGCCGAAAGTTACTTGTTCTCTTCGTCATTGCGATATTTTTTTTGTTCTAGAACATACCTCGGAACTTTCTAGTTACGGAGATATTGGAGGTCAAAGATTTCATAAGTTTTTTTTTTATAGTTTTATTGTAAGATTTTTTGCTTGATTGACGTCTTTGTGAAGGGTCTTGTCACACCCTGTATACCTACATAACGCAAGTATCACGATCCGTATGAAAACCAAGCGTGGATTTTTTTGGCTACCTACTATGACGTCATAAACACTATTTAGTTCGGCATTATATACAAAAAATAGACTAATTTGTAATAATACTAATAATAATTAATACTAAGTTGTAATGTTGTGGGTTTAAACAAATTAGTTTGCTGCGACTGTAGCCAAGTTAAGCATAAAATGCTTAAGCTGGGCACGCGAAGTAGGTGTCTTTGCCTTATGTACCTACGTATGTCTATATCTGTGAATGTCTTGTGGCTGAAATGAAAGGTAATATTTAGCTAGAAATACCAAACGCATATAGACTCCTTTCCCCAACGTACCTCATACTGCCACCCACAGAGCAACACAAGACCTCAACCCAACATCAGGGATCACAAACCCACCTAAACAACCAAACATTGCTCACCACTGTCAAAGCTTACAAATACATAAGAGAAATGGCGGGCCTAACAACAAACCCTTAAATCCGTGACGTCATTGGTAATGATAACAAATGAACGGCGTCGTAAGCACGGGCTCCCAGGACTCAGGGATCCCGGTGGTTAAAGACAGGTACGTGATTCACACTAGCGGAAAGTTCGAAGAGCAAGTTGGCGAACATGTACGGTGAAAGAGTGAAAATGTTGAGCAATATTTAAACGCATTCTTTCCTCGCAATAAGACCGCCCATTTTTAGCAACTGCGATTTTCATACAAAATGTTGGGAATATACAAGGTCTGAAGCCGTCAACCAAGCATTCTGCACTTATATACTCACACTACTAGCTGGATTTATAGTTTTTCCCTTGCTATCAATCAAGTCCTTTCGACAATCCAAGCTACTAGCATAGCTGTTTGAAAAGACATCTTACGCAGAGCTCATCTGTTACAAAAAATTGCCAATTGCTAGCAATAATTTACACGAACCCTATATTTCATTACGTGATACGCAAATAAAATAAATATTTCCAATAATAAATTGTAACATTCAATTAACTTTATCGTCCGTGTGTCACTTATAAAGACAAATTGGCTCCTTTACATAATAATCGTGGCAAGTCTTGGTACATTGGTAAACGACGGTGTCTGATCAGCAATGTTGTTCCTTTGCTCCGGACTTTACATTATTAGTGATTGTGAATATTGCAATTAGATAATTTTCTAACTTAGGGCGAATTTCAACGCGATCAGAACATTTTAACCGCATTCAAGAGCAGCCAGGGTCATAACTGCTATGGAAATTGACGCTGACAACAGTTGAACACGGTTTATGTAGAAGACAAAATATGAAGACTATAACCCTTATGGAAGCCGAATGGTACCTACTTGTTCTCGCCATCATTGCGATATTTTTTGTCCCTTCTAGTTACGGAGATATTGGTGGTCAGAGTTCCAACTATTTTACTAGTTTCTAATGTTACAACTTTAAGACGGCCCCCGTACTATTCAACGCATCAATTAGTACAAGGTTTTGAGTGCGTCACATTGAGTCCTACCATAAAAACGTGACATTTCATCCAAAAAAAAAAGTCGTTTCCCAGCAATAATTTTTGCGTAAAGTTACTTAGTTTGATGTACAGAATGCTTGGTTGGCGGCTTCGTGAAGGGGCCTGTTACACCCAGGAGATCTATAGTTTTTCCCTTGATAGCAAGCCACCCTTGCTATCTGTATGTATTATACCAGGAGTACAGGAGTTACCTGTGTACCTGTAGCATGAATAACCTAGTTATCCTATATTGTTGTCGATCGTGTGTCTTATGAATAAGTGAGACCATCATCTAGTGCTCTAGATATTTTTCCTTGTGTATTTTTGTATGTTTACGATAGTACAACCTTCACATACAGGGTGTAACATGACCCTTCAAGAAGCCGTCAACCAAGCATTAGGTACATCCAAATAAGTAACTTTACCCAAAAATTATTGCTGGGAAACGACATTTTTTTTGGGGTGAAAAATCACGTTTTACGGTAGTACTCAGTGTAACGCATTCAAAACATTGTGCTGATGGATGGATTGAATAATTCGGGGATCGTGGAGGTGTCTCTCCAAAAATCTTATATTAAAAACATGTATTTCAAAAAAAACTTGTGAAAAAGTTGGAACTTTGACCCCCAATATCTCTGTAACTAGACGGTTCCCAGGTATGGTCTAGAACAAAAAAAAAATTGCAATAACGAGGAGAACAAGTGGCTTTCGGCTTCGTTAAGGGTCTTGTTACACCCTTTATATAAATTTCTACACCCAGATTTACTATCTACAAGCTATACGAGTATGTGCCAAAATAATTTGTTAAACTCAATTTATTTGTGTTACTTACTGAAATAACGTCTGCATTTCATGATTTACTTTTGGTTCAATTTTGCGTCTCGACTTAAAGCCATTATCATCTACCAAGCCTTTTCTCAACTATGCCGAGGTCGGCTTCCAGTCTAACCGGATGCAGCTGAATACCAGTCTTTTACAAAGAGCGACTGCTTATCTAACCTCCACAACCGAGTTAGTACTGGGTAATACGATACTCCTTGGTAAGACTGGTTGTCAGACTTTCAGACCACTTACTACCAAAGACTGACAAAGATTTACGAATGACAGCCGGGACCAGCGGCAAGTAATGGGCCTCGGTATGTAACAATAATAATAATAAATAATAATTCAGCTCTCGGATTCCATACACCTGAGATCCCTCTCCACAATCGAAAGCTATAAGTATTTAGCTTTTTTCGGGCGGGAACAAGGTGCGCGCCTTCAACGGTTGGGTCATGTCGGTTTTAATGTACTCTTTCGGCGTACTCAAATGGACTCAGACCGAACTCGATACCCTGGATAGGAGAGTCCGTACACTGCTGACTGCAAACCGGATGCATCACACACGATCATCGGTGATGAGACTGTATATCCCGCGGAAGTGCGGGGGTCGAGGCTTTTTAAACGCGAAGACGCTCCACAACCGCGAGGTATGCTGTCTCAGAGAATATTTTTTAAAAGCCGAGGTGGGTATGCACCGAGATGTGGTCGCAGTGGACAAGGGCCTCACCCCGCTGTCCAGGGCTAAAGAGAACTAGCGCAAACCTGTAGTACTTACTACCGATGACCGCAAGGAAGTATGGCAAGGCAAGGAGCTTCACGGGCGCTTCATGGGTCCGATGTAGATTTTCTAGCATCCGTGTCCTGGCTACGTTTCGGTGACCTCTGGGGAAACTGAAGGTTTTGTCTGTGCGATTATGGACGAAGTTATGTTGACGAACAACTACCGGAAATATATTATGAAGGACGGGACGGTTGACGTGTGTCGGGCATGCCACCGTCCGGGTGAGTCCATCAGACATATTATTTCTGGGTGTTCTCGTCTAGCTAACGCCGAGTACTTGCACAGGCACAACCAAGTAGCCAGGATTATTTACCAGCAACTTGCCTTGAAATATAAACTTGTGGAATTTGAGGTACCGTACTACAAGTATGTGCCCGACCGAGTTCTCGAGAAAGACCATGTCACGCTGTACTGGGATCGGTCTATCATCACTGACAGGACTATTATCGCCAATAAGCCTGACATAGTGGTGATAGACCGATCAGCGCGCCGCGTAATGATAATCGATGTTACCATCCCGCATGACGAGAACCTCATGAAAGCTGAGAAAGAGAAACACATAAAGTATCTCGACTTGGCACACGGGGTTGTCGACATGTGGAATGTGAACTCGGCTATCATTGTGCCAATTGTTGTGACGGCCAATGGCCTTATAGCCAAGAGCCTCGACGAACATCTTTCGAGGCTCTCCTTAGGCCGTTGGATCAAGGGCCTGATTCAGAAGGCAGTACTCCTCGATACGGCTCGCATTGTGAGGAGGTTCCTGTCTCTGGAGCCCTAACCACCGGTAGCTTGGACCCTGCTCCCGACACCCCGGCGGAAACCTATTTTTTATATTTTTTAATGTTTTTTTTTTAATGTGTTTTGAAAAAATATAAAGACTATGCATAAAAATGAATAAACGAGAATAATAATAATAAATCATTTATTTCAGACAACAGTGATCCATGTTTTGTTAGTATTACACACAGCTTATATTCTAGTGTAAGTAACATTGATATAAAAATTATATTATTAAAACAATGGGCGACCAGGCAGAGAGACATGTTTCCTACCTAATAAACCTCCGCACAAAATGCCTGATATTTGGAGTATAGCTCTCCGCCACAGCTCTCAGGATATAGTTTTGACTACTCCGCACTCTGCACAGCAGCGAAGCCGTTTTTTTGCGTATAAGGCATGAAAGCCATCTGTGTGGGCCTCACCCACAACGTAACGCCAATCTCCTTTATGAAAATATAATAACAAAAACGTCACCGCCATTTTTCCCTAGTAAAAATACTAAAACTTAGTACTTACTCGTAAGTACTCACGATATTGTTACCTAAGCTTTACGCTATAAAGGCGACAACACATTAACATATAAAACGCACTAGCGGTCCGTTTGCGGGGCGTACGCGTTAAACTAATGCAGCAAAACTTCTGTGGTGAAACAACAACTCTAAAACTAAACAGTCGTTTTTGAAATTAGCGCGGATATACAAATAGAGGTGGTCAGAAACTTTTCGTTAGTAATGTTAATACAAGCATAATTATTATAGCTCAATAAAAACTTTTTGCGATTGCATTATGGTATGCTTGAATACTGGGTGAAGTTGTGTTTTGGCCCATAGATAACAACCGGCACTGGCAGGCAATTTCCTTTTTTTTAATTGTTTCATCACCACTGTTCTCAAATTGGCAAGAGACAAAAATTTCGAAAACACGCGCAATCAGTCCGCGTGATGATCTCACAGTAGATCAGACACAGCTGATCATGTTAAGGTATTTACTATATCAGTATTACCTATAACTAAAAGTTTTTTTGGTAAGGCAATAAGTGGTAAATGATAAGAAAATCAACTGTAATTTATATGTTCGCCAGAAAGCCATTAAGTTTCTACCAGCGCTAAAAATTATGGATATGACAAAAATATTGTAATAGATTGAATGCACAATATTCTTAAAAGTCCTTATAGGTTTTGCTTGACTAGGCCTTCAAACCATGTTTATGTTCTAAGAGAGCTTTTTGTTATGCGCGTTAGCCCAAGGCAATAAAGAAAAATAACTATTAGACAATATTTTTCTTACCTCCCAAAATCACAATGTAATATCATCACGAGTGCGTTACTTAAGGATTCCATCACTCCCAATGGTATATTCCCGTTGACCCCACTGGCATTGCCCCACTGGTGGGGTCAACGAGAAAAATCAAAACCGTCGTTTTGTTGGCCCCACTACCCTTCTCTACTGGTGGAAATACGCAATATTGTTCCCGCTGGCCCCACTGCTCCGCTCCACTAGTGGAGTCAACGGGAAGTCTGCAATTTTATTCCCGCTGTCCCCACTGCATAACCAAAGTCTTATTGACACAGATACAGAACTACACACGCAGCGTTTCCCCCCAAAACTACAGTCTCCCTAACACTTGAGGGTACAACCACAATGTCACATACTATGATATACGACTGACTAAACTTACGTCGTAAACTGAAAATTTAAACAGAGATGTTACACTAAACATTTTGCCTATAGTAAACATTTATTAGATAAAGTTAACTAACTATATACATTATAAATTTGATTAAAAACTATTAAAATGAACTAAGAACAAACTATGCACAGGCATAAAAAAATCCTACTCAACGCTGTCAGCTGGTAATGGATCCAAGAGACTGGCGGCGTTGTCATGTTGTATGGCAATGGTAAAAGTCAGCCCTTGGGTCACGGGAGGCGTAAACTATATGAGATATTTTTGTATGGAAATTACATCACAAAACACCTCATACTTTGATGAATTTTCTAAAGATGAAGGGACGGCGAGCCGAAATACAAAACCGTAGAAGTTCTAAAGATTTTTGGTTGGTCATACTGCTGTCTAGCTATCACAGTTCATGAGATACAGCCTGGTGACAGGCAGCCAGTCTTAGTAAAAGCGTCCCGTTTTGGCCCCTTGGGTACAGAACTCTAAAAACTAATATTTGGGTTCAGCACAAGACATCCATCTTCTTTTATGAGATTTTAAAACTTAGTGACGACTTTTTTTACATACTGTATTTTTTTTTTTATAGCAGGCTATTGTCTGAAACTATGCGTACTATACGCACACCTCTGCGTATCCCATTTGGGCTTACGAGCGATATATTTATGGATTTTTTTTTCGGGCAAAATATTTTCAGGTCCGCTTTTTTGTATCTTTCGGCCGTTTCTAATGATGAGCTCTTACTCTAAATCACATACAAAGGGGGTTGTCACATATCATGACATTGTTTATACTTGAAAAAGACTAAGGTCATCTCCACATCAGGAAAAGGTCCACTCATCCTCTGCCTAGCCTTTTCCCAACTATGTTGGGGTCAGCTTCCAGTCTAACCAGATGCAGCTGAATACCAGTATTTTACATGGAGCGACTGCCTATCTAACCTCCACAACCCAGTTAGTACTGGATAATACGATACCCCTTGGTAGAACTTATTGTCAGACTTTTTGGGCCAATGACTACCTGTAACGACTTTCAAAGATCTATAGATAACAGCCGGGACCAACGGCTTAACGTGCTTTCCGAGGCGCGGAGGAAACTCTGTATGTAAAGGGCGGTCACCCATCCACAGACCAACCTAGGCAAGCACGGCTTAACCTAAAGATCGAGCAGAGCGGCTGTTATTATTTTGCCACGAGCTCCTCCAAGACAAGATCACTGTCCTTAAAAATTACACTATCTAGATTCCAAGTCATCTCCATTCACAAGAGTTAGGTACTTTCCCAGACATACCGCGGTACTATCTTGCGACTAATTCTCCTCCACCTCGCGAACTCCGTGTGCTAATTGCTAATGTCATCAACGCTTGATTGGCACCTAGGCGAGGTGGGAGGCTGTTAGCGTCTACATGCACGGAGTAATGATGTGGTCTTAATTGTAAGGACTTTATCTTGCGATGTACTGTAATAGAACAAATATTGCAGGTTTTTTATTCATAACATTACGACCATCACACACTATAATTTCATAAACATAATGTAATATCACGCCTTTAATTCCCGAAGGGTTTGAGCAGAGGGGTAGGGGGGCTTTTGGGACCAACAATTCCACCTTTTTATGCAGTAATTATTTTTGAGTAGTATTTTGGGACCGCAAGAAAAAAAAGTTGAAGTACCATGGCAGTTAACAAAAAATTGATATAATATTTTGATCAACAATAACATAAATTTGGCAGATGGCACCGCGTACCGGAAGACATTGTATTGGAAGGCCTACCACTAGGTGGACCGATGACCTGGTGAAGGTTGCAGGGATCCGCTGGATACGAGACGCACGGGACCTTGGACTTGGGGGAAATAGTTTTTGGACTTGGGGGAGCGGCCTATTTCCAGCAATGAAATGATGATGATGAATTCTAAATAATTATAATTTCTATTATATTTGAAAAAAAGAAATATTTTTTTATAAAAATACTTTTATTTGGTCACTTGAACATTATTTGGCTGACCATACTTTCCCAAGATACTACTTTGTTTATTTTATTTGTGATCCCAAAATACTACACAAAAATAATTGTATTTTTAAGTGGAATCTGGGACCGCGATCCCGGTCCCAGAAGCCCCCCGACCCGAGCAGAGGTGTATCTAATAGTACACCCACAATTCGCCAGTTATATTTCAGTCCCATGTAATAAGGGGCGAGCTTATTACCATCAACCGGACACAAATCCAAGCTCCGTGACTGCTACTTAGAAATATTTGATGGGAGAAACCAATAACATTTTGCCCCACCCGGGAATCGAACCCAGGACCTCAAACTCAGCAGTCGCGCTTGCCACCACTAAACCACCGAGGCAGTCATACTATGGACATGGAGTCAGATCATTATTTCGCTTGATGTTTTTATGGGCAAAACATAAGGCCTCGAGTTCTGAACAAAGCGATCGATCGCGCGAATACAGTCTTGACTAAGAGTGACCTTAAAGGCCTGGTCAGACCAGATGCGTGGCGTGACGTACACGTATACACCACGTATACGTATAACCTGGTGTGTCCGACACACCAGGTTACGCATACGTGTACGCTTACGCATACGTGGTAGGCACGCAACGCACCGGTTCTTTGCGTACCCAGCCGCTGCGCCAACCATATTTTATGTTTGCAACTCTTGTGCACGATGTCTGACGAAGATTGTGTAAATGGACCAAGTTAATAATGAAAACGAAGAAACGAATGAAAATAATAAAAACGACACCCATGACAAAAAACTTGACATTTTTGCAGCCGCCATCTTGGATTGACATTTTGACAGCACTATCGGCTTGAACCCTCTCGAAAACTACGAAAACAATACCCATGATGAGAAATTTGTAGCAACCGCCATGTTGGATTTACAAATAAATTCACGAATTTATTTAGATCTATCAGACGGAGTTTTAATTCGATATCGAATCTAACAATAAATCATTCTTCAATCAGCAGGGAGTGTAAACAACGAAAGCTCCGGTTTTGATAAAGCCGTGTTCAAACACCCATAGACTACGCAATACGTACGTGGCATTTTTAAAAAGATTCTGGAGACAAACTTTCTACGCGACCACTCGTCTTGACGCGACACGACAGTCACAACTAAGCGCACCCTGATGTCCGCTTCGGGGTCTCGTAGATGCGTGTGTTTGTGTGAGTGTGCCGATTCATCCGTTAGTACGTAGTTTCCGTACTGGTCCATATTTATACTGAGACGTAAGGTACCATTTTTGTTCCGAGAGAATAAAACACATCAATCATCTTCAATGGCACTAAAATTAACGATCTAAATTGTTACTCATTCTAGACGAAGACCTTTCTTTTACAAGATGTATAATATTAATTTTAAAATTATGAAGCTGGAGATCGGCTAAAATAACATACCATAACGCCTGTAGCCCCCGAAGGGTTAGGCAGAGGTGTACTTGTAGTACACCCACTCTTCACCAGTTATATTTAAGGTGGATGCGCAAGGGTAGCCCGCGAAATTTAAATTTTCTTACGTTTATTGCAATTTGCAGGTCAGTGTCAGGTTGTATGTTGATGAAAATATGAATCGCGCCAGTAACACGTATGGAGTTACAGAATTATAATCATTCAAATCATCAATGCAACTCTTCAAGTTCATATAATCTCAAAGAGTGACTTTTTCATGAAATAGCTATTGAATGTGATTATATGAACTTGGAGGGTTGTATTGATGATTTGAATGATTATAATTCTGTAACTCCATATATGTTACTGGCGCGATTCATATTTTCATCAACATACAACCTGACACTGACCTTCAAATTGCAATAAACGTAAGAAAATTTAAATTTCGCGGGCTACCCTTGCGCATCCACCTTAAGTCCTACGTTTGGCTAAGTGCATGCAACAAAATTCCGAAATATTGTAACGTAACATGACGCGAATATAACTAGTATCATCATCTGCCTAGCCTTTTCCCAACTATGTAGGGGTCGGCTTCCAGTCTAACCGGATGCAGCTGAGTACCAGTATTCTACCTGGAGCGACTGCCTATTTGACCTCCACAACCCAGTTAGTACTGGGTAATACGATGCCCCTTGGTAAGACTTTTGAGCCACTGACTACCTGGAACGACTGTCAAAGATCTACAGATGACAGCCGGGACCAACGGCGTGACGTGCTTTCCGAGGCACGGAGGAATCGCGGTATGTAATGGGTGGTCACTCATCCACAGACCAACCTTGGCAAGCACAGCTAAACCAGATCGACCCAAGCGGCTGGTATTATTCCGATACGAATATAACTTGTATTAACAGTAAAAACATACATCAAGCTTACAATACCACTCTTTAAAACCGAAAAAGAACTAAACAGGAACCTCCTAAAATCCCTTTGAACTTAAAACATTGTAAAGTAAAACAACCGCTTATCATACATTGCTTTTAACATTACATTTTTAATATACTTAAGTGCAACTTTGCCCGTAAAATGTTTCGGTAACATAGAAGAAAGAGGCTTTAATATCATGTAAGTTTAGGATACACACATGTAAATTTGTATTATGTAAAAAAGCTGTTATGAAAGCTCATGTGTTTTGTAAGCTCAGGGCCATGGGGATCTTATGTGAGTAATTAAAATGTGAGTGTAAAGAAATCTGTTTTGAGTAGAGAAGTAATTAATTGCTATAAAGGGTGTAACAGGACCCTTCCAGAAGCCGTCAACCAAGCATTATGTCCGTCAAACAAAGTAACTTTACGCATAAATTATTGCTGGGAAATGACTTTTTTTTGAGGTGAAAATTCACGTTTTACGGTAGGACTCAATGTAAAGCACTCAAAACATTGTGCTGATGGATGGATTGAATAGTATGGGGGTCGTGGAGGTGTTTAAAGTAAAAATCTTACATTAAAAACATGTATTTAAAAAATCGTATGACAAAATTGGAACTTTGACCCCCAATATCTCTGTAACCAGAAATTTCCCAGGTACGGTCTAGAACAAAGAAATGATCGCAATGACGGGGAGAACCAGTGCCTTTCGACTACGTTAAGAGCGGCCAACCCGTCATACTTTTCATGCAAACGCTCGTACGTGAATATGCAGTTGTTATACGAGTACATCCATTTGATTTTTTTAAACTAATAGGTATTTTGTGCACTATATCTAGGTTTCTATGCGAGCAAAAAATAAAAAAATGTAGAAACAAATTCAGTATAAGCCTCCAAAAAATGCTGTTTTGCACAAATTTTACCTGAACTTTGGCCGTTCATAATGTACTCATAAACTGTAAAAGTAAAGAAAACATCTCGATAGAAACCTTGCACATGTAATGGAGATTCTTAATAACAAATATTTATTTCACACACTTGTAAGACTTATTCAAAAACACGTATTTTCTGGAACAAGTTTAAGAAATTTTAGAACACAATTTTTGCTCAATGTCATCGCGTTAGGCGGTATGAGGTGCGCGGGAGACGAGTTGTGCGGGGTCGGGGCGGGGTGAGACGGGCGGTTGAAAGAAAATCGCCGCTGTGGCTCTGGATGAAACAACAAGCTTTCGACCATGCTCGCGTTGACGATAGACGGATCGGGAAGGGCCCTCTTAAGGGTCTTGTTACACCCTTTAGAGCTCCCGTGTCCTCGCTGAGACTGCCCATGCCCAAAATCCGGTCAAGAGGATTATTATAATGATTAAATCACTAGGACTGGGGTATTTGGACTGCTTCGTTAGTCTAGTGGTCGCAAACGCAACTGCTGAGCTTGAGGTCCTGGGTTCCGAGGTCGGGCAGAGTGTTATTAGGTTTTTCCATCAGGAATTTCTCCGTAGCAACGACGGAGACTGGATATGTGCTTGGTTGATGAAAATACATGGGACTTAAATCATAACTCGTGAAATGTGAGTGTACTAGTATAGGACACCTCTGCCTAGTAGCCCTTCGGGGATTACAGTTGTGATGTTAGGTTATGTTAAGGGTGAGGCCAAATGAGCGTAATGAGCTGTGAGCCGCGTAAGATGAGTCGCGGAATCTACGCTTCATTCAGTTTCATATTATAGTCCTGTTTGTACCACACGGCGAATCAAAATGCGTCGCTGTGTAGTAGGTACAACTCATTTTACGTCGCCGTGATGTAAGCTCAAAAAATTACGCCCTATTGGAGTCAACCTTAATCAGAATGAGTTTAAAACAATAAACTATAATTATTTTATTTATTCAAATTAAGAATAAGTACTGGTATGGTCTCTATGAGGGATGAAATCCTGATGGACGTGATTTGACAGACAGATCCGAGATACCCATAGTGGTCGACGTGGCCCACAGAATAAGCAAACTGAAGTGGCAATAAGCCGGCCATATTAGTCGTAGCACCGATACCCGTTGGGGTTGACGTGTTTGTGAGTGGAGACCGCGAATCGTTAAAAGTAGGGCTGGACGCCCTCAAGTTAGGTGGAGCGACGATCTTGGCCTGTAGTAGCTGAATGATAATAGCAAAGGATCGACATAAATGGCGTGTTATCCTAATAATAATAATAATATATAAGTGACGCAATCTTTTTTCTGCAATTCAATAATTTTATATATTTTTCGACAAATTTAATTGTTTTATATATGTTTTGGACAATCAAAATACAAGAAAAAAAAAAAACTAAAATGGAATTAAATAATTTGGAACGAGCACCTACGAAATTCGAACATAAATAATAATGCAGGAATATTGAAGCGTCAAATACCCAGGAATGCTGACTAGAAGCCGGGCAAAGCAACAGGCACACCCACCATCTCCGGGCTCGTCGCTCAGCTCCGCCTCGCAGCCGCCGGGACGCGCCACATCCGTGAGCATCGTGTCACCGGTCGCTGCAGTTGCGTCGAGCTCGAGCGACGAGTTTTTCTCCCCGCCGTCGACACCACCACCTCCACCACGACGACAAGGAAGAGGACGGCCACCAGCGGGCTTGGGACCTCGAGGCCAACCGGCCCCGAACAGGGTCCCCGCTGCCGGTGGAAATGTGTCGCGCATGCGATGGACTCTGTCCATTAATGAGAACGTCATGCGCGCATATTATGGGGCTACTGAGGGGGGAAGCAACTTGACTGCATACAGTGGTCGGATGCTCTCTCTGTTTCAGGTGCTTGAGCCAGCTATCAGCGTGTCAGCACAACGACTGTCGGATCAGGTGCGGGTCATCCAGCGTAACCATATGTTAGATGACACCGTACTTGATCGACTACGCCTCGATTCACGGAGTGACCCAGTTCCGCCTGCTTCGCCAATGATCGCGGTACAGCAGCAAAATGTACCCAGTGCTTTGCCGCGATCCGACCGCGGTGGTGAAGAGGATGACGAAGTTATATCCGTGAGTAGCCAATGCAACGTACAATTGAGGAGCGCTTTGGAGGGTGCGTTCCGGGAGTACCGTTCCACACCACCTGAACTTAGACCACGTCTACCTCGTTTGCCAATGCACAAGAAAAATAAGGCAAAGGTGTGTGCTCTAGATTCGCAGCTGTCAACCTGCTTTGACAGCAGCAAAGACCTCGCCGATACCCACTCAATATTGTACTGTGGAGCTGTAGCGGCATGTCGTGTAGCTCACGTTAAATTTCCCAACAACGACAGAGCTACACGACCAAAATTAGCTGTTCCAGCTTGGCAGTGCAGGATTGAGAGGCGTATCGGTGGGGCTAGAGCACTCATCGGCAAGTTAATCTGCTTCAGGGAGGGCAATACTCGTCCTAGAGTGATGCGCTTTGTGAGGCGGGCATTCTCGGGAACCGATATTAGTTCTCGAGATTACTTAGCCCGCGTCACAGAGCGTGTCGACTTCCTGAAGCAGAAGATCTGTGCATGGGCAAGCCGTATTCGTCGGTACAAACGGCGAGTGGAGCGATACACTCAGAATCGCACATTCCAAAGCGATGAAAGGTGGGTATATCGGGCTTGGGAGCGACCAGACCAAGGTGTGACTGACACGGGTCTGCCGGATGATGACGCCATGTGTTCATTCTGGCGCAGCATCTGGTCGGTGCCTGTCAGTCACACTGAGGGCGATTGGACCCGGGAGGTTGAACAAGCGTGTGATCCAATACCAGAAATGGGGGCAATCATCATCAGCCCCCAAGACGTAGCTCGTGCAGTCCGTCCGTTACCTAACTGGAAGTCTCCAGGGCCGGACGGACTGCACAACTTCTGGATTAAGTGGTTCCAAAGATCGCACACTTGCTTGGCGTCCCAGTTTCAATCAGCCTTAGAGTCAGGGTCGCTGCCCCAGTTCTTGACGACAGGAATTACCCACCTGCTCCATAAATCAGGTAGTACTGCGGAGCCCAAAAATTATAGACCAATCACTTGTCTTCCAACGGTCTATAAAGTTCTTACATCCATTTTGAGAGCTAAAATCAATCAACATATTGAGACTAATTCTATCATGTCTGCCTCTCAGAATGGATGTAGGAATGGGTCCCGCGGTACTAAGGAGCTGCTCCTCATTGATATGGCCATTAGCCAACAGGTTCGCCGCTCCCGAAAGGATCTGTCTACATGTTGGATAGATTACAAGAAAGCCTATGATTCTGTGCCTCATACATGGCTCATGAGGGTGCTGGAGTTGTATAAAGTAGATGCAACTCTGCGTACCTTCCTGGTGTCATGTATGGGGCACTGGAGAACGGTTCTTCGCTATCCAGGATGTCGACAGATCCAGGGGAACAGCGAACCGATAAGGATCGAACGCGGTATATTCCAGGGTGATAGTCTGAGTCCATTGTGGTTTTGTCTAGCCTTGAACCCTCTCAGCACACTGCTGGAGGGTTCAAGTCTAGGCTATAGGTTGAGGAGAGGTGGTCAGGTCATATCTCACCTTCTTTACATGGATGATCTGAAACTCTTTGCCCCCAACAATTTGCAACTGATGGATCTACTGAAGGTAACAGAAACCTTCAGTAGCGCCATCAGGATGGAATTTGGTGTGGACAAATGTGCAGTCATGCATGTAAAGCGAGGGGAGATTATGGAATCCGTGGGAACTCAACTCTCGGATTCCATACACCTTAGATCCCTCTCCTTAACAGAATCCTACAAGTATTTGGGTATGTCGGAAGCATTAGGTATCAATACCGCCGACATGAAGCAATCGTTGAGGGAACGCTTTTTTGGCCGCCTGAATAAGGTGCTAAACAGTCTTTTGTCAGGCGGAAACAAGGTGCGCGCCTTCAACGGTTGGGTCATGCCGGTTTTGATGTATTCTTTCGGCATACTCAAATGGACTCAGACGGAACTTGATGCCCTGGATAGGAGGGTCCGCGCGCTGCTGACCGCAAATCGAATGCATCACCCACGGTCGTCGGTGATGAGACTTTATATCCCGCGGAAGTGTGGGGGTCGTGGCTTCTTAAATGCTAAAACCCTGCACAACCGTGAGGTATGCAGTCTCAGGGAATATTTCCTAGAAGCCGACGTGGGGATGCACCGAGATGTGGTCTCAGTGGACAAGGGCCTCACCCCGCTCTCCCTGGCTAATGAGAACTGGCGCAAGCCTAGAGTATTAGACACTAATGACCGCAAGGAGGTATGGCAGGGCAAGGAACTTCACGGACGCTTTTACCGGGCCCTACATGGGCCCGATGTAGACTTCTTAGCGTCCGTATCTTGGCTGCGCTTCGGTGACCTATTTGGGGAAACCGAAGGTTTTGTCTGTGCAATAATGGACGAAGTTATGATGACGAATAACTATCGGAAATACATTGTGAAGGATGGCACGGTTGACATATGTCGGGCATGCCACCGTCCGGGAGAATCGATCCGACATATTATTTCTGGGTGTTCTCGTCTGGCTAACGGAGAGTACTTGCATAGACACAACCTCGTTGCCAGGATTATCCACCAGCAACTTGCTTTGAAGTACAACCTTGTGGAATCAGAAGTGCCATACTATAAGTATGCGCCCGACCCAGTTCTCGATACTGGTAATATCACGTTGTATTGGGATCGACCTATCATCACTGACAGGACTATTGTTGCCAATAAGCCTGACATTGTGGTGATAGATCGATTGGTGCGTCGCGCAATGATTGTTGATATAACGGTTCCGCATGACGAGAACCTCGTGAAAGCAGAGAAAGATAAACAATTCAAATATCTAGATTTGGCTCGCGAGGTTGTCGACATGTGGGACGTGAGTACAGCAGTCATTGTGCCGATAGTCGTGTCGGCCAATGGCTTAATAGCCAATAGCCTCGACGAACATCTGAGGAAGCTCTCGCTAGGCAGCTGGATCAAGGGCTTGATTCAGAAAGCAGTACTTCTGGACACGGCGCGTATTGTTAGGAGGTTCCTCACTCAAGAGCCCTGACCATCGGTATCTCGGACCCTGTTCCCGATGCCGGTGGGCTACTATTTTCTATATTTTTAAATGTTTTTTATATAATCTTTGTTACTAAAAATATTTAAAAATGTATATAATATGTAAAGAAAATAAATGAAGGAAATAATAATATAAATACAGAGCTACTATTTTCTTTAATTTTAAATGTTTGTCGGGGTGTCAGGATTTACTCCGCTAGGCTTCTACATCATGTGGTCAGACGATGGGGTTCGTGCTATGAAAAGACACTGAGCGATACACTCTTTCTAGCAAAACTAACGAATACAACTTAACAAAATAACACGGGGCACAATGAATCGGGTACAGTTCCAAGAGGTCTTAACTTGGCCGCGATCAGATACTGACTGACCGTCGTGCTGGCTCAGAGTCTACCATCTGGGCTCTGTAAAAGCACGCTATGTGGGTAGACTTGTAAGTAGGTTGCGTGATGTCACCACCGCGTACTTGCGATTCATTTTAAGCCCGTACTAATGACCGTCTCCGACATGTTATTATATCATTTGTGTTAATAAAAATATGGAAAAATGTAAATAATAAGTAAAGAAAATAAATGAAGGATATAAATACAAAAGTTTGTTAGGATGGATTTCTGTGAAACTTTCATGCAAGAACTACTGAGCAGATTTTAATTGTGGCACGTAGATTGACTACTTTTACATGAGACAACTACTGAACTCCACGCGGGTGAAGCCGCTGGCATAAGCTAGTCGGACATATAGGTATTTCCTATTTATCTCCAGAAGTAACAACAGAGCCTAGACAAGTAGTAAAAGCTTTCAAAGTATTTTGGATTCACACAAAGACTTTCAACATGGATGGACCCAGTGGCGTGCCCGCTCCCTTTCATTGAAAGGGAGGCAAAGCCCAATTACCACAATAAATTCAGTACAATATCTCCAAATAAGAACTTACAGATGTATTAAAAATGTGCTAGGAGAATGTGAGAGGTCAGAAGCCAGATGCAAGCCAGCGGGTGTTAAAGAGAAAGCGTTAGCACCGGCCGAAACCCCTAAAGAAACCTAAAGAATGTTTTTTTTATTTTTATTTTTTGAGTCGTATTGTAAGGCAAGCAAGGGTTTTTTGGCTGGTATGATAGGTCCGCCACTGGATGGACCATGTTTTTAGTTTTTCATCTTTGTTAATCATAACATAACATCACGCCTGTAATACAGAAGGGTTAGTCAGAGGTGTACCTAATAGTACACCCACATTTTGCCAGTTATGTTTTAGTCACATGTAATAGGGGGAGCCTATTGGCATCGACTGGGCACAAATCCAGACTCCGTGGCTGCTACTGGCAAATTCCTGATGGAAAAACCCAAAAATACTGCCCGACCTATGGGAATCGAATCCAGGCCTTCATGCTCAGCTATCGCACTTGCGACCTCTACACCAACGATGCAGTCAATGTATTTAAAACTAGCTGTTGCCCGCGGCTTCGCTCGCGTTTGTGGTCGGTAACTATACCACGGGCATGTTGTATATATATCCTATGGCACTCGGGGATAATGTAGCTTCCTATCAATGAAAGAATTTTCAAAATCGATTCAGTAGATCCAGAGCAGCAGCAGCAGCAGCAGCAGCCGCTGCATCCAGTTAGACTGGAAGCCGACTGAAAGGCTAGGCAGTTGATGATGTTGGTTCAGTAGACCCAGAGATATACAATCTCACAAACTCGCGAAGTTTGTGAGTTTGTTGCTTTATAATATAAGTATGATCATCATCATCATCATTTCAGCCGAAAGACGAAAGAAGACTGCTGGACATATGCCACATTCATTTAGAAATACATTTTCATTTTCTTCATTATATCGCTGAGAATGTTACTTGGTCAATGCTTTTTCAATGTTCGCAAAAAAAATCCTTTACTGTTTTGATATAGACAATTTTTAAAAAATTGTTGGGGGTTTACCACATCCGTAAGAATACTTTTAATGGATGCATTAGCTGAGGCTTTAGCTAGTGCTGCTAGTTTTTACTTTCACGCCTCTGTACACCTGGATTTCTATTTTGAGCTCTTTGTATCGCTTTGAGCTTTTCCTATTGTTGTTTCAGAATCAACAAAGATAATCCTAAAAGCAAACGTGAATATGGAAACTGTACAAAATACTCTTCCATACATTTACGTGAATCAATAATACAACGTCGCCATTGTGGTGTGCACTAGAAACACTAGTTAGGTCTTAGAATAAAACATTCAAATTATCAGTAAGTAGATGAACTACTTTAAGGGTACATGTACTCGCTGCCCAGGATAAGTGTTGACTAGTCACACGGAACCTTAAAGCTTACGCTAAGTTTATTAGTATATCACTGTATTTTATTGAAAAATTGGAAATACTATATATTGATTTGGTAGAAGGATTCTACGCTCGTAGCGGCATGCCGGAGGCGGCGTAGAGAGTCCGTAGCACTGACGTAGCGGCGCGCAGCGTAGACAGCTACGTAGACTTTGCGTAGCGTACGCGTGGCAGAGTTTAACATCATTTCTTTTAGGTTTTCTTGCTTCTAAGTGATATTTAAATACAAAAGTTATAACCACTTTCATAATAAGTATTTTATTAATCGATGTTTAGATTTGCTAATATGCATTATAGTAAAATATAACTATGCAAAAACAAAAGTACTCCTCAATAACGCTGTCACGCATAAACGTGTCCAGAAGACTGGCAGTGTTGACTAGTTGACTGGGAATGCTAATTCTATGACCAAAGAAAGAGTGAAACTTAAATTATTAGTTTATGAAAAAAACTAATATAAAAGAAAACCCACCAACCAACTTTCACATTATAAAATTACAAAACACATGAAAAATAATGAATACCAAACTCTTTCTATAAAACTTAGCAATACTTAAATTATATCGATATAAAAAATATTCTAAAAACTTTTCCCATTTTTAGCGCGAACCCTGAATAATGCAGAGTTGAAAGTAGAGCTAATTAAAAGTTCGATGCCTCGGGACCGAGTCGCGGGGCAACCCTAACTAGTTGCCATACATTTTAACACTTTATTTACGTATTACAACATAGTGTACAGTCTAGTGCGGTAGTTATTTTTAATGAAAATGGGATGAGAATTTCGTAATTACACCAGAAGTTCGCCTGGATTGCTCAAATTTAAGGTGAAAGTAGCAATTTGCAGGTCAGTATCAGTTTGTATGTTGAGAAAATATGATTCGCGCCAGTAACACATATGTAGTAACGGAATTATAATCATTAAAACCATCAACACAACCCTTCTTTTTTTTTTTTTTTTCAGTTGTGTCGTCATCAAATAACCCCTCCCACTCTGGGCTGAGCAGGAGGGAGTGTCAGACTTTTACTGACTAAAACCCATCCATGTTCCTTCCTTTGCCCTTTGTGTTCCAGGGCCGCGGTATCTCTTTCGAACAGTCCCGCAACCCTGGCAGGCATCGGTCCTTTCGGACCCCTTCCTGTTTGCTGACTCTCCTTGAGGCGCGCGTGGAACACGAACGCGCCGTCGACACGGCCTGTCGTCATAAGACGGACGGACGGCGAGCTAGCCCATAGCTCACCGTCCACAGGCCCGCGCCTACGGTGGCCCGGTGCGTCTCCCGCGGCGGCTGAGACGTGAGGTTCTTTTCCTCTCACGTTCCGCCACCTCCTTCGCTAGCATGACTGCTTCGCAGAAGGTGGTGACGGCGTCCCATTCCGTCTCGCTCCGGACCATGGATTGAACCAAGGCCGGACGCGAGGGGTCGCCGCCGCATCAATACAACCCTGTAAGTTCATTTAATCCTATTTAATAACTATTTCGGCCACCCCACATATTTTGACTAAGGTATAGAGTTTGTGAAGTTAGGTCTTGTAGAGTTAGGGCGTGTAGAGTTAGAAGTTTGGCTCTACATGAGATCTGATATCTTTTTGACATTGCGAGCCATCTTACATAAAAATGTTTTTAGTATGTATGTGTGTGAATTTTGTTCAACATACAACCTGAAACTGGCCGGAAAATTGCAAAAAACGTAAGAAAATTTGAATTTCGCTGGCTAACATGGCGATTACACCTTATACAGCCACCATAGGACATACACACACAAAAATGTTATCAGCTTGTAAAGTAAAAGTGTCACTGTGAAGTGAATACCAAAATATTAATTTCCTCGTTAAAATAGTCCCCCAAAACCTCTTCTTTCTCGGTCAGGAAACCGACACCAGTGTAAACATACATATTCATGTACAAATAATATGTTAATCAATAATGGTATAGTTTAAACACAGGCTGTAAGCCGATGGCGGCGACAACACATAAATTTGAATGGTCAAGTGAGCCCCGACATCCGACAGGGGTGCATAACATTTGGTTTCTTTGAGGCCTTTTGTTTTGTACGTGAAACATGGTGTTTCGATTAAGCTAAGTTTTATTTTCACACAAAACAACATTACGCCGCTATGTCCACAAAGGGTAAAGCAGAGATGTTAATTAAAAAGGTTTTTCTTTTGTTTTTGGTTACGTATTATCATAAAATAACGCCTGTAATTCCCGAAGGGTTAGACAGAGTTATACCTAAAAGTACACTCACGTTTGGTCAGTTTTAAGTCCAATCAACCGAGCACTTATCTAGACTCCGTACCTGCTACTGAGAAATTCCTTATGTACAAACCCAATAACACTCTACCCTACCGGGGAATCGAACCCAGGAACTCATGCTCAGCAACGACTAGTACACCAGCGAGGCAGTCTATCTCTTTGATAAGCCAAAGTGCCAGTAAATGTTTTTTTTTGAGATTTGTGCTTGGAATTTACAAACGACACTAGTGAGTGAACCTGACAGCCAATTACTAGTCTTCGCTTAAAAAAAACAGACTGGCAAAGATGGTGTGAACAGGACAACATCAAATGCTTAACCCTTCGTATATTCGCCGGAACTTAGATCTACGCGAGACACAATAGGTTTTTAATTGTGTCTATATACTCGACATACGAGTGGTTAAACTAGAAATACATATCTAATATAATATAGGCACTAATACTTACATCACACATACCTAGCTAGACCACGAGATCGTTCCTGTTATGTACGGAAATTAACCCACGGGAAAGTTTTAAATGTAGCTTTTGACACTTGGGGATAATGTAGCTTCCCGTAAGTGAAAGAATTTCTAGAATCGGATCAGTGGTTCCGAATATTACTCCTTACATACAAACTTACAAATATATTTTGTATAGATTGTATCAAAGCAAAGACCATTTTTAGTACACCGATCAATATTTCCGCTCACTCTAGTCAAAGTACCATTTTGAAAATATAATATTAAATATGTGTATAATCTAGAATGATAAGCAGTTTTCCTCAAAAACTAGACGTATATTAATAGCTCCACTCAATATTCGTGGCTGGTGCAGCACAGTTGACAATCTCGTCGCCTCAGGCGGTAATATCATGCGAGGGAGACATCTCAATATAAAACCGTGTGTCTGTTTATTTGTGTGCAGTTTTCTTCTTTAACTTTATGGAAGAAAGATGGGAAAATTGTGCTCATACCTAGTCAAAGAAATATGAGAAATGTTGAAGTTGACGATGGCTGTAGTCACATTTCAGGGTTAAACATTACATTCAATCACACTGGATGGAAATAAAAAACGGGCCACGTGCGATTCGAGCTCGTGCATGAAGGGTTCCGTATCATGCGTTCAATGTCAAATGTCTACATATTACGGATCATGAGATACAGCCCACTGACAGCCAGACGGACGGACGGAAAGCGAAGGCATAGTACGGGTACAGAACCTTAAAAATACATGTATTTTTACTACAGTTCTGTGGGAATCACAAAGATTTCTGTGGTGGGAATGGATCTATACAACTATACTATATTATACTCTTTTCCACAGTAAAGTATGATTAAAACAACACTGTTTAAGACGTCATGATAGGCCTTCAGGACTTAAAACTTTATTAATCCGTGCGTATTTGATGTTAACTGATTTCACAATCTAGTGATACGAATACAAAAAATCATAGGGTTTCATATGTCTATTGGGTATTTGCCGACTTTCGCTCTTTGCCGATATCTTTTCCCTTTTCATATATTTAATTATTGTTTTGCCGACTTTTGTGCAGTGCATATTTTTGTAAGTATTTTGCCAGCTTTCGTTGTTTACGCACTTTTTCACGTTTCTCGCATATGAATAGCTGAAATTCGATTAACAGGTATATCTTGTCATGTATTCTTGGTATGACGACTATTTGTACAGTCGGCAACTGAATTGCAGACTCTTTTGAAGTTGAATTATTTGAATACAACACACTATTATTCTTCCTGGTTAGTAATAAAATATTGACGTTTTTACAATTACGTCAAAACATGTATGGTTAAATAGTCGCTAATGAATCATCACCATCATCATCATTCTCCTGCCCTTATCCCAACTTATTTGGGGTCGGTGCAGCATGTCTTCTTCTTCCATACTTCTGTATTACTCGTTATCTCAGCAGTCACCTCAGTCGCTAATGAATAAACCCCCATATTATTGAATTTACTAAAAACAATGCAAAAAATGTTGTCCACCCCTACCGCAGTCAGACTGCGGTGCCCAGAGCTGTTATATGATGCACAAGTCAATTCACACCCTCGTGTATAAATAGATATAGACCGCCATGCCGCCTGACAGGCCATGCATGGGATATCGCTTAGCACCCTTTGTCTAGCTTCGTATCTATCTGTTTATGTAGCGTGGGTGCTGGTCTTGGGTAGGTAATCAGTTTCGAATGATACGGACAATTAGTTTTGAAAATCTT
The DNA here is from genome assembly GCA_947578425.1 of Eugnorisma glareosa. Taxonomy (NCBI): domain Eukaryota; kingdom Metazoa; phylum Arthropoda; class Insecta; order Lepidoptera; family Noctuidae; genus Eugnorisma; species Eugnorisma glareosa. Next base: position 19,840,497 of record OX387964.1, read on the forward strand.
CAATCACTGGTGAGGGATAATGTTTTATCGAAGAGTAAGTTGTAGGCTCCAAAGGGCGAGAATTGTTAAAAGGTAATTGTGAAGCGTAGCGTAAACGAGGAAAAAATAAATAATAACAATAGCACTTTTTAGGGTTCCACTGTCCGTCTGTCTGTCTGTCAGCAGGCTGTATCCCATGAACCGTGATACCTAAACAGTTGAAATTTTCACAATTAATGATGACGATTTCTGTTGCCGCTACAACAACAAATAGGTACTAAAAACTGAATAAAATAAATATTTTCTCCCATACAACCAAAGTGTTTTTTTTACATATTGCTACGGAACCCTTCGTATGCGATCCCGACTCGCACTTGGCCGGTTTTTAGTAAAATCTATCTCACAAAACTTTCCTTGTGTTTAAACAATTATAAAATCTCTTGATTTTATTTTATGGAAATCATTATACGAAAAGAAATGCTAGATTTATAGCCTAAAACTATTTTGTACAAAAAGTTATCAAAACTTCTAAAAACCAGGGAACACGTCGTCAAAGAGCCTACCTTTTGCCAAAATAACCTCTCCTATCACTTACATATGCACCAGCAGCCGACACATAAGTTAGAACATCCACAAATGAATGACAACAAAGAAGAGCGCCACCAAATTGCATAGTCACTCACTGGGGGACAAAGCGAAACTATGGTTGTCATCCATTTTAAAATCTGTTGCCAGTCGGGGTGTGTGCGAAGAGTTTGGACTTATCAGAACTTGGGATCTTTTAAATTATTCAATGTAGTTACGGTCGTTTTCAGTAACTTCAAATCTTTTCTTGGAGCAGCGGTGGCTCACGATTTACGAACAGTAAGTAGTGGGTTCCACCCAGGCAGGTGCATTATTTTGTGTAATTCATTTCATAACCACTGTTCTCAAAACGGTGAAGGAAAACATCGTGAGGAAACCGGCATGTCCTAGAATCAAAATTCGAAGACATGTGACATCTACCAACCCGCACTGGGCCCGCGTGTTGGTTTATTATAGTTGTTAGTTACTTAGTTAGTTATAGTTAGTGTTTAACCTTGTTACTGGTTAGGAATAGTTGCATAGAACTAAAGGTACCTATAATTGTATATGGGAGCTACATCTGCCAACAAACTGCTTTACAGTTTGGCAGAAGTAACATTTTTTTGTAATGCCTAGAACCACGAATAAACGCTTCTCATTTTTTCATTTATAACCCATTCCCTCGCATAGAGAGGAGGCCGTGTGTGCCAGCACTGGGAACATTATAGGCTGATTATGCTAAATCTTTTCTTAGACAAGATAATGAATGACAATCTATCTTTAAGTTGTTATTTTAATTTATTGATGACAGGTATATAATCTTATTAGTTGCAAATTAAGCATTACGAAGTAGGACCTTATTACTTCCTGAAGAACTTACCCTGACGAGGCGAACCTAATTATTTATCTTTTTTTACAGGATTATCCGGCTGGAAACAGTTTACAGTACTGGATGGTCACAGAACTCATACAGGTATTGAAGAGACCATCTGCAGACGGAAAACTATAGCAAACTTTAAAGGGTAAAATAAAAAAATATTGCAAAAAAAAATAACCGACTACCACAAAAAAAAAACACGTCTTATCGTATCGATGTTACTTCCATATTACACGATTTGGGCCCCGGGGGCCTAAAATGGCTGCTTTATCAGAATCATAATACGAATCACGTTAAAAATTTAAAACTCTGAAAATGGTCTTTATGATTATAACCACAAAGTCCATTTTAAGAGTTTTGAATTTTTAACGTGATTCATAATATGATTCTGATAAAGCTTACATTTTAGGCCCCCTGTAGGTGGCCAGGTTTATTGCAAAGGAACCCTAAAAAGTGGAAAATAACTATAATTTCGGTAGTCGGCGACTTGCTTCTGTTTCATTGACTTTTTTGCTTTAATTGGTGGTAAGTATCTCACAGAAATCTTTGTCAAGTATCAATTTTACATTGTAACTAGAAGTTATTAGCACGGTATCGACATAGACGAAGAAGCTATCATTCACTGGAAACCTACGTCTTTTAATGTGCAATGGCGGTTGAAAGTGGTGGCGCGTGTGTCGGATCATTCAGTTCCCTTCAAAATAGTTGAGTTGAATGGTGCTGATCTATGCGTGATGTTCGTTAACGGGCGCTGTCAGTTGTGACTGGTCATGTCTTAGTTGCCACGGCTTATTTGAATTAATTATTTTATTTTTGAATTGTGTTTTTTGTTTTTATTAAGGACACTTTTAGCGTGCACGTCTTGCTACATCGTTCTCACATAGTGTACTGTGTACCATCTCAACATGAATGATTTAACCAAGGTCTTGTATCAATAATCTGATTTAAAAGAATGTTCATGGTATTTATTGCCCGTGCTTCTCCATAAAGATCTACGCTTTGGAATGGGCAACTACAGTATTTTCACAGTTTTTATGCCTCGTGACTGGGACTGTAGCTACATTTCATCGTTGTCTTTGTTTCGACAGCTCAAAAGTGCCTGTAACTGGCCAGCTTGAAATAAATGCTTTGATTTTGATTTTAAAGAAAAAATGCATGATCGGTGAACATCAAAAAAAATGTTGCTGTTGTAAATAACCTAATTTTTTTTTAGAAGTTGGTTAAGAATGTTTCGGAAAAATGATTGCATTTGAAAATTTACAAAAACTCCGTCATATCCTCCCATTCATTAAAACATAATATCAATCCGCCACCAAGTTTCCACATTCTCCCATATTTCCCCAAGTCCCCAACATCCGTAGTGCTGCGCTATGATTTATGGAACGGTGCAAATGGGTTACGGTGACTACGGACGTGTGTCGCCACAACACTACGAGTACAATTATGCACATTGCATTACGCTTTGAAAGCGACACAAGCGCTTTTTTGTACAGTTCCCTTCGTTTCTGGGACATGCGGTTTACCTTGATACGTTTTAATAATGAATTGTCGTTCTGCATGAGCTTAGTGACGACTGTCATATCTATGCTTATTTTATTTCATTTTATTTTGTTTATTGGGGAAAACAAACAATGACACATTACATTAATATAAAAAAACAAGTATGAGCCAATGTGTTACCAACAAAATTTTCCACGGAATACATACAAATATACAAGGTTTTACAAACCATGCAAGCTTAGACCTACAAACTACAATAATTTATAAAACATTGGTGTTATTTTTTTTTATAACCTAAAATTTTGTTTATAATTTAAAGCTGCTTTTAGGGTGTTTGATGTTAGCAAAGACTGAGAAAAAAAAGAAAAGAAATAAGGCATGTGAGTAATTATACCCTAAGTCAGAAGATGTTAGAAATAATAAAGGGTGTAACAAGACCCTTAACGAAGTCCAAAGGTACTTGTTCTCCCCGTCATTGCGATCATTTTTTTGTTCTAGACCATACCTGGGAACCTTCTAGTTACGGAGATATTGGGGGTCAAAGTTCCAACTTTTTCACAAGTGTTTTTTGAAATACATGTTTTTAATGTAAGGTTTTTGGAGAGACACCTCCACGATCCCCGTACTATTCAATCCATCCATCAGCACACTGTTTTGAGAACGTTACATTGAATACTACCGTAAAACGTGATTTTTCACACCAAAAAAAAAGTCGTTTCCCAACAATTATTTTTGCGTAAAGTTACTAAGTTTGAAGTACCTAATGCTTGGTTGACGTCTTCGTGAAGAGTCCTGTTACACCCTGTATGTTATTACGGTCATGCTTTTGATGCACTTTAGTAGGACCGAAACAGCTGGACCTGGAAGCCAAGGGAGGAGACAGTACAGTAAGCAGTAACCACTCTTTACATTTTTTAAGGGCTTGGGAGTCAACTCCTCAGAAGGCTTATAGAATCTCTGCATGTCATTTTAACACCGTCATCATAACGTCACGCCTGTAATTCCCGAAGGGTCAGGCAGAGGTGTACCTAATAGTACACCCACATTTCCCCAGTTATGTTTAAGTCCCGGCCAAGTTATAGGGGGCGAGCCTATTGTCATCAAAACAAATGAGAAATTCCTGTTGGAAAAAGCCAATAACACTTTGCACGACCTGGGAAACGTACCCAGGAATTCTTGCTCAGCAGTCGCGCTTGCGACCACTAGACGAACGAGGCACTCCTTCATTCATCAGCATGTCATTGTATAAAGGGTGTAGCAAGACCCTTAACGAAGCCGAAAGGTACTTGGTCTCCCCGTCATTGCAATCGTTTTTTGTTCTAGAACACACCTGGGAACCTTCTAGTTACGGAGATATTGGGGGTCAATGTTTCAACTTTTTCACAACAAATTTTTCTATATACTTACATGTTGTTAACGAAAGATTTTTACAGTAAACACCTCCATGTCCCCCGTACTATTCAATTCATGCATCAGCACAATGTTTTGATTGCTATATATTGAGTACTACCGTAAAACGTGACTTTTTACCCCAAAAAAGTTAGTTAGTTTCCCAGCAATTAATTTTACGCAGAGTTAGTTTGATGTACAAAATGCTTGGTAGATGGCTTCATACAGGGTCAGTTTACACCGTGTATAGAAATATACACAAAGTGCTGGAAAAGAATTACTTATTACCACTATTATTAATATTCATCGATCCAGATGTCTTACACACCATTTGCGCCTCCCAAAGTGGAAGAAAAATTAATAACACAGCGCACACACGTATGAATAAACTTTAACTTCGCGGCCCAGCAAAAAAATACAAGAGGAATCCCGAATTAAAATATGATGGCTCATTTTAAGCTAAACGTAAGTGCACTAACGCCGCAATTGAAGAAATGGCAGAAGGCCTGCTCATGATAAAGATAGTTTGATAGGTGACGAATAGGATAAAGCATAACATAAAAGCTGTTCAATTAAGGAATGACCGGCAGCTTTCTTTAGCTTTCTTTTTGTATGCCTCCAAATGCAATCACTAAATCGGTTTCTTATTCTTTTTTTTAACTATGCCCTTCACTAGGAATTTCTCCTGTATCGTGGGTGCGTTTACAAACATTTACAAACATACACAAACACACAAACAGCCAGACCCGGAACAACTAACTGTAGGCCACACAAATATAGGTTCTATCTATTCATACACGAAATCTCCTAAGGGGTCATTGTACTCATCATTATGAACAACTTTTACTGTGGGACCAACCTCGAAATCGCGAAAAAAAATCAGCTGTTCCCTACAATATGATCGCATTAACTCGTCAAAATGTATCTATTGAACAGCTGTTTTTTTTTTCGCGATTTCGGGGTTGGTCCCATAGTGAAAGTTGTTCATAATGACCCCTTAAAAGATTTCGTGTATGAATAGATACACCTTATATTTGTTTCGTGTGGGAACCGAACCCGCGACACGCAGCGCAGCAGCCAATCGCTTAGTCACTGCATCAACAGTGTCGTCAAAAAAAAAAAAGAAATTATATGGAAATCTTTTGCAATAGTTAGTAACCGTATCCAAGTATTTGACTAAAGATTTTTCAATTACTCTCCGGAATTAGAACACTAAACTTCTATCTGTTTTCAGGGCTACCGTAAACGTGGCGTTCAAACTTCTTAAAGAGTTTTATGAAGTATTCAAAAAAGAATTTCTCAGGATCCGTTCATCACTATGTTTTTAAATCACCTAGTTCATGCAGGTTGCGTCATCTAGGTTTTCGCAGTTTTAAACAAAACTTCACGAAGCTTCACAAGAAGTGTTACTACTTACATAAAGTTTAAGATACAAGGGTTTCTACTCAACTCAGTTGAGTTGAAAGCATTTATTTCAATTAGATTCAATTAGACCATAACAGGCACTTTTGAATGTCAGAGAAACAAAGAAGGCGAAGCTACAGTCACAGACACAAGGCATAATAACTTGTGAAAGTACTGTAGTTGCCCATTCCAAAGCGTAGATCTTTATGGAGAAGAATGGGCAAGAAACTCCATGGACACTCTTTTCAATCAAAACAATTTTACAAGATCTTGGTTACATCATTCATGTTGAGTTATACATATATGTGAGAACGATGTAGAAAGACGTGCACATTAAAAATCAACAAAGTACTGAAAAAAAAAACTTTTCTTCCAGTGGTTCCTATGAATCTTCTGTGTTCCTATCTCCGCAGTACCACGGCAACGCTTTACCGCAAGCTAATATGGTGTGCCAGCTTTTAGCAGGCGGCTTTTAGCAAAAATCATTTTCTAGCGGCCTGTATTTAGAATTAAATCATTTTCTACACCAAGGGTAGAAAGAGTTTGTTTGTGGGTGTTGCTGTGTTTTAGTTTGTGGTAAGCATTTATACTAATAAAGAAGGAGCTCGTGGTTAAATAATAACAGCAGGTGGGGTTAAGCCGTGCTTACCTAGGTTGGTCCGTGAATGGGTGACCACCCATTACATACCGAGTTACCTCCGTGCCTCGGAAAGCACGTTGGTCCGCACGGTTGGTTGGCACGGCTGTCATTTGTATATCTTTGACAGTCGTTACAGGTAATCACTGGCCGGAAAGTCAGACAGCCAGTCTTATCAAGGGGTATCGTATTACCCAGTACAAAATGGATTATAGGTAGAGGTCAGGTAGCTAGGCCGTCGCTTCATGTAAAATACTGGTATTCAGCTGCATCCGGTTAGACTGGAAGCCGACCCCAACATAGCTGGGAAAAGGCTAGGCAGATGATGAAGTATTTATACTTCTAGTAAAATTAGAAGAGGTTTTTAACTTTAATTTATAGTAGATAGGTTAGAGAAGTGACTATGTATAAATTATTTATATGTAATACAAAACCAACCTATTACTCGTAATGTCCCATTACAAGCCATAAGACCTCTTCTTAGAGAGAGCTTGAGCATTAATCACCACGCTTGCTCAAATAGGTAATTAAAGACTTTTAATAGTTTCGTAATATTCCTTCAAAGATGTCAGTGATGTCAAATATCCAGTATAACAACGCATTTAGGGTGCTGTTGCGTCTGCCTCGGTTCTGTAGCGCGTCGTCTATGTTCGCTGAGGCACGTACCGACTGTTTCGATGCTGTACGGCGTAAGAAAGCGGCCTCGCTGCTAAACAGACTCCGTGGCAGCCCCAACAGCATTCTGAGCGCCATAGTCGGGAGGCATGACAGTCACTAGTCACCTGTACACTGTCTGTGTTTTTAGTTGAGTACTAACATAGGTTAAGAATATTGTTACTAACCCAATGGATCTTGGTTATCTAAATTTAATGAATATTATTATTAAATATAAAGATTTGAAATAAAAAGTAACTATACTCGTACTGTACTTGCACGGATTTTAACCCTTCACGTTTGGTATGAGAGGCGGGCTATCTCGGTGAAGAAAATGTGACACACAGGGGCTTTCAGCTCCTTACTTTGAATCATCTTCCACCGGAATTTTTCTCCGAATGTTTTTAGTTTTTTTTTATCGTTTTTTCAGCTACTTTATTTCATCGTAAAATTTCCCTGTACGCAGCACTCCATTTATGTAAATAATACGGCTAAAATCTAAAATCCAACAATGGATGTTGAAATACTCTAAAGAACGACGTGTGAAATCAGCTGTTCACTTCCTGCCTAGCTACAGAGTTCATCAAACTCGTCGTCGTGCTTGCCGTTCGCTACGAGCGTTTTGCCACGGTAACGATACAATGCGTATGGGGAAATAAAACAAATCAAATTTATTAGATTCCCATAATATTCTATTGACACATTTTTCTTTGTAAAGACAAAAATATTTCTCACGGAACCTAATAAATTCAAGTCTATAAACAACTTCTTTTGCAACATTTTATCTCTTTTCTCCAAAAGTAAGAACTAGTTCGAATGTTTCACTAAAGATCACCCCTCTTGGGACAAGACGTGAAGATAAGGCCACACACTATGACGACTGGTGCCATTAGCCACTGCGGCTAAAAACGGTGCGGGAATACAAAAGTAGCCTTATTTTTGGGGCGTGTTTCACTGCTGCGATTAAAGTAGAAAGTCTAAAAGGTTTACTGAACTAACTTGTCGGTAGGTATTTCAAACTGAAGTGATGTGACTACCATTCCTAATACGAAGTATAATTACTATTCTGATATGACTCCACAAGATGGCGATAATCTTAATGGAGGCCTACATGGGCAAAACAGAAAACTATTACCTGGGTTTATTTTACAGCATCACTGACTTGAAATAAATCTCCCATTTTGAAAGTAATTCAAATAAAATCGAAGGATTTGAACATCAAGTCGATGTAAGGAAACCCACCTCTTATTCGTCTACACTAAAATTCACGAAACGTCAGTCTTGAGGTATTCGCTTTTCGGACAGAGTTTGTGCGAATTATTCTTTGAGAAGGACGGTCACCGATTCCTCAGTGGAATAGGAAAGGACTGATATTAATAGTTCTTAGTCTTGGAGATAACTTTTTTGCATATAATGATATTTTCGCACGTTCTGTGTTACTAGGGCATGTGATTGAAAAGTCCTTTTACCAATTTACATAGTCGACTAGTCTAGTTTGACGCAAAAAAGGTGTGTGACATTATTTTTTCGTGCGAATCGTGAAGGCTGGATTTTATGGGAGACCGCGCCTTTTTTTTTTCCTCTTCTCGTTTGGGCACAAAACTTAACGATAAATTGTGTTGTACTTCGTAGCACGACCATGAACGCATTCATTATAACTTTTGATGGTAATAAAATCCTTTTAATTTATACTATTTTATACCACTAATTAGAAATTTTGTACCTTTCAATTATCCTAGATATATTATATTAGTGGTATAAAACAGTATAAAATAAAAGGATTTTATTACCATCAAAAGTTATAATTAATACGTTCATGGTCGTGCTACGAAGTACAACACGATAAATTAACAAAGCCGTTGTGATACTGTGGTGGTACACCCTCTATGTGGAGTGTAAGGCATGTGATCGTCTATATATCGTCAAGTGCATAGAGTAATTTAGAATCAGCTGAGAGATACCATTGTTAAGAGATAGTGAATTATTGCCTCATTAGTCTTTATCGTCGTCTGCATTTACATTTATCCTAGTACATAGCATGGTCGGACAAAATATCGCCACTGGCCCTCTGACTAGGTTCACCTTAGATCATAGTTAACCTACCGTGTCTCTTGACCTTGATAGATTAACTCTACTAAATTAAGAAAGAACGATTATTATCTTAGATTAATTCAATTTCATTAAGTAAAACATTGTTTATATCAAATATTACCGACAACTTGACTCATTATATCCTAGTGGCAACTAAGGTTGAGTGTTCTAGTCAGTTGAACACAGGTGAACTTTACTTTGTAGAGATACTAGGTATCTGCACTGATCAAGCCAAGTTAGTGAGCGTCGGACTAATTTCCTAGGGCCCGGCTCAGGGCCTACCTTACGGTAGTTATGGAGGTATATAGACCTTTCCCTTATGTACCTAACCCGCTGCGAAGCGATCATAATCATAGGTGTGCTAAGCATCTTTTTACCTCCTGATCAGATATCTGTTGTATTTATGTATATATTATCAAACTACGGAATTTAACTGGGTGGCCACCCAAACAAGTCAGGGATCGGTCTGAAGAGAGTGTGAGTGACGCTCCCACTTGCACCTGTCGCCTCCCATGTATGTACTGATTCGTGTGATATAATATAAGAATGATAGCTGCAGTGGTAGAGGTCTTTGAATCTAACCGGATGAACTATATCTGTCAACATCGTATCTCTGGGCCTCCTAACATGATCCTACTGCCTACTTTAGTTGGATTGAGAGTGAAATTTTAATATCCGATTGGTTTGTCTGAAAGATAAGCTATCCCTCTCTAGATCTCCCTCTCTCTCCTTCGATCTAGTAATTAATAGTAGAACTAGTCAGGTTGGACTATCTTGATTTTATCGAGATTTAAGCCAAGATTCTGTGTTGAGTTACTGTCTTTAACAGACGGATTGCACAAGTGTAACTATAAGAGCGTTCAGAGTATATTTGGGTCTGGAAAAACAATAGAAATTTGTCCTAATTGAGTCAAATAATATAGTCAATTATGATATATCTTGAAAGATTAATTTAGCCACAAGTACACAGGATAATAAATATAACCTATTCCTCCTTCGTCATAAACATAGGGAACTTATTCTATAAAGAAAAACAAATTTATAGTTTAGTTAATTAAAATCATTTATTTAATACAATCGGTGTTGATTCAGGGGAAGATAGGCGAGTAGTTTTTAAAAGGTCCAAATAGAACATCATGGTTTAAATTATAATAAAGTACGGTGCATCACTTCAACGCAATTCACTTGTACTACTATCTAGAGTATATCTTTAATTAATGAAAGATCAAGTTCTATTATTTTATTGGTTCAGAACTATGATCTGCCCAGTCATTATTTACTCAAATCGGGTATCCAATGTAATTTAAGGTGGTGTATACTCTAAGGAATGTATTATCACGCCCTGTTATTTATTTGTTTAGGGTGATGATAGTTCACAGTCATGACCTCCCGTGAATTTACAGACTGTGAGATAACTCCTCGTTTAGCTTTGCTTCCCTGCCCCTTCATCACGAAACTGGTGTGTGAATTAACCCTACATCCAACATTAGTGAATGTAGAGCCGATATTTGGGTTCCTATGGCCTTGATATAATAACGGAAAAATCCAAATATCGAAACAGAAAAAACCGTTATTCTGCCAACAAACTTAAAAATAAACACAAATTGGATATATAAATATAATTCATGATTATACGTACAATAACACAAAGACGGCCCGCAACCGTTCTCCTCAAAACATCCTCAGTCATATTATTGGCTGGAATTCATAATAAAGTTTGACGGAAATTATCAGTTAGCCGTCCAATAAAATTTACATTAGGGACTAATTACATAGACTTTAAATGATCAAATAGTCAGGGTAGCGACACACGCGACCCTCAGTCCTCCGGCTCCCTCTCGTCTCTATAGTCCATGCATTTCTTTATCAGGACAATTATGATAATAACCCCGATTAAATAACCTGCCTCAATGTAACAACCCCGGAAAATGGGATGTAAATACTCTATGTTTAATTTCTTCAAGTTTGGGGAAGTATCGGGTTCCATATTAATAGAGATGTTATTCAATTTACTTATAGAATTTAGACTGGAGTTCGTGGGTATCGTCCCCGGTAATTATAGTAACTCACGTGACCTTGTTGAATTTTACTCACGAACGATTCACTGTCGTGAATTGATTCGACGTAGTAGCCACTCTAGGTGAAAGTCGCACTGAGGTTACAAATTTAAATCTAACAACACTTTTTACAAACAAAAGATAGGAATCAAAATATGCTACACTGCTTCTATTTAAAACTAATACAGATTATCGTAAAGAGAATCGCCTTGACGTCTCGAGAGTCGCCTCCGGTCTGTCCTGAACCGATGGATGCGTCCTTTCAAACGATCGCCCAGGCCCCGCCCTCAAGCGCACTGTAAATTTTAAAATAACCTTGAGACAAAATAATGCAATCTCATTATTGGCCGATCCCTCCGGCGTGGGTGTGGCTCTGTCCAAAATCCTTCGAGAAGCTTCCTTAAGTCATCCACATCCTTAAGGCGTTTTTGTCTTAGCGACATCAAAAAAATCTTTGGAAACACGAGACATGGCAATTTAAGTATTGTTTCAAGTATCTAACCCGCGTCAAAACCCCAATAAATATCGAGTTATCTGACAGTTTAAATTGTTTTGCTTTCATAGAAATTATTTCATTCTGCACGGTTGATAATTCCAGCGAACAAGAGGCACTTTGTCTTATTTTAGACATTTACGCATTACAGATGTGGTGTTTGTTCACTTTCCAATGAAACATGGGAAAGAATTTGGTCCACGTGGACTCGGGCTTGATAGCCATCTCACACGCCCCCAAATAGATTTCTGAAACACCGCCTCACTAGCTTCCTGCCCAACTCGTCGTTTCAAAAATCTATTTCAACCGTATTCGCTACAATTTCTCACAACGCCTCAATTGTTCTCACGTTTCTTCCCATATTCCCGCGGTCCTATCCTTACTCTTACAGTCCCCATTGTACTGACTTACTCTCATAAAATCCTATCCCTCATTGTTGAATTGCGGTCCTATTGTTGTATCTCTCAATGAATTACCAGGCCAGAAATTTTTTTTTTTTCATTTGCTAGTTTAGTAACGGAACAGGTGGATGGCGTTGTAATTTCCCCTGATCCTTCCGGTATGGATGTCTATCAAGGTGTATACGTTATCGTAAGGTATCGCGCCTATTTTATATGGCCCCTCAAATAATCTCATAAATTTCCGAGTGATTTTCTTATCTGCATCTGACTTCGCGAAAGTCTTTAACTTCACAAGGTCCCCTATCTCGAATCGAATCAACCGATTATTCTTGTTATAATATCTTTCTTTATTGTCGGCCGCTCTAACTGTATTCAAGCGCGCCTGTTGCCGAATCTGGTCTATCGTCTCTAATTGTTGATTTTATTTACTTCGGTTTGCTTTAACAATGTCGGTGGACAGTACGGTTTCTACTCCCCTGACTATCTCGTTTGGTGAATAACCCGTAGTGGTGTGTGTTACGCTGTTATAGCAGTCTTCAATGTCAGTTAATAGATCAACCCACGATCTATGTGACCTGTCGCAATAGGTTCTAAATAGCCGCCCTAGTTCCTTATTTACTCTCTCAGTCGAGTTAGGTCGTGGATTTCGAATCGAGGTGTGTGTCAGCTCTATCCCCAACTGTCTAACCCCCGTTTCGAATATCTTTGATGTAAAGTTAGTGCCCCGATCAGTTCACTACTTTTAGCTCTCTGTGGAACTTTCTTACGCATGTCAAAGTTGCTCTCCCCGACGCCTGTCTCAGTGGATACAGCCTAATGAATTTACTAACCGCATCTTGCATGACAAAGATGTATCTGTATCCATACCTTCCCGTAGGTAATGGTCCGTATATGTCACAAAATACCCGTTCTCCTATGTCATTGGCTATTACGGTTTTTATTGGCCCCGTGTGCGTTTCTGATGCATGTTTAGATTTTTGACATATCTCGCAAGTCCTTACAATTTTTCCTATCTCGCGTGACATATTAGCAAAATAATAACGTTTTCTCATCAGTGAATAAACCTTGTATAGTCCGAAATGACCTATTTCCTCATGTATGCTTCTAATCAACTCGTTCTGTAATCTAATTGGAACATACAACTTCAATACTTCTTCATTCTTGTTCCTTTTGTAAAGTACTCCTTCTCTGAACACGAAATATTTTGACTCCGACGTGCCTACTTTCTCAATACGTTTAACGATTTCCTGAGCTACCTCATCGTCCTGCTGATAATCCCTAATGTCCTTCCAGCTCCGTCTTATCTTTCGTCCTAACGGTACCTTGAATAAATTCATCTCCGGTCCCGGCGTTTTGCTTGTTATTATATCAGTGGCCCCCGCAATATGTCGCGACAGTACATCGGCTACTACATTTTCCTTACCTTTGACATGTTCTACCGTGTAATCGAATCGACTTACATAGTGCACCCAACGTATCATACGTGCACTCAGTAATTTGCATGACTGTAAGAATACCAAACTTTATGATCGGTCCGAATAATTAGTCGCGCCCCCCGTAAATACGTCTCAAACTTAGATAGACTATACACCACAGCCCACAGCTCTTGCTCTGTTACAGTCCAACGACGCTCTGTTTCCGACAAAGATTTGCTACAGAATCCTAAAACCTTCTCCTCTCCGTCATCAGTTAGTTGATACATGTATCCGGAGATCCCCAAATTACTACTATCAGTCTGTAAGTAATACGTCCCCTTAGGATCTGGGTGCGAGAGTAGTACTTTATTTAAAAACAGCCCTTTCACTCTCTCAAAACACTCGTTTTCCCTTTTGGTCCAAGTCCACTTTGATTTTAACTTCAATAAATCGTACAAAGGCCTAATCTCTTCACTATACCTTGAAACGAACCGTCTGAAATAATTTATGAGTCCTAAAAACCCTCGTAATTGTTTTACGGTTCTCGGCGCTGGGAAGTTTGCTATAGCGTCCGCTCGATCAGGGTCCATACGTATCCCGTTAATGTTAACTATGTGCCCTAACAATTTTACTTCGACGCACAAAAATCGACATTTTTCTATTCTGCCTGTCATCCCCGCGTCCTCTAATTTCCCTAAGACCTGGTCTAAGTGGTCTAGATGCAAGTTTAGGTCCCCCGTAGTGAAAACGATGATATCATCCAAATAATTCATACAGAAGTCCCGGATGTCATCAAGGATGATATCCATGGCCCTAGAGAAGCCCGCTACTGAGGTCTTTAATCCTTGTGGTAATACGCGATAGGTATAAGTCTTCCCCATAAACGTAAATCCAGTGTACTTCCTAGAATCTTTATGCAATGGTAATTGAAAATACGCATCATTACAGTCAATCAAGCTTATGTAATTAACTCCGTGAAATGACTGTAATATTTCTGAGGCAAGTGGCGGCGATCCGGCGTCACCCTCCATCTTTTTATTGAGCTCACGTGCATCTAATAAAACCCTTATTGTCCCGTCTCGTTTTTTTGTGTAAGTTAACGGACTGCAATATGGCGTCGCCTCTTGTTGAATAACCCCTAAACTTTCTAGCTCGGCCAACTTTTTCCTAACTTGTTCTCTATGTCCAAATGGCACCGGATAACTGCGTCTAACAAACGGTTCCTCATCTACCAACTTTAGGACGTGCTCGTATTTATTTGTTAGCCCTAATCTATTGGTAAAAACCTTGCTATGTTTTTCTAATATCGGTAACAATAGATCCTTTTGTTCGTCACTCAAAGTAGTATTGTCTTACTGTTCTTTCCAATTTGGTGCGCGATCGATCGTGATATTTGAATTGACATTTGTCTCGATATTCTGGTTTGACTTATTTGTTTGGTGAATGTCACGTCCTATTATCGAGTTAATTATACTAGCGTTCGCTGCGCCCCCCAATCGTTCAATCTCGCAATTCGAATCTAATTTAATGTTAGATCTAACTCCCAAGTGTTCTATCGTCAACGTTCGTTCCTCGCCGCAATTTACCACCCCCTTCACACGTTCGAGCCAGTCGACCCCTAATATCAAAGACCTAGGTAGTCTACGCATGATCAGTACAGGTGCCTCCACTAAAGTGCTACCTAGTTTGAATTCTATTAACACTAACCGATTAGAGCTTTCACTTCGCGATCCGAAAGCCCCTTGCACTTGCACCGCCGGGATCGCGATCTCTGGTAGTTCGCCCCTTTCCTCCCGGATAGAATCATACAATTCCTTAGTTATTCCGCTAATCTCACCGTCATGGATATTATCATCCATTGTTTGTTTTTTTCCAAACTTCTGCCCCGTCGTTTCTCAGACAATTTACGCGTTAAACAAATGCAGCTACCCTTTTGAGTTTAAGATCCCGTAATCGACACCGCGCCCCCGGCCCACGCGAGTCCTATGTATTACAATGTTAGTTTTAGTTTATAAGCCGAACGATACTGGAATTGCTAGTTATTCTTATTATATTTTTTTTTTATGTTTTGCAAATTCTATAATAAGACGAAGATGATTTGTGTATCTTCTTTATCCTGTAAACAAAATTGTTATGATTAGGTTATGTAAAATTATATAAATGACATTTATATGTTTATTGAGGCTTGTAGGTTTATATAAATAAGTATTCACTTATAGTCCACCTCTGCAACCTTTGTCTAGATGTAAACCTGTAAACACGTGTATATTATATTCATAATTTTATACATTATACATAATAGTGCAGTTGTGCGAGGTGGAGCTTCATCTTTTCTGCTTCCGGCATCTCTGAAAGCGAATATCCTAACAATACTCTGTGCTCTATTTCCTACGTTGTGTGGTAATGTAGTGTATTTCTTAATTAGCTCTGGACCAGTCGCGTCGATTTTTTTGACACGTAGCTGCAATCCTCTGGTCACGGCATCATTTTTATGTGGTGGTACACCCTCTATGTGGAGTGTAAGGCATGTGATCGTCTATATATCGTCAAGTGCATAGAGTAATTTAGAATCAGCTGAGAGATACCATTGTTAAGAGATAGTGAATTATTGCCTCATTAGTCTTTATCGTCGTCTGCATTTACATTTATCCTAGTACATAGCATGGTCGGACAAAATATCGCCACTGGCCCTCTGACTAGGTTCACCTTAGATCATAGTTAACCTACCGTGTCTCTTGACCTTGATAGATTAACTCTACTAAATTAAGAAAGAACGATTATTATCTTAGATTAATTCAATTTCATTAAGTAAAACATTGTTTATATCAAATATTACCGACAACTTGACTCATTATATCCTAGTGGCAACTAAGGTTGAGTGTTCTAGTCAGTTGAACACAGGTGAACTTTACTTTGTAGAGATACTAGGTATCTGCACTGATCAAGCCAAGTTAGTGAGCGTCGGACTAATTTCCTAGGGCCCGGCTCAGGGCCTACCTTACGGTAGTTATGGAGGTATATAGACCTTTCCCTTATGTACCTAACCCGCTGCGAAGCGATCATAATCATAGGTGTGCTAAGCATCTTTTTACCTCCTGATCAGATATCTGTTGTATTTATGTATATATTATCAAACTACGGAATTTAACTGGGTGGCCACCCAAACAAGTCAGGGATCGGTCTGAAGAGAGTGTGAGTGACGCTCCCACTTGCACCTGTCGCCTCCCATGTATGTACTGATTCGTGTGATATAATATAAGAATGATAGCTGCAGTGGTAGAGGTCTTTGAATCTAACCGGATGAACTATATCTGTCAACATCGTATCTCTGGGCCTCCTAACATGATCCTACTGCCTACTTTAGTTGGATTGAGAGTGAAATTTTAATATCCGATTGGTTTGTCTGAAAGATAAGCTATCCCTCTCTAGATCTCCCTCTCTCTCCTTCGATCTAGTAATTAATAGTAGAACTAGTCAGGTTGGACTATCTTGATTTTATCGAGATTTAAGCCAAGATTCTGTGTTGAGTTACTGTCTTTAACAGACGGATTGCACAAGTGTAACTATAAGAGCGTTCAGAGTATATTTGGGTCTGGAAAAACAATAGAAATTTGTCCTAATTGAGTCAAATAATATAGTCAATTATGATATATCTTGAAAGATTAATTTAGCCACAAGTACACAGGATAATAAATATAACCTATTCCTCCTTCGTCATAAACATAGGGAACTTATTCTATAAAGAAAAACAAATTTATAGTTTAGTTAATTAAAATCATTTATTTAATACAATCGGTGTTGATTCAGGGGAAGATAGGCGAGTAGTTTTTAAAAGGTCCAAATAGAACATCATGGTTTAAATTATAATAAAGTACGGTGCATCACTTCAACGCAATTCACTTGTACTACTATCTAGAGTATATCTTTAATTAATGAAAGATCAAGTTCTATTATTTTATTGGTTCAGAACTATGATCTGCCCAGTCATTATTTACTCAAATCGGGTATCCAATGTAATTTAAGGTGGTGTATACTCTAAGGAATGTATTATCACGCCCTGTTATTTATTTGTTTAGGGTGATGATAGTTCACAGTCATGACCTCCCGTGAATTTACAGACTGTGAGATAACTCCTCGTTTAGCTTTGCTTCCCTGCCCCTTCATCACGAAACTGGTGTGTGAATTAACCCTACATCCAACATTAGTGAATGTAGAGCCGATATTTGGGTTCCTATGGCCTTGATATAATAACGGAAAAATCCAAATATCGAAACAGAAAAAACCGTTATTCTGCCAACAAACTTAAAAATAAACACAAATTGGATATATAAATATAATTCATGATTATACGTACAATAACACAAAGACGGCCCGCAACCGTTCTCCTCAAAACATCCTCAGTCATATTATTGGCTGGAATTCATAATAAAGTTTGACGGAAATTATCAGTTAGCCGTCCAATAAAATTTACATTAGGGACTAATTACATAGACTTTAAATGATCAAATAGTCAGGGTAGCGACACACGCGACCCTCAGTCCTCCGGCTCCCTCTCGTCTCTATAGTCCATGCATTTCTTTATCAGGACAATTATGATAATAACCCCGATTAAATAACCTGCCTCAATGTAACAACCCCGGAAAATGGGATGTAAATACTCTATGTTTAATTTCTTCAAGTTTGGGGAAGTATCGGGTTCCATATTAATAGAGATGTTATTCAATTTACTTATAGAATTTAGACTGGAGTTCGTGGGTATCGTCCCCGGTAATTATAGTAACTCACGTGACCTTGTTGAATTTTACTCACGAACGATTCACTGTCGTGAATTGATTCGACGTAGTAGCCACTCTAGGTGAAAGTCGCACTGAGGTTACAAATTTAAATCTAACAACACTTTTTACAAACAAAAGATAGGAATCAAAATATGCTACACTGCTTCTATTTAAAACTAATACAGATTATCGTAAAGAGAATCGCCTTGACGTCTCGAGAGTCGCCTCCGGTCTGTCCTGAACCGATGGATGCGTCCTTTCAAACGATCGCCCAGGCCCCGCCCTCAAGCGCACTGTAAATTTTAAAATAACCTTGAGACAAAATAATGCAATCTCATTATTGGCCGATCCCTCCGGCGTGGGTGTGGCTCTGTCCAAAATCCTTCGAGAAGCTTCCTTAAGTCATCCACATCCTTAAGGCGTTTTTGTCTTAGCGACATCAAAAAAATCTTTGGAAACACGAGACATGGCAATTTAAGTATTGTTTCAAGTATCTAACCCGCGTCAAAACCCCAATAAATATCGAGTTATCTGACAGTTTAAATTGTTTTGCTTTCATAGAAATTATTTCATTCTGCACGGTTGATAATTCCAGCGAACAAGAGGCACTTTGTCTTATTTTAGACATTTACGCATTACAGATGTGGTGTTTGTTCACTTTCCAATGAAACATGGGAAAGAATTTGGTCCACGTGGACTCGGGCTTGATAGCCATCTCAATACTTCAAAACCCCTAAAAGTTGTGTTTCTCGTCCCGCCTTCCGTCAATCATGAGTGTGCATTGGATCGGGCGCATGTCGCGTAGTTCCTAGATTGCAGACGGACCGAAGCGGAAGGTAATTGTGAGGTGAACTAGGTAAGTCTGATGTCAATACTGGGTAGCTGGAGGTTCCTCCGTAAAGGTTTTGCCTTGGAAGACGTCGTCCAGGAAGCAATCAGGTGCTTATTCAAGTATTCTTATCACACCGTCAAGTATTCTTGTCGTAACATAATTTGTCGATTTTCTCGTTATCATTTTGAAAGTTTACACTCCAGTTAAATCCTATCCTAAATCATTTTAGTAAATAATAAAAGCCGCACGGGCGATCTTAAAATAACTTTTAAGATCGCCCGTGCGGCTGTCACAAACGCTAAAACGCTACTTAACAGCAGCGTTTTCCATCGGTATGAATGGGAAGGACCATTACATACTGAACCTCCTCCGTGCCGGCGTTGGTGCCGGCAGTCATTTGTAGATCTTAGACAGTCGTTACAAACAGTCAGTGGTCCGAAAGTCCGACTAGCAGTTTAACCAAGGGGTATCGTATTACCCAGTACTAACGGGGTTGTGGAGGTCCGATAGGCAATCGTTCCATCTAAAAGACTGGTATTCAGCTGGATCCAGTTAACCGGGAAGCCGACCCCAATATTGTTGGGAAAACGGCTAGGCAGTGCTAAAATTAACGTGCTTTCCGGGTCACTGAGGAAACTGGGTATGTAATGGGTGGTCACCCATCCACGGACCAACCTAGGCAAGCGCGGCTTAACCTGAAGATCGACACGAGCAGCTGTTATTATTTAGCCACTAGCGAGTCTTATCTATCTGTAAATACACCGAAAAAATAAAACGCAAAGATATGTTTGCAAAATTCTAAATTCAACATAATTTACGTACTCCATATACATCTCCCCCATATCATCACCACAGAAAATACCCCATAATCTGCAATAAAAGGCTTCAATTACCCATAAAAACAGCACGTCAGCCATTTCTAATGGGGATTATTCGCACTCCGCTGAAAGCGGCTTTCCTTTGACAATTTAATAGGTATTTACCTCAGATGGTGGAAATAAATCAGATATGCTATTAAGATAAGTATTTAGATGTGACATCAATATCGCAATATAAGCTAAAAAAGAGGGTGCAGGTTCGACTCTCAGTTAAGGCACGCCGTCTTTTTTTCTTTTTGTGGGTTGCAAATTCTCATTTGTTATCGTGAGAATTCCGAACTGCCTGAAGGTGGTATTGTACATTAAACAAGGATACAGGAAAATAAATATTTTTGACGTATTTTTTTTTTTGAATTCTTCTCATAAAACCCATACCATTAATTGATAGACATATCATCGGGATGCATGAAAAAATAACTACTCCGCCACATTTGGGAGTCCGCCATATTAGATTTAGAAAGACGTCACTTAGCTAACCATGCGTTGTCATCCAACCAAACATGTCTGCAAAATTTTAGCTGAATCGATTCGGTAACTGTTTTAAAACTCAGTTGCAGGATTTGTCCTAAGCAAACATAAATACAAACATTACAAGTTAAATAAAAGCTTTAAAAAAAAACTGACAAAGCCTGATCAGTTCTCGTTGAGGTATTAGCTGTAAAACCGATGACCGTTCTTGAATGGCGACCGCGAATCGTCAAACGTAAGATAAGCTCTCAGGCTCAGTGGAGTGACAATCCTCGCAGCAGCTGGATAAGAGTTGCCGGGAATCTAGCTGAATGGCGTTCGATTGGAGATGCCTATGTACAGCAGTAGGCTCTTAACGATCTGTTCATCATTGAGAGAAGTGAAGAGTTCTTTGCCACAGATTCAAACTGTATCTATACTATTACTGTTCTGAAAATCACGCTTTTGGGAACACTTTTGTATTCACAGATAAAACAAAGCTGCAACAATCGAACGAAAAATACGTCAACAAATCAGTGTTGAAACAAAGTCACTTTACGAGTGAAAGTATTTCAAAATTTTCAGACATCCTCAATAAAAATCGCCCATGGCCTACAATTTCTTTTTTGCGACGTTTTGAATTAAACTAGACCACTTTCAAATCAATTGATTGTATACAATGACACATGTCAGGGTAGCCAGCGAAATTCATATTTCTTACGTTTTTGGAAATTTGCAGGTCAGTGTCAGGCTATTATGTTGAACAAAATATGATTTGCAACCGTAAAACGTAACAAAAACTTCAAAGTTTGCATTATTAACCTATTTCCATTTACAAAAACAACACATCTCCATTGTTTCCAAGATCAAAATCCTGAGGTATTTACGTAATCCTTGCTTTAAACTCAGTTTTAATGCTTGCCTTTGCACAAGTCTTGGAAGAACCTCGAACGAACAAGTCATGAAATCTTAAGATTAAGTGAGAGCTCCGTTTTATCTTATAGGGGCAGCGGACACCGGATTTAACCGGTTTTTACCGGATACCACCAGTTCACACCAGTTTGTAGAAGCTTAAGTTTAGGAATTGTGGGAGGTTGGTGTCAGTTTGAACTTTAGAAGTCTTTTGGAATTTACTTTTATGCCGTAACTTGAGTAAAATATGTGTTTATCAAGGATTGTTATTGTAAAATCTATCTGTTGGTATAGGTTTTCCAAGTTCTGTCCTAAACATACTGTTTTAGTACGGTTACCAAATAAACAATGTACCTACGTAAAGTATCTTGTTTTTGGGTGTGATTTTAGAGGGTTATATGGCTTCTTTATCCAATATAACCAGCCTTTAATTCTGACAAGAATTCCTATGTATATAGAGACCTATATATGTCTTTTATTTTTATTTTATTCACATTTCCTGTCATGTTATCTTATCACTTATCCACCATTTCACGTCAGACTTAGAAGGATCTTTTGAGGATGATTTAGGAACATTTATGGATTTTTTTGATAATTGTATTGTAATCTCATCATCTCAGGTCCAGTTGAAAACCAGCGTCGGGCACTAGCTGCTCGGCAGTTTCCTGAACTGGGCCTATTTGGCGCAGCCGTGAGACACACAATTATCTCTTGTCTTGTCTTGTTGTCTTGTTTTTTTTTTTTTTTTGTGTTCAGCCTTATGTTTGTAATTTTATTTTTTTGTTGTGTGGACTTGGGGCTTGTGCCAAATAAATATGTTTTCTTTCTTTAAAAGCAAGATGGCAAAATCCGATATAGCAATTTTTTCATATTTTTCTAGCTCAATTTAATTATATTTTTGATAAAAAATATTTCTCAACGCATCCAATGTGAGTGTTTCCCAAAATCATTGTTAAAATTGGCCGCAGACGATGCTTTGAATTAATGAGCAGATCGCTCGCGCGGCTACCCTTAATTAATAGCTAATGAAGGCTCCTACAGGGAGTTGTTTTTAGAAAAATGCCCGTTACTTCACTTTGTTGTACAAAGTGGACTATTTTTGTTGGAGATTTTTTTCGGTAGTTTATGAGCATCAATCTATTAGGTTGAGGCGGTTTTTGTAGCAGTTCTGCTACTAGGTTTTAAAAAATTTAGAAATTTCCTATTATTATAGAAGGTTCCTATTTGGTCGTGAATTTATCATTTTTACAAGTTTTTATTTAACTTTGTTTGTATGTTGGTTTAGGTCAAATCTTGCAACAGAATTATGAAACAGTTTACCCCCAAACGATTGAACTGAAATTTCGCATATGTACATTCTTTTTTTTTTATTAAAAAAAACATTGCCCCACACTAGGAATTTCTCCTGTATCGTGGGCTGCGTTTACAAAAATTCAAACTCACATGCACAAACAGCCAGACCCGGAACAACTACCTGTAGATCATACAATTATTTGTTCCGTGCGGAATCGGATCGAACCCGCGACACGCAGCGCAGCAGCCAATCGCTCAGCCACTGTGCCAACCGTGCCGCCAAACATGTTTAGTTTGGATGACAATGTATGGCAAGCTAAGTAACTTCATTCTAAATCAAATATGGCAGACTCACAGAGATGGTAGACTAGTTATTTTTGTGCACTCCCAAGATATCGGTATTGATTAAAATTGTTTTTTGAGAAGAATTCGAAAAAAAATACGTTACAAACTATTTGTTGCGACAATTTTAATCAATTTAAACACTCTGAAATCAATTTAATGTACACTTAAGTCGATATAGTATTTTCATTGGAGGCAACAAAATTAATCCAAGGATTTGATTATGGAGTAGTTTGCCAGTTTTATTTTAATTTTAATTTAGAAAAATAATAACCAAGGATAATGAAACTCACAGCACCACCCATACATATAACCAAGACATGAACGCGCTCACAAAATTTGTTTACCTCAAGACTTTTCCTCGTTGCGCCTTTTTAAATGAGCTAACACACGGCCCTCTACATCGGTGTCTCTTGTAAAACTCCGAGCAAACGTGTCCGAGCCGGCTATCGCTCCATCTTGCACGTAATACCGGATTCTAGTACCTGATGTATAAAATACGCCAGGTAAGATGCAAGTAGTGGACCGATAATTTTTCCTGCTAACGTTTTATCGTGAAAACTAACTTTAAATCTCCATTTCAGTCAATCTAAATTTAAGTGTGGCAATAAGTAACTATTGTTATGTTACCTCTAGTGCTATTGCTGATCACCTAGAAGAGTCATATTACATTTACTAAGGTTACTGCCTCGTTGGTGGTGGTCGCAAGCGAGACTGTTGAGGTTCTGGGTTTGGTTACCGAGTCGGGGTAAATTCAAAGCTCAAATCTAAAAAAAAAACATTTACTGGCACTTTGGCTTGTTAAAGAGATAGACTGCCTCGCTGGTCTAGTAGTCTTTGTTGAGCATGAGGTCTTGGGTTCGATTCCCAGGGCGGGTAAAGTGTTATTGGGTGTTTTCAACAGACAGCCTCGGAGTCTGGATTTGTGGACGGTTGATGGCAACAGACTCGCCCGCCTCGCCTATTACATGGGACTGAATCATAACTGGCGAAATGTGGGTGTACTATTAGGTCCTACCTCTGTCTAACCTCTGCCTTCGGTATTTATAGGCGTGATGTTATGTTCTGCTAAGTGGTTGTAGGCACTGCACACTGCTCGCAGAGCGTTAGGGCAATGGAGCCGAAAGGTTTTGGAGGGACGACCGCAAGGTGGACCAATGATCTAGTGAAGATGCAAGAAACGCTGGACTGGTCGACGTGGCGAACCTTGAGAGGCCCATGTCTAGCAGTGGGTTGTATTTCAGCTGATACATGATGCATAGCAATAGTAACATTTTCGGCTCAAGTAAAAGAGAACGATTTAGCATCCAAGCACGTTTCCCAATCTACCATCATACCATTCCCAGTTCAAACTCTTAAACTAACCGACACCTTTTCTAGTAGAGAAACTGCAAATAACCACGCTGTTCGCTTGAGTAGCGAAGTTGTGCTGAGCGCGGCCATATTTTGTACATCACGGTATTAGGCTGGCTACACACGGTGCAACAGAGAGCGAGACGTGCGAGTGTGAGTGGAACAGCATGTGAGTTTGAGTGAAACAACGTTATGTGCGTTACGTGAATATACTACAATAACAATACAATACTTTTGGTTGAGTTGTGATTCGATTATAGTGAGTAAGGAGATTCGTATTATGCATATATCTGGGAGTAAAATTATAACCAGCTTAAACCTCAAAAAAAGTTTGCAGTCGAAATGTGGTTATAGTACCTAACCTGGTGTCAGAGTTTTCTTGCGACCCATAGGCCTCTGAATTCTGACTGGTAATCATGTGGCTAGTCTTTCTTTCCGGTTTTGACAGTTGCCATATCATGGTAAGTCCCCAGTTAAGCGGTCTAATTTTACCTTTACTTGGATACAGAGATAATGGTTTAATAGCAATTATAATTTGAACAGAAAGTACTAGGAGACCAGAATCGTGAAGAAGATGTTGGAATAAAATTGTTGTTTGTCTGTTCGTTTGAATGCGCATCACGTAAAAACTATGAGCTTCTTGTAAGCTGGTTTTGAAAAGCCTATATGTGTGATTAACAAAACTATGTTACTCCCTAATAACAACTATCTGCAAAACTTCTGAAGATTTTTATCTACACTAATATTACAAAGAGGAAAGATTTGTATTTTTGTGTGTATGTTTGTAATGAATAATGATTTCAAAAATTATTTCACCATTAGAACGCTACATTCACCCTGAGTAACATATCATACCCGTGCGAAGCTGGGACGGGCCGCTAGTTTTAATTAACTTAGATAAAATAAAGGAAATCTCTTTGTTGTAAGCCAAGTATTGAAAACCGTGAGAAACAAGGATATGTAGGTATCTGTAGATGCATGATTTTAATCATCCTTATGTAACATAAGGATGATTAAAATCATGATGATTTTTAATCATTTAAATGTAGACACGCGCTTAAAGCGCGTGTCTACATTTATAATTAAAACACAAAAAGTGTCCCATCATGCAGCCAGCATTATTCCCCATATTATACTGATTGTGAGCATTATATTCCTCTTGTGTAAAGTTAAAACTCGAGATGTGATGAAACACATTTACATACGAATAACATTTTCATATTATTTATAATTTTACTTTCCAACGTCTAGACTGGAACGTTAGGAATATTAAAGAAAATTTTATTACTACAAATAAAATAAAATAAAATAAAATAAATATCGCTGGACATTACACACAGCGCCATCTAGGTGCCACACTAAGCAACTAGGCTTGTGTCGTGGACACCAGATAGTTGATAATACTACTTATATACTTTTTGTTTGTAAATACATACTTATTATACATATAAACATCCATGACTCGGAAACAAATGTCCATGCTCATGACACCAACTTTTGCTCCTACCGGGATTCGAACCCGGGACCCTGGGAACGTAAGGCAGCCTCACTACCGCTGCGCCATTCGGGTCGTCAAGTGTTTGAATATAGTGGAGTTTGTTAGATAAAATCACTTAGAAAAATAATAAAGGATTCTGTATGGAAGTTAAGATAACACTTAATACAGACTTACTAACTTCTAGCACTAACAACCTAGACAAAGATACTTTCTCCCCACGATAACAATCAAAAATTAATTGGAATAACATGCTACCGAAGAAGCAGACCATCGAGAGAAGTGAATGGAATGGGGGAGGGCTTTGGCGCAGGAGTAGGACAAAAGGGGTTTTAAAAAAAAATGCTAAAATTACACATCTGTATTAAACTCTGCGTCTTCAGACTTTAAGAGGGAATGCTGGTGGTCTTTTCTCCA
Organism: Eugnorisma glareosa; assembly: GCA_947578425.1. Classification (NCBI taxonomy): domain Eukaryota; kingdom Metazoa; phylum Arthropoda; class Insecta; order Lepidoptera; family Noctuidae; genus Eugnorisma; species Eugnorisma glareosa. The sequence goes on from OX387964.1 coordinate 19,866,702, forward strand.
TACAAATGGTCTCGCCTGTTTTCTTTCTTGTTTAAGACTTTTAAGCAATGATTTTTTTTAGTAAAATAAATGTCAACCTCTTCTATGTCCCTATATTTTCCTTTTTGATGATACGTGATCTTTATAAGCACTAGAATCCTTACAAAATGCTCGATTTAGAGCTCTATCAACAGAGGTCCAGTGTAAAAAAGAAAAGCATAGAGACACAGTATACAATCTGTTTTTTTTTATATCCCATAACTCTAGGGTTATATTCTGTAGGTAAAAATAATACTAAAACTCCTAGAATAGGTGGTCCAAAAATGCATCGTTTCAGAGATATCATCAATCATAATTAAATTAGGTCAAAAATTGTCACCAGTATGACGAATCTTTACTTTTGCGAGGTTGCCAAACTTCGCAGTAGTGTAGTAAAATAAATAGTAAAATAAAATATTTAAAGCTAAGAAAATGCGACGTTGTCATATTTCACGTAAGGGTGTTTTACATTAATAATCGTGACTTTGCCGAATTATTTTGTATGAAAAATGAAAAAAAAAAATAACGAAGGATTCGAACATAACTCATATAATTATAATGTTGCCCAAAAACGGTCTTGGTCTTGCGGTCTTGGTCTTGTTCTTGCATTTTTGCAAGACCAAGATCAAGACCAAGACCGGCTTATTGTAGCAAGACCAAGACCAAGACTGAACCCTGCAAGATTTGAGCAAGAACAAGACTAAGCCTGCAAGACTCTTGCGTCTCGCAGTTAAGTCAAACTGAGCTTTGGGCGTTATTAAGTAGGGATTTGGTTTCAATCCTGATTTTGATAGACGTTCCCCAGTATCAAAACCGTATCGTCATAACACTAAATGGTATTGTATTGATTATTATATTTCGACTATTTATTAAGTTGCTAGCGTGTTACTGACAAATATATTCCCATGTGATAAAAGTGTAGCTAGCATAACTTTCTGACAAAGTTCATTTCATACCTTGTAGGTAGTATTGTATTATGCTTGTTTATGTCTAATGTGCAGATCTAAAGTTAGTAGGTTGGTAAACATTATGTAGGTACCTAACTACTTATGTTTCAAAGTTTATATTATTCTTCTAGGGGGCGTTCAAGTATTACGTAAGCGCTTGAGGGGGGAGTCTTTGCTTTGCTTTGGTCGATATCGTGATTACGTCAGCAGTTATTATTTACTTTTTTTACACAAATGGCATGAACCCACAAATTGTTTATGCTTGAAAACAAAACACATATGTTGGGGATTCCCACAAATAATGAATACGTTATAGGTACTCGCTTAGAAGCGAGTGGGGGAATTACCGCACGCCACTCACTTGTCACTTGCCTAAATTTCTTTTTAAATGATTACATAAGCATGGGAGGGGGGAAGAGGTTTGTTTGCTTACTTTTGCTGACAAGGGGAAGGGGGGGTAAATAATTGTAAAAAATCTGCTTACGTAATACTTGAATGGCCCAGTATTCAGCAAAATTTAAAACTAACAGCGAGTCGAGTAGGTCTAGTACTAGTAACAGTGTTTACGCCAGCCAATGTTATGGTACAGACGCCAGCACATCAAACTAGTACAGTCTGTCAAGTTTCTTTAACTTAACAGATTTTCAACTTTATCGCTAAAGCATTAAGGTTCATGGTTGATTGGAAAAATTTGACGTTCCGCGAATAAACCGTTGGTCGGTCGGTGTATTATGTACCTACTTATTTGATAATTTACCGACAAAGACGCCGCGGTTTATCAAAGACTGCAACAAGTGTATATCACACAGCATTTGACACTGTTTGAGCGCCGCATTCGCCGCCACAGAGTACGGACAGAGGCACACAAAATTGTTACCTATTTTGGTAGGGTTGGCACAAGAGGATAAAATTAAATGACCTAGAAGATGTCTCAGCCGCAGGTATAAATTGAATTAGTACCTACTAAATTGCGTAATTTTTTTAATTATTGTCAAGTTCATTTTATTAATTAGGTGGTTCACTATGCTTATGTCAATTTAAGCTCAACATGTACCTACTCTGTTACGTTATTCTAAGATCTAAACTAACGTGGTTATTACATAGCAATAGGCTAATAGGTATTTGAAAGTAGTCTCGTCTAAGTAGTAGAGTCTCGCAAGACTTGCGAGACTCTTGCTGCAAGACCAAGACCAAAACCAAGACTGAGAGCGCAATACCAAGACCAAGACCAAGACCAAGTGCATTGACGCAAGACCAAGACCAAGACTGGGTAAGGTCTCGTCTTGGTCTTGCATTTGGGCAACACTACTCATATATGCCAGTTGATTCTTTGATATGGCCTCAATCATACCCTAGAGTTATGGGATATCAAAAAAAAACACGTCCTTCTTATTTAGTTTATGAAATATCTTTTTAACCGACTTTCTTCAAAAAGGAGGAGGTTCTCAATCGATGACATGGAGCTGATCTGATGATGGAGCTAGAAGGCATAAGAAACTGTAATAAAACGACGCAACGCCGTCGAATTTGGACTCGTTTGATTCGTCTTGACAAGTACTTTAGTCCTAAATGGTCACCAGGGTCTGATGATGGAGCTGGAAGGTGGCCATAGGAACTCCGTTATAAAACGACATAACCCCATCGAGTTTGGGTACGTATAATTTATCTTGTCGAATACTTTGTCTCTAGATGGTACCCAGGGTCTGATGATGAAGCTGGAGGGTGGTCACAGGTAGTCCGTAATGAAATGACACAATCCCGTCGAGTTTGAGCTCGTATGATTCGTCTTGACGAGTACTTTGGTCCTAAATGGTATCTAGTGTCTGATGATGGAGCTGGACGGTGGCCATAGGAACTCGTTATAAAACGACAAAACCGACGAGTACTTTAACTAACTTCTAGTTACAATGTAAAAATTAATTCATGACAAGAGTTTGTGTGGTATAATACAACTAAAAAGGGTAAAATAAAAAGGCTTTCTGCGAAAACAAAACCAACTTCCAAAAAAACACAAAAAGACATCTAAAATAACTTGACTTTCGGAAGTCGGTGGCAAAAAAGACACAAAAAAAGAAACCGACTTCCAAAAGTCAAGTTATTTTAGACTTTTTTAGTGTTTTTTTTGGAAGTCGGTTTTGTTTTCGCAGAAAGTTTTTTTTAAATTGGTCGAATACTGGAGGAGGAAATAGTCGAGAGCCAAACCTCGAATTATGACTTTTTACTTAGGTTATTTAGTCGGATCTACAGTTGTCCTTAACGCACCAATGTCGAAATCGCGCTAGCAGAGCGATAGCTATAGTTTCTTAAAATGCCTAATTTTCAAAAATGTCTCCACCCGCATTTCCTCATAGCCACTGAATCGAAAGATAGGTAGTCTGGAATTTAAAAACGACGCAGGCTTCATACTTTTCATCTTAGATTGCAGGCGAAGTCACGGGCAATGAAGAGGCAAGCGCTAGCAGCCCAATAATTCCATAACTCTATTCCATATTTCTCCAACTCCACAACGGAACTAACAGAACTAAATTCCATTTTCTATATAAATAAACAATTGGTGTTCTTTATTTTTGTGTATTGCAATACATTTGTTGTGGGCCATAAAACAAGCGTGGGGTCAGCTTAATGTTACGGAAAATTCGCTTTTACGAAGGAACTGTAGAACAGTCGGGAGAATGAATGCGTCGGTACGTGGATGAGCATAAAACAATAGTTTTATGGTCCAACATGTTCTTTTCTTGAGATAGTATAATGTTAAAGGGTTACTGTATAGGTTGCATTGTCTAATAAAAGGAAAGCCTACCTCTGTTCCGGTGGGTGTAACCAACGGCATAGGTAATTAAACAAGCATAAAGTAAAACACAGGATTTAAAATTTAATATTTGACTTGCAATGATTTTAGGTTTGTTTGAGCTGAAATTTTGCATACACGTTTAGTTTGGATGACAATGCATGGTTAGCCAAATGACTTCACTCTGAATCCAATATGGCGGACTCCCAAAGATGGCAGACTAGTTATTTATACACTCCCATGATATGAGTATCAATTAAAAGGGTTTGCTGAGAAGAATATGAAAAAATAAATGACGTCACACATTATTTAAAACTTTGTTTTTATCCATGTGTTTTATAAATGCTTATTTCATACTCAAACACGTTTTTGTCCCTCACAACGTTGCCTTCCAAGGTGTATTATAGAAAATACCCACGTTTAAAACAGTTGAGTTTCCCGAGCACCTGCCGAGGTGTTCCGAAGCCAGTGGAGCGAGACGTGCACGTGACGACAAGGATGCGACGTTGTGGATATCGTATATTTTGATTTGAAATTTAATACTAAGGAAACATATTTTTAAACGAATTGATAGTCACTAATTCAGAGGGAAAATTATATTTCTTATAATTCTTCTTTTAACAACTTTAAACACTGACGTATGCTTTTGAGTAGGTAGCTCATGTTAAGTCCTTTTTTGTTTTAATTTACATCACTTGATGTTAGAATGATATTTTGTCAATAGTTTCAGGACATCATCTGCCTAGCCTTTTCCCAACTGTAAAGGGGTTGGCTTCCATTTCAAACCGACACAGCTGAGTATGAGTTTTTTACCCCCAGGGTATCTGTACCCTGGGGGTAAAAAACTCATACTCAGCTGTGTGTGTGGGTTGTTGCAAATTAAAAAAAGTTTCGAGTATACAGATATTGGGGTAATTGGCGCCTTTTAACTTAACAACCATTTCTTGGGTACCATTTTGTGGCTTTTTTTGGTGCATTTTGTTTTCTGTTTTTCCCAAGAAATGGAAAAAGACGTGGAGGAGGTGCAAAGGTGGGGGGATGATTTGCCAAAAGGTTGGTGAAGAACTGCTCTGAACAGGAATAAGCAGAGGGAAATAGAGGATGCCTATGTCGCAAGACAGCCTGCAGACCTAGTAGCTGACTAGTTTTAAGTTAATGTTATTACTTGTTTGTGTAATAAGGTCAGACTAAAATAAAGGCTACTTTTTTATTTATCTTTACAACCTCCTGCCTGACTGCCTCATTGGTCTAGTGGTCGCAAGCGCGACTGCTGAGCTTGAGGTCCTGGGTTCGATTCCCAGGTCGGGCAAAGTATTGTTGGGATGTTCCATCAGGAATTTCTCAGTAGCATCCACGGAGTCTGGATTTGTGCCCGGTTGATGACAATAGGCTCGCCCCTATTACATGGGACTTAAACATTACTGGGGAAATGTGGGTGTACTATTAGGTACACCTCTGACTAACCCTTCAGGGATTACAGGCGTGCTGTTATGTTAATAACTTAACAAATACTCTCCTAAAACCTTCAAAGAAAGTAAAGACGAATTGTAAACCTTTCTCAACACGTAAAAGTTAAACAACTTAGCACTCGCAACGCAAGTAATCCTAATCTCCCATTTGTACACGCAATCCTCACAGCGCTGCATCGCTGGACCCAAACAACACATGAAAGCATTTAAGCGAAACAGCCAACTCTTCACCCAAATAGTTGCGCTGGCTGTGCATTTGACCGCCGCGGCGCAGTACTGTTGGTTATCAAGACGTTTTGAATTTGGCGAGTGAGTTTCGAGTGGACTTCGAGATGACTTGATTTTTGTTCCAAATTTTTATATCCAGTTAGTTTGAAAGAAATCGAAGTGCGGCTTAAAACGGGACGTATGGAATAAATTAATATTTGTTCAGAATCCCAGAGGTCGGATCAGTTCACTGCCTTGTTAGTCTAGTGGTCGCAAGCGCGACTGCTGAGCATGAGGTCCCGGGTTCGATTCCCAGGTCGTGCAAAGTGTTATTGGGTTTTTCCGTTAGGAATTTCTCAGCAGCAGCCACGAAGTCTGAATCTGTGACCAGTTGATGCCAATAGGCTCGCCCTCACTGTCACATGGGATTAAAACATAACTGACGAAATGTGGGTGTACTATTAAATCAAATCATATGAAATCATTTATTTGTCAGAACATGGTCGGTATGAATATTACATGGTCTTGAGTTATATATTGTGTCATAACATTCTACCACATGGGCGTACAAATGTTAATATGTTATATTAGTGATCAATTATATTTTTATTTAATTTTATTAATTATAGTTAAAATTCAAAAAGAATGTCAATTACAAATTAAAAAAAAATATAAATAATAATTGAATTAAATTAATATGTCATTGTCATTTAATTAGTCATTCAAATTGTAATAGCGTTTATTACATTAAAAAAAATTAAATTGCTTCTTAAATCTAGCCAAATCTAACTCTCTAATAGATTTATTAATTTTATTATAAACTAGCGACCCGCCCCGGCTTCGCACGGGTCAATGTTATACATATAAACCTTCCTCTTGAATCACTCTATCTATTAAAAAAAACCGCATCAAAATCCGTTGCGTAGTTTCAAAGATTTAAGCATACAAAGGGACATAGGGACAGAGAAAGCGACTTTGTTTTATACTATGTAGTGATTTGCGCGGCTCTGCAGAATAATGCAGTTATTAAATGCACCTCTGCCTAACACTTCGGGGATTACAGGCGTGATGTCTATTTCTTTTCTAGCTATCTAATTGTCTAGTAACCATAGTAGTCGCCGCAGTATTAGAAGCAACATTCGTCGCTGGGGCAAGTTTAATGCTCGTCGCCATAAATACGCTGAGCTGATGTATTTACAGCCGCGCAAATTGTACCTTTATAACAGCTCGGGGGCCTGGGATCACCTGGGAGCTCTAGAACCATTGTGCTTAATGTGGGAGATAAAAGATTATATTGTTTACTAGTTGCTCTGGGTCTTTGGGAGCTAAGAGGTATGTTTTGATATTTAAGTTTGTATCTTGTAGAATTTGATCGTCTGCATGATAAGAATAGCAATTATTTTGGTGCAGATTCTTTATGTGGTCTTATTTGTTTTGGATTACGACGATACGAGTCACATTACATTTTATCATCACTACATAGTATAAAACAAAGTCGCTTCCCGCTGTCTGTCCCTATGTATGCTTAGATCTTTAAAACGACGCAACAGATTTTAAAGCGGTTTTTTTAAATAGATAGAGTGATTCAAGAGGATGGTTTATATGTATAACATTGCACCCGTGCCAAGCCGGGGCGAGTCGCTAGTCTTATATAAAATAAAATCCACTACAGAAGACATGGTCTTGTAACGCACACTCAGTTACAGGTTACCACAAATCACACATTATCGAGTACACATGCTCTAAATACAATAGAAATTAAAATTAGTACTAGGTAGGTACATACAATTAAACAATCATGCTATAATTAAAGATTAATATATCCAGAATACAGTCAAATAAAATCAAATTTAATTACACAGTAACGTCATGATGAATTAATAATGGTTGGAATTCAGATTAAAAATAGAAATATAAAAAAATATGTTTCTAAGATTCGTGAAACCGCAAGAAAGCAAACAAAAACTACTATTGTTTGATCTTTTTACCCGACTACGGCAAAGCCAATAAGAAGAGTTATAATTTATCAGTCTATGTATGTTTGTTTGTATTCTTAAAAACCTTTGTATTGAAAGGTGGTGTTAAGTTAAATGACATTTCAAAGACATTTCCAAACGCTTAGTTGACACTTCCCGTGACCCAAGGGCTGGCTTTTACCTTGGCCAAAGGCTTAGTATTGCCATACAACGTGGCAACGCCGCCAGTCTCTTGGGTAGGTACATTACCAGTTGACTGCGTTGAGGAGGAGTTTTTTGACGCCATTTTTTAATTTTATTAATAAGTTAGTTACTTTAGGTTATTTTAATTTATAAATTTTAATGTATAGTATAGTAGAACAGAAATAAATTAATAAAAGTACCTTTGAAAGTTAAATGACATCAAAACAAAGCTTGATTAAACACTACACCGCCATTATAAAATATACATTTTAACATCACGACTGTATTCCCCGATGGGTAAGGCAGCAGTATACCCTTGTGTGTCCTAAGTAAATCGGAGCCAGCCTATTGCCATCAACCCGGGACTAATCGATTCCTCCTCCTTCTGACACATTACTAATGGAAAAACTCAATTGCATTCGATGCGACTTTGAAATCGAACCGAAGTCGCGATTTTGACAACTACACCCATCACCATTCCCTAATTAGGACTTATAACAAAATCCGACTGCCTCACTGGTTTAATGGTCGCAATCGTGACTGCTGAGCATGAGGTCCTGGGTTCTATTCCCGGTTAGGGCAAATGGATGTAATGGGGTATTTCCATCAGGATTTTTTTAATAGCAGCCACGAAGTCTGGATTTGTGCCCATAATCATCCTATAATGTTCCCACTGCTGGGACATACGGCCTCCTCTCTATGAGAGGACATTCCCTCTCATAGAGAGGAGGCCGTATGTCCCAGCATATACAACATGTAACAGAAAGGGTATAATCATATGGAATACTGTGGTACGGACCATCAAACTGAACAACTTTCTCTATGGGACCACCATCGAAATCGTAAAAAAATAATCAGCTGTCCTATACAAAATTTCAATACCTACTCGACCCAAATGTATGGGACAGCTGATTATTTTTTTACGATTTCGATGGTGGTGCCATAGAGAAAGTTGTTCAGTTTGATGGTCCGTACCACAGTATTCCATATGATTATACCCTTTCTGTTACACGCTGTATATATGCCAGCTATAATCCACCACGCGGGCCCAGTGCGGGTTGGTAGATGTCACATGTCTTCAAATTTTTGGTTCTAGGACATGCCGGTTTCCTCACAATATTTTCCTTCACCGTTTTGAGAGCAGTGGTTAAGAAATAAATTACATAAATTAATGCGCTTGCCCAGGTTCAAACCTACGACTTACTGTTCGTAAGTCGGGGCTGCCACCACTCAAAGATTTGGGCCCGGTTGATGGCAATAGGCTCGCCCCTATTACATGAGACTTAAACATAACTGGTGAAATGTGGGTGGTACACCTCTGCCTACCCCTTCTTTTCTGTTATGTTATAACAAACTCACAATTCCACAATATAATATTATTAATATTCAACAATGATTTAATTATCCAACAAGATAGAGTCCTAACTCTGAACCCCCTAACTACCCTCTCGGGACAATGCTCATAGTTACATGAAACGGGAGTGGTTCATACTAACAATTGGTAGTTCCTGCTTTCCTAGTCGAATTGCAAGGTTGCAAGCCTTAGTAGGTCGTGTTTGTTAATGAAGTTTGCAATGTACCTTGTAAGATGTAATTAAGATTTTGTGTGTGATCTTGATTCTTGATTTAACTTATATCTAGAATGCAAAAGATATTTCACTATTTTAATTGTATGATTATCTGTAGATTTATTTTATTTTATTTGCTTTTGACTTTTTTTTATTTTTAATATAGATATTTATCCCAATTGTCAATGTTTTTTTTTGTATATATGGGTTATACTGATACTGTTAGCCTGCGTCATCCCACTGCTGGGAAAATTCCTCTCCCCGTGACTTCCAGTTGATATGGGCTATAAAATAAAAAATAAAATTTGTTTATTTCAAGTAATAAGACTCATACACAAGGGTACAAACAGGATAACAAGCACAGACAAAAACAAACACTCACAAAGTAATGTAAAAATAAAGTAATTTTGCTTGCCTGAAATAAATGACAATTATTATCACTACATACTCGTAGTCCGAAAATCTGACTACCAAACCGTCCAAAGATTGTCTAGAAAATATCGCTTTTAGCGGATTAATGGATTGAACCAAGGACGGGCACGAGAGGTCGCCGCCGCCGAGATCGCCGCTATAAGGACACGGCGGTGCTCCGCCCACGCGGGGCAGACCTTCACCGTGTGCTCCACCGTGTCCTCCGGCCGATCCTCACAATGGTAACACCCGGGCGCCATAGTGACACCCTAATATGTGAAATGTTTTCTGTCATCAGTATGGTGTACATTATAAAGAATATTCTATTGTATTCTACTTATTTTATTTTTGAATTGTTGATTGTATCTTTTTACTCTGGATGCTCATAATTTGCACGTCTTTCTAAATCGTTGCATAATCTCAACATAAATGATGTAACCAAGATTTTTAACAATATTTTGATTTAGAAGACTGTCCATGGAGTTTCTTGCCCATTCTTCTCCAAAGAGATCTACGTTTTGGAATGGGCAACTACATAACAGGAGGTACTTTTACAAGTCTTTATGCCTTGTGACTGTAGCTTCGTAATTTATTTGTTTTTTTGACATTCAAAAGTGCCTGTAATGGTCAAATTGAAATAAATGATGATAATATAAAAGTGTGTTACACAAATGGGGAGTTTACCAATAGGAAAATGAGTTGCATTTGAAATTTCGTTTGTTAATTTATCAGTCACCCATCCCTAAAATACTACCGCTTCTACTGATCCGCATTTCACCTCTCTAACATCAACAACATCTATTTCTAATTAAACTCAGCCAAGTTTGACAACTGTACCAAAAGCTTACAGAGACTTAGCAATCTAACAACGTCCTAGCATCCTGTGGCATCGATTTCACTTAATTGGACAGACGATACCTCCCTAATTGTATTAGATGACCTGAAACCTGATCAGGTTCCTAATAAAGTTGTTTTTGAGATAACTATCTGGTAAGTACCTAAGTACTTCAGGTTTGGTAGGATTTGTCTATGAGCACTTGTGATTGGTTAGATTTTCATTATCTGCTCAGCGCTTTCAAAACTATGCTGGGTCAGCTTCCAGTCTCACTAAGAGTAGCTCAATATTTTATGTGGGGAACTGACTTCTACAATTCAGGTAAAACAATACCTACGTTAAGGCGCTGTAGATGGCGCTCGAGGACCTTCATGAAGTTGACTGCTACGAAGATAGCAATGCGCGGGCGGCGGGCGGTGCGCCTAGCTGGCATATTGCTCCGGGGAATGGCTCTCTTGACTCGCGGATCAACTTAGCATTTTGTTCTACATAAAAGTCTTTTACGTTGTTTTTTCTGAGTTCTTATACTACCTATTGTTAAGAATTGTTGTCAAAGTTGTAATATAAATCACTTGACGATTATCAAAGATCAGCGAATGACAGTCAGAGCCAACGGGTTAACATGCTTTCCGAAGCACGTAGTAACCCATCCCTGATTAATTGAATCGTGTGGTAAGAGCCCCTTATATCTTTAACAGGCATAACGATCTCGGAATCGGAAAATAATGCCAAATAGGCATAGCTATTATTAGCAGAAAATAAATTTCACTTTATTAAACAAAAAAATATGTTCTTTGATTATTTCATGAGTGATTGATAAGTCGACAAATAACCTTTGTACAACAATGGAAAATCTACCAGGAACTCATTATTTAATTAATGAGCTGAAAAATATGGTGGGTTAAATATATTCCCTTTGCTTTTTAAAGGGTTATAAGATTTTCGATAACATCTACTGTGTACACAATGTGTAACAAAAAAACACAAACGCAAGACCTGTGGTCCGGTTGCGATAGTCGCGGAGAGGATCCGGCAATTGGGTCTCGAGGTGGCATTGCACAAGTCCGAGGCCATGTGCTTTCATGGGCCTCGGAATGCGCCACCGTCGGGATCCATGCTGACGGTAGGAGGGGTTTCCATCGGCGTCGAGCCGACGTTGAAGTACTTAGGTCTCGTCCTCGACAGCCGGTGGAACTTCGTGGAGCATTTCCGACGTTTGGCCCCCAAACTGGAACGGGCCGGGGCTGCCTTCAGGCGGCTCTTGCCCAACCTGGGGGGTCCAAACGCCTCCTGCCGGAGGCTCTACGCGGGGGTCGTGCGGTCCATGGCCCTTTACGGGGCCCCGGTGTGGGCGCGTTCTTTGAGGCGGCGAGCCGCCCATTATCTGAACGCGCCCCAAAGGGTGGTAGCCGTAAGGCTAATCCGGGGGTACCGCACGATCTCCGGCGAGGCGGCGAGCCTCCTTGCCGGATTGCCGCCATGGGATCTGGAGGCGATAGTCCTCGCGCGCCTGCACGAGTGGCGCGTGGAGGCACTACGCCGGGGGGAAACTCCGCTGCCGCGGCAAATTGTCGCTCAGCGGACAGACTTCCGGCGTGATCTCATGGCGACATGGAGAGAGCGACTGTCGCAACCCCGTGCAGGGCACGCCACTATAATGGCGGTAAGTCCCCTCTTTGAGGAGTGGCTGGAGAGGCGCCACGGCGCCCTCACCTTCCGCCTGACGCAGGTCCTCACCGGACATGGTTGTTTCGGGAGGTTCCTGCACCTAATCGGGCGGGAGGAAACGCCCGGGTGTCACCACTGCGAGGATCGACCGGAGGACACAGTGGAGCACACTGTGCAGGTCTGCTCCGCTTGGGCGGAGCAACGCCGTGTCCTCGTAGCGGCGATCGGCGGCGGCGACCTCTCGCGTCCGGCCCTGGTTCAATCCATGGTCCGGAGCGAGACGGAATGGGACGCCGTCACCTCCTTCTGCGAAGCAGTCATGCTAGCGAAGGAGGTGGCGGGACGTGAGAGGGAGAGAACCTCTCGTCCCAGCCGCCGCGGGAGACGCACCGGGCGTCGGGGGCCACGTGGTGGCCCCCGGCCACCGTAGACGCGGGCCTGTGGACGGTGAGCTATGGGCTAGCTCGCCGTCCGTCCGTCTTATGACGACAGGCCGTGTCGACGGCGCGTTCGTGTTCCACGCGCGCCTCAAAGAGAGTCAGCAAACAGGAAGGGGTCCGTAAGGGCCGACGCCTGCCAGGGTTGCGGGACTGTTCGAAAGAGATACCGCGGCCCTGGAACACAAAGGGCAAAGGAAGGAACATGGATGGGTTTTAGTCAGTACAAGTCTGACACTCCCTCCTGCTCAGCCCAGAGCGGGAGGGGTCATTTGATGATTTCCCATCGATAAAAAAAAAAAAAAAAAAAAAAAAGACCTGTGGTCCCGTTACACGAGAGGTCTTGCGTTTGTGTGTTTTGTGTGAAAAATGAATTTCCCAAAGTCTTTGAACAAAAGTGGTCCAGGTGCGTTCACCTGGACCACTTTTGTTCAGAGACTTTGGGAAATTCATTTTTTTTTTAGTTTTACCCCACTTATTGATCAACAGATCGCGGCCTTTCCTATTTTTTTTGAACTTGTAGAACAAGTAATGTTCAGTTCCATGGTTCGACACACCTCACGAGAAGTCTTGCGTTTATTGTGTTACACCATAAGGGCCATAAGGGCGAAGAAAACCGTCCTAAAGACAAAGTTGGCATACAATTAGATAAGCACTGAAAATATTTTTTTGACAAGGCACAAAACTGATTTTTCTGCAGCAAAATAAATGTTGTGGCTTCGACGAGCACATTATTCAAACACAAATAATATATTTTCCATTCCTACCAAAAAAATATACACACTACTATTAAAATCAAACAAGGTTTTTGTCCCGTTCTATTTTATCAAAAAGTGAATGCAGCTTGACATCCGGGCTGCAACCTAAATAAAATCTGTCAATCAAATGGTTCCGTAGGCGATTTGGACGCATACGACATAAAACATTCCGTTTTGAGTGGTTCGAATGGGTTGTGGTGTGGGTAGAGGAGGTGGCGATAACCCATTTTAAATGATTATTTTGGAAGCGGAAAGATTTCATGACATTTAGAATCATTAACATTAAAATAGGGAATTTTCAAACCATTATTGCAGAATACTGAAGACTCTAAAGGGTGTAACAAGACCCTTAACGAAGCCGAAAGGCACTTGTTCTCCCCGTCATTGCGATACTTTTGTTCTAGACCATACCTAGGAACCTTCTAGTTACGGAGATATTGGGGGTCTTTTTTTTTTTTTTTTTTTTTTTTTTTTTTTTTTTTTTTTTTTTTATCGATGGGAAATCATCAAATGACCCCTCCCGCTCTGGGCTGAGCAGGAGGGAGTGTCAGACTTGTACTGACTAAAACCCATCCATGTTCCTTCCTTTGCCCTTTATGTTCCAGGGCCGCGGTATCTCTTTCGAACAGTCCCGCAACCCTGGCAGGCATCGGTCCTTTCGGACCCCGTATTGGGGGTCTAACTTTCAACTTTTTCACAAGTTTTTTTTTTATTCATGTTTTTAATGTAAGATTTTTACTTTAATCACCTCCACGACCCAGTCTACTACTATTCAATCCATCCATCAGCACAATGTTTTCAGTGTTTTACATTGAGTCCGACTGTAAAACGTGAAATTCACCCCAAAAAAGTCGTTTCCCAGCAATAATTTTTGCGTAAAGTTACTTAGTTTGATGTGCAGAATGCTTGATTGACGGCTTCGTGAAGGGTCCTGTTACACCGTGTAGATCAGAAACTTCGACAAACCGTACATCCCGAAACTAGCTGATTAATTTGGTACAACTGTAACAAAGTACTGACAAAAATAAATGTATACTCTCACTTACGGGATATCCTCCATGATTGGATTTACGAGAAATATGAACAATGAATCTCAAAAGAATGAATAATCACGGTAAGTGACCGTATAAGTTGAGTTGTAAACCGTGAAAGCTTAAATCGGTGATTAAAAATAATTGAGACCTCAAAAGTCAAATAAAACAGTTTGTAGTTTTAAATATCACGACTGATGAGACTTGCAGGGTATTGCGTATCTTAGTAGACAGTTCATAGTGATCATCACTTGGTGAGTTTTGATATACAATGACCGTTCTTGTTTTTTTTTCAACTGAACGCTACCCGTGCAGAACTGTCATGTATATCAAAACTCGCCTAGTGATGATCACTATGAACTGTCAACAGAGATACGTAATAGATTGACGAATGGCGCAGCGGTAGTGAGGCTGCCTTACATTCTTAGGGTCCCGGGTTCGAATCCCGGTAGGAGCAAATGTTTGTGTAATGAGCATGGACATTGGATGGATGGGATGGATGTTTAAATGTATAATAAGTATGTATTTACAAACAAAAAGTATCTATGTAGTACTATCAACTATCTGGTGTCCACGACACAAGCCTCGTTGCTTAGTGTGGCACCTAGATGGCGCTGTGTGTAATGTCCAGCGATATTTATTTATAGCCCTGCAGGTGACTTCGCTTTCTCCGCTTTATATTTCTTTAAATTCATAACGGGCTAGCCTACGAGACTGTAAAAACCGGCAAAATCAACGTTTTCAATCAAAACACCAAGAAATAAGCTATATGAAATCCTACATTAAGGTGCTTGCTTTTCCTGACCCCTCTTCCTATCCCTCTTCTGATAAGAAGGATAAGGTGATGTAGGTAACCGATTTGATTTGATTTTGAAATTTCTTTATTTTAATATCAACACAACAGATATATGACATTCAGATCTTATTCTAAAAGCATTAAACATTAAGATTAGGTGTTTTGTGCAGACTATGGCGCCTATATATAACACTAGCTGACCCGCGCAACTTCGTCTGCGTGCGTGCGTACATAAAAGAAAGAGAGGTTAGAGAGAGTGTGCGTCAACCTTAAAAGTTAGACATATGGCCATTGTGGATATTTTTTTAGAGCTTTTTAAGAGGGACAATTTCGACATACATGATAATTGCGTAACTTTAACCGTTCACGCACAACGGAAGCTCTCAAAAGGAGTAAATCCCTATTATATACTATTACCGATGGATAATCATCAAATCACCCCTCCCACTCTGGACGGAGCGGAAGGGATTGTCAGACTTGTACTGACTAAAATCCACCCACGTTTATTCTGTTGCCCTTTGCGTTCCAGGGCCGCGGTATCTCTTTCGAACAGTCCCGCAACCCTGGCAGGCCTCGCTCCTCTCGGATCCCTTCCCGTTTGCTGACATCTCTTTGAGGCGCGTGTGGAACACGAACACGCCGTCACCACGGCCTGTCGTCATAAGACGGACGGATGGCGAGCTAGCCCATTACTCACTGTCCACAGGCCCGCGACCCTCGACAGCCTTACGTCTTCATCTTTAGACACTCGATGACAATCATACACCAGCTAGAACGAAAGTTCTCATCAAAGTTCTTGAAATGGGCCGAGACACGATAAAACTGCTGTAAACTGTTGCGGACCTCTTGCAACTGCCTTCCGTCTCCATCGTCAGACCTTTGATGATAGACAAACTCCAGGCAGGTCTAAAGTTCTCATCAAGGTGCATGAAATCAGCCGAAACACGATATAGATGCTGTAAACTCTTGAGGACCTCTTGCAACTACCTTCCCTCTCCATCGTCAGACCTTCGATGACAGTCATACTCCAGCTAGGTCTAAAGTTCTCATCAAGGTGCATGAAATGAGCCCAGACACGATATAGATGCTGTAAACTCTTGAGGACCACTTGCAACTGCTTTCCTTCTCCATCGTCAGACATTCGATGAAAGTCAAACTGACAACTCAGTATGGTTTAAAGTTTTCATCAAAGTGAATGAAATGAGCCCAATAACATTATACCTGCTGCAAACTGTTTAGGACCGCTTGCAACTGCCATTTGTCTCTATCGTTTGACCGTCGATGACAGTCATACTTCAGCAAGGCCTAAAGTTCTCATCAAGGTGCATGAATTGAGCCCAAACACGTTATTGTTGCTGCAAACTCTTGAGGACCTCTTGCAAGTGCCTTCCGTCTCCATCGTCAGACCTTCGATGACGTCATACTCCAGCTAGATCTAAAGTTCTCATCAAGGTGCAGGAAATGAGCCCAAACATGATTTCTCAATTTAAAAAACAAAAGATCATGTATATCGGACTTCTCTGTAAAAAGTTATGCGTGGTCAGGTCATACATAAAATAAAAAAATATAGACGCGTCGAATTGAGAACCTCCTCTTTTTGTTTCGTTGGTTAATAAACCAAGCTTCAGACATTTGACACGGGCGAGGGTCATTCTTTCACGGAAAACTTAACACCGCGACTCAGAAAATGGAGTGAAATTAATAGCGCCATCTATCGAGCACGAAATTTAACCGTTAAAATATAATGCATGTAAAGCGATCGAACACACACTCTACAGGGTTATCAGGGTCTAGAGTACTTTTTGCTCTCAGACCCGATTTAAAAGTTATCTTGTGAGCACATTTTTATTAATTAGTACCATTTTGGTGCAATAGATGTCGTTGCATGTATCTTACACAATGATGGTAAGTTCTTCTTGAACACTTTAAATTTATAAATCTTTTGATAGAGAGCACTGATTACAGCATGAAACAAAAACTAAAACCTTCTCTAAGTTCCCCACAATATTTGTGCATTGAATCTAATCACATTGGTTTTCCCAACAACATGAACACCCGCCTCGCAGCGCGCGCGGGTCATTATTTTGATGCGGAGTTATTTTAAAACTGTGATATCTCCTAAGATATTCATCTAAATTGAATACTGTAAAGGGCAATTTTGGTCACAATTGAATGCTAAAGATGACTAACATATTTATTTTGATAAGGATTAATACTATGTCGGTAAAAACACCTTCGCAAATAAAACATTAATTTTGACCAAATTTTAAAATCATAAAAATGGTTATTGTGAGTCAACCTTAAAAGATAGGCATGTGCCGTCGCGGACTTTTTTTGAGACCTTTTTAAGAGGAATAATTCCCTGCTACATTATATTTGTGCAACTTTAACCGTTTACGCAGCGCACGCAACGGAAGCTATCAAAGAGAATATTTTTTCCCCGTTTTTGCAACATTTGTCATTGATGCTCCGCTCCTATTGGTTATAGCGTGATGATATATAGCCTATAGCCTTCCTCGATAAATAGGCTAACCAACACAAAAAGAATTTTTCACTTCGAACCAGTAGTTCCTGAGATTACCGCGTTCAAACAAACAAACAAACAAACAAACAAACAAACAAACAAACTCTTCAGCTTTATAATATTAGTATAGATTTACGAACACAAACGACATGTAATGTAAAAAACTTATTAGTTGTTATGACGCAGAAGTATCTTAATACTTACGGTAAACAAATGTCGAACTTTAAAGCGCGATGATTAAACACAAACGCACTTTATAACACTTAATAATGTACTGACTACTGGGTGCTGACTTTAGTCAGTTACCTACATCCTCCTACGTAAGAATCCCGCTCTTCGCTACCGCTTATCACTCGGCCCACAACCTCACGCAGTGAGCGCGTAACACAGCCCGGACGTGGGACGCGCATAACGAATGCCCAAACACTGAATAGCTGATGAACAATTTGCATACCTGAATCGCTATTACGTACTGACACCGCTACCGGCATAGTTTGAGGGACAGGCCCTTAGATTTGAGGGTGTTATGATACGGGTCATCACGATTGTATTCCCTGAGGGTTTAAGCAGACGGTCTGCGTTTCACCGGTTATGGCAATTCGGGTGTTAAAGGGGTAAGCCTAATGCGTTGGAACGGGTATAAATCTAGACGCGGGTCTATAACCTACCTAACCTAGTTTAGATTGATAGGCGTAGTACATCATCTGCCTAGCCTTTGGGGTCGACTTCCAGTCTAACCGGATGCAGCTGAGTACCAGTACTTTACATGGATTGACTGCCTATCTGCTCTCCACAACCCAGTTAGTGCTGGGTAATACGATACCCCTTGGTAAGCACTGGTTTTCAGACTTTTTGGGCCACTGACTACCTGTGACGACTGTCAAAGATCTACAGACGACAGCCGGGACCAACGGCTTAACGTGCTTTCCGAGGCACGGAGAAAACTCTGTATGTAATGAGCGGTCACCCATCCACAGACCAACCTAGGGAAGCACGGCTTATCCTAAAGATCGACCCGAGCGGCTGTCATTATTTTGCCACGAGCTCATTTATAGGCTTTGTACTAAGGTTTGAAAAACTCAGTAACAAAATCTGGGCTCGGGTCGAACTTACAGTCCCGGGTTTTGTATGCCTCACTAACGACCACTAGTCTAACGAGACGGTCATTATGTTTTCACAGCCTGAATGTACAGAATCCCACTTACTAGTAGTTGCTAGTATGTACAAAAGTTAAAATATTTGCGGTAAAGGAAAATCATCGTTTTCTAAGTAGAAAACGCTTCACAAAAAAATCGATGGCAATATTTATATATATACGATGATATTATATAAACGATGTTGGAAATTCAAATCTACCTATTAAGGTAGGAGTTTACAATTTGTTTTCAGTTGCAGAAGCATGCTCAGCTTACTGTCAGTGTCAGTTTTGAATTCATATAAAGGTCGTTAGCTTGCACTTAAGATAAGTAAAACATAAATAAATATAGGTACCTAATATCTCCTCAATAAACTGAGCACGTAAAAATCGAGCGAAAAACGTCTAGGTTCTTGGGTTGATGCGCTTTTAATGTGAGTAAAAAAGCTTTTAATAATTCTGAGATCATACTTACGTTTATTTTATCGGTTTGTGTTATATTTATATTTATGGTTATTTTATCACTAGTCAAACCAAAATCAAAGTTAAGGCCTTTAAATCATCATTCAGCGTTAAGCCTTAAATATTCTGGATTTAGAGTTGAATCGAAATTTGTTGTAATTCATAACGCAGTCATAATTCGAATCATAATGTATTACATCAATACGAGTATTTCAGTTTAATAAATACTTTGTTTTATGAACGTAATTCAGGCACAAAAGTAGTAAAAATATATTGAGTGTACGAATAAACGCCGAGAGACACTACGCCGACAGACTAAACACCGACAAGACTTCACTTCGACGGAACTCTTCGCCGACAGGACACTTCGCCGACAGGACTCTTCGCCGACAGTTTTCATCAACAACGCAAATTATCTCCGAAAATCAGATACCTATCAAATCATCTTGATCAAAAAGAAAATCAAGTAGATTCACTCAGCATAGACCATCATTATTCTCTAACCCTTGTCCCAGTTCATTTGGGGTCGGCGCCGCATGTCTTCTTCTTCCATAATTCTCTAATACTCGTAGTCGTCATCTCATCAGACACCTCCTTTCTAGTCATATCATTCTTCACACAGTCTATCCATCGTTTCTTTAGTCTTCCTCTACTCTTATACCCATCCACATTCATACTCAAATCTTGGCTCACTGACATTTTTCTCAGCATAGATCAAAAGACGCTATTATTCTATGGATGGGTTGGGCAGTCCTGAAGTGACGACTACAGCTAGATGGACCGACAACTTGTCAAAAAGTTGTCTGGGATAGACTGGGCGCAGAAGAATGAAGACAGGAGGGTGTGGCCCAGCTTCGGAGAAGCCTATATCCGATAATGTACTGTGATAGGTGAGCTGATTTGATGGATTTTCGCATTGTTTAAAGTCGGAAAAACGGCTGTCCCACAAATCCCGTCCCGCAAAAGTTTTTTAGTACCTGTCCAAACCTAAATTCTAAACCAACAAATCACACACATTTCCACATGTCACATGCGTTCTAAATAAAAAGTCCCCAATTAGTTGAAAAGTCTCTCAAACCGGCACAGCGTGGCCACCGGACGTTTGAGCGGACGTAGTGCGATGCCATTGATTGAAATGTCCTGCGTTTGAGTACTTTGACATAGTGTGTGCGTTGTCTGCTGTCGGACGAGTTTTGTGACGTTTCCTATATTTGTGTTAGCATGGAGCTATGTTTTTGTATAAGGAAAAAAATATCGGGAGATACGACGGATTTTCTCATACCTACGTTTTGTGCAATGGGCAAGATGTGATAAATATTCGTTCCTTATATGATTATTTTCCATCAATGGCCGTGATTCTAATAAACAATAATCGAACGAATGTAACAACTACCTATGTTCTGATTTTTGTACCACTTTCTAACGATCTCACAAGACTTACCTCGAGTTACTATATCACGGCGTGAAGCGCACATATTCAAATCTGTATACAACTGTATCAGTAGCGAATACAGTCAATTTAACCCTACACAAACGGCTTGGTGGACAGAGGATCTCACAACACCGCCAAAAGTGGAGAGATTTGCAAGAGACCCATACTCAGCAATGGGTAGCCAAAGGTTGAAGAAGAAGAGATAGAAAAGATTACTTCTATAGTGGAGCCCAAAAACACGGCAACGTTTTTTTTAACTAATCTATTACGAAAGCCACACACACACAATAAAACAACTATTTTTCCTTAAAAAAACTCACATACGGATTCGCCAAATTTTCCCAGCGCTTTCCCCAATTTTTTTCCCCAACACAACAGATCGATGGGCCGTCCATTGGTCCCATTTGAATGGTCTGTGACCCACATTGGCCGGCAGACGTAATATCCGGTCGGGCGTCCAGCGAACACCGGAAATTTCATCAAATCTGTCATACGATTGATAAGTTATCGTCGATTAATGTTTGGAAGTGAAACTTTCACTTTTACAGTGAGAGGGTAAGTAGAAATGTTACATGACGTACAAGAGTGTACTTATAGGGCCATGAAGATACGGGGTACAGGGAACTGTTCTTCATGTTCCGACCAGACAGGTTTTGTGTCTAATGTGCTACTGCCGACAGTAGTTGTCGGATTTTTCTATATATTCTTAGGTCGCGGATAACTTTAACAGCACGATGTAGAATTCTAATGTGAGTTCTTCATTTGTGTCATAGATGGCGCTTTAGTACTTTTTGTAGTGCCGCTACAAGTGTCTGACACTTGAGAGAATGGGGTTTAAAAATTGAAAGCTGACCTCAGATGGCGCCACTGTACAGACCCGATCTGACCAATGAGGTCAAGCTCTTTGAAATACAAAATGACTTTAACAGACTTTCAACCAATGACGATGCTTGGAACCAACTATGCTAGCGCCATTAGTTCCACAGTTGCCATCTTCATTGCCAAAGCTACAGACCAAGAGCTCAGCAAAATTATTCTAGATTCTACAAACTTCTACCTCTCGCTTCAAAAGATAAAGAAGAACATTGTTAGGAAGCTGGCATGTCGTAAGATAAGTTAAACTTATCTTACCTAACTCTTGGTCTGCAACCGGCTTCAACTGAGAGCTAGAGTGACGTATCCGACCAAGTGTCAGAATCAGAACGATTAGTGTATGACCCTTGCGAGTTCCTAGTCTGTACTTCTCCATAAGAATCTACGCTTTGACACAGACAACTAGGTTCAATTTTCTGACCAACTGACCACCTCTTTGGCATCGAAAAGTGCCATAAGAAGACACCGCGTTCATTCTAAATACAACTAGAGACTTCTTGGAGAGATCTTTAGGAGTCTAGAAATTTATACAACAAACAGATGAAACGATATCCTAATAAGAACGACCTACCTATAAAAACTAGTACAAATTGACAATACCCGACTACGGAACCCGTAAAGTTTAGCACAAGACTTTTGTTTGACTGTAGCAGGAGGAGACATAAAAAATGTGAAGCAATTTCACTCGCCGCCCGCAGACTGTCATGAATATTAACCATTTTGCGCCATTCGACATAGAGTAGGGAATTAAGTAAAAAAGTGATACTGCATACTTAAGGAGTAAAGATACTAGAGCGGTAAATTAAGTTTTTTTGAAACCACCTGAACCCCCCTCCTCCTCTTCGCACCCGTAGTCTTCGGAAGGTTAGACAGAGGTGTTCCTAATAGTAGGTACAACTGTATTTCGTATTTCTCTTAAAGGGTGTAACAAGAAACTTAATGAAACCGAAAGGCACTGGTTCTCCCCGTCATTGCGATAATTTTTGGTGCATACATTGAGTCCTACCGTAAAACGTGATTTTTCACCCCAAAAAAAAAGTCGTATCCCAGCAATAATTTTTGCGTAAAGTTATTTAGTTTGATGTACATAATGCTTGGTTGACGGCTTCGTGAAGGGTCCTGTTACACCCTGTATAGGTTGCAAAAGCTGAAACGTCATGAGAAGCGTAAAATAATATCTACACCTTAGATTACGAAGTTTTAATTTTATTGTATTTATGTCTAAACTTTTCTTTGTTGGTTAGGTTGGATCACGTCGGGGTCACCAATGATTAGGTTGATATCTAGTGGGCCACTCCAATATTCATTAATTACTGAATTACAATAAAATAAGGTACTTTCGACGTTAATTATGGAAGATATATGAAAATACATTAACACTCGTGCAGTGGCTGTCAACGCAATGGCGAGCGACCACCGCGCCCCCCGGCGCCCGCGATCGGCATCGACGAGGTTACTAAACCTCGTCGATGCCGATCGTCGTGTGGGTCGTCAAAAACTAAACACTAGTTTCGTTTTTGACGACCCGAATAGCGCAGCGGTAGTGAGGCTGCCTTACGTTCTTAGGGTCCCGGGTTCAAATCCCGGTAGAAGCAAATGTTTGTGTGATGAGCATGGACATTTGTTTCCGAGTCATGGATGTTTATATGTATAATAAGTATGTATTTACAAACAAAAAGTATCTATGTATCTATCAACTATCTGGTGTCCACGACACAAGCCTCGTTGCTTAGTGTGGCACCTAGATGGCGCTCTGTGTAATGTCAAGCTATATTTACTTTTACTTACTTATTTACTTACTTAGTCGCGTTCAGAAATAGCTTCAACAGTATTATTAATTTGCCAGTGATCCACAAACGTTAAAGTTAGTCTATAAATTAAATCGAATCATCCTTTATTTTGTAATAACACGCATACCAAGTGTAGGTAGGTACCTACGCGTATCTTCCTGAGTAATTTGATCCAATTTCCTTGGCGTTTCTTTAATGGCTTAAGAAGGATTGATTGTTGATATAAATCTAAGTAACAATGCAAAATATCCGCGATTGACCTATTTATTAATTTTTAGCAATATTTTCCTCATCCGCAAAAAGCAAATAACAGTTCACCTTTATTTCTCCATAAATTTTAACAAATAAAGTTAGGTACAAAAATCTCCTAGAAAAATAAACCACTGGCCAAACCATTGAAGAAAAACCTTGAAATCTTTTAAGAATTAGGAAATTCAAAGTAACTAAAAAATAAACGAAGAGTTACAAGCCAAACCCTCTTAAGGCAAAATGGTTTGAGCTATTCAGTATCGCATCTGTTTTAACATAATCTTTGGCAAAAAAACAGTGTAACAAAGTGCGGCTGGCGTCGATTGGCGCGCTTACGATACTTCAGGGTCGTATTTCAGCTGAAACCGGCGCGTTACAGATTAGCTCCAATTTTCTTTCGTACTACATTGAATTCTCTTCAATTGGGTTGTGTGGGGAACCCGATTTGACTTCTCCTGTAAGATTCGGTTAAGGTTTAGAGTAATGTAAGAAGAAATGAGAATGAAAGTCTTGTTTTTTTCTGGATTTTTTTAGGAAGGGAAGAATATGTAAGTGTTACATCAGACGTTTGGCTTGGAGTAATGGAAAACAACTTTGGTGTGAAGTCTTAAATATGTCGGCACGGTTGGCGCAGTGGCTGAGCGGTTGGATGCTGCACTGCGTCTCGTGGTTCATACGGAACAAATATCTAAAATTTTGTTTTAGATGGCCTACGGGTAGTTGTTCCAGAGGTCTGGCTGTTTATGTATGTGTGTTTAAATTAGTGTGAGAACGTTTTTTTTTTAAAGAAAAAAAAAATAAAAAAAGTTGTAGTCACAGCGATAGTGAGAAAATTACTAATTGCTTTTAGAAAACTAATATCACTTCTTGCTCCCGAGATTAATCCAGTGACAAACCCTAAATCAGACCAGGAACTTAAAATAAACGCAAAATTTAAAACTAACATACCCAAACTAAATCACTTTAAAGCTAAAACTAATCACCTAAAAGGTCCGACCGTCCATAAACAAAGTGGACTGACCGATAAATTTTCACGTCTAGCGCCTTACGGTAGTTAATTTTTAATTCGACAGTCCGCAGGTCTTACCCCGCGGACGGTCGATGCGAGACTGATGAGTTCTGTGGTGGGGGGAGACCGCAACGCTTAGTTATTTCGACCTACCGTCATTTGTTGACTTCTCGTTTTAAATTAGATGTCCGAGCGGGTGTTTTCTTTTATCTTTTTTGGCTCCGTTTGGGTTCGTTTACCTGAGTTAGGTTAATACCTTGTCGGGATGTGCTGTTTCATGTTCTTTTTGGTGTTTAAGTAGACCATAACCTGGTTCAAGGTCAGTTGGTACGTGATATTTGACTTGCTTAAGGCCTTATTGGATCTACAGAGTGGATAGGGTTTTTACAGTAGGCTTGTTCGCATTAGTGATGTAAATAGAAGGCAATTAGGGAATTTTAGTGACACAATAGGCATCACTATCCTCTCGATTGATACATCTTACAATGTCATCCTCCCTTAAGAAAGGTTTGGGTCCAGAAGGAAGAGTAGAGAGTAAGAGAGAGTGGGCCTTATTCCACGCATTTCCCAATGCATGTTGGTGGTACTCACATGTCTTCGAATTTAAGGGTCTCGGTTTACCCGCGATGTTTTTCTTCACTGTTTTGAAAACTTATGTAAGACTAGCTGACCCGCGCAACTTCGTCTGCGTGCGTGCGTACATAAAAGAAAGAGAGGTTAGAGAGAGTGTGCGTCAACCTTAAAAGTTAGACATATGGCCATTGTGGATATTTTTTTAGAGCTTTTTAAGAGGGACAATTTCGACATACATGATAATTGCGTAACTTTAACCGTTCACGCACAACGGAAGCTCTCAAAAGGAGTAAATCCCTATTATATACTATTACCGATGGATAATCATCAAATCACCCCTCCCACTCTGGACGGAGCGGAAGGGATTGTCAGACTTGTACTGACTAAAATCCACCCACGTTTATTCTGTTGCCCTTTGCGTTCCAGGGCCGCGGTATCTCTTTCGAACAGTCCCGCAACCCTGGCAGGCCTCGCTCCTCTCGGATCCCTTCCCGTTTGCTGACATCTCTTTGAGGCGCGTGTGGAACACGAACACGCCGTCACCACGGCCTGTCGTCATAAGACGGACGGATGGCGAGCTAGCCCATTACTCACTGTCCACAGGCCCGCGACCCTCGACAGCCTTACGTCTTCATCTTTAGACACTCGATGACAATCATACACCAGCTAGAACGAAAGTTCTCATCAAAGTTCTTGAAATGGGCCGAGACACGATAAAACTGCTGTAAACTGTTGCGGACCTCTTGCAACTGCCTTCCGTCTCCATCGTCAGACCTTTGATGATAGACAAACTCCAGGCAGGTCTAAAGTTCTCATCAAGGTGCATGAAATCAGCCGAAACACGATATAGATGCTGTAAACTCTTGAGGACCTCTTGCAACTACCTTCCCTCTCCATCGTCAGACCTTCGATGACAGTCATACTCCAGCTAGGTCTAAAGTTCTCATCAAGGTGCATGAAATGAGCCCAGACACGATATAGATGCTGTAAACTCTTGAGGACCACTTGCAACTGCTTTCCTTCTCCATCGTCAGACATTCGATGAAAGTCAAACTGACAACTCAGTATGGTTTAAAGTTTTCATCAAAGTGAATGAAATGAGCCCAATAACATTATACCTGCTGCAAACTGTTTAGGACCGCTTGCAACTGCCATTTGTCTCTATCGTTTGACCGTCGATGACAGTCATACTTCAGCAAGGCCTAAAGTTCTCATCAAGGTGCATGAATTGAGCCCAAACACGTTATTGTTGCTGCAAACTCTTGAGGACCTCTTGCAAGTGCCTTCCGTCTCCATCGTCAGACCTTCGATGACGTCATACTCCAGCTAGATCTAAAGTTCTCATCAAGGTGCAGGAAATGAGCCCAAACATGATTTCTCAATTTAAAAAACAAAAGATCATGTATATCGGACTTCTCTGTAAAAAGTTATGCGTGGTCAGGTCATACATAAAATAAAAAAATATAGACGCGTCGAATTGAGAACCTCCTCTTTTTGTTTCGTTGGTTAATAAACCAAGCTTCAGACATTTGACACGGGCGAGGGTCATTCTTTCACGGAAAACTTAACACCGCGACTCAGAAAATGGAGTGAAATTAATAGCGCCATCTATCGAGCACGAAATTTAACCGTTAAAATATAATGCATGTAAAGCGATCGAACACACACTCTACAGGGTTATCAGGGTCTAGAGTACTTTTTGCTCTCAGACCCGATTTAAAAGTTATCTTGTGAGCACATTTTTATTAATTAGTACCATTTTGGTGCAATAGATGTCGTTGCATGTATCTTACACAATGATGGTAAGTTCTTCTTGAACACTTTAAATTTATAAATCTTTTGATAGAGAGCACTGATTACAGCATGAAACAAAAACTAAAACCTTCTCTAAGTTCCCCACAATATTTGTGCATTGAATCTAATCACATTGGTTTTCCCAACAACATGAACACCCGCCTCGCAGCGCGCGCGGGTCATTATTTTGATGCGGAGTTATTTTAAAACTGTGATATCTCCTAAGATATTCATCTAAATTGAATACTGTAAAGGGCAATTTTGGTCACAATTGAATGCTAAAGATGACTAACATATTTATTTTGATAAGGATTAATACTATGTCGGTAAAAACACCTTCGCAAATAAAACATTAATTTTGACCAAATTTTAAAATCATAAAAATGGTTATTGTGAGTCAACCTTAAAAGATAGGCATGTGCCGTCGCGGACTTTTTTTGAGACCTTTTTAAGAGGAATAATTCCCTGCTACATTATATTTGTGCAACTTTAACCGTTTACGCAGCGCACGCAACGGAAGCTATCAAAGAGAATATTTTTTCCCCGTTTTTGCAACATTTGTCATTGATGCTCCGCTCCTATTGGTTATAGCGTGATGATATATAGCCTATAGCCTTCCTCGATAAATAGGCTAACCAACACAAAAAGAATTTTTCACTTCGAACCAGTAGTTCCTGAGATTACCGCGTTCAAACAAACAAACAAACAAACAAACAAACAAACAAACTCTTCAGCTTTATAATATTAGTATAGATTTCTTCATGAGGCATTTCTCAGCAGTAGCCACCGAGTCTTGATTTGTGCCCGGTTGATGGCAATAGGCTCGCTCCTATTACATGGGACTTAAACATAACTGTGGGTGTACTTTTAGGTACACCTCTGCCCTTCGGGGATTACAGGAGTGATGCTATGTTAAGGGTTAGGCAGAGGAGTACCTAATAGTACACACATTTCGCCAGTTATGTTTAACTCCCTTGTAATAGGGGGCGAGTCTATTGCCATCAAACGTGCACAAATCCAGACTCCGAGGCCGTACTGAGATATTCCTGATTGAAAAGCCCAATAACAATTTGCCCGACCCGAGGATCGAACCCTGGTCCACATCCTCAGCAGTCGCAATTTCGACCACAAGACCAGTGAGGCAGTTACTCACTCATACTAATTTAATCCTGACTCACACTTACTAAATCTTTCCAAAGATAGAGACAAAACTCTTAAAGGCGTCTTTAACAAGTGTGACGCGAACTTCCTCAGTATATTTATTTCTCCTCTGAAACTTGTTAGAAATACCGACCCAGAAGTTTGGTGTACCGTTTCACAGTCCATTGCACCATCTATGTTAGGTCATTAATCAATGTCAAAATACTTTGGAGTAAACCCCGCATTGGAATGCGCATAAAAAGGAATTTGCTACATTTCATGCTGGCCTGGTACACGATTTTTCTTTTTTTGTGATTTTGAAGTGAAAGAAATATGCTTGGGGTTAATGTGTTTTTAAATGCTTTAACGTGAAGGTTGAACAGCTAGGAGGCGCTTGTTTAGCTGTTTTTAGACTGCAGCGCTTTTACAAGCAGTTTGCTCAGGAAATTTCACTAGTTAAGATTCATGACGACATGACGTTTTATGACATAAGTAAACTAAATTATTTGCTTGAATGGAAACTTCTTTATGATTTAAATCTGGAAGCTTAGTACACCTACCAGTGTCTTATCACCCAACACACACGCCACCGCTGCTCGCTTAGTGCCTAACACAATTTGTATTTTATCTTAAGTATATTAGTCTGTAAGGTAACTATACAGGGTGAATTTTCTAAGTTTCTAAGAATTTTATGGCCAAATCCGAAATTATGAGAATAGAGAAAAATGCTCAAAGGAGTCTCGAGCCCGATTTTGATGAAAACTAAAACTGCGTCATTAGATTTTTGAAAAATCAATATTCCTAGCCAGGAATCGAACTCATTTTTCTGGAGTTTGTCGTGCCGTATGTCATTACTTCCCAGAATTTGATCCTTACTAGCGACACTATCGAATTGTGTCATCATACAGTGTGTTTCGTTTTTTTCAAAACCGACAGGTTCGATTCCTGGCTAGGTTTTTTTTTTTTATTAATCTAATGATGCAGTTTTAGTTTTCAACAAAATCGAGCTCGAGACTCCTTTGAGCATTTTTTGAAATTCCTCATAGTTTTGGATTTGGCCATCCACGCCCACTTGAAAAATTCACCCTGCTTGTCTATGGGACAAAGTAGCTCAAACTCAAACTCAAAGCGTTTATTTCAATTAGACCTTCGCAGGCACTTTTGAAAGTCAGAAAAACAAAGGCGAAGCTACAGTCACAGACACAAGGCATAATAACTTGTGAAAGTACTGTAGTTGCCCATTCCAAAGCGTAGATCTCTATGGAGAAGAAAGGGCAAGAAACTCCATGGACACTCTTTTCAATCAAAATATTGTTACAAGATCTTGGTTACATCATTCATGTTGAGATTATACATATATGTGAGAACGATGTAGAAAGACGTGCACATTAAGAGCGTCCAGAGTAAAAGATTATAACTATCAACAATTTAAAAACAAAGTAGTTAAAATAAACCGTGACAGCTAAGAGATGACCAGTCCCAACTGACAGCGCCTGAAAATAAATAGATGTTGTTGTTTATCATCCAATTCCGTCATCTTACAACTATTGTAAATGCGAATGTTATGGATGGATGGATGGATGTTTGTTATACGTATAGGTAATCATGCCGGAATCGCTGAACGGATCGGGATGAAATTAGTCACAGAGATAGATTATAGTCACTCTCAAACATCAAAAATTCTACGCGAACGAAGTCCCGGGCAACAGCTAGTACATTATAATAATCTACATTATTATGTATATGAGGAGTTTCTTATATAAAGTGTATCTATTCATACACGAAATCTTTTAAGGGGTCATTGTACTCATCATTATGAACAACTTTCACTATGGGAACGACCCCGAAATCGCGAAAAAAAAATCAGCTGTTCAGTACATTTTGACGAGTTAGTGCGATCATATTGTACGGAACAGCTGTTTTTTTTTCGTGATTTCGAGGTTGGTCCTATAGTAAAAGTTGTTCATAATGATGAGTACAATGACCCTTTAAGAGATTTCGTGTATGAATAGATAGACATATAAACGGTGTAACAAGACCCTTAACGAAGTTGAAAGGTACTTGCTCTCCCGATCATTCCGATCATTTTTTTGTTCTAGACCATAACTGGGAACATTCTAGTTACGGAGATATTGGGGGTCAAAGTTCCAACTTGTTCACAGGGTTTTTTTTAAATACTTGTTTTTAATGTAAGATTTTTAGTTTAAACACCACCACGACCTCCGTACCATTCAATGCATCCATCAGCACAATGTTTTTAGTGCGTTACATTGAGTCCTACCTAGCAGTAAAGTTACATAATTTAATGTAAAGAATGCGTGGTTGACGGCTTCGTGAAGGGTCTTGTTACACCCTGTACACTTTAACCTAAAGGATCTCGATGGACCTCCAAAAACTCCTCCAGTACCCACGTTATTACTGAAATTCACGCGGAAAAAGGCAACACACCACAATTTTAAACCGACTTCTTAATTACTACCCCAGCAATCAAAACCCCAGCATGTCCCAACCTGTCTATTAAAATTCACGCGTCGCCCCCAATTCGGGAGGCAAACATCAAAAAAAGTATTTTTTTACCCTACACTCTTGAACAGAAGGTATATAAGTAAAAGGACTCATGATTTCTCAAAGGAATGTTTGCTGGGGCTGTGCCGACGACGCACGAGTTAACTTTTTGACAGGGATACCTTTGCCGACGTGATAAGAATCATAGAAATGTTGCGGGAGATGCAAGTGATAAGCGGGATGATCTATGCGGAACTTCATAAGTCAATTCTAGATATTTCTTGTTTGTTTTTTTTTTTTAATCGTAGGTATTTTTAAAGGCATTTTAGTTGTGTTACTAAAAGAGTTTTAATTGTATTTTAAGTATATAAGTATAATATTGTGGTGGTAGTAATATCGTTTTTAGCTGTTAGGGTGTTATAAACGTAATTTTAAATAAATTAATAATTAGAAAACGCAATTGAGTGAAACTTAAGTTTTGGTTCTGCTTTAAACAATTTTCAAGAGTTACGCAAAGTGATGTTCTTGCGGTAATATTCAAACAAATGCGTTACTTGTACAAAATTCTTAGGCCCAACAAGGCTATTTTGAATTGTTTGAACTTGTGTTGAAAATGGTCAGCTGTGACCCCAAGTGCGAAGCTACATTTCTCATATTTCCCACCCTGGTAAAGATGGCGTGACAAACTTGAAGCCAACAGCCGGATTGGTACAAGTACCCAAAGATATTTTTCACTCGCTACCCGCTTTATTCATGCCTCACACCACACGCTCACCGCAGAATCCTGTGAGTTTTCCTGCTCTGATGATTTTCAGCCAGATCTCTTGTTGATCCGAGAAAGGCGAATTTTTCGCCAATACGTGAACGAATTCTGTAATATTTGGGGTTAAACGCGTTTACTGCAGCCTATGGCCTTTCCTTGGTACCTCAACTGTATAGTTACAAAGATTATTTGTTCAGGACTCGTTACCAAGGATGGTAGTCAGCTGTTCTGAACTGCTGAAATGCTTGCTATTTTTTTTTGGGGTAAATACAAAAGTATTTTTAATTTATTTGTGTTGAATGAGTGGGGTTCGTGTAAATTTTAGCTTATAGCTATTTGAGGGTTTGTAAAAATATTTTTGCTTCAGTTATAAGTGGCCCCCGGCGGTATCTTTAGAAAGTGTTGGATCAGGGGTTAGGAAAAGTGGTGCCTGCGTTAACACATTATTGAAAGGTAGGTAAGTTACTTTTCAGAATCTTTTGTTTTCATGAGTTCATTGAAGACTGCAAGTATGGAAAGTAATATGCTATTATGAAAATCTCAAGACAACAGGGAGTAACAAGGAACAAGTGCTGAAAAGCTTATTTGTGTTGAATGAGTGGGGTTCGTGTAAATTTTAGCTTATAGCTATTTGAGGGTTTGTAAAAATATTTTTGGTGCTTAGTTACATGGAAAAAGACGGAAACATGTCCGATGTATCTGTTTTGATCATCGCTAAATAGAGATTTAGGAAATGTGTACCTACAGTTGATAGCAATAGGCTCGCCCCTATTACATGGGACTTCAACATAACTGGCGACATGTGGGTATAAAATTATGTACAATTCTGTCTAGCCCTTTTTACAGGCGTGATGTTATGGTATGTTAAACAATATTTTTTCCAGAATTTCGACTATGATGACATCTCCAAAACACATCTTATCATGCTTGTATCGGCCAATCAAGTCAAATATCTCGACAAAGCTTCAAAATTGAAGGCAAGCTTTGAGTACATGTACCGAAGGCGAATAATAAACGTATAGCGGGCGACATAAAGTCATAATCGTGCGGTTACGGGAGCTTCACGCAGCGGCCACTCGGGGGCCATCAGACGTGTAGCGAGTGAAGTGGGAGCTACCATGGGAAGTCGAATTGAAGTCAATGGATATCTGATATTTTTCTCGGAGTGACAAGTTTTTGTTGAAATCGTCAGGCCCCAAGGAAGGTATCTTTACTTATCTTTTTACCATTATTTAGACCTTTTGTAGAAACACCAGATAAAAAAATAATGAAGACAACATCACATCTGTAACCCTCGAAGGGTAAGGCAGAGGTGTACCTAATAGTACACCCACATTTCGCCAGTTATGTTAAAGTTCTATGTAATAGGGGACGAGCCTATTGTCATCAACCGTGTACAAATCCAGACTTCAGGATACTACTGAAAAAATGTTGGTGGAAAAACCATGGAGACAATATGAGGACCTGTCTCAAAAATCTTACAAATGGCATTTCATCCTGACTTTTTAAATATTTTCGCATTATATACTCTGTTACGAGTATGTTGGTTAGTTGAATAAAACATACCGTTAGGTACACTTGTTATATTTACACATTATACTAAATACAGCAGACACAGCAGTATCACAGACGGGATCAGTTAGCGCAGTGACCGGAGTAGCCTACCGGAAGTATAGACAATCATAGATAATGGTGTACATACTAATTACATACTAAATAGTGATGTCACATACTCGACTTCTCATTCCTATAGTAGTCCTCCAGCCAGAAGGTCATGTATCGCCGAAATTTCTATAATAATGTGGAGCCGCGGCGGCCCCGACGAGTGGTAACCGGCGCTCCTTATGAATAAAATTATCTTCGCTCGCTGATAATGTAAATCTTTGATGGTGTGGCGATTATGCAGAGAGATGACTTTAGTTTGGGTCATACTTGTGGAACATCACGCTAGGAATCGTGAGGGGGTAAGCAGACATGTTTATTAGACCAGCATTTCGCCCAGTAAGTTGTAATCGTGTCTCGTTGTGTTGCGTGTTCGGAGCACAAAATGACTTAATGACCGGCTGCCTCTCTCTCATCCAGTTGCTACCACCAACTTACGGAGATCGTCGTTCCACCCACCCTACACCTGCCGATTTGCTGTCTCCACTCAAGATCACATCTACCCGAACTGTCATCGGTTCTTATAGGCTCTTACGGCCGGCACACTGCTACTTCAGTTTACTTACTCATTCTGTGAGCTATATCGACCACTTTGGTTCTCTGTGTGATTTATTTATTTATTTATTATTCACAAAATCCACAGCTCTTTACAATTTTGTCTTAAAGTATATAAACTAATCCTACAGCCAATTACGGATTTACAATTTAATAGCTATACAAAACATTGCTAAGAGTACAGCGTGAATGAGTGTGTAGGAGTGTGCATGAAGAGTTGCAAATGTGTGTGTGGGTATGTCATAGTGGTGTGTGGTGATTGTCTGTATACCTTCTGTTTAAATGATATTTACTTACTAATTACATTTACTTAATTACTTACTTACTTAATTATATTTACTTTTTTTTTTTTTTTTTTGTGATCACCTAGGAATACTCTGGCATGATATTATACAATATTATTCCTATCTTGTAATTGGTATAAAAATATATCGTCGCATGACGTCAACTTCTACCATTTCCTCACAGTTCTTTTGAAACCCAATGAACTGAAAAATATCTTCAGAATCAGCCTATACCACGCAAAGAAAAATAAGTCTACAACGTTCCCACTGCTGGGAAACAGGCTCACTCATTCTCGAAGAGAGGAGCTCTTCGAGAATGAGTGAGCTATAATCCACCACGCAGGCCCAGTGCGGGTTGGTAGATGTCACATGTCATGTCTTCGAATTGTTGGTTCTAGGACATGCCGGTTTCCTCACGATGTTTTCCTTCACTATTTTGAGTGGTGATGAAATAATTGTCACATTTGAAAGTACCTTTTTAGGTTCGACTTCGAACCTATGACCTTACAAATCTATAACAAAATGCTGTAATCATCATAGCTCTCCAAAAAGAATTGCCTATTTTTAAGTTTTTAAAGCCTTCGTATTGGTCCAGTGGTTGCAAGTGCCACTGCTGAGTGTAAGGTCCTGGGTTCAATTCCCAGGTCGGGGCAAAGTGCTATTGGGTTTTTCCATCTTGATTTTCTCAGAAGCAGCTACGGGGCCTGAGTTCCCGGTTGATGACAATAGACTCGCCCCATATTACATGGGTACTTTAACATCACTGGCGAAAGGTGGGTGTATACTATAAGTTACACCTCAGCTTATCCCTCCGGGGTTTACAGGCGTTAAGTTATATTATGTTATTTCTAAATTGGCCCAAAAAACCCATCACCCACCCCTACACACACCAGCTTATTACGTCAATCGTAAAAATATTTTCCATATTCGTTCAATAAACATACAAATCTTTCGGAATAGTTATTTAAATCCAGCAGATATTCCCTCACGGTCCAATTGCTAGGATCATGCCAACCGCATTACAGATCAAGTGATTTTATGAAGGATTTCAAGTATTTGCTTCCATTTCAAGTATTTTTGCTGTTATTCGAAGTATTTTGCTGCGATTTTCATGCTTTGGTGAAATTGGAGGAGGTTGCTATAGAATATAGCGGGTTGGAGAGGGAACAAGTGGGCATGCAACCTGGGTGATGCAAGAAACTTTTGTAGTTGAAACATTTGCTTTGAAATGTGGTGAAAATCCCATCATCTGCCTAGCTTTTTCCCAACTCTGTAAGGGTCAGCTTCCAGTATAACTGGATGCAGCTGAATACCGATCATTTACATGGAGCAACTGCCTATTTGACCTCCACAACCCAGTTAGTACTGGGTAATACGATACCCCTTGGTAAGACTGATTGTCAGACTTTCGGGCCAGTGTCTACCTGTAACGACTGTCAAAGTGCGTGATGCTTAATGTGATTTCCGAGGCACGAAGGAAACTCGGTAAATAATGGGTGGTCACCCATCTAGGGACCAACCTAGGCAAGAGCGGCTTAACCTGAAGATCAACCGGAACGTCTGTTATTATTTAGTCTCGAGCTCTCGAGGGCAATAAAAACCACCATCCTTATTATCTTAATAAACTCTTAACATCATTGTACACATCAAGCTATACATTTCCAGTTTATGCTGATCTCGCATTGTATAGGATTTCCTTACAATGCGAGGTCAGCTTATACTGGAAATGTATAGCTTGATGTGTAGCCGTGTGTACTGGTAAAGTTTGTGGCAAAATGTCTCTTAAACCATGAATATGTCAGAACATACCTGTAACGATTTTCAAAAAAAGGCATAGTGTCACTAGTTTACTCTTTGCAATGAAACGTAGATCAAATCTTGAAGTATACTCGTAGATTGGTAAAATTTTCTAATCTTTCCAAAAATCTTGTTTCTTGTTCCACGTTTCGAGTGGGTACAATTATTTTATATTGCGTTTGAAGCTAATCATCACGAATTAGCAATATTGAATCCTCAACTCAATCAACTCTCAAAATTAATAGGCAGCTGACATCAATTCCCAGGCTTGTAATAGAATTAATAGTACTAATTGATCAGTTACAGATGTCTTAGATGTGCTAACGTATTCCTATCAGCCGGTGCCTGGTGGTTGATGGCGTTATTAATAACTTCCCGGTTGGTTTAATATCAACATGTTGGCATTAGTGAATAATCCCGGAACCGAAAGTACTGGGAAATCGCGGAAATTTATTTATTTATTATTCACAAAATCCACAGCTCTTTACAATTTTGTCTTAAACTATATATAAACTAATCGTACAGCCAATTACGGATTTACAATTTAATAGCTATACAAAACATTGCTAAGAGTACAGCGTGAATGAGTGTGTAGGAGTGTGCATGAAGAGTTGCAAATGTGTGTGTGAGCATGTCATAGTGGTGTGTGGTGATTGTCTGTATACCTTCTGTTTAAATTATATTTATTTAGTTATTTTTATTTGTCAATTCGTCACATACTGACATTATTAATTGTTTCCTGAATATACCTTTTGTAGTATGTGTATGTGAAATTTTCGTCTTTTTGGGAATCGGAATTTTCAAACCCATTCCCGGTTCTTTCGAGAAAAGTTACTTCGCGATTAGAATATTTCAATTTTTTTCCCGAATATCAGCTATGGATGGATATCCTTTCCGGGACATTCGTGCACAGTTCGGTTAAGTTCAGTTTTTCGAAACATCGAAAATCTGAAGAAATAAAGTTAAAAATCAACACAGTTTGGAGTGACTCATCCTAAGGGGGTGAGCAAAAATAAGTCCCTAAGTAGCGTGATAATATATGGCCTAACATTCGAAGACGCCATTAAGGAATATTTGACCTAAAGAACAGAATCTATATGCAGTACTTTTTGCGCGATTGCGAACGTTCGATTCTTCTTCCATTCTCCCCTGTCAGACGTCACGGCATCATTTATTCCTTTCTCTTTCATATCATTCCTCACACAATCTATCCATCTTTTATTTGGTCTTCTTCTCCCTCTCCATCCATAGTCATTTGATGGATGATGGATGACACATCCTCATTTAGTCAAGTCAAGTAACTTTTCTACATCTTTCAATCTTCACCTTATCAATTACAATCAAAATTCGTTTCCCTATTTTAAAATACAGTAATCTATCCCTACTTAACACCAAGGGCCGGTTAACGCGAACCTGCCCGGTGATCCGTGCTCCGGTCAAAAGGCTCTATATCCGGCCCGGTTACTTCCCGGTCCGGTCGAGCATATTATGGCGGCGCGGAAAATATTACGTAAATCAAACATCGCATCGGCTTCCTTTTAAAAGAGGCCTTTTTTATGTGGAAGTTGGATTTTTAAAGGGAAGTGTTATTTCCGTGATTCTTGTTTGTAGAAAATGTGTGTTATTAATTTACATAGCATAATATTCTACTACTTCTTATCGGCCTAACCATTTCCCAACTATGTAAGGGTCGGCTCCCAGTCTTACCGGATGCAGCTGACTAAGTACCAATATATTACAACTGACTGGCTGGCTAGTAGAGCAACTGCCTATATATCCGACCTCCACAACTGGTTGGAACCGACTGGTTGTCAGACTTTTGGACTACTGACTACTTGTAACGACTGTCAAAGGTCTACTAATGACAGCCGGGAACAACGGCTTAACTTTCTTTCCGAGGCACGGAGGAAACTCGGTATGTAATGAGTGGTCACCCGTCCACGGACCCATCTAAGCAAGGACGGCTTAACCTAAAGATCGATACGAACTCCTCTGCTATGCAAGCTGCTACTAATGAACGAAAAACAACATATTTAAAATCAAGCAAGGTTCAGTTGAAACGAATGAATGAAGGCGAATGAATGGACAAATTGTACGTAAGTAAAGTCGATCAAAATACACGATTTCCTATCTAGCACTGAAGCAACAATACAGGGGCCTTAGTCTGCTATTGCAATTGTGTCAGAATGGTCTATCATTGATTTAATAAGGCCCCGCGCAGACGAATTACCCTTTGTACGCACGTCAAACGAGTTTCGAACGCGCTTCAATACGCCGTGGGCTAGGCTCAATTATAGACCATTCTGACACTATTGCAATAGCAGACTAAGGCCCCTGGATAATCAACAATTAAATAAAAATGTCTCAATTTTCCTTCTTACAATGTAGCAACACGAAAAAGGGCGAAACTACAATTTACACATTTTATCACTACACCGAAAAAACCTGGTACACAAGCGTCGTTTGTTTACAAATGGCGCGAAATTTCTTTATGTTTCAAACCTTTTTGGGTAAATAATACCAAGGGATTTTTTTACTGTAAATATTCCTTATACCTTAAAGTTTATTATGAACGGTGCGATCGCCTAAAGGGGACGGTACGTCTAATGTAAGACCTTCATTTTTATATAGTAAAAGTTTCGCTCCTAATTTTCAGTGTCGCGTTTCGGATTTTTCGTCAGCGCTGTTATTTTTGGCGGGCTAATTTATAGGCTAATTCGGTTTTTGACAGTTTTAACTGGAAATATAGGAACCTAATACAGGTATATAGACAGGTTAGACAGGGATATTCTTTCTAACTTCAAGTAGATATTTAGCAATAACACCTATTTTGTAATTAACTACACTTTTATACACAGGGAGACTGGACAAGTCTCGTTAAATTGTTGGTAATTAGGAACGTCTTTATTTTAATTTATGTTCTCCAAATTACTGCTTCGTTGGTATTGTGGTCGCAAGCGCGACTGGTGAGCATGAGATCCTGGATTCGATTCCCCGGTTGGACAAAGTGATAAAGGAATTTAATAAATAATAAATAAAGCAATTTTTTGACACACACAAGTTAAGAAACATACCAACAGAAACAATGATAGTTAGTTAATGATTTCTCAGTAGCAGCCACGGATTTTAGATTAGTGTCCGGTTGGAGGCTCGCCCCATATTACATGGGACTTACGAACTTACTTAAACGTAACTGGTGGAAAGTGGGTGTACCTCTGCTTGACCTTTCGGGAATTATAGGCGCGATGTTCTGTTATGCACCTACGTTCTGCAATTTGATGAAACTGAATTACTTATTTTGGCAAATGGCACCATTATCAACAGAAATAACTTACGTCTCCTACCGATAGATGGCGCTACCGCTCCCCAAACTCCTAACCTCCCCCCTAGCCCTATTTCTACATAAAAAATCATCTCAATATATTTCTAGAAAGCTCCTCCGGTTATCGTTTCACCAATAAACGTCTCCGAGACTTCGCCATCAATTTTGTAATCGTCCCATTTCTCAACTCTGAGTTGATACGAAAAAAATTACTGCGCGCCACAGAATAGAATAGTTCCATACATTTTTATTGGTACACTGTGAATTTTGAGAGCGGTTCTGTTAAAGATATTTTCGGTGATAAAGTTTTATCGACTCGTTTCGTTTGGGAGTTGAAAACTGTTTGCATAATGTGTCTTCGCTCCTTGTATAAGCCCACGTCATTCGTGTGGATCATAGTTTTCTTCTATGTAGAGTAAAAGTTATAGAATTTTCGTCGGGAATTTATAAAGTAGGATGATATCTATTGAATAGAATTGTGTGATAAGTAGGCAAATGAAGGATATTTTTCTGAAATGCAAAATAATACGGGTTGCAGACCAAGAGCTAAGCTAAGTTAGTTTAGCTTAGCTCGCATAGCTGACGCAGTTTTTAATTCTTGTGAGCAAACTGCAAACTATGCAAACTAAGCTATGTGAGCTAACTAAAATATGCGCAGCTAATTTAGTTGTGTATGCCGATGCATAGCTACGCAAGCTAAGCTACGCCCCTGCCGCATACCCTGGCACCCCTTCGCACTTCCTTCACCAGTATTGTCCAGTGCCTCGTGTTGTATACAGGCTGTCTCTTTGCATCCTGGTCAAATTCAAGGAGGTATCTATAACAATGATTCTCGACCCGAATCTATAATAAAAAGGGTAGTTTTTTTTCTTTTTTTTACTGATATCGGTAAGTGTAAACCACCCGTATTATAATGCAGCATGTCTGTTCCTAACCCTATAAACGCGCCGTCACACACACAAATGCAAACGT
The DNA here is from genome assembly GCA_947578425.1 of Eugnorisma glareosa. Lineage (NCBI taxonomy): Eukaryota > Metazoa > Arthropoda > Insecta > Lepidoptera > Noctuidae > Eugnorisma > Eugnorisma glareosa. The sequence continues at coordinate 19,906,635 of OX387964.1, forward strand.
TTATTCCACAGGATAATTAAATAGACAGAATGGAAACTAGGGGGTGATTTACGCTTACCGATTTCCGTAAAAGAAACAAAAAAAAAAAAAAAAAACCTACCCTTTTTACTATCGATTCGGGTCGAGAATCATTAGTATACCTCCTTGAATTTGACCAGGATGCAAAGCGACAGCCTGTATAACTGAAAATGTTCAGCATCTAACTCGTAAAACATAGTTCTAAACGAATGCAGTGTTGACATATTTAAGATCTGGGTCTCTGGGTCTGGGGTTTGGGTGGGTCTTTTTTTTTCAGATAATCATAAGTCAGTATTAATCTACTTCTTCATCATCGATTATATTGAATTAATAATAAATTCTTTATTTCACCAAAAGTCACAGTACAAGGTCTACAGACAGAGACAATATAAGGCTTATAACAAGGTCACAATAGTGTTACTGCTCTGACTCCTAAACTAGGTGTATGTGCCTGTGTCTTAGGAGTCAGTGATTCTCCGTAACAAACAAAGCCATAGTATACTAATACGGGACGTTACAACTATAAGCAAATGGTGTAAAAGAAACGGGTTCGAAATACTATTCTACGAAAATCGTAACATCGATGACTTACACCGATGCCTTGATAATGCGACGTTACGTTTTAACTACGCCTTTTTTGTTCGCTGTTAACCTTACATCGAACCCTTGATTCTTCGACGTTTGGTTGTTCTATGTAACGTAACTTCGAAAATATTTGTTCAACGAGATATTTATTTGTAAAGTATGTTTATTGCAGTTTTAATTAATTTTTTAAAAATGTGTGATACTAATTGGGTAAATAGAAAATCTCTTATTATGCATCTATTAACATTACGTTGCATGAATCCCGTAGCGGTTATTATTCAATATATCATTCCACCGACGGTGCCATGGGTGCCAAGCTTCGATACTATTTTGTGTTCTAGCAGCCTCAGTTCGTTCTGTCTATCAATTGACCACTTTTGTCCCTTGGTTGTGTGATTGAGGCTTCCGAGGACATAATACATTTAAACCAATCCGTTCTAGTCAAAATTATTTTACCATCAGCATATTATTATCATAGCAGACATTATTTGATTATTAAAAGGTATTTTACGAAACAGTTTTTTTTTTATTCAGTTGTTATTGATAGTTTCCATCGTAATCTTGGATGTATCACATTATTTCAAAGAAATTGTTTTGACCAAAATGTTTTCGAAGTAACGTTACATAGAATTATATTATATTTACATAGTACACAATCACTGTAAATTACCCAGCAGAAGATCCTCAGTGTCATCATAACTTAGTGTTTGGAGATAATCTCTAAGTAAGTTTTTACATTTATATTTAGGGCACGAATTAATTTTAATATTTTTATTAGGGAAGTTGTACATATTAATGCTATTAACGTAGAATTGGCGTTTGGCGTTAGGCAGTTCTATGGCGTTCGGGGGCGAAAACATTATGCTTAAGTCTGCCAGTCGGTTCCTTTTGCAGTCAGAATAGAGCTGCACAGTGGGGTACCTACGTGGAAGAGAGAGCTTAACCTTGAGGACAGCTCTCTGGGCTCTCTCAAGGCGGATAAATACATTTTGGGTACGTTACAGACGTACGTACCCCAGACGGGTAAACAGTACGTAGGGCAAAATATACTAATTTTAGCGTTTCGTTATCAGCAGAGTTTCGTAGCTTGAAAACATATATTAGCTTACGTATGCGGGACGTGACTTTGTCTATATGGGGGTGCCAGTTGAGATGCTGATCAATGAGTACACCTAGATACCTTACACAAGAGGATTTAGCGAGGAAGAGGCAGCTACACTGCGTTAAGGATCCGCAAGCGTGCGCTTTTAGGGTAAGAGAATTAGAGGGACACAGATTAGACCGAATGGCAAAGGGCTTTTTTTCAGATTATCATAAGTCAGTATTAATCTTCTTTTTCATCATCGATTATATTATTCATGGCGTATGGCATATTATTCAAATAATACCTGACCAGTGTATAGCCACCTGCACAGCTCTGTCGTTGACTACGACGTGCAGATGGCTGTGCAGGATGGGCAAGAAACGAGGCTCCGTACTGGCATTGTATTTGGCACGAGGTGATGATTGGCCAGATTATTTCTACATCGGCCAAAATGAGAACAATGTCGTCAAAGTATACTGTCCAATCACTGCAACAGACTATGACGAACTACGAAATACGAGCACATCAGGCTAGTCTGAGCAATGATCTTCACAGGGTGGCTGGCAGCAGTTGGATAAGAGTCGCTGAGAATCTAGTTGAATGGCGTATAATTAGAGATGTCTATCAGTGGATTGCTATAGGCTGATGATGAACCACTGAAACTTCCGGGAAGCCATAACCAAAAACAACGAACAACTAGAAACCGCTGAGACACACCCAACTCCTTGAATTATTAAAGTAAACAAAAAATCACACCTTTTTCATTGGAGGTAGGTAAAACACTCTTCTACATCTTTTGGCCCCCAATGCTGAACGTAGGTCTTTTCCAAATCTCTCCACTTTTGGCTGGTTGGTCACTTGGTTTTTTGTCATAGTTATCCATTTTCTTCCGGCCACTTTAATCAGATCGTCTGTCCACGTAGTCGGTTGTCTTCTCACATTCTTCCATCCCGTCCGTGATCTCCACTACCCCATCTTCCATTCAGGTTACGGCATATATGGCCGCACTTTCACTTTCTTTTTGTGTCGCTTTTGCTATGTCCGTAATTCTCTTAAGTAAAATATACAGAATGGCAACGGTTACGGTCCTTAATCCTTTTGTTTTATGCTTACGAGAACTCCTTAGAGGACCTCTCTGACGAATCTCAGAAAAATGATTAGACATTAGATTAGATTCACATAATGCAACCAATGAAACAAAACTGTGATGTTGGAAAACAACACAATTTCTTCTGTCCACCAATAATCCCTAAAAATAAACTTCTACCCACAATAAAACACAAAAAACCGGCTACATAAGTAAAATGCATTCACCACCCTCCCTGCGTACACCACGACGTCTGGCGCGGATATAAAGGCCCGGATATGAGATGCCCTTTGACCGGCCAAGTTATATCCTGCTCGGCGAACGTAGATATAAGTTTATAAAGTTCCTACAGCTAGTACTGAGCAGTCAGTGTGGTGAGCTGTGTTTATTTTTGGACGAGTTCGAGAAAGTTTATTTTTTGGCAATTTTGGAGTGTGATTTAGGTTTAAAGAGGGCCGTCTAAAGATTATTATATCCAGATAATGCATTAACCTTTTGACCTAAAAGGCCACAATGAATTTCACTTACCATTTTGTCACTTGTATCGTTTGGCGTACTTCGTATCGTTTGCTCGCGCTTGCTTGTCACGTATATGTGAAAATGGCGGTCAAAAGGTCAAACGCATTCTTTGGAATATACTTACTTTTCAGGATGGGCTACCCCAAACCTATTCTTATTAGGTAGGTAAATTAAAAACAATAGTAGTTGAACACTACTTGGTGAATACTTACGCCGGGAGCACACACTGCGCAACTGTGCTTCGGTGACAGATCTCGGAGATAAGCATGAATCCATCAAGTGTGTGACTGGGCTTCATCTCGGTCATTCTCGGTGCGTGAAGAGTGTCGTGTTTGTTTGTGGTTCTACTGTTAGGGTTAATAGGGGTAAAAACGGGACCCAATTAATAAGACACCATTGTCCGTCTGTCTGTCTGTCATCCATCAGGCTATATCTCATGAACCGTGATAGCTAGACTGTTGAAATTTTCACTGATGATGTATTTCTGTTGCCGCTATAACAACAAAGTACTAAAAACAGAATTAAATATTTAAGAGGGGCTCCCATACAACAAACGCGTTTTTTTTTTTTGAGATAATGTTACTGAACTCTTCGTGCGCGAGTCCGGCTCGCACTTGATCGGTTTTTAGTTTATTACAGGAACTGATGGACACTACCGAAGGCGCCAAAATCGTGGCGGAGTTCTGGCGCTAAAAAGAGAAACAATTGTAGCAGATAATTAACAAAGTAATGCCTATAGTTTTTTTTTTAATAAATGAGAACAGACGCGAATTTATTATCTGAATATTGTTATCTTATCCTGCATGAAACACCCTACCTACTTACACATGAACAGCACCTAATAATTATAAAAAAGCATAAAATAAGTTAGTTTTCTAACTTCGAACTGACACGAGCAGCAAAATGTACAGATACTAGTTGCTAACGCTAATAAGTCAGGCCCAAAATTTCTTGTTTATTCATTCTTTTTACAAGGAGCTTCGTTTTCATAGTGTCATGAAAATCACACACTACTTGTAGGTGTAGTATTCCAACAGCAATAAAAACAATGGCTCAATGATAGTTTTTAGACGCTTTAAAAAATATATTATTTTTCTTCCAGTAATTAAAATTAGCGCCATCTAGTATCGTTATTAAGAACTGAGAAACTTGTGAGTACAGTGGTAGAGCACGTCGAAAGCAGTTTTATAAACTGCCGCTAGATGGCAATTTCTGACATTAGTAACCGAATTAAAAATAGTTCCGTCTATCGATTACAAAAATAGCCCTCTTGCAATAATGTAAAATATTAAACCCTTGTTTCAAAAGCCAAATATTGCCGAAATATTCCCTTGCAACCTATCATCGTTCAAATCATTGAAGTAAAGTACATCTATCAGAATCACAAAGTTTCACTCACCAAAACATAATAGCAAAATCTTGCACTTTGTGGGCTTTTGGCCATTATTTTCTCTATAGCTAAATGTTCTACCAAGCAAAGTACTTCGGTAACCCAGGTACTCTCCGCGAGATCGTCAGCAACATCAAGGCGCTGCTGGCCTTTCTCGGGGAGCTAGGGTGGATCGAATAAATTTCACACCCGCACGCAAAATACGCGCTTAGACGTGGAGTTGCGACACCAGCCCGCTATACAATACAATACAATACAATGTTCTACCAAGAGTCCAAGGCCCACATCTCGGAAAGTGCGTCAAAGGGCCATACTTTTTAGAGGCTCAATAGTCAAAGCATTTATTTCAAGTAGGCCAGTTACAGGCACTTTTGGATTATCGAAACAAAGATAACAATGAAGGTAGTAGGTACCTATGTCAATGTACACACGGCACACAGGTGTGTGACAGTGTACAGATGGCTACACATCAAGTTAGACAATTCCAGTGTTGATCTCGCATTGTATAGGATTTCCGTACAATGCGAGGTCAGCTTATACTAGAAATGTACCTACGTAACTGCGGCCAAGATTAACCTGATTTTGCCAAAAAACGGAAAATTTCAAATATCCTCGCTAATGTCCTCGCTCCATAGCGCCCCTAAGGTCTTTTTTTAATGCCTGTAATTCTAAACACGAGAAAAAATAACCAACTGAATTAAAGTTAGTTATGAGGGCCCTTCCCGGCGCGTCTATCGTCAACGCGAGCATGGTCAAAAAGCTTGTTGTTTCATCCAGAGCCACAGCGGCGATTTTTTTTCAACTCCCCCGTCTCACTCCGCCCCGACTCCGCACAACTCGTCTCCGACGCACCTCATACCGCCTAACGCGATGACATTGAGCGAAAAATTGTGTTCGAAAATTTCATAAACTTGTTCCCGAAAATACGTGTTTTTGAATAAGTCATAAAAGAGTGTGAAATAAATATTCGTCATTAAGAACCTCCATTACATTTGCAAGGTTTCTATCGAGATATTTTCTTTTTTTTAAATAGTTTATGAGTATATTATGAACGGCCAAAGTTCAGGTAAAATTTGTGCACACAACAATTTTTGGAGGCGCATATACTGAATGAATTTGTTTCTACTTTTTTTTATTTTCTGCTTCCATAGAAACCTAGATATATTGCACCAAATAGGTACCTACCGTACCTAATAGCTCAAAAAATTCAAAGACAGATCAGATGTGTTACAACGGCATAATCACGTACCTACTTACGAGCGTTTATATGAAAAGTATGACGGGTGGGCCGCTCAGCACGTCTTCAGTTTTGGAGGTTACAATTAACAGCTTGCTTGAATTATCCTTTCCTGGGGTCCTAAAATGGCCGCTTTATCAGAATCATAATATGAATCGCGTTAAAAATTCTTAAAATGGTCTTTATGGTTATGACCAAAGAGTCCATTTTAAAAGTTTTAAATTTTTAACGTGATTCGTACTATGATTCTGATAAAGCGGTCATTTTGGGTCCCCTGTTTTTATTATACTTAGGTATATATTATACTGCAACAAAGGAAAGCTCAAGAAAACTGATCGAAATGAATTTTATTCGAACGTCTGTGAGACACAGGGCAGTATAGTTAGAAGTATCAATACTGTTCGTAGAAAAGAAACATTTTTTTAAGAGGCAATACGTTTTCAGCTATTTGTTAAATGTACATAAAAGTATGTTTTAATACATTAATTGTTGGCATCATTTCACGAACTTGGATTCCACACTCACATTTTTTTTTCTGTCTCAATAATTTAGGTACCTTAAACGTAGGTTAGGTACCCAGTTTCTATTACCGCAGTCAAGGCAGTAAAACATAGACATAAAACGACCTTAAAAGAAAATAATTTCTACAATACTATTCTAGACCCTACTTTATAAATGTAGTTGTAGTAAAAAAAAATATTCAGTATTCTGCACAAAACATACGAAATAATATCAAAAAGAATATTTCGACCGTGACAGGACTCGAACCTGCAATCTTCGGATCCGAAGTCCGACGCCTTATCCATTAGGCCACACGGTCCTTGCATATCATGGTCCAAATTATTGGTTATATTCGAATTTTAATCGATCGGTCATCTTTTGTGTCGAATTAAAATAAAATGATTAATTAAACATTTGTTTATTTCCATACATAAATTAGCAAGGAATTAAATAGATTTGCTTGCTATTTGTTGTACAGGAAAAATTTGAAAAGATAACATTTTCTTAACTTTGCCACAATTTAGATTCAATTTGTATTAATTTCTCAATAAAATTTCTACTGAGGTAGAGTTCTATAAACAATCCCGGTTTAGAGTTCTATAAGTAATCTTTAGCATGTTGTATGAATGAGTGGTGAATACATCTTGGAACTTCTAATTAAATAAGGTAGGTACCTTCGTTTTTATCTATGTTTTTAAATCATGGCGACGCTGTAAACATTATAAATGCAGGTTATGTTGTAAACTCCTAACAATATCTAGAAAAAAAAAATATTTTGTGACGAACCAAACAAAGAACACTTATTTTAGTACAGCGCCATCTATTTGTTTTCATAAAAAACTATTAAAGCAACTGAATGGCCATTATTTACCGCATGCACCAAAAGGTTCCGTTGATAACAAGCTGTTGATCTAGTTCTGATCAGTGTGAACAGATGGCGTTGAAAAGTTTATTCAATGTTCCGCTAGATGTCACTGCGATTATGTGTTCCTTTGTTTCGATTCATACCTTTCTACATTGTAACGAGAGGTTTCTTTGTAAAATGTTCGATGCGTTTCTCGAGTCATGATTTACAAATTAGTTTTGAAATACGGGTTTATAGAAAATCGAAGAAGGCAACATGACATGCAATGCACAAGTTAAATTTTACTTTAAACTTTCATAACAAGTAACGAACTATCTTACGATTTTTAATATTGTCACATAAAATTCAAATTGTTTTCTCAAGAAACGTAACCAGTAGCAGAATACGTCTTCAAGAAACCCAAATACACTTCGGGCCAAAATCATTAGGCGGCTCGACCCATTGACTTGGCACCATCGTCCGCCTTGAGTGCCAATTTGCCAGTCCCTGGAACACTTAGACGAATGTGTTTGCCCCTTAGTACGTGCCCTCGACGTTTAACGACAACTTGGCAATTTTGCCATTCTCGAGTGGCGTCCGTTTATTTGGCTTTAAGTGTACGTGAATTTTGGTTATTTTAGAACTTAATAGCTAAGTACCTATGTATGAAGGTATGATCGTGTATAGATACGTTTTGATTTTAAATGTTAATGTTGGTAGTACATGACGCAGCAGATAGGTGTTATGAAGCATGTAGGTAGGTACTTATTAATTTATCATACTTACTTATAAATATAACAGTAGGTATTGATAGTCTAGTGGTGTTACCGTCGGACTGCCAAGTCTTAGGTCTCAAGTTCGAACCCAAACCACGCAGCTTTGATTTTTCGGATTCATGTGCGTATGTATAATTAGGTATAAATTCTTTCGGTGAAGGAAAACATCGTGAGCAAACCAGTACCTATGCCTGAGATATATTTTAGTACAGACGGCATGTAAAGCCAAGTCAGAACCCAATTAAAAACTATGATTCCAGGTTAGTCACTATTCACGCGAAAAAGAAGATATTTTTGATTAGTACCTCCATGAAGTACCTACCTGCTAGACTAATATTCAAACCAAAAGAAGTGTTAGTCGTCCAGCAGTGAGATGGGCAAACGATATTGTTGCTATTGGGGTAAAACCTGGATGTGGCTCGAACATTAAAATTAACACAAACAAGGACCTCTAGGTGAAGTCGGTTGTACCTATGTGGATGATGATGATGATCACTATTATTGATATTAATTTAGTCATAAAGTATGTCTCCCGGATCCCACACTGTCTCTCCGCTCATACCCTTACATCAGAGTACCTATGGGGAGAGGACAGTGACTAAGGGAATATTTCACCTGCTTTGGTGAAGCTGAACGCGATCAACACACTGAATGAACTCCTTGTTAGTCTCAGCATTGCTTTAGAATATTGAACTGATAGCTCTTGAACGCGGTTCAGATGTGTCGATCGCGTTCAGTTTCATTAATGAAATTTCCCCTAAGAATGAATAACATTGAAATATATATTTTCATTGGAATATCATAGTGTTGTGATATCACACTACCCATAACATAACATCACGCCTGTACCTAATCCCCGAAGAATTAGGCCGAGGTGTACTTAATAATAGTACACCCACATTTCGCCAGCCCCATTTAATAGGGGGCGAGCCTATTCCCATCAACCGGGCACAAGTCCAGACTAATAACCTGATGGAAAAACCCAACACTTTACCCGATCCGGGAATCGAACCCAGGACCTCATGTTCAGCAGTCGCGCTTGCGACCACTCTACTCGACTAACGAGGCAGACAACACTACCTGCATGTTAATTAAGGGATCTGTCCGAAGACACTCATCATCAGCATAGCCCTTTCCCAACTATGCCGGGGCCGGCTTCCAGTCTAACCTGATGCAGCTGAATACCAGTATTTTACATGGACTGACCTCCAAAACCCAGTTTGTTCGGGGAAATACGATACCACTTGGTAAGTGGTTGTCAGACTTTTTGGGCCACTGACTACCTGTAACGACTGTCAAAGATCTTCAGATGACAGCCGGGACTAACGCTTTAACGTGCTTTCCGAGGCACGGAGGAAACTCGGTATGTAATGAGCGGTCACCCATCCACAGACCAACCTAGGCAAGCACGGCTTAACCTAAAGATCGACCCGAGCTGCTGTTATTATTATTTTGCCACGAGCTCCTCCGATCTGTCCGAAGACTCTACCGCTAAGGTTTTCGATGTGGCAGAGCAGTTCAGAGCACACAAAAAACAGCAGTGCTGATTCTGGTCGAATCTCACTTAACTTTAATAAGTATAGGAATCAACGACATAAAGAAGAAAATTTGCACCAAAAAATATTGGTAGCAGCTTCACCGTCTCAGCTGCGCCGAAGCCCTAGAAGGTATCACTGTCCTTATTGATGTGTCAGTATGTAAGGAACGTCGTATGTAAGAACTCCTTGCGGCTCGTCCACGTTCAGACATCTGATCATCCGTACTACTTCGGTTGCGAGTACTCTTCTTTATCGTGTGGTTAGTGCCTAACCTGGTGTCGGAGTTTTTATGCCGCCCATGGGTCTCTGACTTGGCTTTACATGCCGTCGAGAAATATCTCTCAGGCATGCTGGTTTCCTCACGATATTTTCCTTCACCGAAGCAAGTGATAATATACAATATGCACATGAATTAGGAAAATAAGAGGTCCATAGCTTTTTTTTTTTTTCGTTTTTGGAATCATCAAATAACGCCTCCCGCTCTGGGCTGAGCCGGAGGGAGTGTCAGACTTTTACTGACTAAAACCCATCCATGTTCCTTCCTTTGCTCTTTGTGTTCCAGGGCCGCGGTATCTCTTTCGAACAGTCCCGCAACCCTGGCAGGCATCGGTCCTTTCGGACCCCTTCCTGTTTGCTGACTCTTATGCATGCCTTGGGTTCGCACTCGAGACCTATGATTTGGCAGTCTGATGGTCACACCACTATGCTATCACTGCTATACGAGTACTAAGAATGATCTTGACCTTTCTGAATTTCTGGTCACCAATAAGGTCGTGTATGTCCTTCTAGGGCGTCCCCTCCCTCGTTAAGGTCACTCACATCTGCCTTGTGAGTGACCTTAACTGCCTTCTACCTTTTGTTAGTGGCCTTTCACTCTTAACATGGCTAAAAACCTAAGCACAAGTTACTTTTTGTGTTATAAGTACTACCAATGATTTAGTTTTGAATGTAAATTCATTGCCCAACAATCAACAAGTTGTCTTAATAAACACTTACCTCATTACAAACGCTAATAGGATAAAATAATTATAATGTTATACAGGGTGGAACACCAGCGCACAAACGTACGTACACGTATCACGTTTCGTTCCACGTATTCAGTAGCTGCAAATTTTTAAGGTGTTTTTTTTAAATGCCGAACACAATGTTCTTTCTTTCTTTTCTTTCTTTCTTTCTCTCTTTCTTTCTTTCTTTCTACTTACATCATTCTGAAATCTGAAAGTGCAATACTTACACGGTTGAAATGTAACGGCACATTTCAACCGTGTAAGTATTGCACTTTTGTAGGAAAAAGCTATTTTTTTTTTCTGTGGGTAGTTCAAAATGATATACTGATTACGTGGTGACCTTTCCAGCAACGGTGACCCTTCCACCTCGTACCTATACATATAGCGGGAGTGACCATAAATGAGGCTATATAAGGGAATTGCGAATAGATACGGTCTAGTTCGTAGTTCTTCAACAGGTCAAAAGATTCCTCCAGTTCCTTGTATAAGTTCCGTTGTTCCATATTGTAAAATAGTTGGGCATGTTACGTATATCTTAGCGGTACGAAATTGATAAAATATTGCCTAATTATACAGTTACCTAATTAAAAGCGACCTACTCACGAGTTATAAATTACTACTCCCGTGTATCTCCCATCAGAATCTAACAACTGGCTACCAATACTCCCAATCGTAAACTGAAAAAAAAAGTCAATCTCACACACGTTCCAAAATCTACACTATGTTATAGAAGCTAGAGTTTGAATTCTCCTAACGACAAAAACAACGCATTCGAAAAAAATACTATTTATAGAGAGCTGTCAATTTAATTCGGATCAAATTCTGGTCGATTAAAAGCATCTGTTCTTTCATTCACACAAAAATCAACTCTATTTTCCCACTACACAAGATAAACTATCAATCGATCCACCTCGCAAGTGTGTAGCAACATATTTTTTCCGAAACATTCTTGACCGCGGGTGGCCTACACACGACCGTTTTCTCCTCCAATCAGAATCTTTGTATTTGAGATGAAACAATGCCGCCTTTGTTGGGGGCGTGGCTTTCTTTGTTCCCCACAATGGGATGACAGTTGGTCCCTTTGTGCTCATTGTTGGGGGCATTGTTCGTCTATTGTGTGGTTGGCAGGCAGAGACGGGGGGCGGGGCGAGTCTGATATGTGCTGAAATTTCGTTTTTACCTAAAGTCAGGATGATTTGATTGGTGTGGTGGGAAAGTGTCTTGGGTGGTGCCGGAAAAAAACGTGGTGATTAGGTGTCTCTGTTATAACAGTCTCTGTTTTAGTGAATTGGTTAGACCTACACAGATTGATAGACATTAGAATTTTGTCACGCACAGGTGCACCTTACCCACACACCTTACAAAGTAGTACACCCACATTTCACCGGTTACGTCTTGATCCCATATAATAGGTGGCGATCATATTGCCATCAGCCAGGCATAACTGCAGACTCCGTGGCTGCTACTGAGAAATTCCTTTTGGAAAAACCAATAACACTTAGCCCGACCTGGGAATCGAACCCAGGACCTCATGCTCAGCAGTTGCTTTTGCGACCACTCGACCAAAACGTCGTCTCTAATTTACTTTTATACAGATGGTCCACCAAATAGGTCGACTCTGTTATTCTGAACCGACGAGTAGGTCTATACTATTCCTAAAATTGCTACTTCTCGTCGCTAACATTTGAGTACAGTCTCACCCTAACTCGATACCTAACCCGTCAGTTAACCCGTATTACAAGCGCAGGTTTTCCGATTTGCGGGAGATTTTTACCCCCAATTGGTTGATTTACCCGTTCCTTGTCTTATTACCGAGCAGTTTTTACCTTCTTACGTACAGGTACCTAATGAGCATCAGCCTAGCGTTTTCCCAGCTATGTTGGGGTCGGCTTCCAGTCTAACCGGATGTAGCTGACTTGGCATCTAATAGGTTGTAACAAGACCCTTAACGAAGCCGAAAGACACTTGTTCTCATACCTGGGAACCTTATAGTTACGGAGATATTGGGGGTCAAAGTTCCAACTTTTTCACAAGTTTTCTTTAAATACATACTTTTATAGTAAGATTTTTACTTTAAACACTTCCACGACCACCGTACCATTGAATCCATCCATCAACACAATATTTTGAGTCCGATACATTGAGTCCTACCTTAAAACGTGATTCTTTACCTCAAAAAGAAAATCATTTCCCAGCAATATTTTTTTTAAAGTTACTTAGTTTCATGTACATAATGCTTGGTTGACGGCTTCGTGAAGGGTCTTGTTACACCCTGTATAGGTATTATACATTTTATCTCACTATCCGTCACCACTTATTCCACCTGACTCCTCACTTCCCCAACAAACCAACTCACTCCCCACCACACTTTAACTGTAGTATGTGACGTAACCTAAGTCGCGAGTGTTAGTCAATGTTATTTATTTAAGTTATGGTTTAGTTACACCTCTGCCTAACCATTCAGGGATTCCAGGCATCATGTTAGCATCTTATGGTACAGTTTTTTTTTTCTTATGGGTACCTATAGGTTATCTTAGGGTCACGGACACCATAAATGAAGTTAGTTGTAGCTATTTAACTCACGTCCTCCTTGCGACTATTCCTCACACTCCTCACTCCCTCAGCCAAACCACTCACTCCACGCTACAGAGCAATAAGAATAGACGTAACCCGCGAGTATCTGCAGCCAGACAATGGCATTGATGGTACGCCTTCCAGGATCACAAAACATCCTGGTATTTGTATTTTTTTTAAATCCCGTCTTGGACTCACCAAGACACCAACAGTCTACCTTCTAGCAGTCCTAGCTACCATCCCTCACACTCCTCAGTCCTCAAATTCATTCCTCGCTACAGAGCAACGGAGCAATAAAAGTGACGCAACAAGAAAGTGTTCAGTGTGCCTAACCCTTCGATCATTAAAGGTGTCACCTTATTATGTTATTTTTTTCCTTAAAACCAACTTAGAGTCACGAAGCCACCAGCATCTTCCTCCTCGTTAAACCATCTCACTCCACTCCCCGCTACAGAGCAACACAGAGCAATAAAAGTGACGTAACTCGCGAGTGTCAGCCAGACATTGCTATTGATCGCACGACAACGCGCTGCGAGACGCCCGTACAGTACGTTACCTCGCGTGACTACGTGCTACAGTTTAAATACATTTTCGGAAACAATTGAGCTCAGCTGAGGAGGACGAAGAATGGTATGATTCTTTTGTTTTTGGAATTGTTTTGTTTTAAAAATAAGAAGAAACTTGAATGATCAACAGTCTAGTAAAAGTAGGCGACTGGAAATTGATTGTTATCTTAGGGAGTTTAGTTGTAAATGTCCTAGATATAGATGTGAGGTTTGACAATGTTAAAAATTTAAGAAGGTAAACGTGCCTATTATCGAGAGAGATCTTTTAAAGCGAATCTTCTCGTTTCAGAGAAATAAGAAATCAATAATCTTCGCCATCAGCACAACTTTGATAGATACTGCACAACTGTGTACTCTCTTGTGTTTTGAATTAAAAAAATGCTGGAACTGTAATCTCTGTGCAAGCATAGAACTTTTTCTTCTAAGCGTGTCGATGGCAAATTTTCATTAAATATTTTTGGCCCAAAATTCAGCTACGTATGCGAAATCCGCTCGCTGATGCAGTCATCAGATCGTCAAGAGTCCAGGTGTCAGGGCATGCAGCGCATAGAACTGCACTGTCAAAAGACTAATGCAGATGCTTTTTTCTTTCTTCTAGCGGTTCCTTACCTCAACAGACGGCGATCACTGAATAGTCTAGTTAGACTCGCTGTTATAGACAAAACTGGGAAAGAATAGGCTGCTTCCTGTTCCTCAGTTGTAGACAAACCAAAGATGGTTAGGAAGTCCATATTTAATATCTATTATAAATGCGAAAGTAACTCTATTTGTCTGTCTGTTTGTTACCTTTTCACGACTAAACGGCTCATCGGATCGTAATGAAATTGACAAGAAGATAGATTATACATATCCTGGGGAAAGACAATGGCTAATTTTTTGTTCTCAGACCTACACATAATAGATATATATTCTGACAAATCTGATATCTTTACTTTCTTTTTCTGATATCTTTCTGATTCTTTCTGATTTTTGATTCTGACTATCTCCTTCCAAACTTTGGCAGTATGCTGCGCTACTGACTGCTGACAAATTTGTCAAATCTGAAGCAAAAAAGAAAATATGAGCAAAGATTACTAGGTACTTCCGTAACAAAAAAAAAAAACAAACAGTTTTAGATACATAGATATTTCCCCAAAGAGTTTCCACCATACTAATCCTTTTTAAATCAATCGGGGTACCATTCAGCTCCACTCAAGTATAGAGGCACAAAATATTAATAATGCAAGAGCCTACACGCTTCGCCGTTTATGGGGCTCTATAGGGCTCTATGGGGTTGTATAGTGCTGTGTGGGGTATTGTGACACGTTCAATGGGTAATACCCCACGACAGTACACCTGTGTTGTCGTATTGATTATTTTACATTTTTGGGTCTGTTTTAGTTCAAAGTTTTGTGAAGAGTGTTCTTACAAATCTTGGTCAATATTTGGGTAATATGTGCTACTTGTAATTGTTTTAAAGAAACAAATGAAAACTTGGTGCTATTATGCACAATAAGAATTGCATTCAGAGGTATGATGCATAACCCTAAAGATATGGGTGCAGGTAGGTGTACTAGGTAAGCTAAAATGCCTACCACACAGGTAAAGGTTTTATAGGTACAGGGTGTATGCGAGCTCTCCACAGACTGATGGGGTGAATTCAGTATATTATCATACTAAGATGACCGGTACAAGAAATAATTTCTGGAATGTTATGGGAATCCAATAAAATTTGTTTTATTTCCGCATACGCAAGGTATCGTTACTGTGGCAAAACACACGTTGCCAACGGCAAGCGCGAAGACGAACTGATGAACTCTGCAGCTAATAGGCAGGAAGTGAACAGCTGATTCCACGCGTCGTTCGTTAGAGTATTTCAACATCCATTGTTGGATTTTTAATTTTAGCCGTATTATTTACATAAATGGAGTGATACATACAGGGAATGAAATTTTACATTGAAATAAAGGAATAGTAATTGCAAAATAAATAAATAAAAAATACAACTTTCCGGAGAAAAATTCCGGTGGAATATGATTAAAAATAAGGAGCTGAATGCACCCTATCAGTTTGTGAAGGGCTGTCCATTACACCCTGTATTTGAGAACAAAGTCCATTTACATTAAAACCGACTTCTCTGCCTACACATCGAAGCTAGCTACCCACTGTCCACTCTTATAAGCCACAGCCTCCCGAGGCCGCGAGATTGAATGGCCTGACCGTCTGGGATGAACGGATTACCTTCTGATATCAATACCGATGTTATTATCATCCTATACGTAGCTTGTCTTTTTGTGGAGAAGAAAAGTAATTTTGTTTTGGGTGGTTTTATTTGGTTTTTGGTAAGGTCGTGTCATACAGTGGCTTATTTTTTTTCTATCGTGTGGTTAGTACCTAACCTGGTGTCAGAGTTTATAGTAGCGCCGCAACGTCAACTTTAAGGCGTATACGAACACCAACGTAGGCGAATACCAACTTGTTATCTGCACTTCGTCTTGGAGGAGGACTTTTGGCCTCAAGTAGTGGTGTTCCGTCGCTTCCACGGGCAAGTGCCACATGAACGCACAGTGACATAGTGCACAAGTGAAGTGTTACTAACATAGTTTTAAGGTTCTATTTTACTTTTATTTTAACACAATTTGTGTTTTATCATAAATGTATGTTAGTCAGTCAGGTACATATATATCTATAGGCCAAAGAAGCCTGAAAATAAATGGATGTTGTTGGTGACGTTGTTTATACCGCCCATGGGCCTCTGACTTTACATACCGTCGAGAAATATCTCTCAGGCATACAGGATTCCTCACGATATGTTCCTTCACCGAATTATTTCTTATCTAGTGAGGGTGCCCCTTCTTCGTACCGATGCAATAGCGACCTATTAAACAAAATTTCGACAATTCTGTGCTATTACTAAGTTCAATACTTATGTATTTGTTAAACCTTCCCAAGGAGTGATTGATTTCTCACAAAGCGACGTCAGCTTGAATCCGAAACATTAGGAACTGAACAAGCTTGATCGAAAGCTCGATTCTTCGGGCGGTGTACCCACTGTATGGGCTTAGCCGTGAGAACGAAGTCAAGGGTCAACATAATCATCAATTACGATCTGTACTTAAAAGGTAAAAGTCTACACACTTTCTGTACTCATTTACAAGTGTATGAACTAATATTTGTAATCACAAATTAATAATGTCACTCACACTTCTAAATGCGGTTTGTGTCAATGTATACAAACCTTGTTAAATAAAATGTATAAATGAGTAGTACTTGTTTAACTGACCAAATGTTCAAATGCCTCTCAAATGTTTGCTTGACTTTTCGGCACAAAATATCAAGGAATAGCTCGTATTACACCCCTACCCCGTATTATAGGCGTGATGATATGATTTGTAGATTTTCTCATGCAGTGTTAAAAATATTGCCCAGTCAACAATGTAGTGGTTGAGCTACTAGCCAGGGTGTGGGTGTATGAAGATCCCCGTGGCGGGTAATGCATCTCATCAAGTCCACGTTTTGTACTGCCAAGACAAGGGCTGAACCCTCTCCAGATTCTAGAGACAGTTGCAATACAGCGTGGTGAAGTATGCTGCTGAATACAGTTCTATTACTGCGTGATATCACTTATCAGTGGTATTAATTTAGCGAGCTGAGGTAGGTACAAGCTTGGCTCGGATTTGCTCAACAATGCGACGCCTAACGCGTCTCGGGTGGGGGCGAACTGTGCTAGTATGACTATGGTTTCATTAGAAACAGAGACTGGTTAAGTTTAAACTCGTGACTTAGCACAAAGAATTTAGGCTAATGAATGAATGAATGAATTTATTTTATTTCGGACACAAAAAGATCCATAGAGTGTTAGTAACCTAATATTAAATAACTTATTATCTAGTGTTACTATATACCAATTACTTTCTGCACAAGAAAAATTACAATTTGAGAGCTGTAGCTCTCCGCTACAGTTCTCAGGATGCTGTTGCGACTGTCCCTCATTCTCCTGAGTAGCGAGGCACTCTTTTTACGAATAATCGCGTGAAACCCATCGGTACGAGCTTGCGCAAACATCCTCGACGCACTGCAGTAGCGAGGCAATCTCAACAACATCCTGAAGGCATTAATAGGTCGCTAGAAACCTTGAGAAAACAGAGGAGCATCAAAAATATCTAATTTTCCTACACTTTAGCATGTTTTTGATATTTGTTTGTCGCTGAGATGAAATTGTGAAGATTTGAACGTTTCTTGTACCAAAAATATTCTATTTTGTGATCTTCTGGTACACTGGTATTTTTTTTAAATATTTTAGAGATGTAAGTGGTCTAGAAGTCGTCGTCGTGAAGAATAAGGTAATGACGTTGTGATGAAAGGTAGTCCAAAGAAAGACCATCACAGTCACTGTGTCTTCTTTACCAACGCACTCCTCAATCCTATCAAATCTCTGATTTCCCCAGTTTCTGTATAGTTTATCCTGTCCCAGTTCACTCTTGCAGCCACCCTAACGGGGAGACCGGGCCCGTCTGGCACACAATGGCGCCGCGTAATAATATAATCGTCTGTCGCCACTTGCCATTAATTAAATTTAAAATTTTCATTGCTACGCCATTGCTGTTTCAGCGTCTTAGCGCGTTGTGTTGTGTGTGGAATGTGATCAATGTTTCATTTAATGAATAGCTCTTATATATTATATTATTAAACTAATACTTTATAATCACTAAATAATATTCTTATAATAATGCTTGAATCTTCTTGAGCCCAAACTTAGGAGTGTCTAATTCTTATTTTTTATTTTACTTTTGTAACATTGAACAATATTTTAATCTATACTACGAGTAATATAAAAAAGAGGTAAAATTTGTTTGTAAGTTTGTATGCAGGGGGTAATCTCTGGATCTACTGAACCGATTTTGAAAATTCTTTCACTACCAGGAAGCTACAAAATTCCATAATGCCTTCAGACATATTTAAAACATGCCCGTGGGAAAATTTCCGAGCAATATCGGGAGCTCAAAATAATAGACAATCACGGAAGATTATCTCGTAAGTGACAGTTTATGTATAAGTGTAAACCGTGAAAGTTTAAAACAGTGTTTGAAATTTTACCTCTTTATAATATTAATAGAGATATATTTTAACTACTTGGGTTGAGACAAATGGCAATTGTTTTCAAATCGATTTGTATTTCGAACACGATTTTTAACAAATTCGACTTTTCAATAAATGTACAGGAAGGTACCTAAATTTTCCACGTTTCCATCAACAATATCAGTGATAAGAATAGAATAGAATAGAATAGAATAAACATTTATTCGCTAATGGACAGCAGCAACACAATAGAGCAACACATACATATACATATACTAACAAACACCTAATAACAAGATAAAATAACAAGCGACTCTAAAATTGTTGGTAAAAGCAAGACAGCTGAAAAAATTGATAGCCTTACCTTCGCCACTCAATCACTTATGTAACTTAGATAACCTCAGAACGTTAAAAAAGTTCTGAAGACACATTGGGTAACAGTTCTAACTTTGCCTCTGACAATCTTTATTTTTCCCTTTACATATTATATAAAATAGAAGCCACATTCTTACTCAACCCACACAAAAACTCTATAATCAATCTTGTAAAAAAAATATAAAAAATACAACCGATCATTTACATGAATGGTCGAGTTTATAGGTTAGAAAAAATATGGCGGCGGTGAAGCGGCGTTCCTAAAGAGGTGCATTGACAAACAGCCAACCGTTTGGCTAATCATTGGGTGCAAGGGTGCAACTTTATAACTTAGCACCTGCGTCTTTATATCCACTATAAATATATCGAAAAAACACCCCCTTTTGAATAGAAAGGAAGTGATAAAAAACCCTTAGAACTGACACCATAAAACTTCTTGGACTTGACTTTATTTTTTTTAATTTTCATTCATAAAGTTCGGTTGTGTTTGGGATTCGCGTCCGATATTTTGTATTTGGAATATGACGAAGAAGGAGTTGATTTTCTTTGTTTAGACGGTTCGAATGCAACCTATTTGTAGACAGATGAATTCATAATGATTATGAAAATGTGTTTGCATCGTTTGCTTTAGAAATAAAACTGAAGCAAGTTCAGTAGTTACCTACTGAACTTGCTTCAGTTTTATTTGTATTAGATAATAGAAAGGTCTTCGTAAGATTCGGTCAAACCACAACAAATTGCAGATCGCCTGCGGGCACTGGTTTCTACTACCTACCACGGTTTCTAAGTATTAATGTTCGGAGCCAGCAATAGAAGAGGTCCATCATCTTCTTTTTGTTCAGAACAAGTCATCAAAATCTTCACCAATAAGCATACTTTCTCCAAAAACCCTACAAATTAACCTCAAACAGATCTAACGACCACCACAATACCATTTCAACAAGTACTTAATTTAAAAAAGAAAATAATAGCACCTACTTTGCTGAGTCAGATCCCACAAGGACATTTAGTTACGGCCAGAGAACCACATAAAAACTCCATGGGAGCCGGGAATTCCTTGCCACTGTCCTATCAATGACCCTTTTTTATTGACAGCCGCCATAGATTTGTAGACTTGTGGTGTAGTTCCATTGGTAGCTGAAAAGATTAAAAGGATAGTTGTAATTATTTGTGCAAGAAATAAGTAAATAAAAGAATTTTTAATATTTAGAGTGCAACTCTACGGTAACTTACAAAACTTCGGTTTTTTTTTTTTTTAATCTTCTTTTTTTGCTGCCGGTTTTCCCGGTATGATTCCCGATAAAAATGTATTGAGCCGGTCAGTATGGTAGTTCGAATTCATAGACATCTACCAACCCGTACAGGGTCTATGCCACAGCTCACTTCTATCCTCTCAAGTGTGGGATCCTTACAGGTTGATTACGCAATAAGGTGGTAACAGAGCTGACCACCAACAGGTTTAGAAGATGTACCTACATTTAGGGAACACCACTCGCTATTTAGAGCTTTAACTATAATCTTCAACCTGAAGATATAGTAATTGCCGCATTATTTCTCTTCCGCGTTCATAGTCATGCTTGCATGATACTTCATCCATTGAAAACTACCTTCAAACCCTCAAAATTACGTCCTCCATTCAAGTCCAGCCCCAAACTCCGAGAATACACTAAAAATCCACGAACAAGAAAAACACTGGCCACCTATACAATATTTTTAATCAAACCTCAGCCAATTAGATGGAGTTCAGCACAATTGTCGCCGCAGAACTTTGATTGGCTCCACTTGGGCCCAGTACAGACCAATTATGTTGAATAGAGGCCAATTCAACGCTACCAAGTTTTATTGTGGTGTACTGAACCCGGCGTCACAGGCAGGCTAGGGTTCAATAGGCCAATAATTAAAACCGACGACATCGGCTTCTTCGTTCGAGAGATTTCGATTTTTAATTAAATTCTGTTTTGTTTTAGTTCGTGCTGGATAATTGAATTGTTTTTCGTTTAGGGTTGATGGTTTCTAGGAGGACCGATCAAGATCGAACAGTGGTTCTGTGGAATTTTGTGTTGGCTGTTGTGAGCACAACCAATCATGTGAGTTGGTGTGGGATGGATTCCGATGGTCGCAGTAAAATATATTTCTAAGGTCCTTAAATCCTTCTCATGTGCTGGGTTAGGCTTCTCAATTCCATGAGTGTCGGGTGAATTTCAAAAATTAAATAATAATCATTCCTTATTGTAAACTAGCGACCCGCCACGGCTTCGCACGGGAGCAATGTGATACATTAAATATAAACCAACCTTCCTCTTGAATCACTCTATCTATACAAAAAAACCGCATCAAAATCCGTTGCGTAGTTTTAAAGATCTAAGCATACATAGGGACACACAGCGGGAAGCGACTTTGTTTTATACTATGTAGTGATACGTTTAATTTTGCTGTGCAATAGATTGGATTTGTCTGTTAGGTTGAAAGTGCTTTCTCAAAAAAAAAAATTGAAGCTATTTCAACGATTTGTCTACAGTATCTATCTCTCGTAAGGCTGAGGAGCCTTATTGATTGGGTTCACTACGCTTGGCAACAATGACGAAAATTTTAAGAACACGATCAGTTTCATAAACTTTTTACCCTGCCTTTTAATAATATGGAACTCTGCTTACTCAGTATTGATGTATTACATGAGTATCATATAACAATCTATCTACAATAGTACAGTGCATGGAACACAATGAAGGAGTCGGGTGTGTGACATTAGGACATTACTTGTTACACGAAAATGCATCTTAATGGGTGGTGGATAAAGGTTGGTATGTATTGTCTGTAGGATTGTTGCGAATGACGTAGTTAAGTAGGTAATTTCAGTGTGGACATATTATTATGGCAACGGTATCGTTCTTTTAAATTAAAAATTAAGAGCTGTGGCTCAGTATACACACACACGCAATCTTGAAGAAATCTACTCAAAACACAAAGATTTTCGAACAGGTCAGAATCAGGCCTTACAATCAGAAAAAGTAAAACTAAACTGACTAGAACGAACGTAGTTGACGTTCACACGTTTACTGAATGTATTGTTCTAGTGAACGTTATTATCTAGTTCCAAAATTAGGGACATCAACAGTACAGAAAAACTAAGCGAATTTTTGACACATCAAGACAAATATTCAAATACACACTGCCTTTTTTGCTCACTTCAAACCGCAACAACAGCTACTCAAAGCTCCCCAGCACCGCGAGGCGTGATAAAAAGCCTCATAATTAAATACTTTTGTGTCGCAGACCCATAGATAATATCCGTCTGTCTGTCTGTGGGAGATAGTCTATGGATCTGGTTGACAATGTATGTGTCTATTGTTGGCTGTGGTGTGAATGATCAAGGGGGTGAAGCGACAATGTGATGAGTTGATAACGATTTTAATTTGGGAACACTACACACAGTTGCCCATGTTGGCCACTTTCTTGACTTGAGGATAATTTGACGAGTAATACATATATGGAATACAGAATCAGAATCGCCCGCGAAATTCAAATTTTCTTACGTTTTTGCAATTTTCAGGTCAGTGTCAGGCTGTATGTGGAACAAAATATGATTCACTAATGGCTATTTCATAAAAAAGTTTTTCAAAGGGATTGAAATACCTTAGAAGGTTATAGTGATGATTTTTATGATTATAACTCTGTTAGGCCATATATGTTATGCTCGCGAATCATATTTTTATCAACATACAACCTGACACTGCCCTGCAAATTGCAAAACACGCAAGAACATTTGAATTTTGCAGGCTACCCTGACCCTGTCAATCGAGACCTATCGGTTTGTAAATATCAACACATAATTGACTAATATTAATAAACTGCAAATACATAATCAGCCTATAACGTTCCCACTGTTGGGACACACGGCCTCCTCTCTATGAGAGGGAATGGGCTATAATCCACCAAGCGGGCCCAGTGCGGGTTGGTAGAGGTCACATGTCTTATGTCTTCGAATTTTTGGTTCTAGGACATGCCGGTTTCCTCACGATGTTTTCCTTCACCGTTTTGAGAGCAGTGGTGATGAAATAAATTACACAGAGTAATGCCTCTGCCTGGGTTCGAACCCGCGACTTTCTATTCGTAAGTCGGAGCCGCCACCACTGCGCCACCGCTGCTCTCAACTGCAAATATTTTTATTTTAAAATTCCTAATATTTAAACATATAATTTATATATATTTTTGTAATCCTCTCTTAATTTCCTTATGCCTTAACTATACCACTGATACCTTAACTGTTGAATTCCCTCCAGCCGTTTGGATACGAGGTAATAAAGAAATTTACAAACAAACATACAAGATACTTACTGTGTTTTTTTTTTAATATTTTTTTGGATTAATATTTAAAAATGTAGGTAGTTAATTTATAAAAAATAAATAAAGAAAATAATAAAATGTCAATAGGGCTAAAGATGACACTCAATTATTAAACGGCTCAGTATCACACAATAATCTAGATATTATATTAGTATGTGATGATGTGGAAGATATTAAGCTAAGTTAAACAAAAGCAAAATAGATTTTCCCTCCAAATTCAAAAGGAAAAAACAAACCCCCTTCAAATACTCGTTCAGATTGAAAAAAAAAACACAAAGAACAACAGCCTCACGTCAATACTTGATATCACTCATAATCAATAACAATCTTAGAGGGGCAATCTTTAAGGTATAAAAGAGGGTTTTTTAAAGTCCTCTGGGGGTCTAACAAAGGATGTTTTCCAGAGTGACAGGGGGGTGGGGAGGGACACAATACATGTCAGACAGCACCTAAATTATGTGTTTGTACAGAAAGTTGTACCAAGTTTCGGATTCATAGATTTATTGTATTTCTTGTTTAAAATATGCGGGAAGGTTCGCGGAGTGAGGTGGTGTGGAGATGTTTGGTGCAGTTTTCGCGTGGCGTAAATATTATCGTAGCTTTTTGCTTACCAGCTGAAAGAAGCATTGAAAATCGGTTTACTTATTATTATTATTTCCTTTATTTATCATTTTTCTTATTTTATACATTTTAAAACATTATGTAAAACAAAACCTATAAAATATTTAAAAAAATATCCAAAAATAGAACAAGGTCTAGGCTGTCGGCAGTCGCCCTGACTGCCGACAGCCAGTCCAGAGAAAGGAACCGCCTCACTATGCGTGTCGTGTCCAGGAGTATACTGCTTTCTGAATCAAGCCCTTGACTCAGCCGCGCAATGAGAGCCCCCGCAGGTGTTGGTCGAGGCTCTTTGCTATTATTTCATTAACCGTAACGACTATCGGTATATATCTTCTTGCTGAACGCGAAATATCTGTAGTCGCTAAAAAGGTTCTTCAGTTTCTGTTTATTTGTATCAGAGATAATACCCGAAAATGCGTCAGGTATCTCCTTACTTTGTAAAGGACACACCTTCAATTTCGTAAACTTGTAGTCGGTGTGATACCACTACAAGCTTACCATCAACTGAGGAAATTTCTTAAAAATGCCTTGTATTGGACCATAAAAACATTGTGGTACACTTGTTTAATTCTCTAATACTTAAACACTTATTTTACAATTTAATACACGCTACATAAAGTAAGTAGCGTGTTTTTGGTGAAACGGAACGCAAACACAAAACGCATCGATTCCGGCAGTGACGTCAAATGCTTTGTGTCAAAGAAACACTTTTAGTTGAAAAGTACTTAAAGTTTCACTAAGATTTTACTATAATATTGTTATTGCAATTTTTGCATAAATAAAGCAATTACATTATAGTAAAACTATTCTACTAAGGGCAAAAAATTAGATTTAAACAAGGCAGATAGAGGTAAGTGACACCAAATGCTATGACATGAATGGCCGCGATAGTCATGGACGTTTGAACTGTCGTAGAAAATTGTAGGAATTTAATATTTTTTTTGGGCGACAAGCAGTAGTTGAAATTAACTTTTAATTATTTTCTTGGGTTGATAGTACTGCGTAATATCAATTAAAATGAAAAAAAAAATTACATGCATATTCCCTATTGACCAAAAAAATAACACGCTGTCGAGTTGATTCCTGAATAAAGTAAGAAGAAAAGAAAAACATCAAAAACCTCCAGAATAAAACCTTTAAACCATTGTTTAAAGCTAAAAAATTATGAATCACTAGATAGGGCATTCCCTATCTAGTGATTCATAATTTTTTCATACCATTTCTAATTCACACCACACAATAATAATAACAAACCAAAATGATTATCGCGCGCCGTCACCCACTGTTCAAAATACGATCACATTTTGACAGGATGCTGTCAAAATCCGATAAAAGTTTAAAGCGCACGCGCCGACACGTGCCGTTTTGACATTTGACATGTCGGGAACTGTCAAAATTGACAATAGAGAGCGAACGGTCAAGTTATTGTTCTTTTAAATTGACTTTTGACCACAGGGGTTGGTGGTGACAAGAAAATGGTTAGTATTAAAGTGTTAAATATGGGTTCATTTAACCCCATTTCTTTGTTGATACAATGATTTAAGAAATTATAATGTAAGTAAGTAACTAGCTTTTGCCCGCGGCTTCGCTCGCGTTAATTTTAAATTTAACAATCATTCAATCATGATTCGAAAGACACGTGGCGCCATCTATGATCATAAGAACGTTATTGTCGTTTTCCTTGAGACCAGTACTTTTTTAGGGGTGAAAGGTACCCTATGTTCGTTTCTGGACACCTGATAACGTATATTATTATGCAAAATTTCAGGATCCTCGGTTCAGTGGTTTAGGCGTGAAAAGGTAACAAATAAACAAACTGACTTTCGCAAACAATAATAATTAGGAAGTTATGATGTAAAAAATACCTAATTTTCCTGCGGTATTATTTATTATCATCACCAAATAAATCAATTTAACTATCAACAACAAACATTTCTAAGAACCCCTCACAATGACACACCTGTGCACGTTTCCACACTGCATTCGTAACGTTATTGAAACGGTTCCTAGCAAATAACCGTTCCGTAATAACTGTTATTAGGCGTAATAACTGTTTTCATTGAAAGCTAGTAACACCTTTAAGTTCTATGATTACAGGTGTGAACATGGTAAGCTATAGTTTTAGCGGATAATGTCATTATTCTCGGAAAATTATTGATAATTACCTACTGTGGAAAATGAAAGTGTGAAGAAAATACGTGGTGTATATTTACTGGTGGGAAGGATTGTTGTGTAGGAAATGTTGACTTCTCAATGCGGTTTCATTATATTTTTAAGGAAATTAGGAGGGATTGCTATGAAACGTGGCGACGACGCTGATCTTCTAGTTGCTCTATCACTTCTGACGATTCATAAAAATCAAAACATTTCTAGGGTTGAAAATATTAATCTGCCACAGACCAACACCTGTCATTTTGTGACAAACGCTTACATTCAACTAGGGGGTTTATCAATCAAATTACGAGGCATATATTGGCCTCTAATACATACATCGGAAGTAGATATGATGGTCAGAAAATTATGCTTGAAGGGGTAAATGATAGCAAAAACAGCCAATGTTTGATGAGTCCTAGTGTCTTTTTAAACCTTGATTACTTACTGTTATTCACAGAATGATGACAGTTATTATTTACTTTGCTGAACCCTTTGCTTCCCTAACAAAACAGTAGGATACTTTATCTTAAGTATATTCACTTGAACAACACCTAATTTTTTATCCACTCTCGTCAATTTAAAGTAGGTAGTAAAGACCCTCAATATGGTATAGTACCTACTCGTAATATTATATCGTCAAATATATTTTATAATAATGCCGATTTTGTTTATACTAAAAACAATCGCACGAGAACTGCATCCGACGCGTTGATTGTTTATTTTTCTTCGTTTTGTCGTAATGGTGGGCAGGGGTGTAGGGCATGTACAGGGTGTGTTATTATTGTTAATCAATTGAAAATTAAATACTTGCCAACACAACACGTTTTATTAACAAAATTAATTAAATCAAGCATGCGGCAGGTATGCAAGTAACTAACTACCAAATAAATAAACGACAACTAGGGTAATTGATGACATTTATAGACAGATTGTAAAATTATACTAATTTCTGTCAAAACACACTCTTATATTTAGACGAATTTTCTACAAAAACACCAATGTCTCTTGATCTCAAGACCTACCAATCAGATGTCGTTATGATAATGTTAGAGAGAGGGCATGCATAGATTACTTCCCACGTATCACTGAACCGAGGTACTGGCGACGTAATATCAACAACATCGAGTAATATACTAACCTATATATACTAAATAGTATATTCTGGAGGCGTATTGCCTGCTTTGTATACTATGCTATGTAGAGTATCTATAACCGTATTATATTTTATAATAGGACGCGATACTCTTTTGTAAGTTATGTACTAGGTTACCATAGTATGTGTCTGTTGCTACTAGGTAGCTATTTTGCGAAGTAGTGTTAGTTTAATTGCAATTATTTTAGAAGTTTAGTGTCTTAGCTAAATTTTCGAGTTGTTTTTGAGAATGCTGGTTAAGCTATTGGCGACTGTGTAAGTCTCAGTATTATTGTTACTTAAAACATTGTTAGTATGGCGTAAAAACTGAACTTCGACAACGATATTACGACAAGATATTATTCCGACATTATGGAACTCCAACACGGCTTCATTTCGACAAATTAATAAATAATACTCACAATTATTATAGCGTCCTGTTTTTCTTCATCAACTTTCACCAAGATACTTAAAATTATGCACCACAAATTGTTCTGGATATAAAATTCACTTTTTCACGCCTCGTAATTTTAGCACCAACCTGTATATTTTCACCTTTCAATTACTAGGGCTCTATTGTTTATGTTATTCCATCGTATTTGGCGCACAAAAGACAGCACAGTTGTTTATTTTATGCCAAATCACTACCCTTGTGCGCACAGCGCAATGATATCTATCAAGAGCCCATATTTTATTAAAAAACATAGGGGAAATACGCCTTCACGAATTTCATACTTGATTGCTGCTCGAAACTTTTATCGTCACTGCGAAAATAAACTTTATTAGTGACGAAATAAAGGCTTTTTTTAAGTTTCAATATTTTGCTACTCAAATTTGTATCGTTACTTTGAAAATATACCTTATTTTTCCTGAAGTAAAGTAGGGTTTCGAGTAAGGGGATCGTAAAATAATTTGGCAACTGTCGTAGGGCATTTTATTATTTTAATAAATTTTAAAATTGTTTACCGAGCAGTGATAATGACTGAATAAATAGATTGTTTTGCTTAAAAAATTGATATGTTGATTTTGTATGAGAGGATGGGATTTATTGTGATAGGTTCTTTTTTTATATCAAAGAGATTGGACGGTGTAAATTTTCTTAATTAGGTCTAGTTTTAGAAGCGGGTCGCAAGTCCGCTCTGCGAGTGGAAGCAGGTAACCCTGTTCGGGCTGCGGGGTATAATTATACCTGCCGATTTTTTTTCTCATGATGTTTTCCTAGGATAATGAGCAGCTGTTTTTCTTTTTCAGCTCCCTGTTTTAGTACCTTCACAACCCGACATCACACACAACATTAACATTTACTTCTGTTAAAAATTAAAAGTAAAGAAATGGGTAAGTAATATTTTTAATATTTAATATTAAGTATTTGGTAAAATAAAATTCAGTCTTAAAATTTTTAATCATTTTAATTACGTATAATATTTTTTAATCGAGATAATAGTCCCAACATTACAATCGGCTATAATTTACAACATATTTTTACAAATACGCCTATTTTTTTTCCATAAATTACAATTGATGTCCTAAATATAGTGATTTAAAAGTTATTTTGTATTTTAACTTACAGGATATACTTTACTCAAAATATGTGGGTTGCAGTAATACAAAAATGAAATTATTATTTTATATGGCAACTTATAAATGCAAAGTGGAAATAAATGGCCAAAGGAGAAGTAGGTACAAACTTAGGAATTTAATTATTATTTATTTATATGTAGATATTGAATTTAAAAAAAACTTCACGATCGAATGTAAGCTTTGGACCCCATAGTTGCAAACGACAGATTAAATTAAAATTATGGAATGTAGGTGTACACAGGGAAATTATGAGCTAGAGATTATTTAAAATAATCTGTCCTTAAAACTACGGGTTAACAACATCTATTTAACTTTAGTTTAACATTTATTAATTGAAACAACGAAAAAGAAGCGTTGTATCTACGACGCCATTTTTATTAATTAAAAATTAAATCAGTCAATAATTTCCAATTAAATAGCTACCAAAATCAGATCTACTTATTATTGGGAATATATAAGCAGAATAATACCTTTTATAGGTCTAAACGTCAATGGAAAGGATTCCATAACTCTAAAGCAGTTTCGACATTTAAACATTTTTTTTTTATTTTACAAAAATGACACGTACGAATCTAAAGACAAAAGTATTTAACAATTATTTAACTATATTTACAAATAATATCAAAAGTCGTTGTAATTAAGTTTGGACTTTCAAATTCCAATAAATTATTGTAATAATGACACACTAATATTTTTTCAATAAATTATTATTAAAAATAATTTATTGTGTAAATTATTTATGTGTTACCATTACAATAATTGAATTAATATTCCTTTATCGATGAACGAGTTTTAGTTGTTTTCTGCATATGTAATTTCTATCTGACAGCTATTAACTTTTTGTCTACGTGTAGACAAGTGCTACCGCGGGCAACGGCCGTTGACCGATTTTCACCCTTAAGTTCTGAGCAATACGGTTGAAAAGTGGTCCACCTCTAATATCTGTATTAATCTTGCCTGGTGACCAAAGCAAACGTGATCTAAGGCATATTAATTTCTTAAAGAGCTATTTATAGAATTCCTGCGATGTTTTCCGAGTATCACATTGATATCAAATAGTTTTTATACAAAACAATCTGAAAAACTGACTCAATTAACATTTATTACTAAAATTTGTCATCGATAAAGAAACACCCCTTAACAACTAACTATATTCACAATGTACAGATAGGTACATACTCCTATACACATAGTAGTATCTAATAAGTAACTATAATTTATTTCCGAGGAAACTAAGAAGGAACTTTGGAGCACAAAATAAAAATAAGAAGTAGTCCCAACACGTCGTTTAAAAAGACCAAAACTTTCTGACGAAATCAATTTAGTCCGTGAAAAGTCGCATAAAGACTTAAAAAAAAACATTCATCGTTTGAATAGAATAATAATAATCTTTTTATTATAATAATAGAACCAATTTATAATTTTAAATATCGAATTTTGTCGTTCGAAATATAAGCTTTGTCGTTCCTAGAATTTGAAAGAAACGTTCTGTAACCTCCAAATCATTCGCAGTCGAAAAACTATAAAAATAAACGAATAAATAAAAATCAACAACAACAAACTAGGTTTCAGGTCAGAATATGACGGTGAGGGGTCGCCTGAACTCCGGCCCTCCTTGAGTAGCCTGTGGGTACTGGCCAGGGTACTGTGGCATGAGGATACTTGATGATCCTTGGTAGTAGGGAAGGGAGGGGGAGGGATTTGACCCCGAAGATGAGCTACCTTCGGTCCTGTCTTGAGCTTTGGGGGTCATGTCAGGGGATTCAGCGGGGGACCGGGGAGAGAGGCTTGACGGCGCTGAATTGACAGAGCTAAGTCCCGCCATAGCTGCTGCTGAAGCCTCTGAGTACATCTTGCTGATGTCTACCGGGTAGGAGCGCTGTTGCTGTTGGTCCATATACATGTAGGCCTTGGATAGGGCGGCAGAGTCCAGGTAGCCGCGGGAAGGATCCGGGTACATGCCGTAGCTGCGGTACTTCTCGGCCTCGATGGAGTATTTCGACATGTCCATTGATGAGCCAACCTGGAACAAGCGGAGACATTGTTTAGTTAAATTTTACTTGGAATTAACGAAAATGTAGATAATATTTCTGTCCTGACCAGCAGTTTGAAAGCGTGCCTAGAAACGAAAACAATGTTTCCGATTATTTTAGTAAAAATAATCCTTTTATACCATACTACAAGCATGTGTGTGTAGGTAGTAGGTAGGTTCAAAAGGTTTTATTTTATTGAAATCACGGGCGTGTTACTTTTAATTTATCATAGATTATTGAAAATAATTGTGTTCTTTAAATAAGGTAACCAATTATATTTATTTTTTAATCCCATTAACATGAATGATTGCAGATAAAAATAAATATTAATACAAATAAATAACGAAACTCAAGAATGACCTTATCAAGAGTCAAGAATTCGAGAAGAACGCAGCAAAATGAATAAAGTCTTCATTTCAATATCTTCGTCGTAAATATCGGATAACTACTGAATACCGCATGTATAATGAAACGGCCGCAAACAAATCATAAATCGAGGCATTGCCCAACATTTACAAGTCAACAGCAAACCAAGATCTTTTCATACAACCTTTGTAAGAAAACTATAATCTATCTGAACAAGAATTACTCACAAACAACATAATTCAACTGAAATTAAATTATGAATTTTCGTTAACAATTTACATGTTTATGACACACAATCAATATCCTACTTTATAGTCTAAAGATAAGGTTCGAATTTGTGTGTGGACGTACTGCAAGTACTGTATTTTACACGCTCAGACACACAAATCACACGTAACAATGGAATCGAATAAAGCTTCGAATTTTAAATTTTTTAATGAAGTGAGCCCTACACAATATTGTGAGGAAAATATCGTTTGGACGTAACACACACGAACACTTTGTTCGGCGAACAAAGAAAGGATACAGGTTGGGAGTTACGTGAGCTATAATTTACAAAGCTCGACAGGTGATACATTTTGTAGCGTTAATACTGCATGTAGCTGCAATATTGTAGAAGACTATTCTGTCTTATGCAAATATTGACATGCAGTCGAGTGGTTTTGTATCTTTGGATAGAGTTAAAATGTAAAAAAAGAAATAGTTTTTTTTTTTATGGAATAATGACGAAAATAAGTTAAAGCTCTCTTTTGATTCGTTTAACCGTTTCACTACAACGTTAAATTAGGATTAGCCGCACTATTTGACATTTATCCACACACGCTGACCGACCAACATACTATCAAAAATCCATAAAATTATTTAAGGACCTTTACTAATACCCCATTCATTGCTTTCCAAATCCTGTACTAAAAACCATAACAATATTACTTCTTCACCATCAAAATGCATTACAAAAGATGAAGTTAACCCACTCAAAAGTATCCTATCCCTATCAAACCAACAGACGTTTTTAATATGAAACTACTACTCATAAAACATGCCTCAAAATGTCTCCAACAAGTTTGCCCACAAGCTATCTCATCTTCCTCCCCGTGTGTAGCGCCCGTTTGAGCATAACATACGACGGCCGGTCACAGCTAGAACGCTAAATCAGGATTAGTCCGACGCCCAGGCATCATGTACGGAGTTTACTGCCCACCCTTACGGCTATTTTATTGCAAGCCAGTTATATACGAGCCACGGACTTTTTGTTCTGGAAAACTATGCGGCGTTTATCAACGTTGAAATAGGGTGATTTGGTACAGGTACTTGTAAAGAGACGTTTGAAAAAGGAATGTGAATGAATAGAAAACTGTAAATCGTCCTCATTTCCAATTTTAGTAATTTTTAGAGTTCCGTACCTACCCAAGGGATATAATCTGTATGTCTGGCTGTCTGTCACCAGGCAGTCTCATGAACCGTGACAGCTAGACAGTTGAAATTTTCACAAATGAGGTATTTCTGTTGCCGCCATAACAACTTTAGATATTTCCCGTACAACAAACGTGTTTTTTTTTTAGATAATCGTACGGAACTCTTCGGGCGCGACTCGCATTTGGCTGGATAATTCGTTTCCTTTCATTGAAATCTAGACAATAAAATGGAAAGTGTTAGGTTTCAAATTCAGTGTTTCAATGTTTTTTATTTTACCTAAAACGATTCGATTTAGATTATACCATGCCTTGACTGACAAAATGTTGAGAGGGTTGAAGACTAAGGAAGACCTCATCATCTATAATTTTTTTAAATGAGACAAAAAATAGTCAACTGTTTCTTCCTAGCTTAGTAGCAAACTAGGAAAATCACTCTAAAAGTGATTTCACACTGCATCAAGATTGCTAATGAGTCGCCAACCACGAGCAACCGTGAAAGTAACCAAGTAACCCATATCACCCGCCGATAACCAACCATGGGTAAATCATCTATCAACATAATCGAATACTGAAATCACAATGGTTCATTAAAGAACTCAACATTTGGCAGTTAGAAAGAAAGGTAGGGCTGCCACCGATGTATTTTTTCAAGGTTTAGTTAGTCATTAAAAACTATTGTGAGGATCAGTAACCAAGGGTAAATTTTTGTAAGAGGTAAGCCGGAGTACATATCTTTAATGTGATTTTATTTGTCTATGAATACTGACTGTGCTAATTTTCTTTTTTTTTTCTTTTTTCATTTTTCGGAAGCCGGTAGGAATCTAGTTGTATAGAACCTTCGCCACTGGTGAGGATTAAAGTAGGTACAGCTTTGCTACTAACTAAAATAACCCTGTGTAATAGACCTACAGAAGATCGCGGGAAAGACCTGCTGGCCTACCATGACGTCTTAAAGCTAGAGTAATTCCAGTGTGAGAAGGAGATGGCGCTAGACGACCTGTATAGCTCTGTCTCTTTCCCACACTGGAATTACGCCTGCTTTAAGACGTCATAGTAACCTCCCTGGTGGCCTATCATGACATTTTAAATCAGTATTGTTTTAATCTTATTCCAGCGTGGGAAAGAGATGTTGCTAGACGTCCTCTGTAGCTCCGTCTCTTCCCCAGACTGAAGTGAGATTAAAACAATACTGATTTAAATCGTCATGTTAATCCCTCCCCCCCTGGATGAGACTCGCACAGACCAGGGAAGCATAGCAATAGGGACGATCTCTAAACAAGGCTGCCAATTATGGTGACGGTGACAAAAAGAACCTGAGTCTATTCACTTTGGAAAATTTCATGTTAATGTTTGACACTCCCAAAAGTTTGGCTTATTTTGACTCAGTCTGATAATTATTTTTTCAATGTCTTTGTTTTGAAGGCTAAGTAAAATCTTTGTAGTATTTATTTAATCCTAATTAAGTATAGTTTCAATCAAAGAAACAAAAAATAATCAAACTATTTTCTTTTTATCACTGCAAGTTACAAACAGCCAACCCTAATGAGCCGAAAATGCCCAATCACTATTTTTAATACAACACAGGTAAAGTTGTAGTTGTTGATATGAATAGTGGCTGATTATATTGTTTACTACCGGTATCGTGGTATCGGTACCGTGGGCATTCGTCACGGTAATCGGAAAACTGCGGTATCATCCAATAGCTGGTCTATTAAGGTTGGGGGTGCGAAAGACCCTTGCCGACGGGTGCAGGGTTAATTAAATGTTTTGGTCACACCTCGGCAGTTGAAGGTTAAAGTTTTTTGGGTGATGTGTGAGTTATGATGTTGAGATGTTTTTCTACAGATTTTTTTTAGTTTTTTATGGTGCTAGAGCTGATTGACCTAAGTAACCCTTGAAGTATCCCGAATTTCGATTACTTGGATATTGAGGAGCTCATGGCTAAATAATAACAGTCGCTCGGGTCGATCTTCAGGTTAAGGCGCGCTTGCCTAGGTTGGTCCGTGGATGGGTGACCACCCATTTCATACCGAGTTTCCTCCGTGCTTCGAAAAGCACGCTAGGCCGTTGTTTGAAGATCTTTGACAGTCGTTACAGGTAGTCAATGGACCGAAAGTCTGACAACCAGTCTTACCAAGGGGTAATGAACTGGCAGATTATGAGGATGATGTCATAGATATTATCGCACCTCTAATTCCATACATTACTGGAAGTCACTTTTACCAAACAGTTGGGTTTTGAGTATCAATTGACTCATCATCATCATTTCAGCCGAGAGACGTCCACTGCTGAGCATAGGCCTCCCTCAAGGGTCGCCACATTAACTCGCATCCAACGGATCCCCGCAACCTTCACCAGGTCTTCGGTCCACCTAGTGGGAGGCTTTCCAAAGCAACGTCTTCCAGTTCGCGGTCGCTACTCTAGAACTTTTCAGCCCCATCGGCCATCCAATCCATAGAAGATTACTCCATCAATAGACTTCTTAGTACTTTCCAAGAAAAAAAAAACTGTTTCCGTAGCTAGAAATGCCAACAAATATGTGTAGGACATCGACGTTCAAACTGTTTTAATTATGTTACGATGGGGTCTAGAATCATGGGGTCAAAGTACTACACAATAAAACAAAATAGCATCACACTATTCTAAAAGAATCTGAAGCAACACCAAACATAATGATTGCCTATTATTTAATTAAATAAATGCCCAATTTTGTTTACATTTTCAATCAATGCTTCATTTAATTTAATTTGCTATCAGATTTGTGTCAATGTCAAATAACAATCATATTGATTCAGCCTTTCCTTGTCTTCAATTATTTCGATAGACAATCGTTTTCGTAATTTTAATGAGTAAATCTTAAATCTTTTCATTTAAGGTTTCTATGTTAATGAATATACTAGTTTATACAAAACTTTAATGCCAAAAATATTACAGAAAGGTTTCACATTGGCCCCAAACTAGGTGTACCTTGGGCACCAATATAGAACCGAGGTTTACCATAGGAAAAAATAAACATATTCGGTGGTGAAAACATAAATTAAAATAATTCTTTTTCAATAAACTTTCTCGAAAACTGGTTTTAATCGCACTACGATTAGGTTCAACATGCAATGTATTTCACAGGCGTGCGATTTTTAATATTTTTCCGCACACGTGCGGAAATAAAAATGTCCACAGATAAGTAAGGGTTCAATAACTATATCTATAGTCGGCGGTGATTGGTTTTTTTTAATCCCGGCAAAGAGAGAAGGCGTCTTTACGGATTAAATATTTTTCGAGTATTTAAATTGTGTTTCTAAATAGAATATCATAGATAAACATGATTATTTAAAACAAATATTTATTTTTATGAACAAATTAACATCTTATTGTGTTCTAAATTAAAAAAAAAATAGTTAAATTTTCTTTTTTTTTTTCATAGTAGGCTGTATACGGCATCATATCTTTGCATCTTCTTCAACCTCAACATCAAAAAAGCAAATTAAATCATAGTTTCATATTAATTCCTGACAAAAATACTTTCCGTTCTAATATTTTATTTCTTCGAAAGTGTATTGAAAAACGTCGTTTGATACGCGTGGGGATTTGTTATTGCAGTTCTCGGCTCCATAACACCCTCGCTTGCAGCTCGGGTGTTAATTCCCCGCTCGAATGCAATAACAAAGTTTCCCCACTTATATCAAAATGTACTATTCTAAACTACATATAAAAGAACAGGACATGAACGTTTAACAATCAAAATTAAATTAAACATACAATGCCCATTATCCTTTTTGTTTTTATGAAACTACAGTTCAAGTAATCAGTCATAAAATAACCAAAAATAAAGAATCCAAAAGTAATGGTGCAAAATTTTGAATGGTTATAGGTTATAGGAGAAGAATCAAACCAAACAAATCAAACGGTTTGGTTAAGACAGAAATTGTCACTAATAAGACGATAAAAGTTGGCTGGGACAATACGAAAGGTGATGAAACTTGTTTCATGAAATGGGGATTAAGACAGGTGGTGATTAGCTACTGAAGCCCCATCTGAAGTTAAGGAAAGGTGGCATTGTCCCCAATCACAAAACAGTCATTAATACGAAGCACATAATAAGAAGTAAAGACTTAGTCGCAGAAAGTTGGGTTTAAACAAGTTTAAAACCCACAAATTCATAAGCTGTATATGTATGTAATTCTTCCTCTTTTTATATCTATCCTTCTATACTAATATTATAAAGAAGTAAAGTTTTTGAGGTTGTAGGGGGTAATCTCTAGATCTACAGAACCGATTTTTAAAATTATTTCACTAATAGGAAGCTACATTATCCCCAAGTGCCATAGGCTATATTTACAACGTTCCCATGGGATGATTTCCGACCAAAACGCGAGCGAAGCCGCGGGCAACAGCTAGTTATTATGAAAGAAGAAAACACAACGCTTTTATTATTACGATTTCAAAACAATTTCTTACAGCTATCACTTTACTTTCGAAGAAGCTCGAGTTGGAGCTAAAAGCATTTACCCAAACACGAGTTATCAGTTAATGTAATCAACTAATTGAATTCGGTACAGACAACGGTTATCAATACCATCTGTACTTTCACTTGACCGACTGCTAATGGCTGAAAATGTGACTTATGTGGCGTAAGAATGATATAGGTATCTTAATAAAGATTGCAAGAGACCGATTTTAGAGTAATTTTGTAGAAAAAGTAAAAGAAAATGCAACTTTAATTTATAATTGTTTTCACCTTAAGGACTCAAGAATAGGACCCCGTGCAGGGCACGCCACAATAGTGGCGGTAGGTCCCCTCTTTGAGGAGTGGCTAGAGAGGCGCCACGGCGCCCTCACCTTCCGTCTGACGCAGGTCCTCACCGGACACGGTTGTTTCGGGAGGTTCCTGCACCGAATCGGGCGGGAGGAAACGCCCGGGTGTCACCACTGCGAGGATCGACCGGAGGACACGGTGGAGCACACTGTGCAGGTCTGCTCCGCTTGGGCGGAGCACCACCGTGTCCTCGTAGCGGCAATCGGCGGCGGCGACCTCTCGCGTCCGGCTCTGGTTCAATCCATGGTTCGGAGCGAGAGGGAATGGGACGCCGTTACCTCCTTCTGCGAAGCAGTTAAGCTTGCGAAGGAGGTGGCGGGACGTGAGAGGGAGAGAGCCTCACGTCTCAGCCGCCGCGGGAGACGCACCGGGCGTCGGGGGCCACTACAGTGGCCCCCGGCCACCGTAGGCGCGGGCCTGTGGACGGTGAGCTATGGGCTAGCTCGCCGTCCGTCTGACTTATGACGACAGGCCGTGTCGACAGCGCGTTCGTGTTCCACGCGCGCTTCAAAGAGATGTCAGCAAACAGGAAGGGGTCCGAAAGGACCGATGCCTGCCAGGGTTGCGGGACTGTTCGAAAGAGATAGCGCGGCCCTGGAATACAAAGGGCAAAAGAAGGACCATGGATGGGTTTTAGTCAGTAAAACTCTGACACTCCCTCCTGCTCAGCCCAGAGTGGGAGGAGTTATTTGATGCTTTACCATCCGAAAAAAAAAAGGACTCAAGAATATATCTAGGCAGAAGTACAACAAGTTAATCCTATCCATCACCAGAATCTCAATCACATACACACACAATCTAGTCTTTATCAAAGTTCAAAAAAGCTCAGATTCTCAATTTCAAATAGTGATTCTGTAGCATCAATTTCTTCTCCTTTATCAACAGTTGCTTCCTACAGTACAGTCACTTCATAATTCAATCAACCACACTATTTAAACTTTCTCCCACATTATTTCCCCACATCTCTAATTCTATCACGTACTTACAAACAAATAATTTTATAATCCCAACATAATGTAATAAAGCTGAAACAAGGATCGCCCTCCGCCCTCAACATAGACGTCACTTTCACAAGATTAAAAGTCAAATAGAAGAGGGAAGGAGGTTTTTAAATCGGAGGGCAAAAAGTCCCAGGGGCAAGCGATTAGGGTGTTGTCATAATATGGTGAAGATTGAGAATTTGGAGTGATGTTTTCTAGTAGAAAGATACTCTTGTCTTCAAATCTGTCGTTAAGTACTGCAAAACTTCTGATTTTGGGCTATTTTAGTGCATCGACGTAATTTGGAAGTACAAAACTGGCGTTGAAGCCAAATAATAATTAATCAAAGGGAAAACAAAGATTGTTTAATGAAAATCTTAGCGGGACTGCCTACTTTTCTGTTTCCGCAGCAGATATTATTTTAAACTCAGGCTTGCCCTCATTGCGTAATAAGAAACTGATTCAGAATTTGTTTAATTAACACAATCAATTCCTTATAGCTACCATGTAAAAAAAAGCAGAAAAAAATTAAGAAAAACCCTCAATATCTGATTTTTTCATACATAAAATCGGCCAAAGAAGTGTCAAATTTTCACCATATCGTGTCTTCATTCTTAACGGGGTGCTTACGTGTCAAGTACTGTGTTAATTCGCCAGAGTTTGTTCTAGGGAGCGAATTGTTTGCAGGGTGTTTAGTTTCAACTACCAAAGGAGAATGGGGGAAGAGATCGCGAATCAATGAGATGTGCTAAACAAGTAGGCGTTTTGTCCGTAATCCTTTATTTTTTTGACGTGTGATTGAAAAAGGGTTCTTTGTAGGCTTAGGCAGTGTGTTATTTGCAAAATGTGAGTAGATTTGGTGTTATTTGAGATGATAATGTTTGTTCAGTGTAGGCTTTGCAAATGGCTTGGTTTGTGTGATCAGATTGAAGAAAGAAATATGCATAATTATGATTTATAAACATACAAGAAAAGTTGTTACAATAAGGCGAAGACAAAACAGTTGGAATATTGACTTTGGAAATGGTTCACTGACAGTTGCATAATTAGATTTTATATTTATCTAAATGATTAAGAACTAACAACTAAAAATTCTAAAAAGAAGATAGGGGAAGAAGGAGTTGGAACACTTTTCATTATAGATTAGAGGCCTTAATACGAGCGCGCCTTAAAAACGTAACGTATATACGTCAATTTTTAAATTAAAATACGTTTACCGTTCACAATTTTAAGAATTTGTTCATATCTATGGATGGATTTATGACATTTTAAAAGGAAGAGGAAGACTAAGGAAACGATGGATGGATTGTGTGCGGAATGATATGAAGGAAAAAGTAGTTGATAGCGTGCAATTTACAGGAATTTACAGAAGAAAAAAAACGTGCTGCGCCAACCACAAATAACATGGGACTAGGACTGGGTGATGATGATGATTCATATCTATGGATGCTACTGATTGTGCTTGTTGCAAACAATTTAACTTAAAATACTTTAAGATAATTGTATTTCCAATTCAAAAAGGAGATCACCCAGCCTCCATACATTTTTGGGCTATTTTCAACAGTGCCGACAAGCACCTACGAAAATAAACTTATTATTTAGGTAGAGCATAGCATAATAAAACATTTTTTTACTATCACACCGAAGTCGTAAGTCAACTTACCTAGAAGTTAAACCACAAAATATCTGAGATCACCCAGTTTTGGGTAATTTTTTGCCGTCTTACTAAAACAAACGCAATAATTAAATAGAGCTTATGGATATAATATGCCACCCAAGTTCTATATCCAAGTTTTAGTTATACAGGGTTAGTTTCCAAAGACTATCCAAATTCTCAGATATGATGCAGCACGACATTCTGAGCCCCCCCACATAGAATTTTTTCTTCGGTTATTAAAAAAATAAACAGCTGTTCCATACATTTTGACCATGTAGGTATTGCACTTTTGTAGGAAACAGCAGATTTTTTTAAAATTAATTTATGTGGGGGGGCTCAGAATGTCGTGCTGCATCATATCTGAGAATTTGGATAGTCTTTGGAAACTAACCCTGTATAGCGATGATTACAATAGTAAAAAACCTACATAAAATATGAATAGAAATACATAGTTTATAAGCTACTGGGTCCATGAAAACGCTAATGAAGGGACCAGTAGCTTTTAGACTATTTCTATTATAAAAATTACATGATTCGTGATTGATGAATTCATGATTTTATTAACATAATAAAAATGTTTATATCCTTATGCTCTATTTAATCATTGCGTTTTTTTTAGTTGGCCGGCAAAAAATATACCCCAGTCAGGGTGATCTCGGATATTTTGTGGTTGAATAACTTCTAGGTGAATTCACTTACGACTTCGGTGTAGTAATAAAAATGTTTATTATGTTATGCTCTATGTAAATAATAAGGTTATTTATGTTGGCAATCTGTGCAAAAAAACGTCAAAGTCGTGCTAGGCCAGAAGCCCTAACCCTTCCCCCGCTTGCTTGCCCTTTTCAATTCTAACCTAAGCTAAGCTAATTTTCAGAAAATTTCGAACGTAAGAGAAAATCTCGAAGCAATACCAAAGTCTTTCCATGGTAAATCGCAAATATCCAATATAATTTATATGAACACCACCGATCTACATTTATTACAACATCACGAGCAACCCCTCGACCACTAATTATTTCGCAACTACCCGCTGTTACGCACAGGGGTTGGTCCTGTGAGGGAAGGAATCTGATTTAATTGTAGGATATTAATCTTTGTACCTGTTATGTTTTAATTAAATTGTAATGTAACATTGCGTTATTTATACTTCTATACTAACTAATATCTATACTAATATTATAAAGAGGTAAAATTTATTTGTAAGTTTGTATGTAGGGGGTAATCTCTGGATCTACTGAACCGATTTTGAAAATTCTTCCACTAATAGGAAGCTACATTATCCCCGAGTGCATTAACAATGTGCCCGTGGGATAATTTCCGTCAAAAACGCGAGCGAAGCCGCGGGCAACAGCTAGTGTTGAATATTTTTATGTTTCACCTGTGTGCCCGAAATCCACGCAACATAAAAACAACTTTAAATAATTTAATTTTCAATAGAATTGAGAAAAT
This sequence comes from Eugnorisma glareosa, assembly GCA_947578425.1. Lineage (NCBI taxonomy): Eukaryota > Metazoa > Arthropoda > Insecta > Lepidoptera > Noctuidae > Eugnorisma > Eugnorisma glareosa. The sequence continues at coordinate 19,948,339 of OX387964.1, forward strand.
GTAAGCTAAAAATAAATTATAAAAGCAGAAGGATGAAATTACATTTATTTCAATTCATTGATTTATTCAACTCAAAGCATTTATTTCAATTAGACCATTACAGGCACTTTTGAACGTCGAAAAAACAAAAAAAACAAAAACTAAGCTGCAGTCACAGGGCATAATAACTCGAGAAAGTACTGTAGTTGCACATTCCAAAGCGCAGGTCCCTATGGAGAAGAATGGGCAAGAAACTTCATGGACACTCTTTTTAATCAAATTATTGTTACAAAATCTTGGTTACATCATTCACGTTTAGATTATATTATGTGAAAACGATGTAGAAAGATGTCCATAGTTGATGTGAAATGGGTGTACCCTTAACGAAGCCGAAAGGCACTGGTTTTCCCCGTCATTGCCATATTTGAGATATTTTTGTTCTAAACCATGTACCTAAGGTTAAGGTTTCAAGTACTCATTTACGAAGATACGTCAAAAACTGATCACCATCTACTAACACACCGTTAAAATTAGATTCCAAATTGATCTCTACGGTGTTAAAAATGTTAAAGACCCGCCCCTTGCGAATTGAATTTCCCATCCTTCATAAAACCATCAATTTCTAACATATGGTTTATCAATTCCAAGCATATTATACGGTCATCTAGCACCTCGGAAGTTTTTTTATTACTATTTAACGAGTAGCAAATTTTTCGAAAATTAGATAAAATTATTAACACGATTCATAATTATGATGTGTCAGCACTATTCTTCTTTTTTTTTTGGGAATATTTCTTCCGCACGGCGTTCTTATTTCATGGTGTTAATAGGTTTAAGCAAAACGTTAAAGATTTCATGCCTTCGTGCTAACTGGCTGATCATATAATTAGCGCCTAGATTGGGCGATGCTTCGGCATTCCTCGGTAATATTCGGTAATCATCGTTGGTTTTTTTTCTGTTGGATTTGTAGGGGCCTCTTTATTATGTAAGGTTATATGAATTACAATGCTTACGAGTACTAAGCCAATCAATTATACGCCGTTTAATAAATTTAATTGATAAGCGTTCATTCTAGGAACCAGGAGCATCACAAGGGGTTCGTTTCGGTTTTAGTTAGAGACTAGAACATCCGCATTACCAAAAGCACTGCTTCATTAGCAAATTGTGGATCTTCAAGACCATAGATGTCATTGAAACCATTCAAACAAGTTAATTTTCTCCTGGTTGCATTAGGAATGCCTATGCATGCCTACATTGCTGACAGATACTTTGGCAACAATAAGCTGAACTTGAATCTCTTTCTTACAGAGAGGCGGTCTATCTGTGCAGTGAGAACATTAGTAAGATTATGCTCTAAATCTTACCTGTGGGTTAGGCGTTAAAGCAGCATTGATAGCATTCTGCTGCGCTGCAGCAGCCGCTGCCGCAGCCATGCTGGCTCCTAGTGGCCCATACGCCGCGCCATAGTACCCTCCCATCGCCTGGCCCATGCCTCCACCTGCCATACCTGTAGAAAAAAAAAAAACAATTACTAAAGAATCATTCGCTAAAAGACAGCAAAGCACTCGGTCTAGAAATATGAGTATAAGTTATGCACTTGAGTTATTTTTTTTTACGAAAATGAGAATTTAGAAAGGATTTTTGAAAATTCAAACCCCATAAATTGGTTTAATTCAGGTCGGTTTGTACGAAAGTTGGCCGATTTTACCCGACTAGGACACATCCTAAAGGATTGTTTGACCGGAGTCGCACGTATCTGTAACACATGACATATTTATTAATGACGGAGACTGATTATCCACTAAAACCGAAAAAAAATACACCATTATTATGTCTGTTCCGTCACCTCCTTACCCCCCAAAGGTTCATTGGAAAACCAGCGTCAGACAGCCTCACCTGTCTGGCGTGAATGCTGAAATGGACCTTTTTGGCGCAGCCGTGAGGCACACAGCACATAAGTACTTAGATGTATTTTCTCTTTGTTTTTTTTTTTCTTAGTTTTTAATTTGTTTTATTTTGTATCTTTTTTTTTATGAGTGCTTATAGAACTGACGTCAAATAAAATTTATTCTTTCTTTCTTGTTTATAAATTTTTATTTACCATTTTTGTCCTAGTTGGGTTTTAGTTTGAACTTTATTTTTTGCAGAAGAAAGAGAAACAATTTTTTTTTTGCAAGCTTTGTTAGTTATTTTTTCTCACTACAAGTGTAATGACGCCATCGCAGAGGGTTTTAAACTTTATTGTTATTGAAAGCAAACTTCTTCATACTTTCAACCTCATTCAAGTCTTTGTAGAGATTCTTTGCCAACTTGAAGAAAGTAATCGTTGGGTCATTGCTCTGGTAGGAAACATTGGTTACTAAGGCTGAATGGCACGGACAAAGTTTTAGTTCATTGATTTCTAATAATATGAAGTGGGCTAGTAGGTGTTTGGCTCACTAACCCCTTGCTTGACAGGTAAATGATTATTTAATTTGTATACACGGTGGAACTGATGCCGACGCAAAACAGTTATCAAATATTCAGTAGGTACATCATTCTGAGCCGCCACATAGAAATTTTTCATCGGTTATTAAAGAAAAAAACAGCTGTTCCATATATTTTGTTTGACCGTGTACCGGTATTGCACTTTTATAGGAAACAGTTGTGTTTTTTTAAATTATATCGAATAAAAAATTCCATGTGGGCTCAGAATGATTTACTGTATATACGTGGTTTTCGCGTCGGGGTTCACCCTGTATAGAATAATAATTCTTATATTATTTTCTGCCTTCCCGATGACTGCCTCGTTGGTCTAGTGGTCGCAAGCGCGACTGCTGAGCATGAGGTCCTGGGTTCGATTCCCAGGCCGTGCAGTGTTATTGGGTTTTTCCATCAGGAATATCTCAGTAACAGCCACGGAGTCTGGATTTGTGCCCGGTTGCTGGCAATAGGCTCGTCCTCTATTACGTGGGATTTACAACATAACTGGCGAAATGTGGGTGTACTATTAGGTAGGTACCCTCTGCCTAACCCTTCGGGAATTACAGGCGTGATGTTATGATATGCATGTCTTCAATAATAGTCATAAAGATATCTCGTTTTTTTCCAATCTCTAACAACCACACACGACCCAACAGTATCAAAAAGCCCCAATCTCACCAAACTATTCAAACGAAATTCCACAACAATTCTAAATTCAAAACATCCACAGACGCTAGAACGGAATGTCTAATTCACACCAGCCAGTGGGCAAGTGGCCGCCGTAATGGACAGTGCTCTATAGACCGACGCACTCTCATAATGGCGCTCCGGGAACTCTGATTCGAGCACCAATTAATTATTTCATTGTGCTACGAATAATCCCGCCCTCGAGTGCCATTAACTAACGGTCAGTTCCTTAGACGTGTTTATTAAATACGCCTCAACGGGACTAGTTTACTCGCTTATTGATAACTAATGAATTCGGATTAGGAATTTAATTTAGACCAACTGATTTAGTAGGTTTTAAATCTTGTTTTTTAATGTGGTTTTTGCTACTGATCTATATACTGGACATAAATTATACAGATCATAAAATAAAAAGACATTGTTGCAAGATACAATAAAATTCAATTCTGTTTGAATATTGATTTCACCATTTTTAATATTGTAAGAGGGATCAGCATAAATAATTTATTTGATTAAATTAAAACCTATAAATTACGTCGGCAATCCACGTCACACCGGTAAAATGGAACTGTCAAATTTTGCCGCGAAAAATATTTTACAATACAACCAAATTAGGATGTCACGACAATCTAACCACTCGTAATGCTATTACGTGAAAATCGAAATACACTTCATGTCTCGCGTGAAATATTTGAATATAGAATTTAAATAAAAAATATATGAGACACCCCTATTGTGGTGACGTCAGTCGAATCTACAATATATTATAAACCGCAGCAAAATTATAAAGCAGTTTATTAAAAGGACAATGAGTTCTCCGTCAAAGCAGTAAGGTGCGATATCGCTTGGGAGTTTATTTTCAGGAACGCAAATAGGTACGTCAAGGTTTTTAGAAAGGGACGATCGAGATTTTTTTATTATATTTATAATTAAATTCCCTGTCATCTCTTTTGGGTATCTGGCCTCCTGGTATTGGCGTTCGCGAGATGGATTTTTATTTTCATATTTCCCAAGTTTTCATTTAATTCGTAGGAAATATGAATGAATTCAGACTGTTAATAATGACGTTGATTGACGGCCGGCCATCATTAATTATTCCTTGGTAAATGGCAGATTTGTTCGAGCATAAATGCTGGTTCGTTGAAAAGAAATTATCAGTTACATGTAACTGACATACAAGGTGCTTATGTAGTGATTGCCGGTATTCTACGTGCCTATAAATTATACGACTATTTACACGCTTATCCAAATATGAAAGAATAATACGGTATACATGATGGCGCGCGTGACAATTGAGGAAAGCGGACCATTGTGGTATATGTTGACGACTTCGTTGTGGTCGGGACGAGATGTGGTGTCAAAGTTATAAAAACACATACAACTATGTACTTTTAATGTGGCCAATATTAGAATGAGCTATTATAGGTACATACCTACTTGTGATACTTAACATACCTCTAATGGAATCAAAGCAAACTCTATAATTTTCGATAAGTAATAGACTCAGGCCGTAGTTTGCGGATATCCATGACATTTAATGTTATGCAAAATATTTAGTTTTAATGCCACGAAAAAGATCCAGGTCTGCATGCATGATGCAGCACCGCCTCCCGCCCGCAAAAATATGCACATGCGGGAAAACATAACTTAAAAAATTAACTTTCAGCATAATTTTCAATTACATTATCCGTCTCATTCGAAACTAGCAAGAAGCCGACAAGGCTTGTATACTTAATCTCTTAGCTCACGTGGCAACTCCATCAGGTTTTCTCGAACCGAATCCTCACAAGTTCATCAAAGGTTGCATATAACCCTAAATTAACTCACTGTTGGTCGAACAGACCCACAACAAAAACCCCAATTAATTTCTACCAACAGTTTATACAGAAACCGCTTAAATGCAACATCGAAACTGTAAATGGCTAATTTTAATTAATAAAACAAACGAAAATTTCCTTAGAGAGTCGTTACGTGGGACTTTTTCGACTCGAAACTTGGTTTAGAAGTTGAAAAAGTCCTTGAAAGGGTTCAAAAGGGTTATTAAAATCCGCGATTTTTGTTACTTTGAAGTTTGTAAAGTAAAAGAAAAGCAAACCTGCCTTGGTTATAAATGTTTACGAGTTTTGAATTTGAATAGAGAAAAAAATAAATGGTGGAAAATTCGGGGAATTCTAAGAAAAACTTCCACGTGGAAAACATAGGAATGCATCAATCAGCTTAGAAGTTCCAAATCTCACGGGGGAGAAGTTTGGCTTAAGTAAGTCCCGGGAATATTTTGTACTGGAATGTGAGGAAAACATAGATATACAAAAGAATTGTCTTCCCAATCTTTCTCATCAATGCCCGACCTCCGCAAAAAATTAGAACCTGGACCTACAATGGATGTAATTTCAAACACGATTCACCTCCGTCACAATCTATACCGTTCATAATGACCATCTTCCGACCGGCCCCTGCATATGTAAATATAGCCCCTGCATTGTCCGGATCGACAGAAAGGTCGGACACCGGGCTAAATGGGATTTTCGTACGGGTTTCCTTTTCAATGCCCCCGTTTTTTCTTTCCACTCTTTATATTTGAATGTGTTAAATTTCTCGGAAAAATGCGTATTTTCTGTCCCGTCAGGTAGGTAAGGTGATTTATAGAGTGACCTTAGATGGTATCAGTGGCTGAATGTGTGGCTTATTTCAGGAGTTTTGGTCGGAATGAGTTTTGGGTTGCTGAATTGTTCGTAGGCTTATTTTTTTTTGGTTCATTTGCCTGGGTCGAGGACAGACGATAAAATCCAAATTGAACATAAAGCATCCAATTCTAAACTAACACGGTAGATTCTAGACATTTTTAAGATTACTAAAGCTTGATTTTACTTGCAAAGATCCCAATGAAACTTGCAAACAATTTCCATTCTCCCACATTTTTCATTTCCTTCCCAAAAAAAAAAAACAAATCACCAACGAAATCAGATCACAACATAATCCTGCGGAACCCTAAAAACCTTCAGCAGTTCCATTTATCCTTCAAAACCGATCGGAACAAATGACAAGGGGTATATTTTCGCCGTTTCATAGCACGGGGAGGGTTGTCCGCAGACGTACTTAACAAGCCGTGGTTAAATTGATAGATTAGCCACAATTTGTGCAATTCATCGTTTTTGCTTGTTTGCAGTTATGGATATAAAGTAATATGGATTTTGGTTGAGTGATACAATTATCTCGTTGGAATTATGGTAATTATGTTGATTTGAAGTTATTCATAATGGCTACTGTTAGCGAGTTTCATGTAGCGTGTTAAAGTTTGGGTTGTCCATATTAGTTTAAATCTAAGCCTTTTGTGGAAGTAAAGAGATAAAAAAAAAGTTCTAACCGGTTACGGTTAGAACTTTTTTTTAGAGAGAACAATAGACCAATAAAATGTTCTTAGAGTTATCTAAGAACATTTTATTGGTCTATTGTTCTCTCTACATCATAAAAGAATACAAAACAAAATTCTCACGTATAAGTATAACATTGAGTCGTAAACCCCAAAAAAAATCAAAGCAAAAATATAAACAAAACGGCGAGTCATTTCCTAGAGCCATAAACAAAAATTTCTCGCTCCACACGTCCGCTCTCCCCAACGTCCCGCGCTCAACTGTCATGTAAATGACGTCACGTGACCGGAAGCAGTTTGGCGGGGGGAGGGTCTTCCGGCGACGCACGCGATTGGACACTTCCGTTCGGTAACAAACTGCTGGTATATAATATGCTAATCGTGAATAAGCAATTTATTGGATTATTGTATGGATTAGCGTTGCCTGTTTTGCCTGTAAGTGAGGATTACGTTGGATTTTTTGGCGATAACAGGAACTTTTTTGTACCATATAAGAGGAAAATAACGGTACTAAAATGTTTGGGAACCGTACCGTTATGAAAATGACTGATTGTTTTTTTTCTTCTTCCAACATTTGTACATAGCTTTTTTGTTCTGTCCCGCACTCTTCGTAGTTCGTTTTAAAAATGACAAAATACTTTCTCTTTATGTAACCCAATTAAACTTTCATTGTGTGTTAATTGAATTATTGCGACCGTTTTTTTTTTAACGATAAACATGTTTTTTTGCAAACCAATCTAGAGACGGATGTTCCGTAAAAACTATTGCCTTAAGAAACTTTTAGAAATGTCTTAGAAAAAATATAGGTTACCTTAACTTTTTGTCGGCAGTAGGTACCTTCTGAGAACTATTGTCATCAAAGTAATCAACTATTACTAGTACATTTTTTTGTAGTACAATGACAATTCCATACCTATTACCTTACCTTAATCAAACCGGATTTTACCAGTTTCATGTTAATTTTTAGACGGGTTTGAACGCCTTTATAGGAAATGTTGAGCATTTTTTTGCGACAAAAATGAGACAAATCGATTATGATATTTGTTACGCTCAACGTTAAGATAAATGCAACATCATTAGCTGAATAAACAAGAATTTCTTAGAAAAATACACTGTCGAGCAAAAAACTGTGTTCAACATAATTTGCTAAAAAACTCTTCACGGTTTTTAATTAGGGAAAAATACTGAGTTTGGCGAACTTTTTTGGATGACATTGTAATCTATAATAGGCTTAAAATCGTGCCGATTTTTGTTGTATGTTTTCTTTTTGCTAGCCATTATATGAAAAAAATCATTAGGTATGATAAGCCTTGCTCGGATTTGTGAGCATTTCGGATAAAATCATACACTTTTCAGATGTGTGTGTATGCCTATGTTTTCTTTTACTCTGTACTAGGTAGTTAGGTTACTCAACGGTTTTCAATAATTGCTGGTTCTGCTTTTTAACAATAAGGTTTGCTATTCATAAAAGAGGACAATTGCGATGGCTACACTAGACTAAAAAAAAACAACGACTTAATATAAATCCCAATGGTAAATTATTGTTTCCAATACCCGATAAAAGTATCAACAATAATGATGATGTTTCTACCACCAAGAAAACACCCGTGCAATACAAACAAGAAAACAATCGAGTATCTGCGTCAATTGTTATTAACATTATTAATAGCTGCGTTAAACAATAAACTGAAAAACATGTATAACCAATATGTAAACGTAAATTGTATGAAAAGATGGCATTGTAATGTTCTAATTTACATAACAATTAATATAAGTTTAACTTGTACATATAATAAAACATTTATATATGGGCGTTGCGACACAATAGACCAATTTTATGAAACACATTGTATATGACAATAAGGCTGCTGGTACACACAGTTGTGAAAATATATGATTGAAAATATATGCTTGTCAGAATTATTTACTATTCTATTTCGTAATTCATATTAATATTGTTTGAGTAGAACATGAGTAATGTCTGAGTCTGAATTTTAAAAAGGTGATGCAAGTGTTGATTTTTGTCAGATTATCTTATGCATGTCTAGTGTAAAGGATACAATAGATTAACAGGCAGCCGCGACAAATCTACGGTAACAGAATAAGAACAGAGAAAGATACATGCAGTCTAAGAAGGTATAAAATTAGTTAATTTTGGACGTCTGACGTCATATAACATTACCCATAGTTTCACGTGAGGTGGAATTTTATTCGATGTTTTTTAATTCGTTTTTTAAGTTCTGTCGCCCAGAGGTTTAGGGCTCGCCTCTCATGCGTGAGGTTGTGTGTTCAAATCCGGGCAAGTACCTACCAATGTGAATTTTTCAATTCATATGTCTTTCTAAGTTTATCTTGGATATCACAGTCACCGGTGAAGGAAAACATCGTAAGGAAACCTGGACTTATGATTAATATCCATAAGTCTGAAATCGCCAGCTCGTCTGGAGCAAGCGTAGTGATCAGTGCTCGTGCCTTCTCCGTATGAAAAGAGGCCTTTGCACAGCAGTGGGGCAGTAATAGGCTCGTATTTTTTTACAGATAACTGTCAGTAAACGTAATAACATAGTTGATATACTCGATATGTTCGGTAGTACTATAAAATGCTTGCAAAGTGAGTGTTCAGATAAATGTTACGAGATTGAGTAGAAATTAAAACAGTTTTAAACTAACAACGAAACAGTTAAAACACTCTTTTATGTCGCTGTAGGTAATAATGATGAAAAACAAACATTCAATACTTATTTTAGCATTACAAACTAACTTTTGCATGTAATTTATTACAGCTGAGTCAATTGCTACAGTTTTCTTGAAAAACCAGCGAGTTCATTGATCAGTGGCGTAGCTATGTAAGCATGGGCACCGGGGCAAAAATGAAATTGGGGCCCTATTTCAACTTAAGTAAATACTTTAAGGGTGCAAAACTATTTCCTCCAAACACACCCTACCTTGGATAGGTTAGAATTATTTCGACTCTTCATGCAGGAGTTACTTGGTCGACTCTCAGACAAAGTCAAGTTTCGAGGAGCAGTAGGCCGCAAGAGCGAGCGAAGCGAGCTCGAAAATTTTTAGACACCTTGCCTTGGACAGTTTAAAATGGTTTCGATCCTTCATTCGATTCTTCGATTGATACTTGGTCGAAAGTCATGATTCAAAAGAAAGTAGTCAGAAGAGCGAGCAAAGTGAGCTCAAAAATGTATGGGAGCACAGGTTTTTTTAACAAAATCACTCTCAAACTAAAAATATTTTAGTTGGAGAGTGATTCTACAATTTATTAGGTACGTTCTTAGTACATCTGCGGCATCAGGCAGGAAAAGTTATAACTTTTAAAGATCCTGAAGCCAGCCTGCCTGTGGAAACCCATGGACTTGGATGAAATATTGCACACGGATAGAGCTCGACCTAGGTAGGAGTTGGACGTATACATGTATCTTAGGATACTTTTATCCCTATAAAAGAATCCCGTGGGATAATTTTCAATGTTGGTCCGTACCGTACCAGGCGAACGAAGTCCGGCAGAAGCTAGCAAAAAAGCCGACCCCATCATAGTTGGGAAAAGGCTAGGCATAAGGTGCTGTTATGTTTATGTACGGTGCACGTACATGGGTTTTAAAATATATTTATTACAATAAGTTAGCCAGTAGGCTCGCGTATTTGCACTTTGGACGCGACCTACATTTGGCAGTGCATTGACACTGACATATTGCATTGTTCTATGCATTTTATGTATATTACATTTTAGTGTTCAATTAGACGTGGTTTGAGTCGGACATCTTGCATTTTTATTTAGATTCATCCCGTTGAGCATTCACTGACATTTTCTGCATTTAAGTTTAAATTTGACATTTTACATCTGCATGACATTACTTATGTTAGGGAAGCAACCTACAGTTTATGTCCTGGAGGTGGGAGATATTTGTGATTTCGGTTCGAGCCGTTCGAGGTTTGTCGGGGTCAGGGGCTAAAAAGTTGCAAGTTGAACGTTCTTTATTGAACTAGGATATTATATAACTTTTTCCAACGTCGTTCAAGGAGTTCGAGGCTCCTTAAGGCCCCAGTCCAGGGTCCCTATTGCAATAGTGTCAGAATGGTCTATCATTGATTTAATAAGGCCCCTAGCCCACGGCGTATTGAAGCGCGTTCGAAACTCGTTTGACGTGCGTACAAAGGGTAATTCGTCTGCGCGGGGCCTTATTAAATCAATGATAGACCATTCTGACACTATTGCAATAGCAGACTAAGGCCCCAGTAACATTGACAGCCCGTCGAAATATTCGCGCAGGTTTACAATGTTTTTTTGACTAAAGTTGTAAAGGAATTGCAATTATTTTGAATGGACCTTAGTATTGGTTATATGCTTAATAACTACGTTTTTAAGTTCATAAAACTCGTTCTTATTGCGTAAATCTGGCGTTGAAAAGAGGTCTCTCGCGTACAACGCGAGTACGAGTTCTGTTTCCGCACTCCTTCCGAGGCAACAGAGGCTAAATCGCAAAATCTATCGCGCCAATAAATACTTATACAATTATCCTTGTCTTCAAAGTTAGATCGTTACATTTTGTAAAAAGTTTTATAATTTCTTAACCTGAATAAGATAATATTGTCAAATTTCTCGGTATTCGCTCTAAAAAAATACGTAGATTCTGTCAATAGATTTGTGTTATTATCCGATTTTATCGAAGGGCCACTGTTGAATGACACGACAAAATAGAAAAACACATTACAATTAACGTAAACTGAAAATCAAAACACCCATAAACTTACAGTTTATATACAGAAACGTTTGCCATATTTCCTCAGTAACCGCCGAGCCACAGAGCATCTTATATACGTACTGGCGCCGAGCGGTCGAGGTTGAAGGACGTCGGAATATCGTCAATTGTTTTCCGGTCTTCTCACTCGTACAATCATGCTGTTGCGCTCATGTTATGTCATGCGGGCTGCTCTACTTCATTATTTTAACCGACTACAAAAAAAAGAAGGGTTATGTTTTTTACAATGTGTTTTTTTTACACATGCGCGGAAGACACTAGCGGATACTTGTGGGAAATAAGGTTCCTTACGATGAATTGAAACCAAAATCAAAGATGGTGGCTGCGAAAAGTTCCGAATTGTTCGTCATGGGTATCACATCCATGGTAATCGAGGGCGCTCTAAACGAATATGGGGTCAAAATTAAAATCAAAGATAGCGGATACGAAAATTAACGATTTTTTTATCATGGGTGTCATTTTCATAGTAATCGAGGGCGTTATAAACGGATATCGGGTCAAAATCAAAATCAAAGATGGTGGCTGCTAAAAGAAGCGAATTTTTCATCATGGGTGTCACGTCCATGGTAATCGAGGGCGCTCTAAGCAGGTCACAATCAAAATCAAGTTCAAGTAATATCAAGCGTGATGTTATGTTTTGTCTGTAATGAATCTCCCGGGCTATTAGACGCGCAAGTGTCTATTCGCACAAGCGCGCTTTCGCGCAAATGTCCTAGACGGCAAGGCGACAAGTTCCATTACGCGGAAGCAAAAAAAATGTTCCAAAACTAGTGATCATGATTTTCAATAATAACAATCCGAAATATATTACGATATTATTATAACGTTATTGTATGTTGATTCCAGAAAATAAGAATAAATAAAAGGGTCGAACAGATAACCTTCTTTTTTTTTTCAAGTCAGTTAATAGGCAGGTAGAGCAACTTTAGCATCATCTCAAATAATTTAAGTACGAGTAGGTGTCAAAGGTCACAATTTGTTTTTGTTTTTGCTGTGAATTTCTGAGTTTTGCACAAGCCGACTACAGCCTTAAGCTTGGGGGCCCCAGGGCACTGCCCCGCCTAGCACGGTAGCTACGCCACTGTCATTGATATTGAAGGCAATTATCCAAAGATATTTCAGACACTATAGCGAAACTGTCAGAAAATAAAAGGCCCCAGATACCATGTCTAATATAAATGCCAAATTTGACACCTTACATTTTTACTGAAACCAAGTAGTGTTGTTAGTAGTTTATATTCAGTTTGTCCCAACTATCGCTTAGAACTTAGAATATTTAAATCCTGAAGCTTATTGTTGGTATCAAAATAACAAAACTAGTTCGTTCAGTTAATTAATGAAGCACTGCCTTACATAATCTGTAACACGTGTTTATATTGACCTTGTAGTTATGTCGGTTTAATGTAGATATAAGGCTCAGGTTTCAGTGACAGCGGAAAGCCACGCTGCTCCATGCTCTACGTCTACAGTCTAATCATTATCATGACCTCTGTCTTTCTTTTCGGCTTCCAGTCTAACTGGATACAGTACAATACCAGAATTTTACATGGAGCGACTGTCTATCTGGCCACCACAACCACCCAATCACTTGGTGACACGATACCCATCGATATGACTCTTTGTTAAATTTGCTCTACCAGTCTCCGTCATGTACAAATAATAGACTCGCTTACCCAACCCGCTCACATACTGACCACAGCCTAATACTATTTTTCAAGAGATTCCTCCAATGTGTTCAACATAAGTGGGGATCCCAGTCTGTATACTGACCACAACAATGACCAATGGAATGAATCCGCTTCTAGATTTAAAATGGCTTCCTACTCCCGCTAAACGCCTTTACACTGATCACAACCCGACACTATTTGTTCAAGAGATTCCTCCACTGTGTTCAACATAATTCGTGTGGAGCCCTGTCTGTATTGTGTGACAACAATGACCGATGGAATGAATCCCTCTGCTTCGCTACTTGTGCACAATGTCTGATTATGATTGGGAACATCACTACTATGTGTGTTGGAATTGTGTTTTTAGATGGAATTATGAGACTAACAAGGAAAAACGAAACTTAGGTCCTCTTTTGTTATTTGTTTGTAACGTGAAAAAAACTTTGTCACCAGAACTATAGATTTTATAAATCCGTCTGTCTGTTATCCCTTGTTCGAAAATGTCTGAACAGAAAACTGTCCAATTTCGAACAGAGACTCCAAACTAACACGCACACATATTTAGCGTCTAAAGTCCCCACAGCTGGGCCACAGGCGTCGTCTCTGTGATACTGGGGTGCGTGTTGACGAGTGTAACATGTTTAAGAATTTTTAGATTTTTCCCAAGCCGATTACCTCACGATACTTTTCATCACCATTCTGAGGCTAGCACCAGTCTCTCTGTTAAACCCGAATCAGTATTTTCAATACAGATTTATTTATTTATTTATCAGGAACAATTTGTATTGTGTTTGATACATTACTTAATATACCTACATCATAATTAATATTATTAATATAAATTCTAAAAGTAACTTGCAATAATATAAAACATGCAGAAATAATTAAAAACCGGCCAACTGCGAGTCGGACTCGCGCACGAAGGGTTCCGTAACATTATCTAAAAAAAATATATCTTAATTGGCGTCAACTATGTACTTAGGGGCCCTTTTTGAATTTCAACTTTTTTTTTATTATTTTTCCTTAATTTTAGCTGTAAGGCCTCGCTTTGCAAAAATTTCATGATTCTAGGTCAAAGGGAAGTACCAAGTAGTAATAGGTTTTGATTCCCTTATGAAATCGCACAATATGCGACATAAACAGTCATATATTTTGATCGCGTTAACTTACAAGTTTATTTTTTTAATTACTTCAAGGGGTAGCAGGCTTGAGTATTTGGTATTAATTTCAGCTTGATACCGCCACGGATTCTTGAGAAAAAGGGTTTAGTCTTGACAGACAGACAGACGGACAACAAAGTGATCCTATAAGGGTTCCGTTTTGCCGATTTAGGGTACGGAACCTTAAATAAAGAAAACATGATTACCATAAACAATAACAACGAACAGAAAATTACATGGAAACAAACTGTAGATCTAAATAACGTAAATAGGACCAGTAATCATGGAGGTATGAGGTAAAAAACATAAAAGAAAAAAAATTGCCGAATTCAGAACCTCCTGCTTTTTAGAGTCGGCTATAATGTAATGTAAATCAACGCCATATTGTACACCGTTTTCTTATAAAGAAAAACAAGCGTTACATATCGCGCCTACGTCACTATTTGCCTCAGTAATAATATCTACAGTACAAATGCTTCCCATTGGTTGTTTCATTAAATTTATACTGCCGACAAACTAAGCAGTTTGTGTATTTTTCTTGTTAGCAGCTATTCTTCTAACTGATGTCTCTTACATATTGTTCTTATTTCCTTTATTCATTTTAACATCACAATTTTTTAAAGAAACGTAAGTACAAAACAATTAAAAATATTAAAAAAAATAGTGCTCCAGAGACAGGAACCTCCTCACAATACGATCCGTATCGAGGAGTACTCCCTGTATTGTTCTTTATTAATAACCATTATTTGTATTTGCTTTTATAATTTCCTCTAAGATGCAAGAAAACCATCAATCATCTTCTTATGTCAGTTTGACCAGGGCATAGAGCCTATTGCCCTCAATGGAGCACAAATTAACACTTCGGACAGTTACTGAAAATTTCCTGATGGAAACACCCAATAATAGCTGGTGCAGCTTGTTTTCATCCACCATCACCATTCATCAGTCACTATTCACCACATTCATAATAACCGCCGATCCCCGAGAGGTGTAAGTACCTAAAAGTACATCCTCATTTTGCCAGTTATATTACGTCCTATGTGGGTTAGTTAGGGAGCGAGCCTCTTGCCATAAACCGGTCACAAATCCAGATTCCGTGGCTGCTACTGAAAAATGCTCCTCCTTAATGTTAACAGAAAGCACATACCAACATTGGCTCCATAAAGTTGACCCAACACGCGTCAACATAACCTCCAAACAAACTCTAATCATATCAGAGAAATTGCCACAATTTGTGACCAAATCACCAACATGAACCTATCAAGTTCTGGTCAAATTACCCGGTAATGGGCGGGGTCGGCGCGTGCGCAGCCTCTTAGGACGAAGTGTGGAGCCCTAATGTCAGTGACGTCACGTGTTGGCCGCGTGGCGCTTAGAGTCAGAGGGCTTTTAGTTGATAAATATATTTTTGTGAATTATTTTATTCGGGAATGGCCTGTTGCGACTGTATTTTGGTTATGATTTGTGTAGCTGGTGATAAATATGAGAAAAAAATAAGTTTAGATACTGCTACTATAGAAGGCTCTTTTGGCGCTTGTTTAAGATTGATAGGGTAGCGTTGTTGATCAACATTTTTTACTGAAAGAACTTATTTTACGAGTAGCCACAAGTGAAAAGATCCGTGTTCACTTGTACAGGTGGACTGGCAGTAAGCCTATGGCATTAGTGCGCCTCTACATTTGTGACCTTAAAGAAATTAAATAATTATATTAGCAGGTAGTTTATTATAAGTTAGATAGTAGCTTTTTTAAATGTTTTTTGTAAAGCCACGATACATTATTGCACGGGGAATAAAAGAACATAACTAACACCTTTTTAGCGTATTCTTTTAGCTGGGTAAATAAATGCGTAGACTTGTAGCTGTCATATTATCGTGTTTGAAACTTATTTGTCTGTCAGCATTTTAAAAGAGGATTTTTTTACTAATTACCACCCCACATGCTATATGAGCATATGAGGTGTTCCATCAAACTCAAATATTTAATTAGTTAAACTAGTAAAAAAAAAACCGCGAACTACTTTCACAAAACAAAAAATATTACTAATTAAAACATCCGCAGCCATATTAAAAATGATTTCGAACTCGCGATGTAATTATTCACCCCCAGTTTTATTTCTGAACATAAATTCACTGCTGCAATTAACTTAAAAGCCATGTTAGTGCAAAGTGTGGCTCTACCCTTAAATAAGGGTCACGACACACGCGCCGACTCCGCCCACGTTTTAGTTCGGCGACCGCAATGTTGACGGCAAGTGAAAAATAGTGTGAATTGGGTAATTTACGAATGGTTCATAATATGTAAAAAGTTGGTGTTTCGTTTTGTCCCCTCCTTCCCCACCACACTACTAAGCCACACTAATGGTAGTGTCGTGGGTATTTTTTTTCCCTTCTGCACTACTCGTCCAGTGGTATCGTAGGTATTTGTAAAATACATATGTAAAATATATATGCGTTATATTACACTACCTAATTTATTTTCGCAACTAATAGAGGTAAGTAAAAAACACAATTCCTACTTAGGTACGAGTATATCGGTTTATCACCAAACACGAACTGAAACTTGGAAAAAAAATGACATCAAATGTGGATGGTTTTGATAACAGCAGGATATAGGATAAAATTGACACAATTGACCTGATGCTAGCTACTTACTTACCCTTTGATATTTTATTAGAGCCAACTGTAAAACAATGATTTCCACACTTGTATGTTAGATTTTTTTTTCAAAAGCTAACAGGGCGTTCAACCATTTATCATGAAGAAAATAAATGTGAAACTCTATTAATTTATTTTCTTTTGTATTTATTTTAGACTCTATTGTTTTTCAACCTTTTGTCACACTAAACAAGTTCGTTACAGTTTTAACACTTTTAAGTTTTCACTTCTAATTTTATTTCGAACTCAAGAAACCCTATAAACTGACTAAGTAAGCCACAAACAACCCTTTAAAATTCAATAACAACACGCATATCGTTTAAAAAGCGAAATCTTTCAATAATTTTAATCGCATGTCAATGGGGTAACCCCAAACGGACGAGGCTTGACGCACCCCAACTAACCCTATTGTCACTTTCACATTGACAGTGAAAACTGTCAACTGTCAAAAGCAGCCAAGACGGTTTAAACTATGCGTTCCATTTTCGCTTTTCATATTTGGAAATCTTTTGTTGAGCACGCGACGGGCGCTCTTATGTGATGTAAGCGCTTTTTCGATTATGTGTACTGGGCTTTATTTAAGCGTGTTTTTAAATTGTATTGCTTATTTTTTTTTTATCTTGGTTCTGTTATGGTTGTATTAAAAAGAAAGTGATGCCAGATAGAAAGCGTATTGTAGATTATGATATCGTTTGCTGCAATGGTCATTTCAAACTTGTCTTCAGGAAGTACCACAGGTAAAACTTGACTTTAGTAAAAAATACGACAAGAACCATACTACAAAGCTGCCAACGTTAACATAGAAGCACATTACAGCCTTACATCCAATGCAACAGATTTGATATGTGGACATTTTGATGACAACAAATAAACGTTTTTGTCAAATACCTTTGAAAGAGGACGTATCAAAACTTTTTAAATAAAACGATAAAAGTTTGGATGACGTCAAATCAAAAACTATCGCCAGGCGTCATAAACAACGATATTTATATAATATGTTGGTATTGACGTTATATCAGTAAATAGCGTATCAAATACATAGATTTTGGTATAAAAACGTTTTCTAAAGTATACGTGTAAAAATTTTACGTCTGTTCGTTTTATTTTAGGAGTCACGGGATATGATCGTGATTGTGGGCGTAGTTTTTTGTTGGCAGCAGGCGACTGACCTGCTTGCTGCGTTTAGTGTAGTTTAGGAGCCAGTTGATTGTAATATGGTGCTACTGGAAGATAGTGGTGTAGTTGATATCTTGTTGGGAGATGACACTGTCGCATTTACAATTCATCGTCGTCACTCCTGCCCATATCCTAATTTATGTTGGGGTCGGAGCAACATGTTTTGTTTTTCCATCCATTCTTCTCTATTACTCGTCGCCTTAGTAGTCACCACTTTCTAGCCATGAATAGGCATGAAATTGAATGGAATGTTTAATGAGCAAGTCTATTGCCAAAAAGCTTAAGACAGTTGAAATACGATCATAGATACGTAGACACTAGTTATTGTATTAAATAGATACAAGAACATACCACGTAACTGACCCATGAAACCTGAAAAAGATATCAAGCTTCGATAACACTAACAGTAATTTCTTTCAACAACAACCATTCTCTCCCTCACAAAAGCGAGTACAAATACCTACTCGACTCAATCCACTATCTCGTCCACTGCGTCAAAACGAGGCACGAGCAATTGTGTAATCCCAATTCGGCTGGCCCAGTGGTTCCCAACCTTTTTTTGACCTGCGACCACTATGGTTTCTTTTTTATTGGCAAGGACCATAACGTTCAAGAAGAATAACCTTTTAACATAGTCGCTAAATTCAAAAGTTGTGGTGGCTATACACTCTCGACCTCTCCCTATGACTCGCCCGAGACGTCTTGCAAGCGAGGAAAACCGAGGCTAGACGAAGGCTACCATACACACTCCCGCACTCGCCCTGTCTCGGAGTATCTCGATGAGAGTGTACAGCCACCATAACATATCTAGCCTACCATACCTAATAATAGAGAAGACTACATTCTAATAGAAGTTCAAAATTCGATTATTATAAATGAAATTGATTTTCGATCTTAATTCTTTTGAATACAAGATCAAAATTTGACCGCGAAACGTATTTTAGATCCACCGGACCACTGGTGGTCCGCGCATAAGTTTGGGAACCAATGGAGTAGCGGATTCGATGACATCGAATGAATAGACTGATAACATCAGTACAACTGGCCCTTTTGTAACCAGCCTCTATCTAGCTATTTGTACAGAAACTTTTATAACATTCACTATCCAGAATATTGTTTCGGTTCGAAAAAATTGTATTGGAATACGATATTGGATTGTGGACTGGCGCGGAACGAGAGTTTTGACTGATTTAGTTTTTGAGACTTTACTTATGAGGAAAATTAATTGAGGAAAAAATTGGAAGTACCAACCTGTGGTGGTTTTTTGCGGTAGAAGACGTTAGGTGTTGTTGTATAATTAAACGTTGCGACGACCGTGTGGTAAGGTTGTTACGTGCTTTATAAAGATAATGTTTCTTTAGTCAGTGCCCTTAATTCGTCTTACAAAGAAAAGATGGATCGACTAATGCAGGACGCTGAGTGTTCCTATATAGAAACGGATGTAAGAAGAGAGTTTTCGGCACTGATACGCAAGCTTATAGAAAACCTAAGCCGGAACTGACACGGTCTAGGAAAGCTCAAAGCCCTTTTTGCTAACAATAGGTGCAATCTAAATAAATGTTTAAATAAACACGCAATGTTGAACTTTTAAAGTTACATTTTTCTTAACAGAGCAGTGATATTAGCCACTCAATTAGGATATGTCGCTTAGTGTAGTGTATTCGTTACGTCAATTTAACTCAATTTATTTATTACTAGCTCCTTTTTTTTTTTGCTCGCGGCTTCACTCCCATTCTGTACGGAAATGAACCCAAGGGAACATTTTAAATGTAGTCACTTGGGAATAACGTAGCTTCACGGTAGTGAAAGAATTTTCCGAATCGGATCAGTAGTTCCGAAGATTACTCTCTACATACAAACTTACAAACAATAACCTCTTCATATATTACTAGCTGTTGCTCGCGGCTTCACTCGCGTTTTGGTCGGAAATTATCCCACGGGCAGGTTGTAAATATAACCTTGGCACTCGCGGATAGTGAAGCTTCCTAGAAGTGAGAGTAAAAGAATTTTCAAAATCGGTTCAGTAGATCCAGAGATTACCCCCTACAACCTCACAAACTTTACCTCTTTATAATATTAGTATAGAAGAATACAGATTCTACATCACACAACTTCTTGTCAAATAAACCTCCAAACGGTACTACAATCGTGTTAACCTTCATCAGGCCGCAGCAACAATAAAAATAATAAAGTGCAATAAACAAAGGCTTTACAACGCATAATGACAGCTCTTGACGCAATAACACTACTTTCTGTTGAACACACAATGACGATCAGTTCGTCATTAGCGACAATGTTGTTGGCAAGTGTGTAAGGTGTTATGGGGTTGGTTTTTGAGTCCTTAGAACTTGAAAGAATATAATCGGTGTAAATATAACCTTAGCTAAGCCGAAAGGCACTTGTTCTCACCGTCATTGCGGTTTTTTTTTGTTTTAGACCGTACCTGGGAATCGTCTAGTTACGGAGTTATTGGGAGTAAAAGTTCCAACTTTTTCATAAGTTTTTTTTTTTTAAATAAACTTTCTTAATGGTATTATTTTATTTGAAATAAGTACCTCCTTGCCCTCGTACTATTCAATGCATTCATCAGCATAATGTTTTGAGTGCGTTACATTAAGTTCAACCGTTAAACGTGCTTTTTTACCCCAAAAAGTCGTTTCCCAGCAATAGTTTTTGTGCAGTTACTAAATTTGATGTACAGAATGCCGGTGAATGACGGCTTCGTGAAAGGTTCATTTACACCATGTATAGGTTCCTAGCAGATGGCGTTCTAAGAGGAGTAAGTAGATAAGATACAGGCAGTCGTTCCATGTAAAATACTGGTATTCAACTGCATCCGGTTAGACTGGAAGCCCACCCCAACATACTTGGGAAAAGGCCGGGCAGATGATGATGGAGCAGCAGATGGCGTTCTGTAGTTTATACCTACTCCCATGGGAAATAGCTTGAGTTTGTGTCTGTTTATGTGTAGAACTTTAAAGTGGAGTTTGGTAACTTCATCAGCTGCCTTATTCCCAACTATAATAGGGTCGACTTCCAGTCAAGCCGTATGCACCTGAGTAGAAGTATTTTGCATGGAGTAACTACCCATCTGACATCCACAACTCAAGTCACTGAGTAGGTATTGTTGAACATTATAATGATTAGGTCATCATTAGCTAAGCAGCGGTGGCCCAATGGTGGCGCCCCCCAACTTACGAACAGTAAGTCGTGGGTTCGAACCCAGGCAGGCGCATTACTTTGTGTAATTTATTTCATCACCACTGCTCTCAAATCGGTGAAAGAAAAATATCGAAGACATGTGGCATCTACCAACCCGCACTGGACCCTCGTGATAGATTTCAGCCCATACCCTCATTGAGAGGAGGCCGTGTGTCCCAGCAGTGGGAACATTATAGGCTGATTATGCTGCATCATTAGCGACAATGTTGTTGACTTGCGTGTTAGTGTGTAGTGGGGTTTATATTTTGGTCTTGGAATTTTTAAGTTGCTTAGAACTTAAGCACCAGAAATCAACCAGTTTTAATTCATGCTCTATTTCTTATACCTCTGAATGGGGCTTGCTGGAATATTTCCCATCTGATGGCCTTTTTTTTTTTTTACCGGTGGGATAACATCAAATAACCCCTCCCGCTCAGAGGTCAGGAGTCAGAAAAAGTCTGACACTCCAGTGTGTCAGACTTTTACTGACTAAAACCCATCCATGTTCCTTCCTTTGCCCTTTGTGTTCCAGGGCCGCGGTATCTCTTTCGAACAGTCCCGCAACCCTGGCAGGCGTCGGTACTATAACGTCTTAAAGCAGGAGTAATTCCAGTATGGGAAAGAGACAGAGCTATACCGGTCGTCTAGCGCCATCTCCTTCATAGTCATATAACCGCCCTGGTACTATAATAATTGCCAACAGACAGGTTTTAGACTAGATCATCATATTTTTGCACAATTTTAATTCAATTATCTCTAATCTTATCTAATCTCAAAATTACAGGCAACCAAGACTACACTTGAGGATCATCAATTATCAAGACTATAGTAGTAAATTAAAATAGGTAAAAACTCACCAGCTCTCAACGCATCCATGGGGACACTGGGATACGGTATGGAGTACGGGTAACCCTCCTTCCTCAGCGTCTTGGGCTTCCTCCTGGGCCTGTACTTGTAGTCAGGGTGTTCCTTCATGTGCATGGCTCTGATGCGCTTCGCCTCGTCTATGAACGGCCGTTTTTCGTCTTCGGAGAGAAGCTTCCATTCGGCTCCTGCGGAAAACGGAATATTTTTAGTCATACTATTTCATCACCACTGCTCTCAAAACGGTGAAGGAAAACATCGTGAGGAAACCGGCATGTCCTATAAAAAATCGAAGACATGTGACATCTACCAACCCGCACTGGGCCCGCGTGGTGGATTATAGCCCATTCCCTCTCATAGAGAGGAGGCCGTGTATCCCCGCAGTGGGAACATTATAGGCTGATTATAATGTACTATATTTATTACACTAGTGTCTTAGTACACTCAAAAGGGTGTTGCTGTGCAGAGGCCCCAAACAATTGACAATCAATTTAAAACCGTTTCACACTCCTTTATCGACTATATACAAGATTGACATAAGCGTTTCGGTAGCAAAATTTATTTATTGGATCTCCAACAGAAACTCCACAATCGGGGCGTATCGCGTATGAATTCGCCGCTAGAGGCGCTAGCGTAGCGCGGGAGCACCGAAATGTCAGATGTCATAGATTGTTCGCGCGTTGCGTGCTGTTATAACACGTATTTTTACGAATATTCACGATTGTGGTCTAGATTGAGCCATTCCTGATTAATTATGACTTGAAGATTTTAAGTAGCAACTTAGAATCTTAATTTTCAGTACTTGGAGATAAAATGATTTTTAAATGTTTCATGCTTGCTAATTTTAGGGAGAATATTGTAAATATATGAACCTGAAGTTTACAAGTAATAAAATAAACTTATATGAAGTTATTGGTACTTTAAAGTATAAAATAGAATTATTGACAGGACCTTAATCGACAGTGCCGCCATCTGGTGAGCTCAAAACCGATAGACCTCATTACATGCAAGTATTTACAGGGTGTAACAGGAACCTTCACGAAGCCGTCAATCAAGCATTCTGTATTATTTATTATCAGTGCATACTTTACCATTATTGCTGGGAAATGGCGAAAATAATTTTGTTTTGGGGTTAAAAATCACGTTTTACGGTAGGACTCAATGGAACACACTCAAAACATTGTGTTGGTGGATGGATTGAATACTTAGTACATATTCTCTATGAGTATGGGGGTCGGTGAGGTGTTTAAGGTAAAAATCTTATATTTAAAACATTGTGAAAAGGTTGGAACTTTGACCCCCAATATCTCCGTAACTAGAAGGTTCCCAGGTATGGTCTAGATAGGGCACGCCACCAGTGACGGTAAGTCCCCTCTTTGAGGAGTGGCTAGAGAGGCGCCACGGCGCCCTCATCTTCCGCCTGACGCAGGTCCTCACCGGACATGGTTGTTTCGGGAGGTTCCTGCACCTAATCGGGCGGGAGGAAACGCCCGGGTGTCACCACTGCGAGGATGGACCGGAGGACACGGTGGAGCACACTGTGCAGGTCTGCTCCGCTTGGGCGGAGCACCGCCGTGTCCTCGTAGCGGCAATCGGCGGCGGCGACCTCTCGCGTCCGGCCCTGGTTCAATCCATGGTCCGGAGCGAGAGGGAATGGGACGCCGTTACCTCCTTCTGCGAAGCAGTTATGCTTGCGAAGGAGGTGGCGGGACGTGAGAGGGAGAGAGCCTCACGTCTCAGCGGCCGCGGGAGACGCACCGGGCGTCGGGGGCCACGTAGTGGCCCCCGGCCACCGTAGGCGCGGGCCTGTGGACGGTGAGCTATGGGCTCGCCGTCCGTCTGACTTATGACGACAGGCCGTGTCGACAGCGCGTTCGTGTTCCACGCGCGCCTCAAAGAGAGTCAGCAAACAGGAAGGGGTCCGTAAGGACCGATGCCTGCCAGGGTAGCGGGACTGTTCGAAAGAGATACCGCGGCCCTGGAACACAAAGGGCAAAGGAAGGAACATGGATGGGTTTTAGTCAGTAAAAGTCTGACACTCCCTCCTGCTCAGCCCAGAGCGGGAGGGGTTATTTGATGATTTCCCATAGGTAAAAAAAAAAAAGGTATGGTCTAGAACAAAAAAAAACACACTGACGGGGAGAACAAGTGCCTTTCAGCTTCGTTAAGGGTCTTGTTACACTATTTATAGAACAGGAACAAATACAAGTGTGGGTTCCAATTATAGGAGAACACATCATTCACTTATTCATACACACTGAAAAATTGATAATGATAATCTAACACATATAAATAAGTACCTACATATTTCTGACTTATAAATCATTGTTATGGCTAATAGAACGTGCATTGATTTCTGACTCTCTGATTCCATATTAGGATCAAAAGCGCACAATAATGGTTTGACTTAGGCAATGAAGTGGTTTTTGCGAAAATCTTCTTTCGTTTTGTCTTAGTGAATTATACATTTTAGACCCCGTTCACACAGCGTTGATCTGTACGATATTTTGCAGCATAATTTTAAGATCACACGGCAGTTCCATACTGCATTTGTTTTTAACTGTATGAATATTGGGCTATTGACGTTTGATCCCAACTTTAAACTGTACAATGTCGTGCCGGAACACGCCATGTGAACGCCCGCTTAGTGTTTTTCATAAAATTCCTTTGTCAACTCCCAAAAAGTATAGTTTTCATAAGTCAGACCAATAACATCATTGCGTTAGAGGTTCAAAATACACTAACAAAAAGTATAACACCCACGTAAATTTTTTAAATCTCGTACCTAACCAAACTTTCATAACATTTCGCACTCACATAAGTGTCACATTCACTAACAAGTCCCTAACGCTGAAACATCGTCTTTTTATTGCCCAATTCACAGCACCATGTGTAATATAGCCATTAGCACTCATCTTCTGTATATTATTTGACCATTCGATATTTAAACGTCTCAGTGCAGATTCCTTATTTCCTTTGGATATTTTAGATGATTATAACATACAAGCTGTTGGATAGCTTTGCTCTGTTTTGGTTGAAAATTATCCCACGGACACGTTGTAAATACAGCGAATGGCACTCGGGAATGATGTAGCTTCCTATTAGTGATACAATTTTCAAAATCGGTTCAGCAGATCCAGAGATTACCCCCTACAACCTCACAAGCTCACAAACTTTACCTCTTTATAATTAAAGACTTGTGGAATCGGCTTGTCGGTATCGGTAAACATCACACATTTGACGCATTTAGTTCGGATCGAGGCGGTTTAACTCTTGTGGCTTAATAATAACAGCCACTTGGGTCGATCTTAATGTTAAGCCGCGCTTGCCTTGGTTGGTACGTGGATGGGGTGGCCACCCATTACATACCGAGTTTCGTCCGTGCCTCGGAAAGCATGGTTAGCCGTTGGTCCCGGCTGACATTTATGGATCTTTGGCAGTCGTTACAGGTAGTCAGTGGCCCAAAAGTCTAACAACCAGCCTTAATAAGGGGTACCGTATTGCCCAGTACAAACTGGGTTGTGGAGGTCAGATAGGCAATAGCTCCATGTTAAATACTGGTATTCAGCTGCATCCGGTAGGACTGGAAGCCGACCCCAATAAATTTCTGAAAAAGGCTGGGCCGATGATGACTAGAAAGCTCTTTCTGACCAGTGTATAAGTGTGGTCACTCCCCAGGAGTCTGCGGTAATAAGTGTATAATATTTTATAGATGACGACAGGAATTCTACGCAATGTCAAAAATATCGCATGAAAAGAGTAGACATCAGACGTAATAAACACTCCGTCCATGCCATGTCACATCGATGTTTCATGCCAATATTTTTAAGCGTGTCGGTCGAACTCCAAATCGTTTTTCTCTGCATTTCAAAATTGGCGTGTTACTAAAATTAGGTTACGTGACCAGATCTAACCTAACAATAAAATGAAAAAGAAATCTGATATCATTTAGTACGTATTATGCTGTAAATTATCGTTAATAACGGCCATAAACTATAAAAATAGAACAAAAACAGAAAAGTAATTTGCCCTAACCATCCTTCATTGCTGAAACAATGGCATTGAATCGATACAATATAATCGAAGGCACCAACGACCTGTCTCCCAGCGCGATTCAAGAGACCAACCCTTTGTCTCCCCCCAGTTATAGAAGGTTGTATTCATCCACCGTGGAGGGGCGCCAGCGTCCATTCAAACAGACAAGACAATCCCAATTCAGGCGGGTATAAAAGCGAAAACAATGTCGCTAACATAGAAAGGAACAATCCGGCTCGAAGGACCAGTGGTAGTCTCGCTCGCGCTCGCGCAAAAGCCCCTAAGAGAGAAAGAGATAGGAACAACAATGGCGGAAAGCGCCGCCTAATGACGAATTTGCGCTTTTCATTCCACAACAGAAGTTTTTCCCGGTTCCTCATTATTATGTCGATACTTTGGGGTGGGTTCGTATCTTTTGTCGGCGCGGATGATAGGATCGTGTGCTTAGTAACGACAATGGTATAAAAGACTAATGTTCTATTAAAATTACGTTGACGGTTTCGTGATTGTCCGGGAAAAATCGGCTTTATTTTTTCTGGTGAGAAGAAAATGTCGCATCCGTGTTATAAGTACAAATTGCTCTGGTGTATTTTCTTTGATGGTAAGATACTCGTAGCAAACCCTCACACATTCGTTTCACAAGCCCATTAATTCGACAGAACGACATTTTTTTTTTGGAAACGCCACACAGTGTGCTTTGTTACTAAAACTTGTAGCCAAAATTTCAAGCAATAAATATTAATGATAACAATCTTTCACAATTTTAACAAAGCGTGTAGTTTTCCATCAAACCGCTCAATATAAATATAAATTTAATTCGCAAAGGTCGATTAACTGGGTATCAAACAAAGCATTGAGAACAATGATTGATACTATTCGATTGTGACCGGGCATTGCAGCCATTGTCTGCGCTGGAATCGAATAGGTTTTCACAAGTTCAATAGTTGGAAAAGTTCGTCGGCAGGCATTTGTAATTACGCGACCTGTTATGAGATTTAATTAATGATTGAATTAATTATTCATTGATGGAAATGCTCAATGGTAATTAAGAGTACATTGACTTTATTGATTGTTTGATTGATAAACCTATTTTTACGGATCCGTACATTAAATATTCTTTCTGAATACAACCTAATAACCCATCATACATAACGCCATATCCATTTGATGTTATAAATACTTAAAATAAAACCTTCAAGTTATCTTGTAGTCTAATTTAATCACCTAATTAAACCAGCTTCATGTGGCACTATTTTTTTCTAACAGAAACTTCAAACAATAACAAATTCCATGCTTTATTTATTCAATTGCCTACCACCTACCAGTTTTGAACGCAAAACACACATTCAATATTAGCTAATTACAACTGCATCATTCATTTGCATAAGACAAAGCGAAAAACAAACCTTTCAACACAGTAGAACAAATACTTTTGTAAATATCGAGTAGCTTTCCAACAGCCCACTGTGCACGGTTGTCACCGCCATTTTGGAACACAAGTGTCACAATTTCTTTACAAGGTGTAACACTGTGCACATTGTGACGGAAAGCAGTGGAGCGGAAGATTTTTTTTCTTGAAGTATTGTTTTTAAGACAATGCAAAATTATAATGTTAATAGCAACTGCATGTTTTTGTTGTTTGACACGTAATTCTTGTGTTTTGTGAAAGTTTTTCTTGACGAGCTTACAATATTATTATTGTTGACGTGTTTGCGAATGGCTGTGATTTAAATAGACTGGATTATTTGCATAAGTGTGGTTATTTTGACAGTCGTTTTCAAGTTTTCAGTCAAGGACCACTATCGGTGTAACGGTCACAAAAGTTTTCTGTAGACAAATTTCATTTCCTTGAAGTTATTTAAAAATAAAACAAAACACTGAGTAATTTTTACTATACTGAATATTTTCCTGAATTTCATGCAATAACTAAAAGCATCAGAATAAACACCTACACAAAATAAATTTAATATGACCGTTACCAATACTTTCAATAACACCCACAAAAAGCCTGTTCATATTTCATTGTACGAAAATGCTTTACAGATAGATACTTTTTAGATATCCTTGCTTTACAATTCAATCCCTCATATTTTTCGCTCTGTCAACCCTGTAGGTATTTATTTATTCTTAATTAACGGCAACACTAACAATCGTAGCAACAATACGCACGTGTCGATACGACTAAAGTGTTACCACTACACAATAATTATTTCCTACAGCGCCCGTTCGTTACGGGAAAACAATGGCAATGGGATGGCAACACAGAACAATGATTGTCCGGTATTCAGTTGTGGAATTAGGTATAAATTGTTATTAGTTATTTGTGTTTAATTGGTATTGAGAAATTAGAAAATGTAGGTTTAATTTAAAGTTTAATTAGCAGTAGATTTATTAAAAGCTTCAAGACTTATTCGAGAATCTCGTTGCTCGTATAAAATAGTGATGTATGATTTCTCAGTACTTACCTATCTACTTTGGAAAAATAGGGTAAACTAGAAAACATTACTAAGAAATGGAATGTCCTCAAATTTCTAGAAAAAGCGCATCAATAAACAAGTACTTATTTCTTCACGAGAAAAGCACATAATAACATGGTCACTTTATCATTTGATAGATATTTTATTGATTTCCTTTCCGATATTTTCATTTTCTTTGAAAGAAACATGATTGTGTCGGCTCTTTTTATACACTCTTTATACTCTTTTCGTACAGAATATATGAGGTTTTATGGAATCACAAAGAAGGAAGGAAGAACGAATGGAAGGACCTTTACCATATTTTCTAGAACACAGGTAACCGAACTATCGTTGCATTGCCCATTAGGAGTCGTAAAAACCCTTTCACATATTTTCAGAACCAAAAATATCATCAAATGGCCGAACAAATTGAAGAAATCAACAGAAAACGTGATACGTTTCACCCATTATAACCCTACACAAAAGCACCTCTAAATTTAGGACACGCAACATCAAACACCTAACATTAGATAGATCATACATAACGGCATTGTCTGTCACAATCACGAGAACAAACATAACAAAAAACAAAGCGTACACCAAACACACACGGGTAGGTACAATACTCTTGTCAACAAAGAAGTTTCCTCTCTACCTAGTATTAAAGAGGCTATTGTGTTCAGAATCGGACGAAAATGCTCTTCATTACTCTGAAAGCTTGTGTGCCATGCGACAATGGTGAGCCGGGGGAGAAGAACGGGGAGGGGGGAAGAACCAGGAGTAGGGGGCGGTTTACAAAGACGCATGGCGAAGGAGCACCCACCACCCTTTCGTCCGTAAAATTGAAATGGTAAGAAACGTTATTTAGGTCATGATTTTATTAAATGTTAATAGATTTTTTTTTCGAGGGGTGTCGCTGTTATCATTATGTTTGATAGTTGTACTTTTGTTGGGGTATTAAAGTTGTGACGTAGTTGTATCGAGTTCGGATATTGCGTTAGTTCTTGATTGTTTCAGGAGTTCATACAGCGATGAATGTAATATGTTACTAAGTTCAAAGGTAGTTGGTAAAGGTTAAGTTTTGATCCATATAACTAGAGTGGATATCGTATTTATAGAGTTGATGTAAGTTACACGAGACTATTTCAGTACCCTTTATATCATCAAACATAGAATAAAACTCAGGCTTTTCACGACAATCAACCAGACAACACAGAGGCTTTATAAATTAAGCCAACAAAAAGTAGACGAGGAGCTCAACTCAACAAAAATATAACATCGTTTACACACCGTCACAAAAACGCTAGTAATTAAACAACAGCAAACAACAGGGGCCCTTGCCGGCAACAACGACAACAGTCGACAACAGACAGCAACAATAAGGAAACAACAGTATTTTTGTTGCGAACACCCCCGGCGGGGCGGAGTGCCTGCGACGGGGCGATAAGCGCCCCGTTTCAAGTACATAACTATGTATTACGTGTGTACTAGACATCGTTTTTAAACTAACATCAATCTCTGGTTACAGACTGAAGTAGGTTTATTGTTATGAGTTTTTCTCGTATGGCCAAAGTAGAATTTAAGTACAGGCAATTTTTCTTGGAAAGCCTTTTGTGTCTTGTCTCATTTTTATGAATTGAGGGAAGCTTTTGCTTTTTACGGGACTAATCCCGTATCTAGCAACGATCAAATAAAATAAAAATATATATGTAAACCACTTTGATATTGTATTGTAGGCAGAAATTAACAAAAAACTTTGAGCATTTAGGTATAGTATAGCCAGTTTGATGAAGTTGGAGACTATTTATTCATTGAAAAGTAACATGTTGCTGAGTCGAACACTGTCAATTTCAGTGACTAATTTACTAAAAATAAGCTTTTGGGGTATGGTCGATTGCATTAGCCGTACTGATTTTATAATTCAAAGTAACGCAAACCACAGCAGCAAACCTACAGTAACTTCCGTTGCAGCACTTCTTGAGAAACAAGAAAATTTCCACATTGCACATTGTTTTAAATTTTGACTAACGAAAAATAAATCAAATCAAATCAAAATATTTATTTGCTAGAATATGTTACTTATGGTGTGACAGTCATTTTTTTTCAGCATATTGCCATAACGAGGCGTACAAATGTATTCACAATAAGCGATGCCAAAAAGTGCAACCTGTCACTGAAACAATGAATAAAAGTATCGAATGGTTCTTGTGCTTCCTTAAGGACGCCATAACGTTAGATTAACATCCAAATCTCGAATACGCCAAAGAACTCTTAGTTAATTAGTAAAAAACATCGCATCTCCTATCAGATCTAAAGACGGCGTCAATACCGGACATCAAAAGTACAATAACATTTTAAATCAATTTAAACACAAAACCAGTCGAGACATGAATAACTCATCCTTTTTCGACAGAATAAAAAAGTATTATGCAATTTGTATCAGTTACTTATAATAGATGAGCTCCCTGACTATAAACGGAGGAGTCATTCTCACAAAATTCACTACAGTATCACTTTAATAGATTCTTTACAAAGAGAGAGGTTATTTGTGCGGACTATACACGGTTTTGTTGGTAAAAAAGCCTCAACTGTTATATGAGAAGAGAATTCTTTGTGGGAATTCGTCACGGTCCTACGATTGGCCGTGCCCCTGTTGTAGTCGTTTCAAAATATCCAATAGTAGTCTGTAATTACTTGCAACGGACAAAAAACGTTTGAAAACAAAAAAGTGCCGAAAAAAACCCGATACGCCTACGATAGTTGGAGCGAGGAAAATCGACGTAAATTAGGTATTAGCTATGTGTTGTTGTTATGTAATACAATGGGGCATCTGTCGTGGTATTCATTTCTTGAAAGATGGGGAATGGGGCGATAGTGTCATGTGCTCCTTTAATTATGTCAAGGTGGCAGAAAAGTACTCGCTGTTCACAATATGGCGGATGTGGAAATAATTGGAACGTTTTTTAATGATTGAGTCTGTCTGATGACTGTTTGTGGTTTCACGGGGTCCTGTGAAAACCATCGATGCAACGATAATCAAATAATTATTGTAAAGTAAAACGTACGCACTTTTGGCATTTACAGAACTTTTATTTGAGTCATTGATTCTCAACATTTTTGTGATGCTCAGCACAACCGACTTTTATTTATATGTATTTGTCATCATTTTCCTTCTTGGTTATTTAGTGATGCTCAACACTACACAGCTCGGCTACATTCAGGAGTTGAATTACTGTATTGTGAATTCAATTGAGTCTGTATCACAAACAGTGGACAATTAATGTCTTTAACGCCAGTTTACAATCAATACCTAGTACTAATTTACTCATTTTGATTTTCTTTCAGTATTTTCAATACAAAATTGAACTGTAGTAGGTAGCCTTTTCAACTTGTAATTGAAGCAGCAAACCCGGGCTTTTGACTAAGAAATAAAAGCCTCACGAGTCGCTCGTAGATGAAGCTACGTTCGCCGCGGTCGGTCTGTGGATGAGTGACCATGCATGACATAATGAGACCCTACCGTGCCCCGAAAAGTATGTTAAACTTTTGATGCCGTTTGTCAACCGAAGATCTTTGTCAGTCGAAGTTACGGGCAGTCGGAACTCCGAAAGTCTTCCCATCAATTTTACTAAAGGTATCGTATTACCTAATGACTAGATTGTTGAGGTCAGATAGGCAGTATCTCCATATAAAATATTGGTATTCAGCTGCATCTAGTTAGACTTGAACTCGTTGGGTTTGGCATCCGGTCTAAAATGGAAAAAGGCTTATCCACCTTTTGGCTACTTATGTAGCAACGAACCTACCCAAGTGACTTAGAACTTACAATTAATATGCATTACATAGTAATCAAGTAGTACACGACACCAGGCGATAGCTGGGCCCCCATTACACATCACACAATGGCCCACTCCCTACCTTAATTAATATTAACTGGCTTGCAACGCCCCTACGTGTAAACTATTAAGGGTATGCATCAGACACTGATGAAAACAAACAGTTGTGACATACGGGGGTGTAGGATGGTGAGCAATTAAATGAGCATGTTGTTGTAAACCGTTTCCACTTTCCGGATGCTAATAATCATAAAAACTATGAGTTTCTGATATCAAAAAGCTTTGGGGTTAATTGCTTATTAAACTTGCGTTTCCAATGTTACTATTTTGTCAATGAATCAAAATTCTTTGCAATCAGTGCGTTTCGTGCAGATAAATTTTTCTAACATAAAAAGCAGTGAATTTTTGATTTCCTTGAAAATCTTTCGGAATTGGGATAGGAATATAATATATAATTCAGATAGGAATTGTGGATATATAGGTGTGTTATGTAATTCGGGTACTGTTGCCAGTTATGCATTTGACAGATAAAAATCCAAATTTGAATAAAATTCACACAATATTATCTGCCAGATATACCAACCTACAAGTGGGAGGTAAAAGGGTAAATATTGTTCATACTTCAAGCTAGCAAGTTAACAACTTAAGAAACCTATCAAAATATTTTTTCCTTAGCAACGAGGTTCAGCGGTGCGATAAGAATGGCCCAGCGGTCGTCAACCCGTTTTCCCTCTTCTTTAACCATTACGAGATTCCCAGTAAAGACATAGTCCGGCAATAAATTGCAATGTACCGAGGCATTTGATGAGCCTCAGTACAATCTAACCAGCTGTTAAACACAATATTACCTTATTTGGGAATACCAATTATTTATCTTTGGTAACAACGTTAACACGCTAAACTTTTGTAATGCCTAGATTATAGCATAGACCAGGTCTTTATTTATGATCAAAATGGGGTCAGGTCTTTATAAGAAGCAGAAATTTCATAGAATTTCGTTTCGCAGAAAATTATTCATGTAGGTATGTGTATTTTTATTTTGAATATTATTGTTTTAACGACTATTTACTTGAATGAAATTATATATATTTTACAGAAATACAATTCAATAAATTTTTATAGTCATTTTTTTTTTATTTAACCTACTTATCAAATAGTAGAATTATTTTTAACGAATATTGTTTGTTCTGTGTATTTTTCCATGGTATTTTATTTCAACGAAAATGCAAGAGTAGACGTTGTACTATCCATCATTTTATAAATAAATATACACACAGTCGAATGCGTCTATCGTACTCCAATTTTTTAAAGGAGTTTATGCCATTTGTCAAAGTTATGAATTTAAACATTTAGAAACTGTCACTCGATAAAATGTTTTTCGTGGTAATAAGTTTTAAATTAACTAAAGTAATTATTATTTGATATGAATATCAAAACATTACATTTTATTTGTAACAAAAATGTATTATTTAATTTTTTTTCGAAGTAAGTACTCTGCGTATAGATTATTCTATCAAATCACAATGCAATAATGACACTGAAGCGCCAAAATATCCAGACAGCACTGTATGTTAAATTGCTGACGCTGTCAAATCATTTCAGAAAGGTTTTGAAATCAGGCATTACTCCCTAGTAAGGAGTAAGGAGTCCTTACACAGTAGGTACAATCCACAAAACCAACAAGTTCGCGAACCCACTCGCCATCCATTAAACCAGTAAATCACGCTAAAACTTTCCCGCCATTGTGCACCGTACCTTTGTACCGATCGACATAACGATTGATTTGACGTAAGTACAAAACGCGCACTTATTTGTGCGCGATCGGGAAACAATGCGCGTTTTGTCGACAGGTTGCGTAGTCGGCATACTATGCACAACGCAGATGCGTTTACACATGTTTGGGGAATACGATATGTCTCGTGTTTTGTACGTTTTTGTCTTCAATTGAGAGGGTGGAAAAGATTTTTGATTGAAATGATTGACTTGATGTCGAAGCGTGTTATTTTCCAAACAACAGATCAGGTTGTTGTTTTTGTGGACTCTCTTCATTTTTCGGTCACTAAAAGTAGGTAGTAACTAATTTCAATGTATTCAAAGTTTATTAAGAAACCTCCGATAGGTGGTTTGGTCCGCGTTTAATTTATCTTTCAAAAATCGTGAAATTCCGTTGAAAAATACCTAAGTATTAAAATCAAAAAGTAGTAAGACGTCACAAAGAAAAAGAACCTACTTTTCTTTTCATCCCCACCCTCTATAATCCAAACATACGACACAAAACGCAAGACGAAAACGTGCCACTATGAATAATGCATGCCCTGTATTTGAACAGGACAATACCAGTTTTACGTAAAGCCTTGTCGCCCTCACTTCACTTGCAAAAGGAAAAACTAATATTGAGCGCGTTGTTTTCTTTCGACAATAGATGGCGTTGGCTGTTCGGTGAATTTTGAAGAGGGATGTGGTTGTAATACTAATTTAGGCGAATGAAGATGTCTTCTTGAATCTGTATGCGGCTCAGAATACTGTCTGGAATTTAGTCATAACAATTGTCAGGCTTACTTAACCGAGTACCTAATTCGAAAAGCTCTCTGAAAAAGACTTTTTTAACTTTGATGGCTGATCATGATCGTCCAAATTCATGATAGAATACTGTTTTTTTAGTATCGAATTACCAGCGTAGCTTTTGTAGGTAAGAAAAACCTCTGGTACGTATTGATTCTTAGTCATTAATCAAATAATCACGTAGAAAGACTATTATTATTTTATTCTTCTCTTAAAAATGTATTCATTCATTTCAAAACGAAACACCGTACGGTATAAAAACCCCATCTTCAATATTAACAAATAGGTGTCTAAAACCGAGTACACACCGCATCGCCCGCGCCCTGTTGAAAAAAGCCGAGAGGGGGGAAAAAATAGAAAATGTCGTTTCCTCTCGCCGTCACCGCCAGAATGGCCGTGGCCGGTTTTGCTCGTATTTCCATACTCTTCTGCTCGTGTCCTCCCATCCCTATTTCTGGGCGTTTTTAAATTTCGAATACGAAACTGTGCTTACATTTGAGCTGTTGATTATTTTCGAGAATACCCCCGCTGTGTAAGCTTCTGTTGGCTGATTGCGGCCATTTTTTTTTTCTTTCGTCTTTAGGTTGCAGTTTATTTTTAATTTGTGCTTCAGAGTTTTTGACTCGTTTCTGTGGAAGGGCGATGGACTGTTCGGAAGTGGATGTTGGGATTAACTTGTTTTCAAGCTGTTTTTGGTAGTGCTTTAAACTTTATCATTAGGATGCTAGTGTGAAGGTGAACACATACCCATTAAATCAGTTAATATTTTGATGTAGGTTAGCCATTGCACGTTTAAAATGTTCAATTACAAATACCTTTTTTTTTTTCGGATGCGAAATCATCAAATAACCCCTCCCGCTCTGGGCTGAGCAGGAGGGAGTTTCAGACTTTTACTGACTAAAACCCATCCATGTACCTTCATCGCCCTTTGTGTTCCGGGGCCATGGTATCTCTTTCGAACAGTCCCGCAGCCCCGGCAGGCCCTTGCGGACCCATTCCTAAATTACAAATACCTTACGCAACATTTTTTGACATTATCAGCTTACAACAATGCCTAGCAAGCCTGTCAAGTGCTTGTCATCTTAACTTAACTCAATAGC
This sequence comes from Eugnorisma glareosa, assembly GCA_947578425.1. NCBI lineage: Eukaryota > Metazoa > Arthropoda > Insecta > Lepidoptera > Noctuidae > Eugnorisma > Eugnorisma glareosa. The sequence continues at coordinate 19,984,320 of OX387964.1, forward strand.
GACAATGAGCTAGACAATACTGTCAAACAAACCACCTACGGAACCACTTCTCACTTCATAAATTAATATTAAATTGATTCAATAAATCATAATCCAGACGAGATCCTAGAATGATCAATTTGCAATCAAAATGAGCCCTTTACAAACTATGGAGTAGGATCCATCGCTTACCATAATAGTAATTTACTTGTGCCGAATTGAATGGATTGTGTGGAACAATGGTGTCTTAGAGGAGTGACGTAATCGTATACTACTATAGTTATAACACAAAGGTGTTTTGTTACTCACAACGTTAATTTAGAAACGGGAACTCGTACTTGGTGTTACGGTTTTGTTTGATCTGATTCGGTTTTGCATTAATTGAATATTCTTCACGTATCTATGATAATGTACCTAGTCAGGTAGGTTAGGTTGAATTTGGAATGAAGTTCCTTTTTCTGATAGCGTAAATAACGCAATAATTCTTATGAAATTTTAAAAATGAAAGGCACTGCCTTTGTAAGTGTGTTACTCAATTACCCCGCTGAAACTTTGATAGTTCAAATGTGGCATTTTGGACAGGACCACAGGAAGGCTTCAAAAACAGAAGTTTGGAATCATCTTTACAATCGAAATAACGTTTGTTGGATATTTTCCAACTGAAAGGCCATACCTTTATCATTCACATACAACAAAACAAATACCCTCCCCTGAAATAACCGTCATATATTATGATCTACATTCAAATAAGCTTAGTACACAAGTACCTACACATAATACACTATGTGTAGTAATAATCAAATAACGTTACTGTATCACTTGAGTAGAAACACGGCCATATTGACGTGAAATATTTAAATAAAATTCTTAAAATTGGTTGCTGAAAAATGAATAATAATGATAAATTGGTAATAGTCAAAATTCGATTTTTATGTTTTTTAGAAGTAGCAGGACTTTTTTTGACAAGTAGAAATCTGAGTACTTTCAGTATTAGCAGTTTTATCACAGTGAGTGTTCTTGTTTTTTCAACTTAATTCATGGTAATGTTACCTGGGCTGTATCAGTGGAATTCTCGCCTAAAACTACCTCGATGGAAAGTGGAAACTTAAGGCGTCTGTTACAAGAAGACACGAAATGCTCGATGATGCAGAAATTCACAACAAAAAAACTAACTTATTACGGAAAATTCATTGAATGTACTCACCTAATCTCTTCGAAATCTCCGAATTATGCATCTTTGGGTTATCCTGTGCGATCTTCCGCCTCTGTAGCCTTGACCACACCATGAAAGCATTCATGGGTCTCTTTATATGTTCCTCCTGGACCTTCTTCTGTTGGGGCCCGTTCATGGCGGAGATCGAGCCCATGGTCCCGATGGCACCCATGGCGGACATGGGGCCCATGGGGAAGTGGCCCATGGAGGTCCCGAATCCTGTGCGGTCGCACATCGCACCAGCGGCACTGGAAACAAAGGGGTTGTTGGTTTAGTTATTGGAGTTAGTCATCGTCTGGATTTCGTTGTGGTTGGTTTGCATTCCAACAAGATTTCAAGACGTAGCTGTACCTAATACTGTTAATATGTATTTTGCAGCAATTGCATCCTGAGAACTTATTGTACATCCCATCATGAACATCATCATTCTCCTGCCCGTTTCCCAACTTATTTGGTCGGCGCAACATGTCTTCTTCTTCCATACTTCTCTATTACCCGTTATTTCAGCAGTCACCACCTTTCTAGCCATATCATCCTTCACACAGTCACTTATTATACATCCAAGTTAAATTTAAAGGAATATACTACTTTTCTAAGGTTGTAAGTTGGTAACTTAGTTGTAAGTTCTTGGGGTATTTTCACCACCCAGTGACCAGTGTATTTTGAAGCACTCACTATTCATCCAATGCAATGAAGAGACTATCTGGTTAAAAATGACAGTACCTTGTTAATCTATATCACCCTCAACAACCCTACTACATCAATTATTACACTACCGACATAACTGCAAAATCATGTTTTTAATAATCAAAAAATTTCAAGTGACACCCCTTAAAAATTAATAACCGTTTCCACGTAACAACGTCGTGGGCATTAGTGCCCCAACACACGGTCCACCACGTGTTTCTAACTTTTAATATGGCTGACAATTATCGTGTTCAAAAATGTGGAAAATATTAATATTAAAGAGGGTGTTATAATGGCTTATGACGCGGGGATGGTTTTAAAGAGCTCGCTTCTGATTGGCTCTCCCCTCAAACCGTCTTTCCTTAAGTAAGACGGCAAGAAGTGAAATGCGCAGTGGAAGTAATGAAAAGCTTATGTTGTTAAGGGTGTGAGAGGATGAAAGCGAATTAAGGGAGGAAGAAAAGGTTTTTAAAGGTAAGAAATAAAATAGGCAATAAAGGTAAAAAGTCCTATTATATATTTCTTTTTTATTGTACAGCATGTGCTAAAAAAACTTACTTATACGTTTTCATTAAACATTATTTTTGGCGATACTCATATCATAAAGTAGGTATTGTCGTATTGGTTTATCAGTATCAGGTTACTACTGACGGTTGCCGACTGTTATGGTATGTCATAACAGTCGGCAACCGTCACAAAAACCTAATCTTGGCCGACCAGTCGATCATCACTAAAACATTATGAGATATTAACAAAACGATTTTATAAAACAAATCAATTCAGGGAGATTGTACGCAAAACAGTTTCGACCACAACCCGATGACAGGTTGATACAATCATTTATAACGGGTGTACATGACAAAATGTATGAAAACGTATGTCCGCCACAATTGATGGCCACCCTAATGCTAGGGTTGGTATGATTGGTAGTGGATGTGTTTATGTTTGTATTTTTGTTGTCTCATCTATGCGGCGAGGATAATGTTTGCTATATGGACGATGTCAATATCATTAGATTCAATTACATTTTGCTACTGATACTTTGTATTGGTCCACGTAACTTACATGATAACGAAGCACACTTTATTTTCTACAAAATAAACAGCGGACAAGATGTGAAAAAAAAAATAGTTCAATCAATCAACTCCATACAAATAATAATGTTGCAACACTGTTTCATGAACATAAACAAAACAACTAAATCAAGAAAAGTCAAGAACATGACACAATAGTGACATGCGTTTCCGTCACTAAACTGACACTGTACCAAAACAGTGTGTGACACAGTGTCACATTAGGAAAACACCTTATTACCACACCCTTAATTATTGAATGTAAAATACACCAGTGTGCACAAGGGTGACCCACTTAATAACATTCAAATCCTGGGTTACCGATCGAACTTTATTTCAAAAGAGGACCGTTTTTCTTTTAAAAATTAACGTTTCATGTTCCTGGAAGGCTGTATTTGGGTCAAAAAGGGTGTGTGTCTGTGTGTTTGTCCGCAGAATATGTTAATATTTGTCACAGTGCAACCGCGCACTACTGCCTGCTATTTGGTCATGTTATTCTTGATTCCGGACGCTCTGTTAGAAGGCATTATGAGGTTTTAACAGCAATTAACGTAACTACAGGATTGTTTTTCTAGTTTTAATGTCTTTTAATGGTGATTGCGTGAAGTATGGTTTTACAGTTTCTTAGGTGTTTAAAAATGTTTAATGGATGACGTGAAGTTTATTTCTTTTTCAGAGCCAGATTGTTCCAATAAATTGAACTGTAATGAGATTCAAGAACCAGAAGAAGTTTATATTTGTTGATGTCACGACTCACGATAGAATGAAAATGTTAAGGTAAGTATAAACATAGTTGAAACAATAAAAAATAATACCATACTCATACATTACTCTTCCGCAATATAAAAAAAACAATGTGTACCAAGTCGAGCAAGGTACAGTACAGGTCTACAGGACCTTCAATTAGTAAACAGTAAATCCAGTCAGATATTACAATATTTTTAGCGAATTAGAATAATTAGTTAAAACTCTGCTCCAGTCTAATGAATGAATTGGATAAGTCTACCATGCCCAAATAAACGCGAGTAATTCCAGAGCCTCAAAATATTTGTCAAAACATTAACACATTTACGTTATTCCTATAGCTGGTTTTACAAAACAAAACGCCAATGGTTTCCTGCAAGGCTGACGATTTGACAGCAGCGCGTGAATATGTCACCAAACATTGACAATCGACGTATGAGTAGCTACTGTAGGCGGTTGTAGAAAACACGTATTACCTTACTAATCCAATTTTACTAAGATATCTATTATACATATTAATATACCATAAAGCTTATACCATCTAACTCGGTTCAGCAAGAAGATTTGAGCATTGGATTTTATCCTTCATTAAACATCCTTCTTAACATTTTTTTTTAAATGTATTTTCCAACCTTTTTGCTTCCCCGTGCAAATTGAAGAACCGTAATGAGGGTTTAAATAAGGTGTGATTCTGACACCTAACCTGCCATTATCGCTCATTAGCGAGCGCAGGAGTTTCCATCTGACATACGCCATTTTTCAACGTCATTATTTCATTTTTCCAATCCAATTGGAATATAAGGGTAAATCTGTGTGATATTTTCTGATTCTTGAGGAGAAACAGTCAAATCAACGAAATCTCAGGATTTCATTACGGATTGGATTTCTTTAAATTACTTGAGCACTTTAACAGTAAACTTCTAAATGCTCTATTTTTTAAATATTAAGTACCTACTGCTTCTTTAAGCAGTCTTAAAAGAGACTGAGGTTCTGCTGACAGAAGTATTCAGAAAACAATTGCATAACGATAACTTTCGTCTTTAAAGGCCTATTTCACTACTTTTAGTGAACCTCAGTCTCTTTTAAACGAGCTGTCGAAAGACCCAAACTAAACCACGGTAGTGAACAAATAAGCTACTGTAAACTACTTACTACCCGTAAGACATCGCCGATGCAAACAACAAGAGAATTTGTCTTGACAATTAACGACCAGACGTCGAACCTTTGAGATTTCGCTTGGACGCTTGAAAAATGTGCTTACATTCTTTGTGTGGAGGTTCCGTCGGTTTTTAATTTTTTTTTGTGGGAGTATGCGTGATGGTATGACTATGTTTTGGACTGATTTTGAAGATGGAATCTGTTTTTGAACCGTAGTTGCAGCTGAGATCTTAGTATCACTTTTTGGTCACAATCTGGCATTTGAAATCTAATTAACGCTAGGTTAGGTGCAGAAGTAACCACGTCTCTCGGGGCACTGGTTTAGTGCTGTGAACAATTTTTATCATAAGAAATACATTGCAACAAGATGACTTTCATGTAATAATAGAACTAGTATCGTGTATCTTTGGTAGAAACAACAGATTCTGCAGATCATAACATAACAAAAGAGACAGGTGTTCAAAAAACCAAGCAACACTGTAACAAAATTATGTTTCAAACCAATCAGGGTAAGGAATGTGATAGAAGTCAAGACCATCTGAATGAAATACCACATTCCAGCCAAGTAACCTTAAGAAAACCACGACCTTTTGTCTCACCAAAAAAAAACAGTCGTCTGACAGTAGGTACCTAAGTGAAATCGGCGCTCGTTGAGAGGTTCTAATTGAATGCGCAAACGCACGCATGATCTACTGTTTGCTGGCGGCGAGAACACAAGCCCACGTTAAAATGTAACCGACTGCGGAAAGGTGGTAATCAGAATTAGAGGTGGACTGACTATTGATTTTGAAGTTGGCCTTTATGTCATAGAAGGTAGAAAGGTACTAAGTAATTGTATGCTAATGAGAGATGAAGTGTTTGATGTTTCCGATGTTGTGAATTGATTTGGAGAATTAAAAGTGCGTGTGCACTTGCTACAGCCGAGAAGTCTTGGATGTCTTCTAGCGGAAGAACGCCAAAGAGAATGAAAGGTTTTTCCGGATTTGACAGTTACTTACAGGAATAAGGTTTTATAAAACTGGCTTTTGTACTGTCGTTTATGCTATTATGCTTAGGTTCGTGGGGTTGATCGTCTCAAAGTTTAAAATACTACCATATCTTATGTCTCTCAACACTCCAAGCATTTATTTCAACAATTCCACTTCCAGGTACTTTTGAACTCAAGGAATCTTTTAGCCCGCAACTTGAAACTAGGTATCCGTTTACAGTGACGACAACACACTATAAACCAAACAAAGCAAGAACTCACATACCACCACAACAGACACCAACATAATAATCTGAATACTTCACAACAGAATAAAAATCGTCGGCCTACCACAAAGGCTAATCACCATTGTAAACGTGTAAATACGGGTCCTTTACGACCCGCGGTAAAGGAGAGACGATTGTGGCCTCATTAGGCCATCAGTTCAGGCACTAATTGGTTTTATAAAACATTGCCGATTTGTAGGGGCCAGTAAATGGTGTCATGGGGATTTTTGTTCTTAAGATTGGTGCAAGTGGTTCCTTTCTTTTTCGCTTTTTTTTTTAATTTGAAGAAAGTTTTGAATGTCTGTACATGCAGCGTCTCTCCAATGTAAAATTTTGACACCTGTAGGCTCAAGTAAAGTTAATCTATAAGTGTGATTTTTAATAATTAGCTTACCTATTTTTCTTATAAAATAACGAAATACCTGTCCCATGATCAAATAAACCAGCGAATCTTGTATTTTTGGCGTTGGCGTGGCGATTGTGTAATTTTAATAATAACTGTTCTTATTTGAAGTATTTCTTACTGGAAATACTTTTTGATCGCTGAAAGAGTGTTTCTTTGTCTAGGTTCTCTACCCAATAATCAATTTAGAACTCGCTAAGTATACAATTCAATTTCGCACTTGCCAGATTTTAAGTTCTTGATTGACGGCCATTGTCTTTCAGTATTGACCATTATTATCAAAAAACGATATTCCATTTACTTGATTTGTATAACGTCGTTTTAGAAGATGTCTGGTAGTATCTTCTCATCGATACAGGTACCAATTTTTAAGAAAAATGAAATAAGTTTCAGCACCGAAAAAATTATAAAAATATTACGTCTCAGAAGTCTTGTAAAATGATGGTCACCCTACTAAAAATAGTAAGGATAAAGTAATGACAGGTGCCAGTCGATAACTTTGCACGATCTATAACTTAACTAGGTAGGTAGTTAGTTTTATTCATACTTATTAGAGTTCAGATACCTAATCTCACATATATGTATAATCTCAAGTTCTCAACGTGAATGATGTAACCAAGATTTTGTAAAAATATTTTGATTAAAAAGAGTGTCCATGGAGTTTCTTGCCCATTCTTCTCCATAGAGATCTACGCTTTGGAATGTGCAACTACAGTACTTTCTCAAGTTATTATGCCTTGTGACTGTGACTGTAGCTTAGCTTTTTTTTTGTTTGACGTTCAAAAGTGCCTGTAATGGTCTAATTGAAATAAATGCTTTGAGTTAGAGTTAATCCTAAAAAACTGTATTATTAAAAACGTAATAGTCCACCAATTGGAATCTTGTCAGTACTGTTTTTTGTCCTTTAAAACAAAGAGTTGGGATCTAAACCTTCTTTTGCTTTCTGCTACAGAAACGGAACGAGGGTCGATAATTTTGGAAAAAGATGCTTAGCTGTACCTACCTAGTATATAACTATAAAAGCTATCAAAAGTACATAAAAATTGGGTTACATGTACCTACTGATGAATGTTCTATGTATTGATAGTTATCTATATTAAGATATTGAAAATCGCGACGGCTGGCGACGGCGTCGGTAGGTACCTACTGTGCCTTACCCCACAGATTCCATTTCATCTTATAAGAAGATAAGTACATGAATTATTTTAGTTCACCAGTTTAACATTCAAATGAGCCGATATATCAAATTGTCAACGGTCTAGAATGTATGTAGCACGAGAAAAATCTCTTTTCATAGACCACACAGTAGGTATATATCGACCTAGCATAAATGTCCTCGATACGGTAATAGGGTACCACAGCAGCCGTGTCAGAGGATCGTCTACGGGCGACCTCTAGTTACAGGGGGTGAAATATTAAGAAGGTAGATGGCCCAAGTTGAAATAGGTAGGTACCTAAGTATCTTTATTGGATGTTGCTAAAGTTTTATTAATTTCATTTCAGTAATTATCAAATTTCTTTAGATTGTCTACATTTTTATGAGGGAACTAGGTACCTACCTAATTGCACAAAAGAGAACCTACCTAACTGATTTGAATACCTACTTGATCTTGATTTGTTGACGAGACACATAACAAATTCATCTGAATTTTTAATATACCTGTTCTTTCTTACGTGTTTAATTTTATAAAAATTTTTATCTACAGAAATTTTATAAAATTAAACGCGCCCTAAATTAAATTTATGAAAAGGTCTCACTCCGCTTATAAAAATAAACACATGTTTTCATTGCTTACTGAGATGAAGTACCTACTTATTTACATCATGTAGGTAGGTAGGGAGCTAGTTAGCTACATGCTTACCCTTATGTTATATAATATGTAATAAATACCTACTGAAAAACTGATTTGATTTGACCTACACAGGTAACTACAGCTGATTAGCTTAGATTTGTAATGAAAATAGTATGAACAAAAACAAAAGCAGGCGCATGCAATGCGATGCAAATAAATAAAATCATTACATAAAACCTCATTCAGATTCAGGTTCAACTTGAACTCTTCGCTGGCCTTGACATTCTTTACCAAGAAAATAGATCGAGGGTATTTTTACTTACCTACTAAACAAAAAAACAGGAAACTTCAATCGTGGAACAAACAGCAGAACAAATCGATTGGTCACAAGTTCATCGACCATCGCCAGTGTTTCGACCCCAGACACAGCCGCCATCATTAAAAACCATCGACAAGTTGTTTTTTACAAAGAAAATCTATGTTTACCTCATAAAGTGACCGCTGGCACGTTGGTGTAACTCCAGATCCAGAATGAAGCCTTTGAATCACGTCAAAAAACAAAGTCCCGGCGGCACTGCACACACAAATCTTTTTCGAAAAAATAAACAAATTACTCAATAATTATAAACAACTGTTGTCATTGTATACGTAACTGTTTTTATATTCCACGATCGATTTACTCGATTTACGATATCGTATCGCGTGTTGCAAATCAAACAAGCGCGAGCTCCGCGCGTCCGTCGTTCGCTCGACACAATGGCGACAATCGACAATCGCGCGCCGCGACTGCGGTGACGCCGCTACCGACAAATCGAGTGATAAACCCGAGCGAGCGGACCAATCCGCGCGCTCCACTACGCCCACGAGTGCGCGCCGCGCCTCCCCATTGGCCAAGTAACTGCCATTGCCTTACGGATGTTATTATGCAGAACGAGACCAACAGTTCGAAATAAGAATTTTAAACGTTTACCAGCCGGGCGTACAATGCAAATTGGTTGCGCGGGTTTGAGCCGCGGTCTCACTCTGATGCTTCGTCTTTTTGTTTATGATGAGTTGGTGTATGAAACAAGAATAAATTCGTATGACACTACCTGTCGTCTCAGTCTCACACACCTGAACCACTCAATGGCCACTTAGAGTTTTCATTGTAATGCTTATTGAGAAAACAATGCTGGCGACCAATATTTAATTTATTTCTTGATAAATATACGCATGTTGTATTTACTAAAGTACCTACCTCGAATGTTTTGACTGACAAATTAATGATACTTAAAATAAATTATTTTAGCAAACTTAATAATACAGTCTTGTTTAAAAAAATATTTCAGAGATCAAACTTTTATTTACTCTTTAAAAAAATATTGATATAAGTACCAGTAGTAGTAGTAGCTTATAAATTACAATATTAAGACATATTGCCTAAGGAGAGGTCAAACACGAGACCCTGTAAATTATCTCTATATAGCGGTAATTGATCAGCAATAGGCAGAGTAGGTACCAATAAGTCAATCTGAACAAAACTGCTGTGTAAAGTCAAACAAGATATATGTCTTAGTAGAAAATAATTTATTTTCCTTGTGTCACACTCAGACCTGATAAATAAGAAAGGCTTCGTTTAATTTATTAAATATTTATATAAATAGTTGCTTGAATGAATCATGAAATAGTTTAACCCTCTCTGGTTTGTTGTCAGATAATATTAATTAATAATAGGACTGAACATGACTGTGACAGGATAAGAGTCAATTTTTTTTTCCTTTAAAATATATCAGCAGAAGATAATTTTCATAACGTAACTGCTGTGTAATCCCTCAAGAGTTAGGCAGAGGTGTATCTAGTACAACCACATTATGTTAAAGTCTAATGTAGTAGGGGGCGAGCCTATTGCCACCAATAGGGGAAAAATCCAAAAGCCTGTAAGTTAAAAAATTGCTAATATGCCAATTGCCAGCATCTATTTGCGTTGTTTTTATTACTCCATCAAATAGCTACGCAAAGTAATAAAGTACTATGATTTGAAATGTTTTCAATTTTATTTCAAGCTTACATATTTTTAAAATCGTATTCCCATTTCAATACCAATTCAAATATATCAAATGCTATGGTATGGGTGATTGTGAACTACCAAGAAAGGCTTGTATTGATATTATGACAAGCTGATAATTTTTTTAACTCTAAAGAATAAGTAGGTAGGTACTCGACGACGAAACTAAGCACCTCGGAAATTAGTTTCCTTTCAGTTCCAGACAAAACAAGACAGCAAAAAGACAAGTCACTCGCACCGAAAACGCTTGAAAGAACAAACAAAACGATCGATCGGACGAACGGTCGATGAAACAAACAATGAACGGACCTCTCCTTCTCCCTCTCTCATTAAAGAGAAACCACATAGCATATGCATTTTTGCTAAACTCGATATTGCCAATTATGTTACAAAACACAAATACCTGATGTTAGTCACACGGCTGCCCAGCCAAAATGGCACTGTCTGACCACATCTGTCGCTTGCCGGATGAGCTATGGGCTATATCAACCACACAGTGCGACCCAAACAACAGTAACCGGCAACGTGGCAAGCCCAGGCAGAGATGGCTATGGCAGGACGAACTAGACTCATATCAGAAAGATTGACCACGAACAGTGCTGGATAGGGATAAGTGGAAAGAAAGAAGCCTTTGCCCTGCAGTGGGGACATTATATAATACAATAATAATAATAATATAATAGCAAAGAGTACTAATTTCCATAAGATTAAGAAATACAGGTGTACAGAAAATAATTTTACCGACTGAACATGTAGTTGCAGCTTTAATAATGCAGTTTGCTGGTTTGATCTTTAAAGATAAAAGATATTGTCCCAATCGATTCAATTGCAATTAATAAGATGACGAGTTAGATTATCTTCCTGAATTATTGTCAATGATTTCTTACCATCAAACGTATCACATCCAATTTTTTTCAAGAATTCTTATTTTCTTTGTTAAAAGTTTCAATCGCAACCACCTATCTACTTGTTCAAGTACGTGAATATTGTAAGAAAGGCATTAAAATTTGAATAAGAAATTATTTCACATCATTTCTCACAATATAGGTACTTTTAAAAAAACACAATAACGTATCGATTTCTAAGCTAGAAGACCGTTGGAATATTTTAAGGTCAAGAATCAATCTACAATAATGCAATTTTAACATTAATAGAAATCATAACGGAAGCTAGATTGAAGAATAACATTCTGTTGTGCCAAAGGAGGCAATAACTCCAACGGCTAAGGATCAATATAATTTCTATGAAGATTAGCATATGTCTATCATGTACGATATGATCCAATAAAACTACAATAACAAGTTAAATGCAAATTTGTAAGTGATACAAGATGTCCCTATCGAAATCGCTAAAAAATTCAGGAATGTCATCCGTTTGCTTCAAATTCAAATGAGGTTTTGTCAAGAAATCGACATGGCCACCAAAACGTGGAAGGCCATTTAAAATTATGAATATGACACAATGAAAGCGTTCGATAATTGAATTGTAACGTTGTGTGAAATGTTGGCGACACGAGGGCAGCGGGTCGCGCCCTAAGGGCGGTGGAGTGACGTGTACGCACAATGTGTGGTCTACAATGCAACATACGCAAATTAACTACGTACACATTTTATTGGCTATAAAAAATCTATTGAGCGATTCGTCGCAGTGTACATGTGCCGTTGATAAAAGAATTTAAAATGTCGATAAATGATTTTTACATATGACTGGGGCACGAAAATATGTATGCAGATTTCGTAACATGTGTAAATGCAGGTACCTTTGTTATTTTTATTGCTTCTGCTACTGTGATTTAAATTGCATAATACGATCCACAACGGAACTCAACAGACCGTTACAAATTCGTTTATTGGCAAAGTGATATAAATACTTAATTTAGCAATAGGCAAATGGTCCATTAATGAAAACTCTTTGAATAATAATGTGTTTAAAATCTAATAATACCCTTATATTCCATCAGCACATTTTTATTGGAGCATACAATTTTTGTGAGCCTGCCTTTAAAAAACATGTTATTGATTTGATCATAAATATCTGTCTAGATAATGACTAATATGTCATATTATATAGTTTACACTTGAATTGCCAATTCTCCGATAATATAACAAATTAATTCATAAGCACTCTTCCATATCCGTTAAAAAACCCGTTGATGAATTTATGTCTTTATCTGTTTTAAAATAGTGAATTATGAATTAAATATACCTAGTCTGAAATAAACAAATTTTTATTTATTTATTTGTTAAATATAAATATTAAATAAGACTAGGCAAAAATAGTAAATATAGCAGACATAGAACTTTTTTTGTGCAGATCCTGTTTCATTATCAAAACATTTGTATTTAAATAAAGTAGGAATTGAGAAGGGAAGGTAAAATCGATTGAACTAAAATCGACAAACGTACGTTGAAAATAAATAGCTTGTTTTTTTTTTTTCAAAAAAATGTTATTGGACCTCATAATTTTACGTATACTTACTTAAAATACATTTTTTTTAAATAACTCTTGCATGAAATATCTCTATTAATATCTTTGTAGGTAAACGTATCACATTATTAATCAAGAAATTCGTAATACGCCTTAAGTCAGCTATAAAGCTATCAGATTTTCCATGAAATCGCGTAACAACAAATAATTTCGTTGCCAAAGCGATTTACCGATTCACCACACCGATCACAATAAAATTTCATTAGCATATCGAACTCAGTAACACTGCCTATGCACATGATGTAATGTCATATGTTAATTTATTTGGTTTACAAAGGGATACAATTTCGCGTATTTGTAGCACATTGTACAACTAACAAATCCGTTAGATTGATATTTTCATGCTAATTCAATTTTTTACAAATTTAAAATCGATGCATCCATGGATTGAATACGATGGTTCCTTTGTCCATTAACGGGCGTGAACGGATCGCACTATTTTTGAAATTTGGATTTAGAAACGTTTATTGCGAGTTCGAATTTTTGATTGATTGGAGCTTTCTTATGCAAAAGTTTGAGGATCGAACGTTAAGGTGATCGATTCATTATTGTACAGTCCTTTCACAGTAAATAAGATCTTATGACGACGGGAATAAAGGTCACTGTACTGCAAATCAGAGGTAAAATAACACTGAAAGGATGGTAACTGATTAATTGATATTTAAATAAGTGCGTGATACGGTCTGATTGGATTATCAAGCTTCGATTCAATTATTGGCTACTGAAGAAGGTTGTCAGTTTGATAAAAGAAATTAGAATATTATACTATGTGCTAAAAATCATGGAACACAATGTTTATCATGTTTAATGCGTGTAATCTCCGTCTTTTCCATTGCTGTTAGACACAGATATACTCCCCTTTCCTTGGTGGCTTGTGTCACAAGAGCTTACTTTCACGTCAAATACGTGGTAAAGCATGCCATGAAAAGAGCTAGGGAGTAAAACCACAAGCCGAAAGATTTTGTCACAAAACAGATCATATTAATCACTAGCTGTTGCCCGCGACCTTCGTTCGCGTGAAATTATTACTTCCTTTCCTTTTTTAATCGAATTTTGTTAACAATTTCAAGGGTTTTAAGTTTTAGCACAGTTAAGTCAGTTTAGTTTTTCTAAAATAAAGCCCATGTTAGACCTTATAACATCAGCTATCTGCCAGTAACAGTCCCGTCAAAATCGGCCAAGCTGTTTCGGAGATTAGCCTGGACAAACAGACAGACAAAATTTAAAATAAATGTGTTTTTGTATAAGTGCTGCATATATTTTCATTTGCATTCAGTAAAAAGCTGTTATTTTTATATTACAAACAAACATTTAAATTTTATTTATTTGTATAGAACATTACCTACCGATAGGTAATGGCGATAGTGGTACGTTGGAGTGGACGTAGGTACAAAGTCTAAATGACACATAATGGTCCCTAGTATTGTTAAGTCCTACATCATCATCATCAGCTAAAGCAGTAGTAGCTGGCTCTACGATTCCACGCCATTTCGATTCTCGGCAACGCTCATCCAGTTGCTACCAGCCACCTTGCGAAGATCGTCGCTCCAATGAGCCTGAAGGCGGCCCACCTTACGCATGTCGATTTGAGGTCTCGTCTACCCCAAATGTCATCGGCATAGCATAGCAATGGTGGAGAGAACAAGTGCCTTTAGGCTTTCTTAATGATATTTTTTTAAGGTATGGTTAGAAAAACTAGATAGATAGGCACGGGTGCAATGTTACCCATTACCTTCCTCATGAATCACTCATCCATTAAAAAAAACCGCGTCACAATCCGTTGCGTAGTTTCAAAGATGTAAGCATACATAGGGACTAACATCACGCCAGCAGATCCCGAAGGGTTTAGCAGTAGTATACTTATAGTACACCCTACGATGAGGTAACTAGTCCCAAATATGCTTGGTTACCACTGAATTTCGTCTCATAATCGAATCTCGACTACCTATCCATGTAATGGCGGTGCGTCGAGTGGATGTGCGTCTGATTGATCTGATTGATGATACTTATCGACGCGTCTTTTTGGGGTTGGTAATTTTTATTGTCTGATCTGTTGGAGTGTAATTGTGTCAGATTCACGATGGCTGTTGGTGATGTGTGGTTTCGAGTGTTGTGCAAACAAATGGTGAATTCAGTACGTTTTTTGAAGCAAAGAATGCAGACTGAAGACTACATCTATATATTCTATAAGTACTAATATTATAAAGAGGTAAAATTTGCCTGTAAATTTGTATGTAGGGGTAATCTCAGGAACTGAGGATAAAATAAAAAAAAGCACAAATATAGGTATATTATTTATTATTGGTGGGTGCTATAGGCTATATTATGTGTGAGCTTTCACAATTTATGCGGACGAAGACGCGGGCGAAGTGCCATTTTGTTTAAAGTAGGCTGCATGAATAAATTAGTGAACAAAACCAGTGTATTCTATACAGGGTGTAACAAGACCCTTCACGAAGCCGTCAACCAAGCATTCTGTACATCAAACTAAGTAACTTTACGCAAATATTATTGCTGGGAAACGACTTTTTTTTGGAGTGAATAATCACGTTTTACGGTAGGACTCAATGTAACGGACTCAAAACATTGTGCTGATGGATGGATTGAATAGTACGGGGGTCGTTGGAACTTTGGCCCCCAATATCTCCGTAACTAGAAGGTTCCCAGGTATGGTCTGAAACAAAAAAATGATCGCAATGACGGGGAGAACAAGTGGCTTTCGGCTTCGTTAAGGGTCAAGTTACACCCTTTATGTTTCAGGTACACACAACCAGTCACCTATCATACCCTCTCAATCACCTCAAAAACTCATCATTCTCAAACTACAAACAAACAAATGGCAATCG